>CM056596.1:35112838-35448018 GCA_029721355.1 Tegillarca granosa | reverse complement strand
GGCCGAGTGGTCTAAATTTAAGCGCCAGCTAACAAATCACGTGAACTCTCGAACTCAATTTGTTGTATCCTAGTGTGAGATACTATTTCAGTTTAATTGATGATGGTCGGTGTTTTTTACAGACAGATACTAGTGTGAGATACCATTTCAGTTTAATTGATGATGGTGGGTGTTTTTTACAGACAGAAACTAGTGTGAGATACTATTTCAGTTTAATTGATGATGGTCGGTGTTTTTTACAGACATATCCTAGTGTGAGATACTATTTCAGTATAATTGATGATGGTCGGTGTTTTTTACAGACATATCCTAGTGTGAGATACTATTCAGTTTAATTGATGATGGTCGGTGTTTTTTACAGACATATCCTAGTGTGAGATACCATTTCAGTTCAATTGATGATGGTCGGTGTTTTTTACAGACATATCCTAGTGTGAGATACTATTTCAGTTTAATTGATGATGGTTGGTGTTTTTTACAGACATATCCTAGTGTGAGATACTATTCAGTTTAATTGATGATGGTCGGTGTTTTTTACAGACAGATCCTAGTGTGAGATACTATTTCAGTTTAATTGATGATGGTCTGTGTTTTTTACAGACATATCCTAGTTTGAGATACTATTTCAGTTTAATTGATGATGGTCGGTGTTTTTTACAGACATATCCTAGTGTGAGATACTATATAAGTTTAATTGATGATGGTGGGTGTTTTTACAGACAGATCCTAGTGTGAGATACTATTTCAGTTTAATTGATGATGGTCGGTGTTTTTTACAGACAGATCCTAGTGTGGATACTATTTCTTTTTAATTGATGAAGGTCGGTAATTTTTTTCAGACAGATCCTAGTGTGAGATACCATTTCAGTTTAATTGATGATGGTCGGTGTTTTTTACAGACAGATACTAGTGTGAGATACCATTTCAGTTTAATTGATGATGGTCGGTATTTTTACAGGCAGATCCTAGTGTGAGATACCATTTCAGTTTAATTGATGATGGTCGTTGTTTTTTACAGACAGATCCTAATGTGAGATACCATTTCAGTTTAATTGATGATGGTAGGTGTTTTTTACAGACAGATACTAGTGTGAGATACCATTTCAGTTTAATTGATGATGGTCGGTGTTTTTACAGGCAGATCCTAGTGTGAGATAACATTTCAGTTTAATTGATGATGGTAGGTGTTTTTTACAGACATATCCTAGTGTGAGATACCATTTCAGTTTAATTGATGATGGTCGTTGTTTTTTACAGACAGATCCTAGTGTGAGATACTATTTCAGTTTAATTGATGATGGTTTGTGTTTTTTACAGACAGATCCTAGTGTGAGATACCATTTCAGTTTAATTGATGATGGTCGGTGTTTTTTACAGACATATCCTAGTGTGAGATACTATTTCAGTTTAATTGATGATGGTCGGTGTTTTTACAGACATATCCCAGTGTGAGATACCGTTTCAGTTTAATTGATGATGGTCGGTGTTTTTTACAGACAGATCCAAGTGTGAGATACTGATTCAGTTTAATTGATGATGGTCGGTGTTTTTTACAGACAGATACTAGTGTGAGATACCATTTCAGTTTAATTGATGATGGTCGGTGTTTTTTACAGACATATCCAAGTGTGAGATACTGTTTCAGTTTAATTTATGATGGTCGGTGTTTTTTACAGACAGATCCTAGTGTGAGATACTATTTCAGTTTAATTGATGATGGTCTGTGTTTTTTACAGACATATCCTAGTTTGAGATACTATTTCAGTTTAATTGATGATGGTCGGTGTTTTTTACAGACATATCCTTGTGTGAGATACCATTTCAGTTTAATTGATGATGGTCGGTGTTTTTTACAGACAGATACTAGTGTGAGATACCATTTCAGTTTAATTGATGATGGTCGGTATTTTTTACAGGCAGATCCTAGTGTGAGATACCATTTCAGTTTAATTGATGATGGTCGTTGTTTTTTACAGACAGATCCTAGTGTGAGATACCATTTCAGTTTAATTGATGATGGTAGCTTTTTTTTACAGAAAAAATACTAGTGTGAGATACCATTTCAGTTTAATTGATGATGGTCGGTGTTTTTTACAGACAGATACTAGTGTGAGATACTGTTTCAGATTAATTGATGATGGTCGGTGTTTTTTACAGACAGATCCTAGTGTGAGATACTATTTCAGTTTTATTGATGATGGTCGGTGTTTTTTACAGACATATCCTAGTGTGAGATACTATTTCAGTTTAATTGATGATGGTTGGTGTTTTTTACAGACAGATACTAGTGTGAGATACCATTTCAGTTTAATTGATGATGGTGGGTGTTTTTTACAGACAGATCCTATTCTGAGATACTAGTTCAGTTTAATTGATGATGGTCGGTGTTTTTTACAGACAGATCCTAGTGTGGATACTATTTCTTTTTAATTGATGATGGTCGGTGTTTTTTACAGACAGATCCTAGTGTGAGATACCATTTCAGTTTAATTGATGATGGTCGGTGTTTTTTACAGACAGATACTAGTGTGAGATACCATTTCAGTTTAATTGATGATGGTCGGTATTTTTACAGGCAGATCCTAGTGTGAGATAACATTTCAGTTTAATTGATGATGGTCGGTGTTTTTTACAGACAGATCCTAGTGTGAGATACCATTTCAGTTTAATTGATGATGGTCGGTGTTTTTTACAGACATATCCTAGTGTGAGATACCATTTCAGTTTAATTGATGATGGTCGGTGTTTTTTACAGACAGATCCTAGTGTGAGATACCATTTCAGTTTAATTGATGATGGTCGGTGTTTTTTTACAGACAGATCCTAGTGTGAGATACTATTTCAGTTTTATTGATGATGGTCGGTGTTTTTTACAGACATATCCTAGTGTGAGATACTATTTCAGTTTAATTGATGATGGTCGGTGTTTTTTTACAGACAGATCCTAGTGTGAGATACTATTTCTTTTTAAATGATGATGGTCGGTGTTTTTTACAGACAGATCCTAGTGTGAGATACCATTTCAGTTTTATTGATGATGGTCGGTGTTTTTTACAGACATATCCTTGTGTGAGATACTATTTCTTTTTAATTGATGATGGTCGGTGTTTTTTACAGACAGATCCTAGTGTGAGATACCATTTCAGTTTAATTGATGATGGTCGGTGTTTTTTACTGACATATCCTAGTGTAAGATACTATTTCAGTTTAATTGATGATGGTTGGTGTTTTTTACAGACACCTTGGTTCTCTCTACCATATAAGTACTTGAACTGACCATGACATTATAAATAAAAAAATTAATGGGGCGTAAAAAACCATCAATCAAATCTAATCCGGCAATCGTCCATGGTCTGATCATTATCATAACGAGTTTGTAAAAATGAATAAATGAATGAATGAATGATTAAATAAATGAATGAATGAATGGATAAACGAATAAATGAATGGATAAATGAATGAATGGATAAATAATAAAATGAATGAATGAATGGATAAATAATTAAATGAATGAATGAATGGATGGATAAATAATTAAATGAATGAATGGATAAATGAATGAATGGATAAATGAATGAATGAATGAATGGATAAATAATTAAATGAATGAATCCATGAATGAATGAATGAACGAATAAATAATTGAATGAATGAATGAATGAATGAATGAATGAATGAATGAATGAATAAATGAATCAATGTATAATTAAATGAATGAATGAATGAATTAATTAATTAATAGATTAATGAATGAATGAATGGATAAATAATTAAATGAATGAATAAATAAATGCATGAATGGATAAATGATTGAATGAATGGATAAATAATTGAATGAATGAATGAATGAATGAATAAATAAATGAATGAATGAATGAATGAATTGATTATTAATTAAATAAATAAATGAATGAATGGATAAACAATTAAATGAATGAATGAATGAATGAATGAAAGAATAAATGAATGGATAAATAATTAAATGAATGAATGAATGAATGAGTTGGTTAATTACAAATTACCTCAGCATTAACCCCAGCCTGTGAGTTACGTTCGTGCTTTTTCTCTATTTGTGCCTCAGAAACCAATGAATAAACCGTTGTAATGACGCAAAGTGACGCTTTGGTGTCTTTTCTAATTTCACGCACTGCCTGATGATTCAGATCGATTTGCCTTTAAATAATGATAATAATACTACATGAAATAATAATCATAATAATTATAATAATAATAATAATAACAAAAATAAGACATGTAATAATAATAATAATAATAATAATAATAATAATAATAATAATAATAATAATAATAATAATAATGATAATAATACATATAATGAAATAAAAAAAATAATAATAAATGGTGTGAGAGTGCGAGTGCGAATTATATAAAGCCTGTCATAGTATACTAGCTATTCACGACAAGAAAATGGTTTTTAATCTCTATGGGATAATCTACTGTGTGATGTGCGAGTGTGTATTACAGCCTGTGAACTAGCGGAGACAAGAGGCCCATGGGCCTTAACGCTTACCTGAGGATATGTCCAAAATTGTTTGCAAAGCGCAAAGACAATATATTAGGTACAGAAACTTTACAAGTTTTCTCAAGTTAAGAAATGCCACAAAACTTAATCAGAAATACATCCAGTCACATTTCATTTATAATTAGCTTATATAATATGCAAGTAACTGTAGTACAATAAACAATTTCCAAATCATTAACAAATTTCATTATACTTATTCAGCTATGTCGTTGACCTTTGAACATATATGAACTTGAACCATATATGATAGCCATGTCAATACCTACAATATTCTAATATACATGCCTATACAAAAAGTTAAAGTTTTCAAGATAATAAGCAATGTATGTCTTCTTTGCAGTTGTGACCTTGACCTTTGAACACATGACCTTGAACCATATATCAAAATTATTGTTGCCGCAAAACCTACAATATTCTAATATATATGCCTATACAAAAAATTAACAGTTTTCAAGATAATTAGCAATTTATGTCTTCTTTTGCAGCTGTGACCTTGACCTTTGAACATATGAACTTGAACCATATATCAAAATGATCGTTGTCACAATACTTACAATATTCTAATATACATGCCTATACAAAAAGTTTAAGTTTTCAAGCTTATGCACAATTTTATTATTAATAAGCCAAAAATAACATTTCAGGGGCAACAACTCCTACATGTAATTATCATACAGTTACTAAACTTTGTGACTTTTTATATTTTGTCGTGCTGAACATTATAACAATGTTTTGATTTCATATATCTTTAAATATTTGCAAGAAAATTGCCTAAAACTACATAAATCACAAATTAGGTCATGACCTTGATTTGTGACCTTAACCATTAATTAAAGGTCATTTCAAGAAAAAGTCAAAACTGAAGACCTCATGTCATTATCTGTTCAAATAGTCAAGTTATAACAACTTGAAGACTTTTTGTATGCGTTTAAATTAAACGCAAAAACGCGTAACCCATTTTTCGACCAAAGTTCATGAAATGAACAAACTATAGGCTTAAAACCCTAGAGAAGCCAAATATAAAATGAGATTTTTTTTCTCCCATCATTGGTTTTGGAGGAGAAGATTTTTTAAGATTTTTGGACCCCTAGGTCACCTTGACCTAGTTTTGGTAGCCATGGCAACGCCATGAACAAATCTGAATTGCACTGGCCCATATAGGCATCTGACAAAGTAACATTGAAATCTGTCCAGCAGTTTTGGAGGAGAAGTCGAAAATAGGTGTTAACGACGCACACACGCACGCACACACATACACACACCGCGCCATGCCATAAGCTCACATGACCTTTCGGTCAGGTGAGCTCAAAACCACTTCCTGGCAGCGGGTGAATTAGTTCATACTCTGTCTATCTCGCTAGGCGAGGAAGTGATATATATCATAACGTTAAAGTCTTCTATATGGCATGGTCCGCGTGGTTCGAACCAACAAACACTTATATTGATGAAATAACCTCCAACTCGTAAGTTTGTCAAAATTCTTGTTTAGAAAATCGATCTAACACAGGGGGATTATTTTGTTTATACATGTCTCATAAAAATCATCAACAATAAGGAAACTTGTATTATTTGTTTTGTTAAGTTGTGTATTTATTTTTTTCTTTGGATGTTTTTTAATCGCAATACATGAAATAAACGGCGGCACAGAGTTGAAATGAAAAGTATTTTTATAGCACGTGCTCACACAGCTATTGTACACTCACGTGAAACTTCCTGCGTGCTCATATGAAAGTTCCCACGGAAAAGTTTTCGCGTGATTTCGCGAAAGCTATTGCGTGAACACGCAAAAGTGAGAACTTTCGCGTAAGCACGCAATAACTTTCGCTTTATAAGGCAAAAATCTTTTGCGTTACCACATAAATACTCTCGCTTGCTCACGCAATCACTTCAAGTGAACACACAATTCTTTTGCTTGAGCACGCGCTTTCTTTTACGAGAGCAGACTAAAAAATTTATGTGAGCATGCGATAGGTTTCGCATGAGCACTAGGTATAAAAATATTTTTCGTTTCATATATGTGTCGCCGTAGAAATAATTATTTTTATTCTTTATTTCAAGAACTCTTTTTTCGCAGATCATTGCAATCGCGCTGAACCAGTAATTGACATCAATAAGAGCAACACATGTCAACCAGAATGTAAAAAAAATTCATCACCGCGGCCTAAGTATATGGGAAAACAAAATAAACAAACTTTGAATTCGGATAAACTGAAGAGGGATAATATTTGTGATCCCGATCATGTTCATAAATCTCCGGATCCAAATCTATAGGAAACAATGTGTACTTAAATACAATCCCAAGTACCTCAGATTTTGTTGACGGGAAAGACAATTTACTTTAAGATGGTGTTTCCAGTTTGTGAATTAATCAAACATGAAATACGTGATTTGTATCATCTATCTATTATATATATATATATATATATATATATATATATATATATATATATATATATATATATATATATATATATATATATATATATATGTGTGTGTGTGTGTGTGTGTGTGTGTGTGTGTGTGTGTGTTATTCAAAAGATTTTAAATACTTTGTCCATTTTCTTTTACAGTGCTTCCATGTCTAAAGTCGGTGACTCTAAATTTTGACATGTGTAATAACAGGGACTTGTAATACTTTATATGTCCCTGGTAATAATAATAATAATAATAATAATAATAAAAGTAATAATAATACATGTTATAATAATTGTAATAAATTTGGTCTGTCTGCTGTCACCACAATGAAGCACGAAGTGAGAACTTTAAACCAAAAATCTTGGGTTGGTTTGGTTACCTCAGAAATTACAACATACAAGTGATATAAGTTTAAAAAAATAGATTTATTAAATAAATAAATGAACTTTTGCTCCAAAATCAACAGATATTGTCATAGTGTCTCGAGCGCAAGAGTCAATGGGGGAATAATGAGCAATTTGTCTTGAGAGATCAAGGAGCATTTGCCCTCTGCTGATCATTGACAATCACCCTGGGGGGATCAAGGAGCACTTGCCCTCTGTTGATCAATGAGCTTTCACTCTAGACAACTTGCGTTCAAGACAAGGATAATAAAATAAACGAGCATTAGCTAAAACGTTACAATATAAAATCCCTAAATTTCGACAGAAATTGTCAGTAATTTACCCAAAATAAATAAATAAAACGGAGAGCCGAAATAAATATTAATCCCCAATAAAAATAACCTAATTTAAAATGAACCCGGAGCTTCAAATTCTTCCAGAATAAGCATTACCATGTTGAAACAAAAAGTAAACAAAAACAGCTGACGGGTCGGAAGTTCAAAGTGGCTCTGTCAACGCACTGACGTCATGACCTATTTATACCCCGTAAAAGTACAATAATAACCTCCAAAAGTAAAACCTCGAGTAGGCATACTTCCCGGGTATAAAGTACACAGTATATTAAAATACAAACTTATATTATCAATCAGAATAACTTGAAATAAATAGTTACATCAAATAACATGTGTGAATAACAGAATACGAATAAAACTTTGGCATCGCGGCTTAAATTTTGCAATAAAAATGGCTGCTATCAGTTTGGATGTGTTGCACGTGAGGTTTGCCGGTAAACTAAACCAAAGCAATTATGGATAATAATACCTAAAATCGGCATATGTTACAGGTTAGGAAATAAAAGTATTTATAAACTTTAATGGTCTAACATCCCGATTTTAATGACATTTAAACTTGTATTATAACAATCTGATAAGTGCAATTCCAAATTGTAATTATTACACAAATTATAAAACGGTAACTCCAGTTTTACAACACTTCCCCCCTTCTTGCAAGTATTTCGTCCCCGAAATATTTAACAATAAGAATAACTATATTCTAAAAGAGTCAACAACAATAATAACTATAGAAGGGGGTGGTTGAAACACTTTAAACAAATATCATGCAACCAATAATATAACGATAAAACATGCCATCTCAATTATATTGCAACAATCGCAACAGTTACATTAACAATAAGAAAAACTTATATGACACACACTATTTCCCACAAGTAATTTACACCAGGTTGCAACAAATGCAACAGTTATTCTAATAATAAGAAAAACAGTAAATGTGGTCAACTATTTCAATGGTATTGCGACAATTGCAAGTTATTATAACAATAGAAAAAATTAGTATGACAAACAATACATGCTTTTAACTATTTCAAAAACAAAAAAAAATGTTCTTGGCATCGGAACCTAAAAATTTTAATTATGAATTGTGTATTCTCAACATGACTATCAACAACACCAGATGCAAGGTTCCCTTGAAAATTTGTTATATATTTTTAAAGTGAAGATTACTTTCATATACAGTAATAACAATATAGCTAAAATGTTGTTTTAGTAAATAATACTCTCTTACCAAAATACATCCATACAATGCTGCAAAAACACATTCACTCAAAAATTACATTCATTACCTTACCAATGAGAGTTGATTGTTGATTAAATATACCCTGGCTACATATACTTTTTGGCCCATTTTGGAACGTTGTTGGTGTGGCATGGTTTAATTTTCTCCACGTGTATTACCTCAAACTTATCTTTATTTTTGATTTTCACTAAGCATGGAGTTAATAAACTTGTAATGACATATGGTCCTGCCCAAGGGGATTCTAATTTCCTCCGAAAGGGTTTTATTTTATAAACCAGAGACCCAACAGCATAATTATGTTCTTGAGCTCTACTGTTGTGTGACCTATTCTGTCTCTCAACATGTTTTCCCAAATTAGTTCTAGCCAGTGCGTATAATTCTTATAGAGTATCTTTTAATTTTTCAACATATTCCACAGGTGATTTTTCTTCCTGGTCCACAGGGATAGGATAAAGTATATTGATTGGAGTATTAACTTCTCTTCCTAACATCATACGATTTGGTGTAAAACCAGTCGCTGGGTGTTGGGTACTTCTATAGGCCGAAAGTAATAGATCAAGATCAAGATATGTATCCCAATCATTTGGGTTAGTGTTTATATAGCTCTTAATCATCTGTTGAAGAGTCTTATTAAACCTCTCTATGAGCCCATTAGAAGAAGGTCTGTAAGGGATGGTTCTAGTTTTAGTTATTTGTAAAAGCCTGCAGACTTCTTTAAACAGATCTCCCTCAAAATTGGAACCCTGGTCAGTATGTATTTCCAGTGGTGTACCAAATCTGGCAATGAATTCGTGTACCAATTTTTGAGCAATTTTCTCGGCTTGCTGATGCGGCATCGGATATGCCTCCATCCAGCGAGTGAAATGGTCGCCAATAACAAGTATGTAACGGTTTCCTTTGCGCGATTTCGGAAGCGGTCCGATTACATCTAAACCAACCCGGTCTAAGGGATACCCAACATGATAGTCAGACATTTTGTAATTAGGTCTTCGTGTCGATTTCCATCGATTACAACTGTCACATTGACGAATATGTATCTTAACGTCATCAGACATTCTATACCAGTAATAAAATTATTTAATTTTGTCAGTTGTTTTCTGAACTCCATAGTGGGCAGCAAATACAGAGTCATGGCAATTAGTCAAAATTTGATGACGGAGGTATTTAGGTACTAACAGCTGTAATTTGTCGTTTAGACCTGGGGATGAAGACTTCCATATTTGATACAAGACTCCATTTTTTCGGATAATATTAGGCCAATTCAACCAGTATTTACGAGTCGCTGGACTGTATTTTGCAATGTCATCTCTGCTTGGAATGCATTCATTTTCCATCCAAAGGTGAAGGGGCCCTACTTCGTCATCTTCTTTTTGAAGTTGTGCGATTTCTGCAGCAGAATATTGCTGCAACCAGTTGTGTTTTGAACCGGTTTCAGTTTTGGCTTGATGTCTAGTAATCACTCTAATATCCAAATTCGCTGGTTTTTTATTAACACTAGTTGCAAGATTTGTTACATCATCGACTTGGTCCTTAAACTCCATCCAATCGGAGCAAAGCTTTTGGCACATATCACAATGTGGATCATCTACGCCCTGTTTCTGGTGAATGCACAGTTCGTCAGTATCATTCCTGGATAGCGCATCAGCATCCTGATGTTTTTTCCCTTCTCTGTGTTGAATTTCAAAATTATATTGTGTTAAAACCTCCAGCTAACGGGCAATCTGTCCCTGTGGATCCTTGAAGTTGAATATCCATGATCTGTTCTTAGTAAGAACTTCTGTCCAAGCAAATAATGTTTAAACTGGTTAATGAAGGTGATCACTGCTAGTAATTCTCTTCTGGTAACACTATAACGCTGCTGATGACAATCTAGCTTCTTTGATGCATAAGAGATTACTTTTTCTTTACCTTCCTGGATTTGTGAAAGAACTGCTCCAATTCCAACGTTAGAGGCGTCTGTATCAAGTATATATTGACCCTCAGAATTAGGGTAGGCCAAAATAGGAGCTTCACATAGCATGTCTTTTAATTTAATGAAACTGACTTCACACTCCTGTGTCCAATCAAATATTATATCCTTTTTAGTTAACTGGTAAAGGGGTGATGATACATCGCTGAAATTTTTTATAAACCTGCGATAGTAGTTGCAAAGTCCCAAAAATTGTTGTATTTCTTTGGCATTTCTGGGAAGTTTCCAATTACGAACAGAATCAATTAATTTTGGATTTGGTTTTATTCCGTCTTGTCCGACTACATGTCCCAGGTATAATACTTCAGACTTCATGAATTCACATTTAGAGGGTTTCAACTTTAGCCCTGCCTCTTTCAGCTTTGTCAAAACAATATCAAGTTGTACCAACATTTCTTCAATATTCGGTGTATACAAAATAATATCGTCGAGATATATTAAAAGTGTTTTCCATTGCATTCCCCGAAAAAATTAGTTCCATGCAACGCTGGAAAGTACTTGGTGCGTTACAAAGACCAAATGGCATTTTGGAATATTGAAATAGACCATACTTTGTTATAAAAGCCGTCTTGCATTGTTCCGGTTCATCCAGCTCTGTTTGCCAGTAGCCACTCTGTAGGTCCATAGTTGAAAATACTGATGCAGACGACAGACAATCAAGGCACATGTCGATACGTGGTAGTGGATATGCATCCTTTACAGTGCAATCATTAAGTTTTCGAAAGTCAATACACCATCTGACGGAACCGTCTTTTTTCCTTACAAGTACCACTGGAGACGCCCATGCAGATTGATGGTTGTATGGTGCCATTCTCTAATTGTTCCTTCAAATACTTTTCCTCCTCCCCCTCAAAACCTTTAGGTGTTCGTCTCATGGGTTGACGGATAGGAGCTGCCCCTGCTGTCTCAATCTTATGCTTTATTATAGAGCAGTTGCCAAGTTCCATTTTATTCCTAGCAAAGGTATCTGCGTTTTTATGAAGGATTTCAGCAAGCTGGTTTTTGAATCCATTGTTGTTAATATTTGATCAGCTTCTCGTATACAAGTCAAGGAGATGGTCCGGAACACCTGAGCATTCGGCCTTTTGCTTCTTGTTTGGATCATCTTCTTGATTTTGATTATTCCAAGCATCTGGAATTATTGGTTTGTCAGGAACACTCTCTCCTATGAGTCGTTGTATCTTAATATCAACTGCCATATTGTCTTCCAAGTTCTTATGTTTTTGCTTCAAACTCTCAATAACATAGTCCCAGGGATCATTTGTTTTATCAAAAACTTTTTCATATTTGATAACTGAGTGTAGTTCTCCAAGTAAATAGTTTTTCTGCAACTTCACTGGAAAAGTATCTAAATTTAGAATTCTAACTGGAATTTGCTTCTTAAATGGATCTACAAGGGAATGTGAAATGATAATATTCCGGTTGTCTTCCACCACTGGTTCCAAAGAAGAATATCGTGTTTCAATGTTTTCAGCGTTTTCGCTTCTGCCCATGATAACCACTTCCGACGCCGCTGGAATGGTTACGGTCTCATCCACCACAAGTCGAGAAATGCTGTCACTAGCTCTAGTAACATCACAGGTGATCCAATTTCCATTAAATTCTACACCTCTTTTAGTACTGATGATAAGATCCTTTTCGTCTATTACATCGCAACCAAGTAATAGATGGTCTCTTATCGGTGCAACATACACACTCCAATTAAATGACTCAGATCCGATAGTGAGTTTCATTCTGCCAGTCCTTGTGTTGTCATTCGCTTACCCGCTTCAGCAACAACCAAACAGGTGGGAGCTTGCTTAAGCACTGGTCTAATCTCGTCTGGTATATCATAAAACACTTTTTTCATTGATGACAGTTACTTCTGCTCCAGTGTCGACTACAGCTTTCACTTCCAGCCCTTCAACCAACATTGGCAACTTCATAGTCACTGCCTGCACCCTGTCCAATACCAGTTCTCTGAAGGCCCCCTTCACTGGTTCCTTGGCAACAGGTTCATGAAATAATTTTGTTAATATACCATCATCTATTAATTCCTCATCAATACATTCCTTAACACGACTGAATTTATTCCTGATCTCACTAACAGCATCTTCCATCAAATTTATTGGTGTCACTTTGTTATATTCTTCTTTGACATCAGAGTTCAAGTTTCCAGTTTCATAATTCACAACTGTCTCCTTTTTAACATCTTCAAGGGCTGAGACTTGGCCGTTAGGCTCAGCCCTGTCTAGTTTAACTGTGTCTTTTGTTGAGTTGTTGGAGATGAACAGTGATTTTGTTGTACCCCAGGTGTTCTTTCTTGTCCAGATTTACCATTTCTCTGATTGGGACGATTCGGACACTCTCGACTTATGTGTCCCTTCTTGTTTACAGGCATAGCAGATAATACCCGGTTTCTTCTCATGATTTTTGGGGTTCAGGTCTTTGAATGGCCTCTTTTGTTCTTGTAAAAAGTTTTTACATGTGCTCACTACGGTATCCTTAATAGCCTTGTTAACAGATTGAGTAACTTCCTTCGTTATGTTTGTGGTGATATCTCTGCCAAACTGTTGTAACCTTTCTTCAGTAACAAACCGCTTTTGTTGTACACGTCGTGTGTCAGTGATTTCTTGATGAGGCTCATTAGTCACTTCATCTATGACTGCATGGCGTACATGATTTTTACTTTTCAGCCCACTTTTACAAGATTTGTGCCAGGACAGCAGATTGACAGCTTCTTCTATTGTTGTGGGTTGTCTAATCATCACATCATAGGCAATACTCTTATCCGTAACACCGTTTAACAGGTGCTCCACACTGAGGCTATTCAGTAATGTAGTACTAATACCAGGATAGGCTTTCCTAACCATATAGGTCACTCTAGCGGAATACTCGGTGTAGCATTCTCTATCTAATTGTTTAATTTGTTCAAGATCTTTTCTGTATTGGGCTGGAAGCATGTGATCCCCAAAACGTCTCTCCATTTCTTGGCACAGCATTTTAATGTTTGATCTGATATAATATGGCAACTGTGCTGCAAATGTCTGTGCTTCATCTTTAAGACATAAAATCAACTCTTCTGCTTGTCTTTCAGGATCCCAACCATATCGGTTAACTATGATTTTAAAAGGAACTATAAAGCTTTCCCAGTTACTCTTTCCATTGTAAATTGGTAATCTAGAGCGTGGTTCATCAAAGGTTCTAACAGTAGAATCAGATCTCATTCTTGAGGATGACGCTATGTTGCCTTGGCTGGGAAACGGTATTACATTACTATGTCTGTAGATCCCTTGATTTATTCCTGGAATTGGCTGATCCAGTTGGCATTGATCTATACCTGTTTTATGCCTGAAGTGATCTAACTGGTCTGTATTATGTCCCAGTTGCTCTCCTGTATTGGTACATGTACTATAAATGTAGTTTTGATGATCCATTTGATCTACATGCCTTGGATAATTATGTTGATCTATATTAGGTTGAACATCTTGTTGAAATTTTCTGAACAGATCACTTTGACCTCTAAGTCTGTATAGATCACTTTTATATGTATGTCTGAATGGATCACATTGACCTCTATGTATGTCTTGATTACGTTGATCTGTAGGTCTGAATGGATCACATTGACCTCTATGTCTGTCTTGATCACATTGATCTGTATGTCTGAATGGATCACATTGACCTCTAAGTATGTCTTGGTCACGTTGATCTGTAGGTCTGAATGGATCACATTGACCTCTATATCTGTCTTGGTCACGTTGATCTGTAGGTCTGAATGGATCACATTGACCTCTATATCTGTCTTGGTCACGTTGATCTGTAGGTCTGAATGGATCACATTGACCTCTATATCTGTCTTGGTCACGTTGATCTGTAGGTCTGAATGGATCACATTGACCTCTAAGTATGTCTTGGTCACGTTGATCTGTAGGTCTGAATGGATCACATTGACCTCTATATCTGTCTTGGTCATGTTGATCTGTAGGTCTGAATGGATCACATTGACCTCTATATCTGTCTTGGTCACGTTGATCTGTAGGTCTGAATGGATCACATTGACCTCTATATCTGTCTTGGTCATGTTGATCTGTAGGTCTGAATGGATCAAATTGACCTCTATATCTGTCTTGGTCATGTTGATCTGTAGGTCTGAATGGATCAAATTGACCTCTGTATCTGTCTTGGTCATGTTGATCTGTAGGTCTGTGTGTTCCAGTAGAAGCCTGGTAAGTATTAGGGTGTGGTATAGATGTAATTGGATTTTCAGTGGGTGATGTGTTCGTGTTAACATCATCCGCTGTATTTTGTAATGATGTTCCTTGTTGAGCATTATCGACACCACGAGATGACGCAACACTGGAAATGCATGTTGACACTGCCTAGGTAAGACTAGTAGAAGAATTTACTGGTGATGAAATCCCCATTACACTAGGAACCCTTTCCGGAACACTTAGAGCAACACTAGCCATGCTTGAAGGACCACACCTTCCCCCACTTAAAAAAACTGGTGAAACTAGTTTTCTATTCCTAAGAAACATTACTTAATCTTAACAATTTCAAAAGAAAATCTGAAACAGTTGTTCAATAAACTTCAATGTTACAGTTATCAGATATATGGGTTAAAGAAAATATTATATATATACCTGTATGTCAATTTCTGAGAACCAACCAAAAATAGTATGAAGACGTTCCAAAAGTTGAAAAACAACTTATCCCACCGCTGCCACCAATTGTAATAAATTTGGTCTGTCTGCTGTCACCACAATGAAGCACGAAGTGAGAACTTTAAACCAAAAATCTTGGGTTGGTTTGATTACCTCAGAAATTACAACATACAAGTGATATAAGTTTAAAAAATAGATTTATTAAATAAATAAATGAACTTTTGCTCCAAAATCAACAGATATTGTCATAGTGTCTCGAGCGCAAGAGTCAATGGGGGAATAATGAGCAATTTGTCTTGAGAGATCAAGGAGCATTTGCCCTCTGCTGATCATTGACAATCACCCTGGGGGGATCAAGGAGCACTTGCCCTCTGTTGATCAATGAGCTTTCACTCTAGACAACTTGCGTTCAAGACAAGGATAATAAAATAAACGAGCATTAGCTAAAACGTTACAATATAAAATCCCTAAATTTCGACAGAAATTGTCAGTAATTTACCCAAAATAAATAAATAAAACGGAGAGCCGAAATAAATATTAATCCCCAATAAAAATAACCTAATTTAAAATGAACCCGGAGCTTCAAATTCTTCCAGAATAAGCATTACCATGTTGAAACAAAAAGTAAACAAAAACAGCTGACGGGTCGGAAGTTCAAAGTGGCTCTGTCAACGCACTGACGTCATGACCTATTTATACCCCGTAAAAGTACAATAATAACCTCCAAAAGTAAAACCTCGAGTAGGCATACTTCCCGGGTATAAAGTACAGAGTATATTAAAATACAAACTTATATTATCAATCAGAATAACTTGAAATAAATAGTTACATCAAATAACATGTGTGAATAACAGAATACGAATAAAACTTTGGCATCGCGGCTTAAATTTTGCAATAAAAATGGCTGCTATCAGTTTGGATGTGTTGCACGTGAGGTTTGCCGGTAAACCAAACCAAAGCGATTATGGATAATAATACCTAAAATCGGCATATGTTACAGGTTAGGAAATAAAAGTATTTATAAACTTTAATGGTCTAACATCCCGATTTTAATGACATTTAAACTTGTATTATAACAATCTGATAAGTGCAATTCCAAATTGTAATTATTACACAAATTATAAAACGGTAACTCCAGTTTTACAACAATAATAATAATAATAATAATAAGTAATAATAACAATAGTAATAATAATACGTGTTATAATAATAATAATAAGTAATAATAACAATAATAATAATAATACATGTAATTATAAGAAGAAGAAGAAGAAGAAGAAAAAGAAGAAGAAAAAGAAGAAGAAGAAATGTCATTAGTTGCACAACAGTTGTTATCTTTAAATAGAGACATTAGGTGCACAACAGTTGCTATTTTTAAGAAGAAACAGTAGTTGCACAACAGTTGTTATTTTTAAGAAGAAACATTAGGTGCACAACAGTTGTTATTTTTAAGAAGAGACAGTAGTTGTACAACAGTTGTTATTTTTAAGCAGAAACATTAGGTGCACAACAGTTGTTATTTTTAAGAAGAGACAGTAAATGCACAACAGTTGTTATTTTTAAGAAGAGACATTAGTTGCACAACAGTTGTTTGTTTTAAGAAGAGACATTAGTTGCACAACAGTTGCTTTTTTTAAGAAAGACATTAGTTGCACAACTGTTGATAATTTTAAGAAGAGACATTAGTTGTAAAACAGTTGAAAACAGCAATAAGAGATAGTGGCTGGACATCAGTTGTCAATTGAAAAAGACAATAAGTTGTACAACTAAAAATCTACCATTATTTATAATTGTTTGATGAAAACTTACCTGTTTTCCAAAACATCTTTTAGTTGCAAACAATCAATTTCTTCCTTTTTAGTTTCAAGATTGACTTTCAAAGCGCTCATGTCCGAAGCGCTGGCATTAGCACCAAACAATTTAGGGATTTTAATATTCGAACTTGCATTCATAGAATGATTACATTCCACGCTGTAAGGACGGAACTGTTCTGATGTTTGTTCCAACTCAATAATTTCTCCAGATACTAAAATATTTTCCAACTGAAATTGAATTCAGTATCAAACAATTATATAATATTCTGATAATGATTCATGAAAAAAATCCTTATACATAATTAACATTGGAAAGAAATAATCAACTAGCCAAATTGTTCGAACCTTCGTTAGAATTATTTTTACTTTGGATGGCCTTCTTTCAATTTTTGTTTTAAAAGCAACTTTAATGGTCACTCCTATCTGTTTTTATTAAAAAAATTATTTAACAAGTTTTAAGCGTTTAAAGTCACTCTTGTATCATAAAATGTCTCAATTTGGGTGTTAATTTTATGTAAAAATATAATATTTTCGGACACCGAAAACCTTAACGATCTAAAAGAAATTGGAGTAGCGTATTTATTTATCCGTATCACACTTTAAAGTTTATATAGAGCATCTATATATATATATATATATATATATATATATATATATATATATATATATATATATAATATTACTATTAAATCTCTCTCTCTCTCTCTCTCTCTCTCTCTCTCTCTCTCTCTCTCTCTCTCGCACGGTTGCCATTATGTTCGTTTGGGTAATGCGTCGTGGTTTGGGCTGCGTTGGTTGTTGCGAAGTAACATATTTCAGTAACAAATTTTCATCTTTCTATCTAATGATATAACTCACTTGGTTTGCAGAAAGCTTTGTCGTCTGAAATTTTCTCAAAGTTTTTAAAAATTGATGCATTCCATTTACATAAACAAGAAGCTTACATCTAAGTTCCTTGTAAAGTATAATGGGCTGTCTTTAAATTGCATAAAAGGCGAAGCTTTTGATGATAAAATTTGAAACAGCCCATTATACTTTACAAGTTCATTAAGACATTGGAAAATTACTTTATTTCTTATATTTACAATATTTATTAAAAATAATTTTATATCCGACTCACATTTTTCATGTAATTTTGAAAACGGTTTGGAAATGCACTGCTGGTGCACCTTCTCAGAAAAATGGATCGTCCCGTCATTCAAAAAGAACATTTGAAATGTTCTTTACGTCTGACCCCGCCCACATGTAAATATATAACGCAAATACCTGTTAAATTTTGATGTGCCAGATGTGCACATTTCGGAAATTCATTCCTCATCAGTGACACTAAGACCGAAAAGTTTGATAAGATAAAAAACAAAAGCCAAACAGAGGAAAATAATGAATCTAAAGTTCCAAAATTATATAAATCCAAATGCAGCTAAGGAATGCTTTGCATGAGGGAACAAACCTTAGTTTTAAATAATTTTGCTAAATGGTACATTTTCTGACAGCACAAAGTACTGCCTACTGAGTTATGGATACCCTCGGGGAGTTTTACTCCACCAGCAGCGGTACCCGCTCAGGGGTAGTAAATATATCACGCAAATACCTGTTAAATTTTGATGTGCCAGATGTGCACATTTCGGAAATTCATTCCTCATCATTGACACTTAGACCGAAAAGTTTGATAGATAAAAAACAAAAGCCAAACAGATGAAAATAATGAATCTTAAGTTCCAAAATTATATAAATCCAAACTAACAATTGACATCTGATCCCGCCCACTGATCAGTATAGATATTCATGAATTATTTATTAAATTTGATAAAATAACAACAAACATGAATTACATTTTCAAGTGAAAATTGAATAAACAATTATTAAAAGATGAATTTATCAAAAAAGATGGTTGAATGTAACGCAAATACCTGTTAAATTAATTTAATGTTTAACCATTAAACATTTAATGTTTCATTTGCAAAAGAAAAATCACTGTCATGAATAATATCGAATCCCCTTTTGAGATCTTTATGGAAATGTCTGTTTATGGCCCCTCTAATGTTTTTCATTGAATTTTTTCCATAATCTTCAGATTCGACAGTTGATGTTCCTTCTGACTCGGTCTCGGATTTCATTTTTTTGCTTTTTGGTGGCTGCGGTTTTATTTATGCATAAAATTTTGACAATTTATCTGCTAGTTCTGTTTTTGCTATATTCTCTGTATCCATGTTGCACCCATACTTTTCATTGTGCCAGTCTGAAAAAAAAATTTCTTCTGTTTACCGTCTTACTTTTCAAGTGAAAATTGAATAAACAATTATTAAAAGATGAATTTATCAAAAAAGATGGTTGAATGGATGCCATTGAAAATTCTATACGTCAATTTAGAAAACGTTTTCCGGCAATCTGCGGGTAAAGTCTATGACGTCACTGTTCGCACGTGGAGCATTGTCTTTATGAAGTTACAAAGTACAGTCGACCTCAAAAACTTTTAAGGAATGACATTTGCTTTGACTGTACTGCATGGAGTTATGCAGTAGAATGGACTGTCTCAAATAAAATGAAAGCCGAAGGCTTTCATGGTTATTTGAGACAGTCCATTTTACTGCATAACTCCATGCAGTACAGTCAAAGCAAATGTCATTCCTTATATTTACAATCCTTTGTAACTTTTTCAAATAAACGCAAAATATAAACTGACATTTAAACACTTTTCATAGAAGAAAAACCACTATAACTACCTCGTCAAAAATTGACTGTTCCAACTGTCGGCATCAGTGATCATTGAATAGACCACGCCCACACAATAATTAACATCTGTAGCAGGACAAATAACTCCGTTACTAAGCTTTAATTTTTTTATTGTTCACTAATTAATCAAATAATGTCCGTTACATTTTCATATTAAAATTAAAACTACAATTACTGAACGATGAGTTTGTAAGCATCTGAAAAATCTACTTGCGGATTAACATGTGTATTGGTGAATGAGGCCAGTTGGCGGGAAAGCTGAACGATTGTTGTCAGTTGCGATGAGCGTCATGGCGGGTGCTGATGTATCTGCAGTGTTGGCCAAAAGTGAGCTAATAGTTTGTTTTTGTGCAGTGGATATATCCCGAGAATAACTCCTAACAGATGCTTCATTTCTATGGCCGCTGTAGAACATTATTTTGCGTGTTTCCACGCCAGCATCACTTAGTGATTGGATGCATGTGGCCCTGACACAGTGAGCAGTGTAGCGGTTTGTGCATTGAGCACCCTTGGAAATATCCGGCATAAAACATGTAAAGGAGTGTTTACCAAGTGCTTCAGATGAATACCAAATATTGTGTAAGTGGGGTGATTTAATTGCTTCAGGGATGCATTTATTGAACAAACTACCAGCCTTTTTATCGGTTTTTTGGAGAAATAAGCTCAACATTTTCACTGGACAAGAATCAGACCCTGTTGCGTACATTCGTTTATCGAAAATTTCTTCAAAATTTGTTAGCCCACCCTGGTAGTTTTTTTGTTGGGTTTCGTGTGTTAAGGTTACGTATTCAACGCCATTTTCGTCAAGTGAAATTTTCAAGGAATCTATATTTAATTGGCGATGCAATTCTAAGCCTCTTGTAATAAAATGAATGGAGATATTATACCACAGACACTGCCTGAGGACCAAGGGATTTCTAGCTGCGTCAGAAAAGTAAGTACTGATTTTATTTAAATCATGTGGTGTAATAATGGCTTTGTGTTTTGTAGGTTTTGATTTTCCAGTTGCAACTCTTTCTTTTAATATGCCATTTAATGTTTCATTTGCAAAAGAAAAATCACTGTCATGAATAATATCGAATCCCCTTTTGAGATCTTTATGGAAATGTCTGTTTATGGCCCCTCTAATGTTTTTCATTGAATTTTTTCCATAATCTTCAGATTCGACATGTTGATGTTCCTTCTGACTCGGTCTCGGATTTCATTTTTTTGCTTTTTGGTGGCTGCGGTTTTATTTATGCATAAAATTTTGACAATTTATCTGCTAGTTCTGTTTTTGCTATATTCTCTGTATCCATGTTGCACCCATACTTTACATTGTGCCAGTCTGAAAAAAAAAATTTCTTCTGTTTACCGTCTTACAAAATCTCTCTCAAGAATTTTAAAGGCATGTTACCCTCGCAGTCGAGTATAAATTATTATTGCGCAATCACCGAGCCTAATATTATGACAGATATTTATTTCGATTTGTCTGCATTATATTAGTAGCGATGTATTGTGTCACATGTGCAGCCAGATGTGCGGTTGTTGTTTTATTTCTATTTTGGAGATTTTGCATTAATTTTTTACTGTTAAAATTAGTAAAAAGAAATTTATTGGAAACACCATCATGTATCGCATCATATGTGTACATTAGGTATTCAGTTGTACCTTGTACCTATAGCTGGTGACTTTCCGATATAAGTGAAATATTCTTGATTGGGATGTTAAATATCGACAAAATTGTACCTTGCAAAATGTTCAATCCCCATTTAGTATTAAATTTTGTGGATTTGCTCTGGTTCATGTTTTTGTATTCTGTCAGTTTTTCGTCCGAAACATCTCTGAATCTTTTTATTCCTTGTTTTCCGGGTGGAGGTGCGGTTGTACTTGTTGGTGCTGAAGGTGTTTCAGGTGGAGGAAGGTCCGGAATGGCGGACTGACCAAAGGCATCCAACATTTCTTGAATTTCTGACACATTTGTCACCTCTGAAACTTCAATAGTCATTCCCAAGATATTCATCTAAATCTGTACCGAAAATCTACAATTTGCTGCAGTTCAGGGTCTCCATAACTTAAGGAAAAATTACCAAACTCCTCCATATTGACCATAGAATCTGGCCGGAAGTAACGATAATTTTTTAGCAGACGATTTTTGCCGATTGGGAACCTCATTTCATCAATACGTTTATTATTGAATTATTGTACATATTTTATTTTTATAAACATTTACAATTTTTTTGTTATTTAAGTTAATATCGAATGGACTATAAATGGTTTTGTTAACATTTTATTTCATTAATACTGAATGGGTTATAAATATTTTTATAAACGTTTTATTTCATCTTCAATGAACAAGGTATGCATGCAATACACAACCATAATCAGCTGTTTGACCGCAATCATCAATGGGTTGATTGCAGAGGTTAAAGGTCAGGGTCGCTGTTGTAGTGTATTCCTACGCTGTGAAAAATCTCGCGTGTTCCATTCAACTTCATCGAGTTATAAAGTAGAATCGAGGTCAAACACTGCATTGAAGCAAAAACAATGGGATTGTAAATATTATTGAAACAAGAATAATGTAATTGTAAATATACACCAATAAAAAAAATTATCACAGTTATTCCATAAATAAAATTATTTTATAATTTTATTAACATTTTCAGTGAATTTTAAGTATAAATTAAAAACTTCGAAGAACCTGTTTCACATCGATATTTTACCTTAGTTGCGGATAATTACTTCAAACCAAATCCCTCCCCCATCAATATGAAAATAAATAAATAATAAGTAAGTAAATAATAATAAATAAATAGGCTGAAATTGTGTAAAAAGTCGGACTATGGATACTTAATAAGATGACAAACTTTAAATTTCCAAAGCATGATTCATTTATTACTTGAACTACCGGTACTTTTGTTTAAAGTGTATACGTACCAGTGGGTTCAGTTTGGGGACTTCAGAGTCAATTGGTCTTACAGTGATTTGATTGGTTAAGGTTAAACGTTATGAACTGAATGAACAATAGTAATGTGAATTGATCAACCGAAAATAGTACTGATACAGGAATTTATAATTTTAATGAAAATTTTCACGGAAATTAAAATTCTCTCTCTCTCTCTCTCTCTCTCTCTCTCTCTCTCTCTCTCTCTCTCTATATATATATATATATATATATATATATATATATATATATATATATATATATATATATATATATGATAAAATAAGGACATTCTTTGTATCTGCCACTTCAAAACGTAGCCTTAAACAACCCAAACATGTTACAACAAAGCAATTTTAGCATGTGTGTGAAATCGAATTTTTCAGAAAATTTACATAGAATTAAATAGATTGATGGGAAAAGAAAATAAAGTCCCGTTGACAGATTTTTAAAAGAGTGAAGTTAAGTACAAGGGTTTTACCCCCCGGTCAATATTCTTTCATGTACATGTATATCGCACGCAATGTTATTTTGTTTTCAGCAGTGTTATTTGATTCCAACCTAAGCAAACGCAATACTATACATGGGAACGCAAACGTATAATTATTCATTGTCCCTTAGCTTGCTCCGTAATTTTAGCATTTTTTTCGACTTGCAGACTTATTTTACTTTTCGCTTGATAGTTATGTCACTAGTACACTTCCATCAAATTTTGTTCAACTTATTAATTCAATTTATTAATAATTATTTTTTGATAATACGATTTCAGTTAATGACAGGGATTGCCAAACGTGACAAGAAATGACATATGAGGACGACTTGAGTTAATACCAAGTGGTTTGGTTAAAGTACTCGATCATCCCATTTAGACCTCTCATTGTACCCGTGATCGATAAAACAAAAAAAAAAAAAAAAACATACCGGTTCACGTTCAGGTAACAATCCCAAGCTATAAAATTCTAAAAATTACTGAGTTGAGTAATGGTGTTTAACGTCCCAGTCAAGAATATTTCGGTTAAATCGAGATGTCGCCAGCTATAGGCGAAAGTGCAGATATTTTCCCTGTGCGTTGCGCTGATGGCATTATACAGCAGGGCTCTTTAACGTGCCACGCCTGCCCTGACACGGGACTTCGTTTATTTTAAGTTCCAATCCGAAAGGGCATTGATTATTATTTCCTAATGCCATGTAAATCCAAATACATTGAATTAAAGTAAAGTAAAGAAAATATCGATGTTTACACAGAAAGAGATGTTTTTGATGACGAATTACGTCTTCTGTGCAAAAGAATCCACCATTTGCCTTGTTTTTCAACATGTAAACGCATTTGTGCGGAACAATTATTTCAATTGGCAATGCAATCGCATAAAGTGACATTTCCCCGTAATAGCGACGTTTTTAAGAAATATTTTACGTAAACGTTATCCATTACATTCCGCACAAACGGTAAGAGTTCCATTTATTTGTTAAGGTGAAGCATATTACGTTGTATGGTGGAAACAAGCTCTACCACACCTTACCAACTGATAAATAATAATAAAAAAAAAGAAAAGTAACGGGTATATTTCAGAGAGAGAGAGAGAGAGAAAAAGAGAGAGAAATTGAAATTAAAAAATAAGTCTTTCTACTTACTGGTATTTTTTCTGGGCTGTATCTTGTTTTTTGACGAAATAAATATTTTCTTACATTTGTTTTCCTAGCAATGTGGAGTAACTTAACATCTGATGCTTTATCTACACATGACACAGGAATCATTGACCCGTTACTAAATTCACGGACATAAGTTTTGGTTATTTCTTCAAAAATTCGTCTGTGTTTATTTTCCCTTCAATATAAGAAAAACCTCTTTCGTAAAAATTACCTGCTTAGGTAGCACCTTACAAAAAGTTGCCCTAAGTTTGCACTAGTACAGGACGGACCACAATTCACACCCACATCACGCGCATAAACGAACTTGTTCTTAGTTAAGTCGCCAATAGCTGAAAATTGCTGGTGAGACGTTTAACAACATTTTAACAACAACTTTATTTCGCAATGCCATATGCCTCGCGAAAGAATTGTCACTACCCACCTTTAAGTCTTAGGTCAGACCAGGTCGGGGTTCGAACCCACGACCGCCCACTTACAGATCGATCACTCTACCAACTGAGCTACCGCAGTGGTTGTTGTGTTATGTGAGGTACAGCTAAATACATGTAAGTATTTAGTAAATACATGTAATTTGTTTTTTATTTATGGTCAACTGTGATTAATGAATATTTATTTTTTTTATTCAATGAAATAATTAAATAATTTAGTTTGATTTTTTTAAAAAGTTATTCAAATTTTAGAACGAAAAAAAAAACCCACAAAATTTTAGAAAATTTTACAAATAATTATGCTTTCAACAAGAACAAATTCAAGGATTTTTATTGTCAACTGTGATTAATGAATATTTATTTTTTTTTTTTTTATTCAAGGAAATAATTAAATAATTTATTTTGATTTTGTTTAAGTTATTCAAATTTTAGAACGAAAAAAACCCACAAAATTTTAGAAAATTTTACAAATAATTATGCTTTCAACAAGAACAAATTCAAGGGATTTTTTTTAAATTGAAAAATCAATTTTACATTCAAAATATTGAGTAAAAAAATTAGAGAGAAGTTGAAACATTGCGATATAAAATGTACTTACATTTTGCAAAATGCTTTAGATTGAACGAAAAAAAACCCACAAAATTTTAGAAAATTTTATAAATAATTATGCTTTCAACAAGAACAAATTCAAGGATTTTTTTTTCAAAATTGAAAAATCAGTTAAACATTCTAAATATTGAGTAAAAAAAATAGAGAGTAGTTGAAACATTACGATAAAAAAATGTACTTACATTTTGCAAAATGCTGTAGATTGAAATTTTACTAAAACTTTATGCTCCGTGTTATATTTTCAAGTCGCTGTCTGTAGATTGAACTTGTGTATCAGCTTATACCACAAATTTATATAAACGATCGAGGACTTTCCGTATAACAGCCCCACCTAAGCATCTAACTATCAAACATGAATGATTTGGAAAACTTACGAGTATCCGGATGTTTAAAATTTGGGGGATGTGTAGAGGATTTCCCCACTAAATTTTTCCTTGTAAATCCTATCCCATCATTTTAATAATAATTTAGATACACTTATGTATGAACTTTATAATTGTTTCCCCGATAGAGAGTTACAAATTGTTCTTGTTTCTTTAATATTATTTGTAGCAGAAATCCCATCTTTACATAGGGGTCTGCAGCAATGTCATATTATAAATTTTTTAATTTTCTGAATGAAATATTCAAAAATTTATAATATGACAAGCCTTCTGGTAGATTTGGAAATTTGCCACCACTGACTGAAGACAGTTCATTACTATTCAGTTGGTTAACTAATTTGGAGTAAATTGCCTGTTTGGACTTATTAAGTTCGTTAACACACTTATTTCTAGCTTTTCTGAGGTCTTGAGGGTAGAGCCAGCTTTCAGTAAAAGAAAGAATGTCGAAACAGTTGAGCTCAGCTTGTAGAATATCTAACTTATTTAGTATACTTTGGACATTTAGATGTACAAAATTGAAATGTTTGGAAACACATTGATTAAAATACGATAAATATTCACTGTCATTAACTGAATGTGAACTGTAAGAAGAATAATGATCGGTTTCAGAGGTTTTTTAGCATAATAAGAAAACATATAATGATGTCACAAAAATGCTTGTCAAAACATCTGCATTTTCCATAGTTCTATGCGACATATCTAACCTAAAAATTACGTAGCACTATGAACATGTGAAAAATAATTCAACATTAGCGGGAGATTAAAACAATGAATCAATATAAAAATGATGAAAGTTTAAGACAAAATTCATCGAAAATGTAAACGAAGATCAGAGTGAGGCTGGCAACTAGTAATGACCAAAACAAAAAAGACATAATAATAATGTTGTGGCGTCGACTATGGAACAATGGACATAAACGAAAATGAGTTCCATAGTCGACAATCAAATTATCGATGATTTTTAGATAGCGGTAATAGCATAAACGGGTTAATCCAAAGCTTTCTTATGAAACAACTTTCAGGCAATGTGTGTATGTGTGTGTGTATGTTCTGCGACCTTGTATCGAGATAATAAAATACAAAACTGAAGAGAAATGATGCGGCAAACAGCATATTGAATATATGTACATATATACGTTATGCTTCCACTATTCGGCGAAAAAAGGATGTATTCAGATCCGTGATTGTGACAAGCACGATGACATATATTGAAATTACACAAGTATGAAAGAAGTAGGTCAAGTGTGGATATTGTTAGACGACTTAAAACAATTTTTCAATACTTAATCCTGAATGACTAATACACACACACACCCACACACACACACACACACACACACACACACACACACACACACACATATATATATATATATATATATATATATATATATATATATATATATATATATATATATATATATATATATATATATATACTATAACAATTGAAACATGCCAAAAGACAACGAGATTGAAGTAAATTATAAAAGAGCGGAGTGGAGCAGAGTAATGGTGTTCTACACCCGGGTCAAGAATTTTTCACTTATTTCGAGGTGGTCAGTTCTGGGGTGGTGGAGGAAACCGGAGTGAACCAAGCAAGGAAACCGGAGAAAACCAACCAACAAACTTTCGGCAAGCGAACTAATAAACTTTCTCACACTAGGATCTGCCCAGAGTGGAATTCGAACCCAGGCGGTGAGAGGCACCGTGATCCGTAAGCGCGGCCTTTAGACCACTCGGCCACCGAGGCTCCTCATTACAGAGGGTATTTTGATTAAAGAGAGGAGGTGAAATGGGTTTGCCTTATGGTGTTTAACATCCCAGTCGAAATTTTTTCACTTGAATCATGGATAGTGGAACAATCCGAAGAACCCGGAGAAAACCTTCAACATTTAGTAAGCTAACCCAGAAATGATCTAACACAAGGGTTTTTCCGAGTTTAATTAGAGCATAAAGAGTGAGAGACTTTGCGCTTTTAAAAACTTGCTCGACAAGGCACTAAAAAAAGGTGGAGTAAAGGCGTATAAGCACCAGTCAATATCTGGAGAAATGACGAGTAAGCACCAGTCAATATATGGAGTAATGGCGTATTAGCACGTCAATATATGGAGTAATGGCGTTTAAGAACCAGTCCATATATGGAGTAATGGCGTATTAGCACCAGTCCATATATGGAGTAATGGCGTATTAGAACCAGTCAATATATTGAGTAAAGGCGTTTAAGAACCAGTCAATATGTTTAAGAACCAGTCAATACATGGAGTAATAGCGTATAAGCACCAATCAATATATGAACTAATGCCGTTTAAACACCGGTTCATATATGGAATAGTGGCGTTTAGGCACCAGTCGATTTACGGAGTACTGGCGTTTAGGTACCAGTCAATATCTGCAGTAATGAAGTTTAAGCATCAGTCAATATCTGGAGTAATTGTGATCATGATTGCGTTGAAATCCAAACATACGTCCCCTCACGGGTTCTGTATCTGTCGCCAGTGTAGAATCGAGATGAAGATAGCTTTTCACTGTTGAACAAGTTATGTACTGAAACATACACTGTATTAAAAGGAAGTTACGTTTGGTTGATTTCACAGAATAGAAAACATCGGAAACTTAAATTTCATGATTATCGGAATTTAAATCACAATTTTCTTACTTTCTATTTTGCATACGATTGAGAGAGAGAGAGAGAGAGAGAGAGAGAGAGAGAGAGAGAGAGAGAGAGAGAGAGAGAGAGAGAGGCTAATATCACTGGAAAAAAACACAGAGCATCTTGTTTTGACATATTCTATTTTTTGACACAACATACAACACAAACTTACCTTATACATGGCCTATATCTTGTTCTCGTTGTCGATTTCCCGGTCTTTCTTTTGTTATTAACTGTCACGTGATATAACATTTAACTAACCGACAACAGACATAACAGTTTACAGTATAAAAGCTTAAATTGTAAGTTTCAATATTAACTATATAAATAATATACTTTTTATCATTAAAGGTCGGTGGTTTTCTCCGGGTATTTCTATTTCCACAACAGCCTCTTCGATATAAGTGAAATAATCTTGACCTGGGCGTTAAATACCATTACTCCACTCCACACCTATTTATCAATACGTTTGTAGCGGTCTGGGTAGCTCAGTTGGTAGAGCACTCGCCTATAATGAGGGAGGTCCCAGGTTTGATTCCCGGTCCGACCTTGCATTTTTTTCTCCCTCCTGTTACACGTTTAATATCAATACATATTCCTCCCGCGAAATTGTAGACTCGATATTGTATATTAGTAATTTGAAATTAAATAATTTCGTGTATTGTCTACATTCCGGTCTGAGTACGGATATACTCGTGACATATGTTGATACGTGAAATGACCTATATTTTTATGCACAAGTGTCGATCAATTTATACATCGGCTTCTTATTCTAATATATTATTTGTCCCTAGCGACGAGCTCTAACGCATGTTTTTTAACTCACCTGACCGAAGGTGACACGGTGCAGCTTGTATTTACGTGTGTAAGCGCGTCGTTAACGTTGACACAGATTTTCGACTTCTTCTCTGAAACTACTATCCAAATTTCAATAAATCAAGGTCTGGAGTCCGACGCAATTAAGATTAGTATGGTGTTGCCATGGTTTTGAGAACTAGGTCAAGGATCTAGGGATGCAAAAAACATTTGATAGGAAAAAAACATGTGATATCTTGCACCTTTAAGATTTTAGTTTGTTTATATTATTCGGTCTAAAAAATATTTGGGTTAATTTTTTTTTAAATCTAAAAATTGCTAAAAATGTATTTTGATTGTAAGCAAGGATAATAACATGGGGTCTTAAGTTAAATGTCAAATTGAAATGTCTCAAATGTACTCAAGGTCAAAGATCAAGGTCATGGCCTTGTTTTCTTTCCTTCATCTATTTGGCGTTTTAATATATGTTACTTAGGACATTCAATGCTTTATATTTTTTAATTTAAAGAAATTTCAGCACAGCAAGTATAAAAAAATACCATATTAAAAAATATCAGACAATCTCTTTACGAACATATTATCCCCGAGATATCACATTTTTGTTAATTTTAATGCTTTTGGCTATTTACTGGAAAACTATTTAGATAGATTATTACAAAAAATGGCAAAAATGAACAAATGAACAAACAAAAAAGAACTGAGTGACAAGTATTATTATTATTAAATGTACCTAATAATCCATGAAAGATAATAACAATGAACTGCAAGAATAATTGCAATGATAAGATATGACTGGTTGGCAATTGACTTTCAGACAGTCTCTGTAAGAGTTGTTGCCCCTGATATGTCATTCTTTGTGTGAAATCGGCTGTTTGTTTAAAGCTGCATTAAGTTTTCCAAAGAAAAGATTAAAACGGTGCTAATCTAATTAATGATGTTCCTAATGAAGAATGTTACATTTGGTTCAACGATAAAAGCTCGAATAAATACAGAAATTACAGTATTTATCCAGCCAGATGCAGCATTTGCGATTTAATATTAAAAGATGGTTACGTCATCAAAACCCGGGTTGTTTAAACACAACTTTCAAAACGGTGAAATACGATAAATTAAACACAGAACTTCGTTGAATTTGTCATTTCTGACTTAGTAAGGGATACATATCATCATTTCAAATACATCTGGATATTAATGAAGGACAATTAATGCAATCTGTCATGTTTCACCTTCGATTCTAGGGTTTTTCCGTACATCCGTGCGCATACTCCAAGCTCATAATTACCATCGTAAAACACTGACCAACCGGTCAGAGGATTTTGTTTTTTTACAGCTAAAAGAAATGAAATTTTAGAAAATGAATGTCACGGATCGTGGTTAGAAGATATCTATTTTTGAAAAAAATATATTAGAAAATCAAAAAAAAAAAAAAAAAAAAAAAAAAAAAAAAAAAAAAAAAAAAAATGATTCAGAAAATTGAAAAACTTAATGCAGCTTTAACCGAAATATATTAAAAATTATTATAGATAGATAAAAACAATAAAGTCAAAATCAATCAACATGACAAATTCTAACTTGGATAAAAAGTATCATAACTATATGATGGATGATCCATGTAGGAGTTGATTTCCTCTTAATGTAAATTTTTGCGAATTTTGGCTCTTCCAAATATTTTCTTACAATCTATCGTTGTGATAGATAATAAGAATAAAAAACTTATCAACTGAACAAGATCTGAGTGGCAATTTATGATTATCCATGTACGAGTTACTGCCCTCGAAACATCAATTGTGCAAATTGCAAGTTTGTCCGTTTTTTTTAATGTTTCATTAAAAACAATTATATATTTTGCAGGTTCATTCCTACTTGGCCAACATTTTAAAATTTTGTACCTACAGGTAAGGTTTTAGATGTTGGCTAAGTGGGAACTGTGTCAGTTGTAGGATCAAGCAAAACAATAGGTTTTAATTACAGGTGACCGGGGTATAGTCTGTTTCTGGAAAATATGAAAATATTGATGTTTAATATTCTTAAGAGGTACATGTATCACGTTATATTTTCATTTGCCTTTTGAAATTCCTATAGCTGCAAGCTTGAGAGCCGTTGTAATTATTACTGACAATGAATGCCAAAATATTTTGTCACTCCGTGTATGAATACATATAAAATGCAATACACGATCCGGAACTACATTATCGTAGGTAAACAAACATGACTGTCACGTCACATTTGTTTACATTCGAGACGAGACTGAAAAAAAAACACATTTACGAGATATTACAAAGTAAAATCAAAGAAATTAATAAAATAATATTTTGTTAACATTTATACATATAGGCACCTGGCTAAAATTGATATTGTGAGAGACAGAGTGGTGTTTTTGATGGCCTGTTGAAAGAACAGACAACAACAGATCAGTCAAAACCATCAAACCACAAAAAATTTTTGAACAATCGGACCTTTAAAAAATTCTTCCTACCTTGACAAAGCTGCTATATACCCTATTATTTTGAGACATTGTGTAATGGTACAACCTGTCAATCAATTTTGTGTCTCGCGGGATGTAAATTTCAAGTGATGTAAATTTCAATTGGAATTAGATTCACGCATGTATGCCACATCCAGTGAAAAATGTCCGTTTTACATGCCTTGTTTGTTGATCGGAAAAACTGAAAAATCATCTACATGCTTTTAATCAATTTACAAGGGATACAATAGGAACTCCTCAAAAGTACAGTACATGGTTTAAGTACACAACTCCTTGCTAACCTTAAAACAATAATTTTCTAAACTTTGAGAGATATTTGCACCACACCAGGCGTAAAGAATAAGTATACTTCTCACTGCTTTGCTGTCTACATTTGAATGATACCGAGTATGAAGCTCGGCACATAATGTTAGAGTGAATCTCAACCTAACAATGTCGACATTCCAGAAGAAATCTCTCGGTAAATCCCTGTCTACTCGCATATCACAGATTCGAAACCCACATGCTTGGCCATTGTAAATTATCCCTCAGCTACAGTTCCGCCCTTTCCGTTTCAGATTCACAAATTTCACTTCCAACATTTAGCCAGCAATTTTTTACGCCAAACATTTTTGCAAATTGAAATGGGGCCACACAGGTGCACCTGATTTTCGACTGAAATATAGTCCACAAATAACAACACATTTATCGTTGATATTCAATTTTTATATATATTATTTATATCCAATATTCTAAAAACTTCATTATGTTAATGAAAAATTGAGAAAATACCATCAAAATACCTGATAACACTATAATTTTTCAAACCAAAACTCCCCGTTGTTACCCCACATTAAAAATATTGCGGATTAATAATGTGTCGTTCTCGGTCTTAAATTCAGCTGTTGCGTCTACTGGACTCCCCCGATGTGCATGTGTTATAGATGGGAATTTTTTTCTTACAATAAATGAATAATTTTTTCAAAAAAAATATTAAACGAAAATATAACAATTGAACTGTTTTAAAATGGTATTCATTGTCAGTATGAAGGCAACAACTTAGCAAGCAAACTTGTCATAACGCGCTAACGCGCGTTATTCCGTTTGCTTGCAAAGTTGTTACCTTCATACTGACAATGAATACCATTTTAAAACAGTTCAATTGTTAAATAATTTCATGTTAAACATCAGGATTAAATTCACCTTAAAATGAAAATTTGACTTTGTGCACATCAAGATGATATTTACAAGAAAAATAGTTTACAATACAATCTCAAAATCTCTTAATACATGACTGTATAAATAAAAGAATCTTGACTGTGTTATAAAACACGATTACTCCACTCTCTATAATGCAATCATTTTCTTTAAAATATAACTTATTTATTTATTATTTATTTATTACATTATTTATTTATTTATTTATTTTCGAAAATAAAATGAATGAATGAATTAAAAAATAATATTAAAAAGGGGAAAAAAATTTTACATTGTATTTTAATCTCAAATGATATTGGCATTATGGTACAGTTTAGTACTATTATGTCATTTTGAATTTCGGTTTTATCAAGGAAGTTTGTATGTTAAAATTTCTCTAAGCTCTATATTTTTAACACTGGTTAAGGTTAATTAGCCATTTAGATTTATCTACAGATTAAACAAATGAGCTATTTGAGTTGATTTTCTACTGCTTTACAAATTTATGAAGATTTATTTAGCATGTTAAAAAGTTAAAATGTGATCTTAAAACTTACTGTTTACAAAATCAAATAGTATGGATATTCAAAACTTCTGGTGGTAATGGTCATTTACTGGATTTGAAAATAAATACCAATATTTATTTAATAGCCTGGTTATCTTTTGTTTGATACGGAGGAAAACATTTACTTAACGAATATAAATGCAAGGAACGGACTCGAAATATTGCTATAACCTTTCTCAAAATTAGGAGATTTGTTTAGTGGTGTGTTCTCGTATCAAACCTGAAAGATTTGTTACTTCTTAAAAATTCAGTTTTGAAATAACTATTCATATACAGATTACAAAAGGTTTACTTTATGTGCAAAATGGATGATTTTTTTTCTAAATGACAATTTTACAATACATTATTGTGTTACAATACAGTATCTAAATCTGAATAAAAACAAGAATGTTTAGTCTTATTTTGCCTATCTTACCCTGAAGAATAAAAATTAATTTGAATGAAATTCATAATTAATACATATTACATTCTTTAAAATAATTTCACCATATTATCAAAGAAGTATCCTGGAAAAGACTATAGCAAAAAACTTTCCAGGTGAGATGTTTATTTAACAATGTTGGCTAAGTGGGAATGAGAAATTTTAAAATGTTGGCTAAGTGGGAAGACACCATTTTGTATATTATTAGTTACAATAATAATATGGTTTATACAGGGTCAGCAATATCCTGAAAGGGCGAGGGCGAAGTTTTGTCCTCGCCCCATATGGTTATTACTGACCCTCATAAACTAATAATAATTTATATATATATATATATATATATATATATATATATATATATATATATATATATATATATATATATATATATATATATTTATATATATATATATATATATTGTTTATATGATATATGCAGTATATGCAGTTCTTATTTAATGTCAGTAGTGTGATAGAATTAATTTTTAGTAATGAAAATACATTCGAAAGATCTGTCATATGTTTGGTTTATTTGTTCATTATTTATTATTATTATAATTATAATTATTATTATTATTATTTTTAATTGGCACACTGAGTTTGAATGATACTATTTATATAAGACTTTAAAATTAGCAAATAACAGATCTGTAAAACCTTACAGTTGTGTTACGTACAGAATTTTGATTATTTCTTTATGTTAAATTCTAATTATAAATTCTGCACATGACAGTTGTAGTACCATGAATTGAGTATCGTGTCTTTTTTTATTTTTATTTTTTTTTATTATTATTATTTTTTTTTTTTCATAATATTAAGTATTAAAAACTGAGCACACACAACTATATAGGAGCCTCGAGAGCGGGAGAAACTGCTTCCCTTCCTGGCGTTCCGCATTACGAGGGCTGAGTACGTATCGACTGACTCACCCGATGTCAGGTTAATGGACTAGGGGAGTGGTAGGCTTGTCTGCGGCATACTGACTTAGTGAGCTAGCACATAAACAAGAAGCGAGCGCTAGTATATAGCAGACCATAATACACACTTGCACATTTCAAACATACATGTCCTTGTTTTAGATAAATCCATAGAGTTTATATTACCTTGCTCTTGTCGCAAATAGCTAAAAAATGTTGTTGCGATATTAAATAACATTTCTGCTACTTCATGGAAAAGGGAAACTTTAGGTCGTTCACCGGATCAGACAAAAGAACGGTGAAGGAATTAGTTGTGTTATGAAGAGTGGAGTGTAGTAACTAGGATCTGTCACGAGTGGCGCTCGCTTTAGATCACTCGGCCACCGAGGCCCCCTGTATTATGAAGAGAGTTAATTCTACTTCTTTGAATTACTTCCCTTTGTATGCACCAGACATCATTTAAAATAACGCTCCGACTGATTATCATCACAAATACACGGACATTTTAAAGTTTATGAAAAAATTAATCCTTTTTACCTTTATAAGAAATATTTATATCCCAAGAAAAAAACTGGGGTATAAAATTCAAATACCTGACAGAATACATGTAGCTATTTACTGAAGTATTAAAAATCATAAGCTACGGTTGCTGAAAGAGGCCATACGGGAAAAATATTCTTCACATGCGCACGAAATTTATTGCTAAAGCAGGGTTGTCCTTACATGTATGTGGGTACCGGGGTTTCCTGTTTCGAAGCGCGTGATCAAGGTCAGTTTAAAGCAGGATTTCTACTTTAAAATTCTTATTTAAAGAGGAATCATTTTGCATTGTTGTGGAAATTATTTTTGCATCTACAACTCACCATAAATATCAAAGATTACCTATGAACAGTTTCGCTTACCAAACAGATTTGTTATTATGCGTTTCTCTTTGTCAATTTTTGACAGAATTGTCATACACTACTCTGGGTCATTTTTTTTTTTCGTCTTTTGCCGTTGATTTAAACATATTTTATTTGTCAGTCATATATACACAAATATAAGTACATTATATATAATTATAATTACATATATAAACAAAAGGATTCAGAAACAAGTGCCATAGCACTTATATTAATCTGTCTCCCAAATAAATAAGAAATTCATTTTTCAAATGCGCCTAGTTTCAGGGTTAATCACACTAAACATTTAATTTTGAAACACTAAGTATAAGAAAATCGTTTTGTCAGATGAATATATCTATGCATGGATCTGAAAACTTCTATATTTTGTTGGGGCTGGAGTGAAGTGTCACCAAACAATAGTAAATTAGTAGACAACGTGTGTGGTAACGAATGAAATAGTCTGTCACGTAGGTTTGAATAACGGTTACAATAAAAAAGAAAATGTTCGGTTGTCTCTATTTGACCACATGCACAATAAGGATTGTCAATTAAATTTTTGTTATAGAGATGAGCCCAAAGTGCACAATTATTACGCAGTCTGGCGTGTAAGATTTGAGACAGTCTATTACCAGTATTATAATAAAAGGGTGGTTTTATTTGATTTTCATTAAGAAGAGCTTTAAAAGAAGAAGGTGAAGTTGTTTGTCTCATAGATAATGGAAGTTCGTTCCAGTCTCTGATAGTAGCAGGTAGAAAATCTTGAAAATGTGCTTGAGAGTGACAGAGAATTGTAGGTATTTGATCTGACTGTCTTGTTGTTCTGTATTGTCGTTGGGGAATTAAGTTTGAAAGATAGTCTTTTGTCAGACCATAAAACATGTTATGAAACTGAGTAAGTCTGTGTTTTTTTCTTCTGACAGACAGAGGTTCCCAACCTGTTTCTGAGTAAAGAGCTTGCTTTGAACAAAGTTTTGTTAAGCCAGTTACAATTCTTGCAGCTTCAAGGTTAAGTTTCTCTAATTCTTCTTGCAAGTTAATTGGAAGGTTATCCCAAACAATATCAGCGTATTCGAGTATCGGACGTATGAATGCAAAGTATAGGTTTTCTGCTAAGATGAAATTTGAACTTCCTAAGAATATTTAGTCTAATAGAAGCTTTTGAAAGTATGTTGCTAACATGTCGGTTCCAAGAACCATCTGATGAAAATGTGATGCCCAAGTGTTTGTGTTCATTTGTTTCAATAATATCTACATTGTTAAGTGAAAGAGTTGGATGTGTAATTTTGTTATGTTTCCTTGATATAACCGTTTTCTGTGGGTTGAAAGAAACGAGCCACTTTCTGGACCAATCATAAATAAGTTGGAGGGAATTATTTAGCAATTGAGAAACCGTTTCTGGGTTATCAACTATTAGATACAAGGTTGTATCGTCTGCAAAGAGTCTAATGTTAGCAGTGATATCACGAACTATGTCGTTTATGTAAAGAAGAAAAAGAAGTGGACCAAGGATAGATCCCTGAGGTACCCCATCTAGCACATCCTGCCATCCAGAACAAGTACCAAGATGTACCACCCGTTGTTTACGACAAGACAGATAATCTGTAAACCATAAAAGTAATTTACCCTTTATTCCATAACTCTAAAGTTTGTGAAGAAGTTCCTTATGCCATACTCTGTCGAAAGCTTTACTAACGTCCAGAAAAACCATCCTAATTTCTTTTCCATCATCTAAAGCTTTGCCAAGAGTGTTTGATAGATCTAGTAATTGATTAACAGTAGAATCGCCCTTGGTAAAACCTGATTGGTATTGCGATATAGCAGAGTTAGAAAAGAGATAGTTATAGACGTATTTATAAACACATCTCTCCATTACTTTGCCTATTACACTTAGAAGTGAGATGGGTCTGTAATTCGTGACAAGAGAGGGATCATCTTTTTTAAATATAGGAGAAACGTTAGCTTTCTTCCATAAGCTAAGAAATTTACCGGTCTCTAGGGAAGTGTTAAAAAGATTGGAAAGGGGATATTTCAGTTCGGTTGCAGCATTTTTAAGGAAGAAAGGACTGATACCATCGGGACCGGTAGCTTTGGAAGTGTCCAAATTTATTAAGATGTCATAGACATCGTTTTCACTGATATAAATGCTAGTAAGAGTGTTATCTATATATTGAGACTGAGTTGACGGAATGGAAGTGTTCGTCATTAATTGAAGATTGAGAGCAGAAGTATTTATTAAAGATTTGAACCTTGTCATTAATGTCATCATATACTTGGCCATTGTGTTGTAAAAGTGGTATGTTGTGATGTTTTTGTGAGTATCCTGTAAGGGATTTTATTGTTGCCCACCAGTCTTTTGTTTGTACGTCGGCGGATTCTAACTTGGTTGCTATATTATCATGAAATCTTTGTTTAGCCGTCCGTATATAGTTTGTACATCTGTTTCGGAAGTGTCTGAAAGCAGCCCAGTGTTGAGATTTATTAGTAGATTTAGCCCTACTGTGGAGTCGTTTGCGTTTTCTAATCATCTGTTTTATAGTTTTGTTTAACCACGGTGGTTCATTTTGTCGTATTGTTATTGTTTTATTTGGTATAGTGTTTGTTGCAGTTTTTAGTATTGTGTTTGTAATGTTATCTGTCGTCTGATCAATGTTAACTGTTAAGTCTTGTTGCCAGTTGTAGTGGGAAAGAGTTTCTTTGAAAGTTGTAAGATCAGCCCTATCATAGTTCCAGATATGACGCGAAAAAGAAGGAGAGTTTTGTTTAGGAATTTTTAGTCTAGTAGAAACAGGACAATGGTATCTGTATAGATTCTCTAGAAAGTAGTCCCCAACTGTATATTGTCAACAAGATTTCTGTCGCTTACGAGAATAACGTCTTTTGCCGTTTTAAACACCGCCAAGATTAATTCACTTACTCCGAAGGTACTCATTCAGGGCCTAGTTGTCCAATGCGCCGTTAACAATCACTTTGTTCGCGAAAATTTGAATCTTTTTTTTTTGGCCGGGTTGCACGGAGTGCAAATCCGGTTTATAGTATGGTGAATGTCGGGCGGGTGGGCCGGCGGGAGGGGAAAATAGGGTACCAACATTTTGAACTCAACTCTTCCTACAGTTTTTAACCAAAAACCTTGAAACTTTACAGAATGTTTCTATATATATTGAAGATGTGCACCAGACTTTGAAACTTAGTTACTTTGTACTGTATATATCAAAGATTATCAAAGATGTGCACCTGACTTCAAATGTTGTAGTGAAACCTTCATGCCATTACATCCTACTGTGACAGGTTTTAAATTTCAAATCTTAAAAAAAATAGAATTATTATACATATATGAAAAAAAAACTACAAAAATGTTTGTAAAAGTCATTGGTTTATTAGCTACTAGATGAAAGTGTGGAAAGCTAGTGCTGTCACCCTGTTGCCTATCTGTCCTGTACTGTCCATTCCATTGTAACGTTTATGGTGCACATTTTTTCAATTTACTGTAGCTTTAGCAAATGTTAAAATGATTGAGATTTTCCTAATACATATATACTTGTTTCATTACTCTTTCATATATATTGTCAATGTTGGACCTACATGTATTACCCATTTTTCATGACTTTCTGTGAAGTATAAAAAAAACAACTTGTGCACCTTGCTTTGTGCAATTATTCAAAATTCCTTTCACACTTTACACCCATTAAATAGAAATTTAAAAAACAACCCAGCCCATTGAGTCTTTGACCCATTATTTATTAATCGAATTTTAAAAAATGTATTTAAAAAATAAAGCATAGAATTATTAATATCAATTAGAAACAAGATTGTTTAAAACCTATATTAAAAATTTTAATAATATTTTGAATTTTCACTATCCGTTTGGCTTAATTAACGAAACTTATAACAGGCCCTGAACTAGTAGAGGAAAACAGGGGTTTCCGAGAAAAACCACCTACCTTTGATATGCGAGTTTCGAATAATATTTTTGCACTAGGATCTACCGGAATAGGATTTGAGGTTAGGCGTGATATTTACAAAAGGCTTGTACTTGCACGTCTATATTTGATTAGGTAAAGTGCTTATTAACGTGTAAAATCAATACAAATATATTTTATTGGTTTGTAAAATACTGCACTGACGAAAAAAGTTTTATAAAGATAAAAACAGGACAGAGAATTAAAAAATAAACAAATACAGTCATATAAATAAATAAATAAATTCTTTCATAGGATTGGTAAATTTACTTTTTAAATGATTAATGTAGTTTGTTATATAGTTCCTGGCCAACCATATTTTAAACTGAGAAATTAACTGCAGTAAGTAAAACCAATCAATAACGCTTATCATATAATATAATATATATATATATATATATATTTTTTTTTTTTTTCATTTTCCCCTTAGCAAATTACTTAAATATGTATATCCGGAACTCAATTTTAAATGTTTTTAATATTATAAATTAAGCTAAAAAACATTAAATCAATTGCTTTCAAAAATAAAAAACAACCATTAAAAAGGGTATTTTTTTTATTGAAAAAAATTGCGCAACCATTTACAATGTACTTTATTAAATGGTCTTGAAAAATAAATAACAACAGGTATTTTATTTGTCTCATCATAAATCATAAATACTTCTAATAAAGCATTTCTAAAATGTACATATGTCACTCTTGTTGCCAATCTTAAAAAAGTTATAACTGACTATGGAATAATGAGAAAATCCTTATTAAAACATATTAATTGACTTCTGGTAATATTGAATACAGTATATTAACGATTTTCTTGGAACCAAACCCTGGCAAAATCTATGTATAATCAAGCATAAAATACATGCATTTTAAAGAAAATATTATCATGTATATTATTATGTAAAGTGTATACATGTATGCAACTCACATGGATTTGTTTGCGATCAATTTTTAGCTCACCTGAGCCTTTGGCTCATGTGAGCTATTGCGATCCGAAATCATCCGTCGTCCGTCTGTCCACCGGTCTGTAAACTTTTACATTTTCGACTTCTTCTCATGAACCACTGGACCATTTTTGTCTAAACTTGGTAAGGATGTTTCTTATAAAAAGGTCTTTCAGATTCTACAACTGGTTGCCATGGCGATCAAAAGTAGGTCACAGTTACTTAGAATGTAAAAAACGTAAAAAATGCTTCTTCTCGGAAACCGTAAGTTTAATGCACAATCTGATGTGATATTTGGGTTCCTGAGGTCCTCAAACATGTGATTGGTACATTTCGTGAAATTTCATCGAAAAGTAGGTGACGCGTTTTTCTCGTTTTTTGGTCATAATTTATAAAGTGCAAAAATGTCTATAATGGGTGCTCATATTCAAAAATCTTCTTTACGTGTGAAACTGTGAGGCCTTAAGTTTTTATATTTGGTATTTAGCATCAGCTTGAGCCTCTTTACCAAGTTTGTACAAATGGTGGTCCCCGGGATATTTTTCGGCCTACCCCAGGGGGCCTTATGTATACATTGGTTTATGTAGGAAATAGCGTTAAATATCTTTTTCTCTAAAATTATTTCATTTTAAAACGAATTAAATCTTTCCATATTTTACAACCTGTGGACATAGGCTAATAATTATAGCAAATCAGTATTGAAAATCGTTTATCTATTACTCTAGGACTGTCATATTTGGCATTTCACATCAGCTCCACTTCCTTCAGGTGAGCGTAAAGGCCTCATTGGCCTCTTGTTTAGATTGATAAGAAAAAAGTGTCAACCTGGAAAAAACTGAAATATTGCTAATGTGATGTAAAACAATATTTAACTAACAAACATCATTTCTGTATATATTTGAACAACAATGACAACAAAGAATTTTTTTGTTATTTTCAATTCGTCATACTTTCTCTTGTTTTGTGTAACAACATAGAAATAACTTATGAGCACTTCATTATACATGTATCTGAATTCGAAATGCAAAATGAATATTACCAAAATAATGTACTTTTGAATGTGAATTAAAAGTCATAGTCATAATTATTTGACAAATTATTATTATTATTATTATTATTATTATTATTATTATTATTATTGTTGTTGTTGTTGTTGTTGTTGTTGTTGTTGTTGTTATTATTGTTGTTGTTGTTATTATTATTATTATTATTATTATTATTATTATTATTATTATTATTATTATTGTGATTTTCACTCCATTATACATTTGATATGTTATATTCACAATATGTATCACATCATGGTAGTATCAAGTTTGTGACAATTTGTTTACAGCTTATTTTATTCATAGGAAGTATTTCAATTTATATACTCCAAGCTCAAGCACTTGTTTCTGATACAACATAAGTTATTGTTGGTATATAATTTACCATATATCCTTAGTAAATGTTTTATACAACGAAACAAACTGCATACAATTAAATTGTTGACGCACGAATATTGCAAGCCTAGGCTAATCAAGGCCCTTAAAAAGTTTTATGGCCGTCATCACAATATTGTTGATAAGTATGTAGTCACTGTATCCAAACTTATACTGGATATACTAGTATGTGACTTACCATAGTTCTTTGTTCCTTTCATTCTCAAATTAAATCATGTGAGATTTTGATCTCGACAAGGACTGTACGGTGGTTTATTTCTGACATCGACATAATTTTTGTCGACATAAAATTATCTCAACACGTCGACGTAATATCTTGACAATATATGGTAGCTTATTTTTGACATCTTTGGTGTATGGTGGCTTATTTCTGACATCGACATAATTTTAGTCGACATAAAATTATCTCAACACGTCGACGTAAGCTTATTTTTGACATCTTTGGTGTATGGTGGCTTATTTCTGACATCGACATAATTTTAGTCGATATAAAATTATCTCAACACGTCGACGTAATATCTTGACAATATATGGTAGCTTATTTTTGACATCTTTGGTGTATGGTGGCTTATTTCTGACATCGACATAATTTTAGTCGACATAAAAGTATCTCAACATTTCGACTTAATATCTGGACAAGTCGAGGTAATATCATGGAAAGTTGTGATACCAAAATAAGAAGTTGATATAAATAACATGTTTCATAAGTTACAAAAAAAAAAGCGATATCGAGATAATTATCACGACTGATCGATATGTCACATTATGTCGATGTCACAAATAAGCCACCATAACTATAGGACTGGTATGTTTGTTTTATTATCAGGAACAAAAGTTATAAAAAGGCTTCCCAAGCGACAAACTTTACATTTTACCTAAGATTGAATTAATGTCGTTTAACGTTCAAGTCAATAGTATTTTACTTATATCAAGATGTCACCAGTTATAGGTGAAGTGGCAGAAAGTTTTACCTTTGCAGTGCGCTCAGGGCAATGTGCAGGGAGGATCAGATTCTAATAAACAAGTTAAGTTTCAAGTATTTTTACTTTTCACTAGTGGGTATATTGTTGACTTGCCCATTAAATATTTTAAAAAACTGTTATTACCATGAACTTACGCAACATAAGAGTATGTTGCTTATCATTGATAATATTTAATGACACATACTTTTTATGATTGCTCAAAAAAAAAAAAAAAGTTAAATGACAGTATCATTTCATTGAACATTATAAACTTTGTAAATGTACGTTGTGTTAAAAAAAAAAAAAAAGAAAGAAAAAATCTGCACATGACCGAGAATGTTCTGAAGTTAGTTTCAAAGCAAAGCAATGCAAACCATTCCTTAACTGGATTTGGGTTCATATAGTTTTGAAACTTTAGATTCATTATTTTTCAAATGATTGGATTATCTTTGTTATTTATAAACTTTTTTCGGCCCTGTTGTCACTAGTGAGGAATAAATTTCCGAAATTTGCACATATTGCAAAGCAAAATTAAACAGGTATTTTTGTTAAATATTTACAGGTGTTTAAGAAAGGGATATACTTTTCCAACTACGAAACCAGTTACAAATGTTTTAAAAGGCACATTTCATTTCCTGTAGCACGTTTCAAATGTCTAAAAAGACCATTTTCATTTTCTGAAGCCAGTTACAAATGTTTTAAAACGCATTTTTTATTTTCTGAAGCCAGTAACAAATCTTTTAATAAAGGCACATTTTCATTTTGAAACCAGTTACAAATGTTTTTAAAAGATACATTTTCATTTTCTGAAGCCAGTAACAAATATTTTAAAAAAGACACATTCTTCTGAAACAAGTTACAAGTGGTTTAAAAAGGCACATTTTCATTTTCTGAAGCCAGTTACAAATGTATTTAAAAAGGCACATTTTCATTTTGAAACCAGTTACAAACGTTTTTAAAAGATACATTTTCAGTTCCTGAAGCCAGTTACAAATGTTTTAGAACAGAAAACATGATCATGTTTTAGGCCGGTTACGTTTGTTTTAGAAGAGGGACAAAGATTCCCTTGTTTTTTAAAACTTGTTAGTTACAAATGTTTATAATTAAAGTGCTTTCAGAGTTTCTCTTATTATTTATATTGTTGTTGGCGTTTTGTTACAATTGTACAATGTCTTTCTTCTTCTTTTATCGCTATTTATTATCTCATACTCGATTGTTCATGTGTATAAGTTCCTGATCCATCATGTGTTACCTTTGAATTTTTAATATTTTATGGAATATTACAATCAAAAGTAAATTGTCATGTGCTTCTTTTGAATGTATTATTTCATAAAAATTCAAAAGAAGTATATGGCAGTTCTATTCATTACCTGTACATCATTTTGTGAACTAAAGTTCAAAATAGAAAAATGCATGTATGTAGGCAAATACATTACTGCTTATTTGAAATATATATATTTTGGCAAATACTTAATGCTTATTTGAATAATAAGCAGTGTAGGACAACCCGTTGTTTGGTAAGTCCCTACCAAGTTTCTACAACGATTATCATCTTTCTCGGTGATAATTTATAACACCTTTTTTCGTAAAACCTCCATCTCTCTTTTAAAAATTAACATAATTTGACTTATTCGCCTTTATTCGCATGCTTCATTAAATATCTGAAATTTGATTCGTTTGGTCTATGGAAAATGTTTTAGAAATCACTTTTTCGAATGTTTTTAAATTTCTCGCATTCAAAAATAGTATGAAAATCGTCCCAGATACATCTTATATAACAAAAACTACAAATTCTGTCATTCATCTTGCTTTTTAACTATCGCTCCTTTTCATGATCAACAGGCGAATTAATTGTGATTAAAACTTTTAAATTTTGCAAATAAACTGGCAAGATATTCTTAACATTATCCATTGATAGAATTATTTATTTATTTATTTATTTATTTATTTATTTATTTATTTATTTATTTATTTATTTAGTGTTCTATAGCTTTATGAACACTTCCAATATGACATTTTCTTTCCATTTTTGCAATTTTAATATCCATATTCGCCATTTTATCTAATAGAATACGTAGCAACCCGAGGTATTACGGAGGCAGGTTGACTGTAATATGATATTGGGCAAAGTGAAATGAAATGTATAACTTATTCAGGCAAATGATTTATAAATCTGGACATCATACTTTTTAAACAAAATTGATTTTGGGATTAGCTATAGCGCCGATCAATCAAGCAAATTCCAAAAGAATTAATCATAATTCCTAAGACACACCCTTTTTAAATACCACTGGCTGTGGACTGACATTTAGATGTATGACTATCACCTTATTAGAGATATAATATTTATTTTATTACACAGATTGTTGTACAGAAATCTACCTTCTGACGACTTCGTCTTTTTCGGCTGTAAATCACTCGCCAAATATCAAGTTACTGATTAAAAACAAACAAAGCAGTATTGTAAATATGATTATGATTATAGTAATAATGAATAATGATACGTATTATACCGCCGTCTACCACTGTACTTATTTACTTAATAATGTTTATTATATATGTAATTGTAATTAATAATAATAATAATAATAATAATAAAAATTATAGTTGTTGTTGTTGTTGTTCTTCTTCTTCTTCTTCTTCTTCTTATTATTATTATTATTATTATTATTATTAACTATTTCGTAATATCACCTATTGCTAAATATGGTCAGGTAATGTCAAATTGTTATAAATGACGGGATGAAATAAATCACGTTGTGAAATTTAATTTCAATAAATTATTATCCAATCAGATTGCAAAAATTTTACAAAAGTTATAATGGTTCAAATAGACGGCTTTTAAAGATTCCAATACATCTTATAAACCGCAAACACACCTATAGCTAATTTGAATATACACATACAGAATGGTGACGTAAAATTCGAATTTCAATATAAGAGGCTTAATTTAAAATAACTAGCTGTCATAATTTAATATGCATCGCTCATTCTTATGACATTATTCATCTCAACAAAAACAGGGTTGTATCTATCTGCACTATACACCTTTATTTGTAATTAAATTTTATATTATTACAGCAATCAATGTGTCAGGTGCTATTTTTGAATTTTTTTTTTTTTTTTTTTTTTTTTTTTTTTTTTTTTTTTTTTTTTTTTTTTTTTTTACATATAGTACAATAAGAAATTAGAATTGAATTATTTTATAAAGATTTAAAAGTAGCACATGACAAATGTATTTTGTACTTTTAAGACATTTATTGTATAATAATAATAACACACACACACACACACACACACACACACACACACACACACACTTTACAATCATTACCTGAAACACCGTGCTCGTATATAGCTCTGTATACCTAAATTGACAGCAAATGGACAATATACTGATTTAAAAAAAAAAACCCTTTTTACAGGTAATACTGGCAAATTGATTAAGTTGTGAGGTTGCATGTTTAATCAATTAACAAAGCAGTTCAATTCATAGACCTGAAATATTTCCGGTCCGTTAAAAAGGTGCTAAACTCGGTCAGTTTCCGGGTAGAGCAAAGCGACGGATATAACAACACCCTCCCAATCCAACATTCTGGGTGGGACCAAGTTTATCAAAATATAAACACAATGTACACGAAATGCCGTAATTTGTTGGAACATTTGGTGTCCCGGCTTTAATATAAAATAAATGTCTGTCTTATCCACAAGGTCAAACTTAGGTTTGCATCCATTGCCGTACTTTTTCATTTGATCAATAAAACAATAGAACGACTAGTTATTTTTGAATTGTCAATTTTAAAGATGATAAAATCAATATAATTAATGTATAAACAATATTATCGATAAGAATATAGTTGTGATGAATGTTACCAGAAGTCCATATGCAACATGCAAGCCCCCCCCCCCCTCTCTCACAGAGAGAGAGAGAGAGAGGGGGGGGAGAGAGAGGGTGGGGGAGTTACATGTATTTCTTTCTAGTTCTAGTTCTTTATTTCTCATAAATTGTACAATTTACAATATAGAGAACATATAATACATTATATTATACACAATTACATAAGCATACGTGAGTTATACATAAATAAACATATAATTTAACCAGGAGGACTGACTCTCTCATTGATAATACTAATAAATTTGCATAAATTGTTTAATACAGACATCTTTTTTGAAGAAAATAGGTCATAAAATTTCACAATATTTGGATTTTTAGAGAATAAAATAGGAATATATTTATTTCGTTCACTAGTTAAAGAAGTACATTTGAATATATAATGGTATTCATCCCCAATTTCATCCTGACATAAATTACAAAGTCTTTCATTCCTATCTATATTTTGCCAACGTCCATTTTCAATTGGTAACCTATGGTTGCTTGTCCTAAATTTGCTTAAAATAATTTTATTTTTCTTACAGAGATTTGATCTTAAATAATATTGGAGTTGAAAATCATTAGTAAATAATCTATAAGATATGCCTTTGGAAGAATTATTACAATCACTACTCCATTTCTGTTGGAATTGATCACATAACTTCAATTTAACAGACTTAACTAACCACTTTTTATTAAAATTTTGACAATGTAAAATATTACTCATACCACATTCATCTAAAATTGACTTAACTTTCATAAACCATCCAAAATTTATACCTTTTAAAAATTTGTTATATAGCATATTATAAATCAAGAATGAATATTTTGTTTGTTTACCAGTAACAATATTTGCCCAAAAGCCTACAATTCTTGTTTTTACATATACACTGATAGGATACCTTGCTAATTCACCATAAACAATAAAATTTGGTGTTGACTTTTTAACATTTAAAATTAATTTACAAAATTTAAGATGGACTCTTTCTAGAATATCACAGTTGCTGAAACCCCATATTTCACACCCGTATAATAAAATTGGCATAACCATCTTATCAAACAAATCTAATTGACAATCAATAGACAAATTATATAATCTTGACCTTTTAATAACATTATACATAGCTGCAGTTGCTTTATTGATAAGCTGTTTTTTGGTATTTAGAAAAGAACCACTTCTGCTGAATACTACGCCTAGATATTTAAAGTCTTTTACAATCTCAAGTTCAGTTTCATCAATATAAAAATGTATATTTTGTAAATCCCTACCTTTTGAAAAAATAACAATTTTAGTTTTTGATGCATTAACATTCAGTTTCCAAAGTTTACAATAATCTGAAAAATAATTAAGTTGTCTTTGTAAATCTTCTTTGGTTTCTGCTAACAACACTGTATCATCTGCATAGAGCATTAAAAAAAAACTTTACATATACACCAATTTCCTTTTCAAATTCATCTGCAACAGTTAATAAACCATCAACCTTGTTTGTATTTAAAAAATATTCGAGATCATTCATATATAAGGCAAATAAAAATGGTGACATGCTTTCCCCTTGTCTAACACCAATGTCACATTCAAAGTAGTCGGAAAAAGTATTATTTACAGAGATTTTAGATTTTGAACCATTATACATATTAACAATAAATTGGTAACATTTACCATTTATATTATTCTTTAAAAGTTTTTGCCATAACCCGTTCCTCCAGACTTTATCAAAAGCCGAGGAGAAGTCTATGAATGCACAAAATAATTTCTTTTTACTAAAACGTAAAATTTCAAATAAATTAAATAAAACAAAAATATTATCTAATGTTGAATAGTTTGGCCGAAAACCTGTCTGACTCTCGCAGAGAATTGTATATTCATCTGCGTATTTATATAACCTTGTACTTATAATAGTAGTAAAAAGTTTACCTAAACAGCTAAGTAAGGTAATCGGTCTGTAATTATGGATATCGTTAGCACTGCCTTTATTCTTAAAAATAGGCACAATATTACCGATTAACCATGCTTCAGGTATTATACCTGTGTTATAGACTAAATTAAACAGTCTGTTGTATAATGGCAACATAAGGTCTATAGAAGACACAATATATTCATTAAAAATTCTATCATCACCAGCAGATTTATTGTTTTTCAGCTTTCTTACACACATAATTATTTCGTCATTTGTAATGGCTTCATTTAACATATTTATACCAGTATTATTAACATTATTATATACATCACTATCTACAGTAATATCTACATCATTATCTGCATTATCAGTATTAACAGATTTGAAATAATCGTAAAACTCCTTAACAGATATACTACATTTACTTGATCTACTAGATTTATTTAATAATTTCCAATATTGTTTTGGATCTGTATCTTTCATGTTTTTAAACCGTTTCTGTAATTTTTTGCGATAGTTACGCATACTACTGTCTAACACCTGTTTATATTTTGTCTCTGCATGTAACATTTCCTGTTTAAATACATTAGACTTGTACTTCTTGTACATACGTTGTGATTTGCGAAAAACTTTACGTGCTTTGACACAATTACTATCAAACCATTCTTTATTATTTGACTTTTCATTTATAAAAAAATTACTAGGACGAGTACCAAATGTAATATTAGCTGCGTCCAGCATCAGCTCTGTAATCTTAGTAAAAATACCGTCAACAAAAAATTTATCTACATTTCCTATTTCACTTTCTTGGATTAAGTCAAAAATATAATTTAATTTACATTGGTCAAAATTTTGACAAAATTCGACTGATTTATCAGCATCCCATGGTTTAATAACAACAGAATTTTCAGAGTCTGTGTGTTCAACAGCATTTTGACTTATTACATTTCTCTTAAAAACTAATTCACACTGTAAAGTACAATGTATATCAGAAAACAGTTTACTGAAATTTAAAATAGAAAAGTTTTTTACAACACTTAAAAAATCAGTTGTGGCAATGAAATAATCAATCACAGTTGATTTACTGGTGGTATAATTACCGATACCACTATCATTACCAACTCGTCCATTCAAAATCACCAAATTGTTACATTTACAGAAATCAAGTAACAAATTTCCATAATTATTCTTAACACTATCTTTGTTAACCCTATTACATGGAATGTTCATTTGAGTAAGTTTATTAGCTACACTATTTTCATCTAAACTTTCAATATCAAAATCAGAATCTGGCATTACATCGTCACTCTCAGACACTCTACTATTGAAGTCACCTAATAAACAGATACATTCATGTTTACTGGCAAAATTCAAATATTCTAGTTCTATTTCACTAAAGGCGTCTGTCGTGCTATATTTTGAACCTTCCGGCGGTATGTAAACAATACCAAAAACTATATCGTGTTTATACTGAAACGCATTACCCCGTAACAAGAACCATAGCACATAATTACTTTCTGTTCGTACAGGCACGATAAAGTCCGAGAGACTCTTTTTTCACAATGTCGGAGATTTTATATCAATGGCCCCAATATTCCTTTAATTGCCAACATTTTACTTTCTTCTGTTTTAATTTAAATCTCTAAGGGCGTTCACCGAGTCACTTTTATTTTCTTCCTACGCCTTTACTTATCATTCCTGTAGAATTTAACTCCGCCCACTAATCTTATTATAAGCAATGCGGAACATGTAACTTTACATATATCTTTTAATCTTATTAAAACCCCCAGATCGTTTAAATTTTATTTAAGATTATTGTTATTTGTTTTTCCGGAAATATATCAATTTTCTTGATTTCTTCAGTGCCGGTAAGGAAGTCGGTGTATATAAATATGATCATGTATGCTATACTAAAGAAAATCACATCAAGTTTAACAAACAGCCATGGACACAAACAGAAGATGAATTACATTCAGCATATAGCTCTGGTGCTGTGTTTGGCGTATTTCATTCCAAAAATATCGGAATACTTCCAAACCCCGACTCTGCCAGTGGTTACAGAGGGACACACACACCCGGATTTCCAGCTTGTTAAACAAACATTTCAGTACGTATATTTAATTTGATTCTTTTCGTGATGGTTCGGGCTTGAGAGAGAGAGAGAGAGAGAGAGAGAGAGAGAGAGAGAGAGAGAGAGAAAAAACTGTAAAACTGATTTTTAAAATGATTAAAATAATTAATTTACCTGGTCAGGAAACCACTAATAAATTATTATGAATATATTAGAGTATTTAAAGTCAGTACACTTATCAAGGGACATAATTTGTATAGTGCATGACTCGATTCTCAGTATCAAAAATCAATATTTTGTTTCGAAAACCCGCCTTATGCAAATAATACAAAAATACAAGTCTAAGTGTGGGTCTCTTTTTTAATGACCTTTCAAATATGTTACTTAAAATACGCAATTCAATTACTTTCTCAATCCTCTTCGTGCCTGAGAGCACAAAAAGCCTTCAAAATATGCAATTTATTATTTTATTCCTAAATGCCTTATTTTTGTCAAGTGCATTTTTGTCGGCTGTAAATTTTTTGAATTTTTAAATATGTCAGCATGACTATTTGCAACTAATATCATGTAAGTACTTTCAATCTCATTTAGAATCTTTTCATTCATTCTTTATTTCCTCTTTAGCAGAGATAATGAAAATACAATATATTTACAGATCTAACATATGTACAAAGTAGTGAAATAAATTAATGCATTAACACAATTACAGTGCACACTGTGGAAATGTTTAAATTATTCTGACATTCTTGTTATAAAATTTCAGTTAAAAAATATCATTGTTGAGTCTATCGACTGATCTATGCAAAATTTTTCTTGTCATAAGCTTTAACCAATGTGTGCTTGTGTTTGATCCCACAACCTTTGAAATAGAGTAAAATGTATAAACTTGAGTTCTTCTTCATCTCTATCTCAACTTTTGCATTGCTTCTTCATGATCATCCGGCACCTTATCCTTGCAGTTGTTCAGCTTTTTGAGTATCCGCTCTGTATGTGAAAAGTCGAGGGATCAATCCAAGAACTGTTGTGACCAAGACTTCAAAGATTTTTTTTGCGAAGCACTCGACTTTAAAAAACAAAGAGTAGCGGTTCTTCGAAGGAGATCTTCACAACTGACAACCCGTATCATGGAAGGTCTGGCTCAGCTCCCCCCCCCCCCCCAAAAAAAAGGTTAAAAATTATTCCACTATCACTATAGTTGATGACGTCATGATGTAAGTGTAAAATTGTTTCCAAGTCGTGTTGGTTGGTTGCAATGTTGTTTTTTGTCACATCGACAATTTTTCAGATATTCGTGACGAGAGCAAGTTTATTAAGGTTGATTAAAAAATTATTTCGTGTACGCGTGAGATGTGCGAGTATGTATTATAATATGTCTTGTACTAGGGCACACCCAGGGCGTCTTTTTGTTAAGGTGCACGTGCTTGCTCACCGAGTCAGCATGCCCGAGACAAGAATACAACTCCCCCAGTCACATTATCCTTGCACCTGTTGAGCCAGCTGATGTTCTGTCCTCTTAATGCGCAGCGTCAGTGGTGGAAGAAGTAGAAATTTTTATTTTTTTTATCTCTCAATGCGAACGGTCTACCATTGAGCCACCATGGCGGTCTCTAAATCATATTTATAATCTTAGCACAAATTAAGGCCCAAACGGCCTTCCATATATTAACTTCACCTCTAATTGTATCTGTATTCATGATATATCATCCTGGTTTTAAATGTAAGATTAAGTACAATTTACAATCGGATATGCCCATCGCAGTCAGTTACAGTAACGTGACACTTAACGAATACATTGACTTTAGTGTCCCGACCTTGACTTGACCTTTCAGACCTTCTTTTCTTTCCTGTCAAAGTTTAAAGAAGGTTTAGTTGTAATTTCAACAATTGGTATATTGTTTCAAATCAAAATAGCAAGTGAATTTAGGACATAGGCGTTTCCAAAACCATTCCACACGTTTACCACGAAGTACACTGGCGAATCTAGATGCCAAGTTGCAATAATAATATTACTTGGAATTATACACATGATACTTGAATAGCATTTCATAACCATACAATTTTTGCCCTTGTACCAAGGAACAAGGTGAAAAAAAAAGAATAAATAAAAAAAAATCATCAGGACTTTCTTGAAAATAGCTCTAGCCATCCACCACGAAACAGCATTCCGGAGCATCAATGCCAAGATACATTTTTATCAACAGTATCTAGTATTTATTTATGTACTTTTTTCAAATTGTGATTTTTTATTTATTTATTTATTTTTAGAAAATACTAGTATTAAAAATATATACATGTAAAACCCATATTGTGACACCGAAGTTCAAGTTCGATTTTTATGTTTTGTTTGTTTATACCAGAGTAATGGCTCTTTGATATCTAAAACTACTTTTTCTTATTCGAAAACGAAACTTGTAGATTTTTCTTTAAAGAAAACTAATAAATCAAGTCCAGACCGAAAAACTTTTAATGAATAAATGTATTCTGAAAAAAAAAATTTCGATAGCAAAAGCTGGGGTACATGTACAGGGGGTACTTATCTTAAAAAAATTTTTTATATTTTGTTTTTATTTTTTAAATTGTTTCTGTGAAACAAAAATGAAACTGTATTGCAAAAGTTGTTGGTATTTTCTGTAATTGCAATTGTTGATGTAAAGTTTACATTTCATTTGTAATATTTCGTTCAACATTTCTCACTTGGTTCTAAAATGCCTGTAATAGTTACCATGTTTGTTGGTAATTTTGCGTGTAAGAAATATTATCTTTTAATTATTGAATCAATTCTTATTTTATTAATTCATAAAAATAATTTTTGAAAAACGTTTTAAGACCTTTGCTTACGGTTGATTTTTTTTACATGATATAATGTATGTATATATAGTATTGAAGATTCCGGATAGATATACATTTCAATAAAACCGGGTATCCTTAGCTGTTTTCATTGTATAATAATTACTAGCATCCATTAAAAATTTCGATTAAAACTTTCGTTTTATTCAGGTTTAAATAACACATATGTTTATCTTTATCTTGAACAGAAAATATGTGTCGTCTGGCCGAATAAAAGGTGGGTCGTTTGCAGTTTACTATAAAGGGCAATGGCTGGTTGATCTATGGGGAGGATATGCAGATGAGCAATCAAAGGCCCCATGGAAGAATGATACTATCACAATACTACACTCGAGTACGAAAGGATTAGCTGCTATATTGGTGGCAAAAATGGTGGAAAAGTAAGTTTAAGAAAATAGACACTTAGTTGAACATGTATTGGAACTAAGAGTTTGTAAACACCGTCTTGCGATCACGGTTTTTTTTCGATGAGTACAAAATGGCAAACGTGATTATTTAAAAATCACGTCAAATGACGTCATCACATAATTTATCAATTGGTCGTAACATCGTGGCTGTAGTGTATTGCACGTAATTGAACATCAAAATATTTATAATTTGAGCATCTGAGAGAGAGAGAGAGGGGGGGGGGGGGGCTACGGACTAGGACCTTATTCTAAGATGTGACCTCGTGACCTTGGCCTTTTAATTTATACACTTAAATTTAATATGCGACACATCGTGTCTGTGACATAATTTGATTTCAGTTTGATCAAATCCATCTATAGTTATTGGAGTAATGAAGCGGATGAAATTTTGTAAAAGACAGAAAGGCAGAGGGAAAGACGGACAAAGTAATTCCAATATACCTTCTTACACTTCGTTTACGGGGAGTGAGTGGTGATAATATAGTTCAAAACATTGGAGGGTTATTTCCAATGGGGATGTCAAATATATGTAGCCATTGCATCTTATTTACAAACATACATGTATAAAAACTCGCTGTATTCAACCTAGATGTCAGTTTTAACTTGACATGTCTTATATAATATCACTTATTCTTTCAGTGGATGGTTAGACTATGATAAACCAGTATCACATTACTGGCCAAACTTTGCCAAGAACGGAAAAGAAAATATAACAGTCAAGATACTTCTATCTCATCAGGTAAAAAATAAAATGTTTTATGTTGATAAACTACATGTTGTATATACATGTATTTTTTATAGTGATAAAAATGCCATTAGTAATCATTTTATTTCCTTAATGAGATATGGTGTTTTAAGATATACCATAGAATGAAAAGAACGGAGTACTGTACGTAATAGTGTTGTATGCGCAAGTCAGAAGTATTTTGATTAAGTATACCTCTTGTGAAATTCTTGAATTCTGATTGGCTAATAATAATTCGGGTAAATTTAATGTGTAAGATCTGAGTAGAGAGTATATTAAATGTCACCTTCTGGTTTCAACTTTAGATAAAAGAAAGTCTACATCACAATGTGACATTACCTGACAATATTTATTAACGTTTGATATTATGAAAGATGACACATGCGCAAAAATGTTACGTATACGGTTCGAACGCAACACTATGAAACGTTGGATGCGGTTTCAAACCACTCGAGTTACGAGTATAACAGAAACGTCTAACAATTTTACCACCAAAGAATTGGATAAAAATGTCTTCATAAAAATATAGAACATTTTTCACATTTGCATTCAAAAAATTTTCGAAATCATTAAGTGTAAGAGCTGAGTAGAGAGTACTGTTCAACGCCCATTATTTCACTTATATTGAGAAGTCGCCAGTTATAGGTGAAAGTGCAGAAATAAATTTTGCCTGTGCATTGCGCTGATGGCATAATACATGCCTACCGTGACACGGGACCTCGTTTATTCTAAGTTCCCATGCAAAAGAACCGTGACTTTCGGTTCGTAATGTCGAGTTCTTGGCGGAAAAAAAAGAACTACCAATTTTAATGACACATTAGAGATCCCCCCCCCCCTCGTATTGCCCTGGGCACACTGCAAGGGTAAAAATTGCTGTTACTTCATCTATAGCTGGTGACGTCTCCGTCTCGATATAGGTGAAATATTCTTGACTGGGACGTAAACCCCAGTTAATTTAAGAAAATAAACATCATTAAAATTAAGCTGCCATCAGAAGATTCCAAGTTTGAGCAGGATCGGAGTCGCTGAATGTTGGTAATTTATTAGATTTATTAGATTATTGAGATTATTTTTGCGGTTTTCAGGGAGGATTATTTGCGTTAAACCAGACTTTATCAATGAAGATGATCAAAACTGAACCAAACAAGTTAGAACAGATCTTGGAGTCAACGACCCCTGTATGGCCACCAGGTACAAATAAGAAAAAAAAACTGTTTTGATAAAATGCCGAAAACTACGGCGGCACAGAGGTGAATTGAAGTGTGTGTGTGTGTGTGCGTGTGTGTGTGTGTGTGTGTGTGTGTGTGTGTGTGTTGTGTGTGTGTATGTGTGTGTGTGTGTGTGTGTGTGCTCACGCAAAAGATATTGTGTACTCTGCTGAAAATTATTACGTACCATCTCGCGTGCTCCCGCGAAAATTATCACGTGCTGACGCAAAAGTTATCGCGTGCGAAAATTTTTGTGTGGTCACATGAAATTCCTTGTGTGTTCATTCGAACGTTATTGCGTGCTCATGTCATTTTTGCGTGTTAAAGTGATAACCTTTTCGTGACCTTTCGCTTCAACACTCGATATAAAAATATTTTCTGTGCAAACCTCTGTGCCGCTATGCATTACAGAAAGGCTAGTTGAAAGTTGCGCTGAAATATGAATATTCAAATAAATATTTTAAGTACACATATACTTTCTAAAATGCTTAATTCTCAACGGTAGTATTATTATTTACAAGTACTATCGAATTTATTTTGGTCTGTTATAATGATCGAGAAGAGCTATTGATTACTTCACTTTCTTCTTCATTCTCTGAAAGTAATCGGACACCTGTATGATGTACAATATAAATACATATTAAGACCGCTAAGTTGTACTTAACATAAGTTTTGTGACCATCGTCAAATTTTGTTATTGGTGGTTGAGAACAATCGCTTTGATCAGAACTCGTGTATAATTACGTCATCATATGACGTAATCTTTTTTTTTTTTTTTTTTTTTTTTGGTAAGATTGCGGGGAACATCCATTTCCCAGTCCAATTTTTCATTTATCATACCCGCGTTACACTACAGAAATATATGCTTTAATAAAAGAAGATTATAAAATAAATAAGCATAACTAACAATTGAAAGGTTGTTTAAAATTAGTTTCTGTCGCTTAAGATGGTATCTCGACCTGTAATTTTGGCGGGATTACGTCATTTCCGGTATTAATCTTTTTGTCGCCTAATTGAAGTACTTCTCTGTCCAAAAATTATTACCAGTCTAACAGACGCTGTAGTTCGGTGTAAGAATTGCTTCAAAATTACATTTTCTTGTTACAGGTACTGACTTTGCTTACCATGCGTTGACATTTGGATTTTTTGTGGACAATTTAATCATGAAAGCTGACCCAAAGCATAGAAAAATAGATCGGATATTTCGAGAAGAAATCGCTGAACCTTACGGTAAATAAATCTGAAAACAATGTTACAACATGATTTTTGTCATATTCATTTGATAATTCAAATATCTTTCATGAAACACTTTATGAGCGCAATTATTTTTCGATCGATATACATTTTGCAAACATAAAAATATAAAAAGCAAATTTAATAATAAAAAAAATAATAAAATAGATAAAAAACTGACAAAAGAATTTTGAAAAAATAAAATTACAATTTTCAAGTTCCATTATTATTATTATTATTATTATTATTATTATAACATAAAATTCATTAAAGTTCCGTAATTTTTATATTTTTATTTCTATCCCATTATTTCTTTTTCAGGAATTGACTTGATGATCAGTGCGCCATCTGGCGAGAATTATAGGATCGCTAGAATGAACCCGATAACTCTAAATGACTTTATACTAGGAAGTCTACTAAGTTTGTGCCAAATGAAGATTGCATACAACTTTCTAAAACCAAATTCTATCATCATGAAAAGTTCTACCGTTTTAAAAGAAATGATGACAGTAAGTTTGCCACGGCTTTGTTTTTGTTTATACTCCTGTCATTTGCAAAATTTTGAAGTTTTATAAAATAAAATTAATGTTTTTAAAATGATCATTTGCAAAAAATTCAATATTTTATTTTATAAGAATTCAAAATTGACTGTAAACTGGTAGCTCTGAGGTACAGCGTACGCCTCATGAAAGGTCGTTTGTGGGTGTGAATTCTTGCCAGATCATACAAAAACACATTAAAGATCATTTGACACTAGGCGTTACGAGGACAGGATATCGACTACTTCACCAGATTTCAGGATAATGTGACAGGCAAAGCGGCATGCTTGTCTGCAGTGTACTAATTCTGTTAAGCAAGCATTTCATAGTCACCCTGAGTGTGTGCGAATACCAACCAGACCTAAAAAAAAAAAAAACAACAAAAAACAAAAAAAAAAAAAAAAAAAAAAAAAAAAAAAAAAAAAAAAAAAAAACACTCTCACAAATGCATACACGATATTTTTCTTAGATTGAACTTGCTCTGGTTAAAAAATTAATGTGATGCAAAATAATTTTGCAACTTTTTGTACACTTTATGTTCCTTGGTATACTACTGTATTGATAAGTATGGATGTTTTCGCTCTTTGGGCAAAATCAAAACCATTTTTCGAGCCAACCTGAACTCCCGTTGGAAATACACGAAGCAATAAATCAATTACAATTAAAGTTCATAGCTTAAATTGATGTCATTGCGAAATTTCGAATTTTTAAAAAATAAGATATTTAAAATGTTGTCATTGCTAGATTTTAAAATATACAGTTTATGAAACTTCAAAATTTCGCATACGACATAATCATGCATTTTTTAAGGAAAAAAATATAATTTTACAGTTTCTCGCCAGCTTATTTTCCCAAAACAAAAACCTCCCTTTTTCAAAAAAAGTCGGGAAAGATAATGCATATTTATTTATAAATCTGTATTGTCATTATCAACTTTGTTCAAACTCCTACAAACTTTATTTAAATGCATTCTCTTAACAATATAGTTTAAATACTTAGTTTTCCGACAATACACTTTCCTTTCCTTTCCTGATCATCTATACGGAAATAAAGGCTTGATGAGAACAGATTTATCCACATTAATCATCTATTGTACTGGCCCAAGTTTTACAATTATTCCTTAACTAAGATTTTCCTTGACCTAAATTTGGCATATTTGACATCTTAATAAATTTATTTATCTCTAGGATTTTACTTATATTTCTTTTGAAATTCATTAGAGTGAGTTGAGTTGAGTTGAGTAATGGTGTTTAACGTCCCAGTCAAGAATATTTCATCTATATCGAGACGTCGCCATCTAAAGGCGAAAGTGTAGAAATTTGGCCTGTGCGTTGCGCTGATGGTATTTTACAGCAGGGTTCTTTGTTGTGCCACGGCTACCATGACACGGGATCTCGTTTATTTAAACGTAACCGTAACTTTCATTTCGTAATGCCGACTGCTTGGCGAAAGAACTGTCACTACCCACTTTCAAGTCATAGATCAGACCCGGTGGGGTTCCAACCCACGACCTCCCACGAAATTCATTAGAAGTTTATCACATATGTATTTAATTTTGTCAAAAATGTTAATGTGTAGTTTGCCGAAATTTGCTAATTTTAAGCTCCGTAAAATCTAAGTTAAGGAATAATTGTGAACTGGTCCTATTCTTTCTGTCATGTGCTACTTTTGAATTTTAATAAAATAATACAATTCAAAAGTAGCACATGACAATTGTCATGTGCTACTTTTGAATTATATTATTTTATAAAAATTCAAAAGTAGCACATGACATTTCTATATAGACCGATTTTTCTGCCTTAACGATGGCAAGTTACTTTTTGTTATTTCTACTATGGTTGTAATATCAAAAATTAACTTACCATCGTAAGAGCTAGAAAATTCGGCCTATGGTCATTCGATCCGATTGCTTCTGTATTGTCGGAACTGCTTTGCAAGGTGTACAACTACCACAATTACCCAAGAAGAACTGTAACATCTAAGAGTTCGTAAGTCATTCGATAAGTCACTTCCTGTTTTACACAAGTGTTTGTAGGTATGCACATGCATAAACATGTCGGTTTGACTGTCAATTTTTTGTCCCAATGTGAGCTGTTATTTGAAGGGAGTATTTTGCTTATCATACAATGTTTTGGTGCGTTGGTGATTGTGAGTTGTTGTTTAAAACGTATTGCAGCTATTCACGTGGTTATTTACCTCTTATCTAGAGCATGCGTTAGATGTGTGAGTGTGAATTATGTTCGGCCTCGTATTGGCGCGCACTAACGACGACTTTCTGATAGTATGCAGCAGGCAAGCATACTACTGTCCCATTATCCTAGCACAGGGCTAACCAGTCATCCTAATGGCGAGCGCAAGACCTGTCATTCTTATGGCGAGGGCCTAAAAGTTAAAGTCTTGTATATGACCCGACTGGTGGTTCGTAACCACCCTTTTCCCCAACCCACTTTCGGATCTTGTGTGTAGTGCTCTCTGTGAAATTTATTTATTTGTATCAAAGTTTTAAAGTGACCATTTAGGTTGATAAATCGATAGTATGGACTTGGTTCATCAGTATGTTTTCTCTCAATATTTACATAAAAGTTATATCAAATTCATTTTTCTATTCCGTTCAACACGCCTATGAATTTTTGATGTAAAATGTTAATAATATATAAATTTCTGCTTACAGCCTGCGGTTTTTAATGACCCATCAATAAGAGACATACCGTTGTCTTCAAATATGGGTTTTGGAAATGCAAGGTCTATTGCCAAATTTTATGGCATACTGGCAAACAATGGTAAACTGGGGAATAAAACAATGTTGTCTAGAAAAATGATTAAAGACCTTGCCACAGAACAATCATCCGGGACAAGTAAGGACCTCGGAATACACATCACCATGGCAAAAGGGGTATTTATCGTCAACAACACTAAAGTAAGTTATACTTTATCTGAATATTTCATAATCTAAAGGTGGATGGGTGGCATTTGCCGGTTTATTGGTTTATTTTGCTAAAATACGACTTTTTCATTTTTCAATGTCCTACTTTATCAATTATTAGTCTTAAAATAAATGGGATGGCTTGGGACATTTAAAAAGTGGTGTTGTAACAGTTCAGTGCCTTACTGGTTCACTGGTGATATATTTGTTTTCAAATTGTTGACTTTGCGTAATGTTTGACTTAATACCTACAACAAAGCCAACTTTACGGGCCATCTTTATATAATCTTGTTGTTGTTGTTGTTGTTGTTGTTGTATGTGTTGTTGTTATTGTTCTTACAATTAATTGCTCTTAATATTACTAACAAACAGTAAATAATATCCAGCTCTTACTGTTATGTTTTTATTTTCAGGATCAGCCGGTGTTTGGTCACCCTGGATACGGTGGACAGATGGCTTTTGCTGATGTCCATAATGAGATAGGAATGGCCTACGTGACGAACCATTTAAGTATTTACGCATTTGGCAACGATCCAAACTTCCTGGATTTACAAAGAGTTTTCTACGAATGTTTTGATAAATTTAAATTTGGGAAAAATTGATATGTTAATTTTTGTTTTTCTTTTTAATTTATTGCTGTTGTTATTTTTGTTTTTCTTAATTATTTATAAAATTTTTGAATTTGTTGATGACATTTATTAAAGTCTAGTTTACATTTATATTCACCTCAGTCAATGTTTATTATCAATCAGAGACATTGTCATTTCACCTATTTTGTGTATATTTCACCCATGTTTATTTTACTTTTCATTTGTATTCATCTAGACCATTGATTATTTTCATTTTAAATCGTTGTCATTTCATCCCATGTGTGAACATTTCACCTAATGTTTATTTTTCTTTACATTTGTATTTACTTCATTGTTTATTATCATTTAAAGTCATTGTCATTTATTCACATTTATGTACTTGTCACCAATGATCATTCCACTTTACACTCGTATTTACTTTAATCATTGTATATTATCATTGAAAGTCATTGGCATTTCACCACATTTATGTTTATTTCAACAATGTTTATTTCCGTTACATTTGTATTCACCTCAGTCATTGTTTATTAGCGATCAAAGTCATTAAGATTTTACCACATTTATGTTCATTTCACCTATGTTTATTTTACTTAAATTTGTATTTACCTCAGTCATTGTTTATTAGCCATCAAAATCATTATGATTTTACCAAATTAATATACATTTCACCAATGGTTATTTTCCTTTACATTTGTATTCACCTCAGTTATTGTTTATTATCATTTAAAGTCATTGTCATTTCACCAAATTTGTGTACATTTCACCAATGTTTATTTTTCCTTTACATTTGTATACACCTCAGTCATTTTTTAATAGCAATCAAAGTGATTGTCATTTCACCAAATTTGTGTACGTGTCACCAATGTTTATTTTCCTTTACATTTGTATTCACCTAAGTCATTGTTTAATAGCAATCAAAGTCATTATGATTTCACCAAATTTGTGTACGTTTCACCAATGTTTATTTTCCGTTACATTTGTATTCACCTCAGTCATTGTTTATTATCATTCAAAGTCATTATGATTTCACCAAATTTGTGTACGTTTCACCAATGTTTATTTTCCGTTACATTTGTATTCACCTAAGTCATTGTTTATTAGCGATCAAAGTCATTGTCATTTCACAAAATCTGTGTACATTTCACCAATTTTTTAATTTCCTTTATATTTGTTTTCACCTCAGTTATTGTTAATTAGCAATCAAAATCATTATGATTTCACCAAATTAGTGTACATTTCACCAATGTTAATTTTTCCGTTACATTTGTATTCACCTCAGTCATAGTTTATTAGCAATCAAAGTCATTGTCATTTCACAAAATTTGTGTACATTTCACCAATGTTTATTTTTCCGTTACATTTGTATTCACCTCAGTCATAGTTTATTAACAATCAAAGTCATTGTCATTTCACAAAATCTGTGTACATTTCACCAATGTTTATTTTCCTTTATATTTGTTTTCATCTCAGTTATTGTTTATTAGCAATCAAAATCATTATGATTTCACCAAATTTGTGTACATTTCACCAATGTTTATTTTTCCTTTATATTTGTTTTCACCTCAGTGATTGTTTATTAGAAATCAAAGTCATTATGATTTTACCAAATTAGTGTACATTTCACCAATGTTTATTTTCCTTTATATTTGTATTCACCTCAGTTATTGTTTATTAGCAACCAAAGTCATTATGATTTCACCAAATTAGTGTACATTTCACCAATGTTTATTTTTCCTTTATATTTGTATTCACCTCAGTTATTGTTTATTAGCAATCAAAGTCATTATGATTTCACCAAATTAGTGTACATTTCACCAATGTTTATTTTCCTTTATATTTGTATTCACCTCAGTTATTGTTTATTAGCAACCAAAGTCATTATGATTTCACCAAACTTGTGTACATGTTATTAATGTTTATTTTCCTTTATATTTGTATTCACCTCAGTCACCAGATTTAAATCGATGACATTTCACCACGTTTCTGATTTTTCACCAATGTTTATTTCATTTATGTTTGTATTCTCCTAGATCGCTGTTTAGTATTAATCAAAACCACTGAGATCTTTATGTTTATTTTTTTTGTAAGATTTTTTTGTTGTTGTTGATTTGATTAGTTTTTTGTCATTTGTTTCTTAAAACAAATATTTGTTATTAAGTTAAAGTTATTAATAACCCGTTAATTTGTTTCTTGATTTGTTAAAATTCTGTTGGAAAACCAGAAAGCCTATTCAACAAACGATTGAAGGTCTCCCAATATCAATATCATATTCTTTTATCTATAGCAACTTTAGGGATTGTATTGTTTTGGGGGTAATGATTTCCTTTTCTACGTTTTAAGAGGACACATATTCTAAATTGTATGCAGATGTGATGGGGAGGGGCTCGAAAGATGACCAAGTAGCATAGATGGTAAGCGTCTCGCTTGGATTTGGGAAGGTTTTAAGAATGAACCCTGGTTTGACCATTGTATTTTCAACTGTTCTGTTACATTTGGTCCGACCCTTGGAAGCCGACCAACAGTTTGTTCCTTGGAAGAACCCAGTGCTTTCGATTTAAAGTCGTTAAAATAGGAAAGGGAAGGGAAAAATATGGCTGAACAGGATTGAATCTTCAACCTTCAATTTATCCCGGGAAAAATGTAAATACAGTGGCTACCAATTTTCGAGTCTTCGTCAGACCTGCCCAGGGTTCTAACATTCGACCTCACACATACGAAAGAAATTTGGATAAAATTTTTGTACCATTATTGTTTATCGGTAATGATATACAATGTAGATTGCAGTGAGAAATTGGTTTTAAATCTAGGCCAGTGTTTCAGCAGATCTCTGGTTCAGCACTTCGCCAGACAAAAAGCTCTACCTAATGTGTCTTTGTTGTTGTCAAAATAAGAATGGAGTTTTATAAATGTAAAAGAGTTTTAGTTACAGTATTTGCGAAAACGGAGGGGGGGGGGTACGCATGTTCAAAAGAGAGAGAGAAAGAGAGAAAATGTTTCCAAAAGGTATTCAAGGAATTTTAAAAAATCATTTCCCCTGGACCCTCAAAATGACACTGTCCCTGGTCCTGCTGAGGACCTTTAGTGGCCCCAAAACCCCTTACCGCTGGGGGCTTGAGCCTTCGGCGCTCATGATAGAATTCTCAAACCCCTTTCGTAAAATTCTGGATCTGTCGCTGTAGTTTAATATCTCTTTAATTCTATTATTGCGTAGGCTTCAAAACAATGTTTTAAGAGGCTTAAACATAGAAACTTTTATTTCTATAAATAGATACAGGGTCGTGCTGTTGTCTATCGTAAAAGATGGTGTCAGCTTGTCTCTTCCGTCATAACTATGATTACGGTCGGAGCATTTCGATATTAAAATTATAATAATAAAACCGTGACCCTTATGGTAGGGTCAAGGGTTTTATTATCCTTTTATTTCAATATCGAAACAAGCGCCTGTGGTAGAACCCTTCTACATTTTGCAATCGAACTGACAAAATTTCTTTAGCTAAACAAATCTACTCAGTCTGAGTTACTGTGATCCGCAAGCTGGTAGTTTAGACCATCGAATATTAGTAATTGATAAACAACTGACACTGTTAGTAAATCCTCATGTCCTGACTAACTGATCTCACCTTTACTCGGGCTGTTACAAACAACCCGTTTCGAAATTCCATTATAAAAGTGACTGAGAATGTCTTGCTAGCAAGACCCTAAAAACTTCATCACCAAAACTTTAACCAATTACTTTAAAATCAAATGCTTATAATCAATCTATTATATGGCACGAAACCTTCTCCGAAAGGAGGGTAGTGGCGGCAGTAAGTTTTGTAACGATGGAGGAAACCGGATTGCGTGAAGAAAATTAATCACATCTGGCAAACGAATAGACAAAACTCTCATCCTATAGGATCCTACTAGGGTCTGAATCGAAAAATGGTATTGTGAGGCACTGCGATGATGGAGGAAATCGGAGTACATGGTGAAAACGAATTACTCCAGCAAATAAATTGACAAACCTCCCATCCTATAGGAGCTGCCAGAGTCAGAATCTAAAGAAGTGGTGTGAGGCACTCTGATGATGGGGAAATCGGAGTGCCTGAAAAAATAACCAATCATCTCTGGCAAGTGAATTGATAAACCTCTCATCCTATAGGAGCTGTCAGAGACAGAAAGGTGGCGTGAGGCACTCTGATGATGGGGAAATCGGAGTGCCTGAAAAAAAAACCAATCACCTCTGGCAAGTGAACTGACTAACATCTCATCTTACAGGACCTGATAGAGTCAGAATAATGGTGCGAGGTACTGTGATCAATTAAAAGGGCAGTTTAAGCCACAGGAAAAAGAATAAAAATGAACACCAACACTGCCTCGAAATTTGATCATGACATATTATATAGAGATAGGTAAAATCAAAATCCCAAAAACCAAAACACATCGCTGTCCAAACAAATTTGCTTTGCCAATGACATATGTCTATCCTGTTAAATGAAGGTTTACGTAACCATGGCAACTGAAAATGAAACTAAAACAGTATAAATTAGTAATATCCTTTATTTTACCTCACATGACAAAGACTGCTAAAATTAGACTTGTTTAAATGCTAACCTGATAAATATATTTTTGTTTAATTTATATGAAAACAAATAGAAAATTGTGCTTTAAATCACACTTAACACTCAGGTCTCAAAAATAATTGATAATAAAAACCCATTCACTTCAAAATGTTATCTGTAACTAAAAGTAGCACCCTAATTTTAAAAAATAATAAAACAAACTAACAAATAAATAAATAAATAAATAAATAAATAAATAAATAATAAAATAAATAAATAAGTAAAATGAATAATAACAAATGAATGAAAATGAATAAAAAATCTTTTCATGATGTAGATTTAAATTTTTTTTTTATAAATAAAATGACTAAAAAAAATTTTAAAAATATAATTTGCCTTTTTTAATATGTATGACAATATGTCATGTAATAAATAAGGCATACAGAGTTGGGTTAATCAATAGTGTTTTATGCCTCAGTCAAGATCTGTCGGAACTAGAGTGCTGAAAATAACCACAAACCTTTTGCAAATGAACTTTACAAAATTGAGTAGCTTTCTCATAAGATCTGCCGAAGTGGGATTTAAACCAGGATGGTGAGTGTTGCTGTGACCTGTAAGCTGACCCTTTAGACCACTTGACCACTAAGGACCCTTAAAAAGACTGAGAAGCTTCTAAGTTTCTAACACTATACACATCTGATTACAGATAAATAGAGAGTAAGCAATGAATTTTTTCTGTATAACTGTGCTGCAGACCAGTGGAATTTATATGAGCTACATGAATATCATTATATATTATGTACTTGCATATGGACATACCTCAAAGTAGAAAGTCATTTGCTGACATAATTAAATGCCCTAAATAATATATAAAAGGCATTTTGGACTTTTAAAGAACTGATCACACAAAAACAAAATCAAATTTGAAAATTTCAAAATTACAAATAAATATATTACCAATGGGTCCAAGGACATACCATACATATGGTACCATATAATGCTTAATTAGGAAAAAGTAAAATCACAAATGACAGAGATTAATGTTCACTTTTTTGTAGGTTGGTGAAAACCATGAAATTAGATGTTAATAAAAATTTTTAATTATCAAAACCCCTAATGAAAATTATTTTTCACAAAATTTTTTCTAATTTTTTTATAAATTGCACAAAATCATGAAATTTTAAGCTAACAAATATGAACAATTCTAGAGTATTTCAATATTCTGACATGGATATTCACCATATGCTTCTTTAATATATTTTAATGATCAGGTATCAATGGCAAAATTAAAATAAAATGATTTATACCAGTATACTTTTTAGTAATGCCAACAATAATCCACAAAATTAAAAAAAAACTATAAATCCTATCTAATAATGACAGGAATAACTAACTAATAAATATATAAATGCATCATTCACACACACTGTCAAGCACACACTACCATGTACTATTTATACATTGTATATAAACGTCCACATACATGTATATGATACATTTTAAAACCCCACTGATCAGTGATCAATTTACACTGCTGTGAACATGGATGATTGGAAAGCTCACAACCATTTAAAATGATCCAATTTACAATAAGAGGTATATTGTTTTTTTTTTCATGACAACAAAATGTAAAATGTTTCCAACACAAAATCATGTTTTTTTTTTATTATTTAAATGGTTATACTGTAAATGTACTTAATTTCACGGGGTCAAATTTTTGAAGTTTTTAAATTTCCGACCTTTTCGCGGGGTGTAATATTTGCCGATTTATGAAACTGATTATAAAATCAAGGATCATGAAACGGACTGTAACACATCAACATATAAACAATAATGAAATAGACAGATTCTAGTATCTCGGCGATTGTACATAGTGTTTTACTTACTAATGAACAGTTGACTGAGTTCTATGAATTGATTAAATTGATAAACAGGTAAGTACTACTCAAAAATGATTTTAAAAAAGCTCATACCAGGTTTATTCAGTAAACGGTCAGGTATCCAGTTGTGAAAATGTTAAAAAAAATGGCTTCGTTCTAAAATTTCCACAACTGGAGAAACGCTAATCAAAATTTTCTTGATTCATAATTATTCTGCATTCAATAAGTTTGTTAATAGTGTACCAGTGACAAGTTTATTGTAAATAATTGGATTAAATATGGATAATTTAATGTACATGGTCTATATTAATAGGGACAATATCGATGTTGACTATGTACTTTAATGTATAATTGTTTGAGTGGTACAAATTTTTCGAGGAAATTCTTCGACCGCAAAATAAGCGAAAATACGTATACACCATGAAAAAATCAACCGTTACAGTAATTTCCTTACTTCAGAAGTATTTTCCAATCAAAATGTTTTTAAAAATGGTTCTTGAATTAAGGAGGTTTGGATAAACCCCTGTTACAGGTAAATAATCATTTACAATCTTCAAAGATAAACACCAACAAATATCACCCAAAATAGATATGATACAATATAAATTTTGACCTTTAACCTGATTCATAATGCATCATCTTATGCTGATGTACAGTTGTACCAGATATTTTCAATTTCTTTTTAGAGATAAAGGAGATACTGAGCTAACACGATTGTGATAGGATTAACCAACCAGAGTTATCTACCCCTGAATTTTCCAGGAACATAAGTGAACATGAAAATAATATGATATATAATATGATGAATTTCAAGTTTCAAGACAAAAATTTGTTTTTATATTTAGAGATATATCATCATAAACAAACATTTTATAAATGTTTATACATGTATTTACACTACAACCAGTAACTATTGACACAAATAGGAGCTAAGAAAAATGGACTTTTAATATAGACAGGTGGTATTTATTTATAGGATTTTTTTGTAATTGGCAAAGAGCTTTAATAAACTTATAAATGGGTTCTTATTGAACAAGTAGTCTTAAATTATTTTTTTTCTTGTTGAAATATGAGGCACAGGGACAGGCACATGCAGAATTTTGAATTTTTAGCAAAAGAAATATTCAAAATTTTGTGCTTGACAATTTTAATGTCATTGAATGAATCAAAAATAATTTCCAATTCTGCATGTGACAGGACCTTAATACAGTGTTTGTAATGAACAGGTGGTCTTTATACAGAGATGATTACTAAAACGGGATATAGGTCATGATTTATTCTCTATATTCATACATCTGTCATAGTTTCTCTGCCCTAAATAAAATTTCTGGATTCTCGATGTCCGATTTACTTTGTATGAGTCTTAGTTCCATTTCGGCTGTCGTAAACTTTTTCTTTGGTCCCGACAATGCTGGAATAAAAAAGAAAAATAATTTTTCATCAAATACTTTATATATACATGTATGTATTACAGAGTGAAGTACGCTTAGTTGGCTAGTTGAATGATGTTTTACATCACATCAGCAATTTTCTAGCTATTTATGATGAGAATATTCTGATTCATCTTTAGAATTTATCTAACATTAGTTTATGTGGTACATGAGTGTGCAAGTGTTTGTACTATTACAAACTTATGAAGATATGGTGTACCTTTTAAAGCCCTAAGTATTCACGCTCTAAATGTTGCACACAACCAGCACACAACTCACTACTGCACACTTATGATGATTTGATGACCTATAAAAGTGCTGGTATAGTTGTAGTTGAGTTGAGTAATGGTGTTTAACGTCCCAGTCAAGAATATTTCACTTATATCAAGACGTCGCCAGCTATAGGCCAAAGTGCAGAAATTTTGCCTGTGCGTTGCGCTGATGGCATCATACAGCAGGGTTCTTTATCGTGCCACGCCTGCCATGACACAGGACCTCGTTTATTTTAAGTTCCCACTGAAAGAACCGTGACTTTCATTTCGTAATGCCGAGTGCTTGGCGAAAGAACAGTCACTACCCACTTTCAAGTCTTGGGTCAGACCCGGCCTGGGTTCGAACCCACGACCTTCCACTTACGGAGTGAGCACTCTACCAACTGAGCTACCACAGTGGCTGCTGGTATAGTGCTAGAAAACATAATAATGTATTACTTACATATAGCATGATTATATGTTCTCTTTATCACAGCTTGTACGGTGGATAATGTCTTTTCAAATGCTTCCTATAAACAAGAAAATACTCAATTTATTATTTCTTTAAATTATAAACAAGTTCTGTCACAGACTTAAAGACTAAATGTAATTACAATCTGAACAGTCTTAAAGGTCATTTCTCTATAAGGGCCACCTGTCTGTAAAGGCCACCAAATTCTGACCAAGCCAATTTATTCTTTAATTAACCTCTACATAAATGCAACTGTCTAACTTAGCCAAAGCCTCCCCCCCCTTTTTTTCCAAACAGATCATGAACCTCTATGTAAAGGTATACTAACAGATCACATTGTAATGAGCTTGGGAAATGTGTATCAAAACATTTCATGAAAAAACTAGGTCATTTAAACACAACTTTCAAAACGGTGAAATACGATAAATTAAACACAGAATGTTGTTGAATTTGTCATTTGTGACTTAGTAAGGGATACATATAACACCGTTTCAAATACATCTGGATATCAATGACGGACAATTAATGCAATTTGTCAGGTTTCACCTTCGATTCATGGGTTTTTCCATACATCCATGATAAGAAGTTATCTGTTTTGAAAAAAAAATATATTTTTAGAAAATAAAAAAAATTCAGAAAATTGAAAAACTTAAGGCAACTTTAAAAACCATATAAAAATAAGTAATTAATAAAAGATACCGTAGTTCTTATTGGGGTAATTTTAGCTGAGGGATCTTACATATTTTATTTGACAAACCTTTTGATTATTATCTTTATATAGCCATGCTAGCAAACACGCTGCGTATAAATCGCCTGTACCGGAGAAAAAACCAGGAACATGCGGCATTTCTATCTTGTAACATTCTCTTGTACCATCTAAAAGAAAACAAAACCTATTTTAAAACATGATATTCTAGTACAGTACCTAAATTTACTTTGAATTTGAGACACACAAAATGTGTCTTATATATTATAATAATCTGCAAATAAAACACAAACATACATGTACCAGTCCATGTCAAAATCACAATCCCAAAATAAAAACTTTGGAAACTGGCCAATTTAATTATACACGTTGAACTTCCATCAAGGAAGTGAGGCCGGGTGCTCCAGAAGGGTAAGCACTTTCTGTCTAGCTAGCTACACCCGTCACTGTGTAAAGTCAAATTTGAGAATAAAAGAAACAAGGAACTATGGGAAGTCAAATATATCTGGTATAAGTTTGGATACAGTGACTCCATACTTATCAACAATATTGTGTTGACGACCATAAAACTTTTTAAGGGCCTTCAAAACAATTTTCAAGATCATTATTGAACATTATTAAACTCATGGCTGCTAAAGGTTTTTGGAAAATTTTTACAAATAAATTTTGATAGACTATTGATCATATTAATGTTAAGTTTTTGTATATTTTCTTAACTTTTAATTCTCGCATTAACGTTAAAGATGCACACAAGCTAACAGAGTCGAAAATGATCTTTTTTTGGCCTCATTAATATTTTACAATCATTTACTATGATTTTCCATTTCTTTAATCTACTAATTCTGGTAAATTTGACACCAGAGTGTTTTTCATAGGTTTAAAGATATTAAGAAACTTGTCAGAAAAGTGTCAGTTGAAATTCATTTATATAAAATTTAATTTTGCCAAAAAGTTTTCTATTTTTTAAGGTTCTGCAAAAGATAGCAAGATAAAGGAAACATTAAGGGGTTGGAATGGATAAATGGCATCTTGTGCCCCAGGAGGAATTTGTAAACTTATATCAAGAGGGTCAGTTCTGGTATGGAATTGAGAGTTAGGTAATTGTGTCAAGAATATTTCACTTATATCGAGACGTCACCAACTGTAGGTGAAAGTGCAAAAATTTTGCCTGAACATTGCCCTGATGGCATTATATAGCAAGGTTCTTTATTGTGCCATGCCTACTTTGCCACAGGACCTCGTTTATTTTAAGTTTCCATCTGAAAGAACCTTGACTATTTCATCATGCCGAGCGCTTAGCGAAAGAACAGTAACTACCCACTTTCAAGTGTTGGGTCAGACCCGGTCAAACCTAAAACTTTCCACTTACAAAGGGAGACCTCTACCAACTAAGCTACCACAATGGTTGTTCTGGTATGGAGGTAGGAACTCAGTGCCTAAAAAGTTCATTAATCTTCTGCAAGGGAACTGACAAAATTTCTCACACTAGAGGCACTGCAATTTATAAGAGCATGTTTTAGAATGTTTGGCCATTTAAGTTTTCAAAATTAAATTCAGAAAAATCAATCATGATTGTGAAACTGGGACCATATTGCTGAATCATATGAAAGACTTTAATTTAACATACTCAAACTACAAATCTGTAAATGTGATGCTGCCTTCAAGATTTAAATGGGAAGTTCTATTAATGGGTAATAAAAATAAGGTATAAAACATTTACTTTTGACTGAACTGAAAAAACTAACAATATATCCTTCTTGTCCTATATCGCTACTACTTATAACAACGGTCTTTGGTCCTTTGTTGTGTAATATATCCATAGCTTTTAGGGCATCATCTTCTGTATGAATTTTCAGACCTGTCAGTGTCCTGCAATAGAAAATTTTTGAATTTTAAAACTAAGAGATCATCATTCCCTCTGTTTTCAGAAAAAACTCAAAATGTAGAATTGCATATACACTGTATATTACTCAGCTTAGAGAACGCTGGATTTGGTATAAATTTTCAGACCTGTCAGTGTCATATAATGGAAAGTTACTGAATTTTAAAAGTAAGAGATCTTCATTCCCTCTGTTTTCAGAAAGAAACTCAAAATGTAGAATTGCATATACACTGTATATTACTCAGCTTAGAGAACACTGGATTTGGTATAAATTTTCAGACCTGTCAGTGTCCTATAATGGAAAGTTACTGAATTTTAAAAGTAAGAGATCTTCATTCCCTCTGTTTTCAGAAAGAAACTCAAAATGCAGAAATATTATACACTGTGTATTACTACACTTAGAGAAAATTGGATTTTGTAAAATTTTCAGACTTGACAGTGTCCTATTATAATACATGAACAAAGTTTTTAATTTTCAGAGGGAAACTCAAATACTGAAATACTTTTACATTGTATATTGATAAGCTGAGAGAACGTTGGATTTTGTATGAGATTTCAGAATTGTAAGTGTCTTATTAGAAGGTAATTTTATTATTTGTGGGTTTATTAAAGCTCAAATGGTAAAATCAGAAATATAAGTTAACATGTAAATTAGGGTAAGAAGATTAGAATTTTTAAAGTTTAAGCACGACAGATGAAGATGGACCACTTTCAGCTCAGGTAAGCTAAAAAAAATCAAATCACCCAACTTTATTTGGATTTCATGCACTAATGTAATGTTAACTTTCAAAGTAAAGTATCCAAGCCTTTTCAGTTAAAGTTTTTTTACAAAATAAGGTCACTGTGACCTAAAATAATTACATGTACTTTGATGGATATCCAAAAAGGTGTAATCAGTATTTTGAATACATACTCTGCTTCAAATTGGTTAGGTGTAACTATGTCTGCTAGTGGTATTATAACATCCCTGTACACAGGTAACAATTCATCAGGTACATACTGAAATAAATATGAATAGTTATCAACCATACATACAGACATACACTTACTAAACACTTTTAAATGATTTTACTGACATTTAAACAATCTTGATTTTTTCAACACTTGGGCAATCCTGACTTTTTTTTCAACACTTGGACAATCCTAATTCCTAATTTTTTCAACACTTGAACAATCTTGACTTTATTCAACACTTGGACAATCTTGACTTTTTTCAACACTTGGATAATCCTGACTTTCAATCCAGACCTTTTTAACACTTAGATAATCCTGACTTTCAATCCAGACTTTTTCAACACTTAGATAATCCTGACTTTCAATCCAGACTTTTTCAACACTTAGATAATCCTTACTTTATTCAACACTTGAATAATCGTGACTTTTTTCAACACTTTGACTAACCCAACTTTTCAAAATTGAATTTAGATTTAGTCATAATAGAATTAATGGCATTCTTCTAAAAAAGAATCCTGCTAGGGGCAAGGTCATGTCAAAACAAAATTTTCCAGAGTCTACTGCCCCTGTAAGAAATCCCAACCTTTTTTAACTTGTTATCTCAACCTTGTTTTGATGAAGTGATTCAAAACAACCAATCAATGAAAGATACACAAATTTCTAAACCAGAACCAGCATTGATCAGTACAACTGAATGATTATAATGAAAGTTACACAGACACCAACTGATGATGATGGTGGTATAAATTTGATTATCATTAATGAACTTCCTTTTTAATTTCAGGTGTGGTATGTGAGAAAGTGTCGGGTAAACTTTTTTTTTTTTTTTTTTTTTTGGGGGGGGGGGGGTTGTTGTTGTTGTTGTTACAGTTTTTCTCCCACCTTAAGGTCGGTCAGTTCACTTTAATTTACTTCTTCAACATATATTCCTATTTTAGATCAGGCAGTAAAATAGGTCACTGACTTGCAAGTTCTTCAAAGCTGAGGTCCTTACTGGGGTTCGCAAGTGTATCAAATGATGCTATATGGTTCATATGTGCAGAACAATTATATGTTTAAAAAACTTTAATGTTGCTAATTCTTTAAATAATGTCATTACAACAGGAAAATATGGAATAATGTATACCATTTTGTTTTGCACAAACAAATGGCAGTATGTTCCACATGCTTAACTAATTAACAAAGAAATGTAATACTGAATTTTGTTTTTATCCAGAATTCATTATGAACTTATCTACAAGAGAATATATCATAACAGTATAGATATAATTGAAAACTCTGAGTATATAGTCAAAACAAAGATTGTTTTGTGTAAAAAAAAAGGCGGTTGTTACATATATAATGCAGACAACAATTTTCTTATAACCACATCTTACAAATTGAATAAGCCTTGCATTATACGTAAAATTGACAGCTCTGTTTATATAAATGTTCGTGATATATTCAAGGCAGAGATTGCTACATGTAAAACAGGCAATATACAACACAGACAAAAACACTTCCCTCATAAATATATCTTTCAAATGGGTACAGTTTTGAATTATAGGTAAAATTGAAATCTCTGCTTATTTATGTTCTTTATATATTCAAGTTGAATACATTAAAGTTTGCTACATGTCTCAGATACCATTTTTTAAATTTTATCATTCAATACATTCAAATAATGGTATATGAAATTGTCATTTACCATTTTTGGAATGTATTGAATGACAAAATTTAAAAAATAGCAAATGAATGATAAAATTCAAAAAATTGTATATGTCACACATACATGTATAATAGGCTTTCCGATAAAATGCAAAAAGCATAATTTTCTGACACAGTAAAACCTGCAGTAGCAACCAGGATCTGGTTATCAAAAGCTTAACTGTGATTTTTAAATCTAGCTGGTAAGTGGAAATTTAAATCTTGTGTATTAGGCGATATTTTTTTAATTTCTCAGTTAAAGCATACAATTGCTTTTATCAAAAATAATTAATTTAGGTCAGAATTTATGTCAATTAAGAATTTTTGTCATTTATATTTTACAAACTGTTTTATTAAACTAACAAAGTTTACCTGGGCCCTGCTCTGTAATCATACAGACCAACACCTGTAAACGTACTAATTTTAGCCAGGCTAATTTAATTACACCACTAAAATAAGTATGTAATATAGTCTGTTTCTCAAAAGTTGTTTTGCACTAATTCAAATCCATGTGAATCAGTCGAGAATGTAAATTTCACAAAAGTATATATACACTAAAATACATACATTTACAGTAGTCATTAAGATAAACCAAAAAAAGATCCTCCGTGTCTACACTTCTTATCTATAAAGCCAACAAATACATATCTTAGGTTCTTTGGTGGTCTTTATATACAGGTTTTACTGTAACAGAAAGGTCTTGTTCTTTCCACTTTTACAATAAAATTTGATAATTTTACTTTAAAGAATTAACATTGATGTTTTCTCCTGATTATTATAATGAAATTGAAAAGTAACCTAAACCATTTTACAATATGTACCGGTACATGTACTGTAGAGATTTATTACCCAAAACACCTTCCCTGGACAATATGTACATGTACTGTATATATTTATTTCCCAACCACCTTCCCCAGACAACATTATACAAGTACAATAATAGATTTATTACTTACCAGACCTTTTTTTTTATCCTAGGTAGACAGATAACCCAGTAGATAAAATGGTATGTAAAAATATATAAATCAAGTTTGTATTTGATAACAATGTTACAAGCTATTTTTATTTTTTTTATATGAAGTTTTTTAATTTCTACTTTGAAATCAAATTTAAATAGAATAAACATTTTGTAAAACATATTTCACCAAATCCTAATGTTTCTAAAATATAAAAAACTTTGAACCTATTATTTCATTAAATTAACAGTGACCTTGAACTCCAAATTCAGTAGGCCTTGTCTTTTAGGAATAACAAGACCAGGTTAAAGGTCTTATTTCCACTTACCCCCCCCCCCCCCTCCTTCCCCTCCCCCAAAGCGAGCACTCTACCATCTGAGCTACTGTAGTGGTCTCTAACCTGAATTGGATTTGAATATAAGTTGTGAGAGGCAGTTTGATCTGTAAGCCCATGGTTCAGACCACTTAGCCTACAAAGGCCCGAATACATATATATAAAATTAACCAAATCAATTGTACAAAAACTGATTGAAATACAATACCGCTGTATCTACTGAGGTTAGCAAGGTAAGGAAGATTTCTGTACTAGCAAAGGGGGGTAAGCAGGATCATTAAAAATTCAACTTACATACCCAGATATTGCCATCATCATCAGCATTTAAACTTACCATTTTACCATTATCGCCCATTACAGGGTCACATACTGAAAAAAAGGAGTCAAAATAGTAAAGATTAAAACTGGGATGAAAAATCAATGCCAACTATAGAAAGCACAATGGCATAAATTAGAGATAAACAGTGAGTTATCACTGAAAAGGATGTGCTGATGAAAAGGTGGTCCACAGCATATTAAGAAAATACAATAAGAAACAGAAAGAAAATGTTCATGACTACTGAAAAGAAATCATGCAAAATGGAAGTTACCAAAAATCATCATAGTTCTCTGTCAACTTTAAAAAAAGCATTTTGGCAGTTCAGTAAAACATGCAATTTATTGCTACCATTTATTCAGTCAGATATTGATGATATTAAGGGGTTTGGCAATAAAATAAAGACAGGTGAGTAATTTTAAAAAAAAAAAGGTTTGGTTACTGGAGTGGAGTGGAGTGGAATAATGGTGTTTTACGCCCCAGTCAAGAATCTTTCACTTATTTCGAGGCGGTCAGTTCTGGAATGGTGGAAGAAACCAGAGTGCCCGGAGAAAACATCCAACCTTCGGCAAGCGAACTGACAACTTTCTCACACTAGGATCTGTCCCCCATGGGATTCGAACCTAGGCGCTGAGAGGCACTGCAATCCATAAATGCGCGCTTTAGACCACTCGTTCACTGAGGCCCCGGTTTGGTTACTGTAAATTTACTAATTTTAAGCGCAATTTACTTTCTCAACTAATTAGTGTGGATATAAATTAGTGCAAAACAAATCTTGAGAAAGACTACATTTCAAACTTATTTTAGTGGTGTCTTTAAATAAGTGCTACTATCCTAGCCGGGAAATTGCTAAAATTAATACACTCCATTACTCAAAAAAGAATCTTGATTAGGGAGTAAAACTCCATTACCCCATACCACTCCAGTCTACTCTTAACTCACCAAGTTAATTAGAATAATTTTGAAAAAATAGCCAGAACTTGTTTCAAATACTTACCATATATTAAGTCTGGATTTGAGGTTTTTAAATCTTTAACAATATCAGCTACTTTTTCAAGAAACGATTTAGATCCAATATAACCTGCAAAACAAAAAAAAAAACAAAAAATAAATAAATAAATAAATAAATAAATAAATAAATAAATAAATAAATAAATAAATAAAATAAAAAGATAAATAATATAAAAAAAGGTTTAAATAGAAATAGGGACCAGTATATTAAATAATAATAAAAATTGAACACAGAATAATTCCAATACTTACTTGTAGTTATGATCTCTAAGGCTTATTGACAGATTAGTACATTATATTGTTTTGTCACAAGTTATTTTCAGACTCTTTTTGATAAAGGCTTCTTTTGACAAATTGGGGTCTCAAAGGCCTATTGATATTAAGTGTGTAATTACAGTTCACATGTCTCCTCATTGCCTAGGTTCAAATCTCAATTGGGCAGAACCTCGCATTTAAATTTCAAGTCATATTAGAATGTCTTATAAATTAAACTTTTAACAGAATGCAACTGACTAATGCACTCGATCAATTTGTCACAAGAGTAAGGAGTAATGCTATTTTAGCTTTCTTTCAAGATTTACTTTTACTTACTACTAATTTTTTTACTTATATCAAGGCAGTCAGTCTTTGAATGGTTTGGAAAAACCAGAGAGCCCAGTGAAAATCACTGACCTTGAGCAAATGAATTTTTCCACACTAGGATCTCCGAAAGGGAAATTTAACCCTAGGTGGTGAGAGGCTCTCTGATTGGGTAGGACACATTTCATACCATTCTGAGGCTCAGAATAAAGGCAAGTGTTGTACACATGTACTTATATTTGCTTAACATCACACAATCCAGGATTTATGGTAATTTCAAAATATTATATTCTCCCACTCATGCCAGGAATGAGAACATTCAAAATTTTGTGATCAATACTATTTTTATTTCAGAAAGCAAAATGACTTTTTTTCAAAAACATTATAAAGAACTGCTTAGAACTGGCATCTTGACACAAGTAGAGAGTAACTTGAATGGTGAGCTTTTGAAACTCCTCTAGGTATCATGGAATAAAATGAATCCAGTTCACCGAATGGGTGTCAAAGCAATTCATAGTATCACTATAAAACAACTACTACGGTAACTTCCAGCTTATATATGCATGATCAAATCATCAAACCAATAATTTAAAAAAATACTAGGCTTCTAAAGAAGCCCAAAGAAATAAAAATCTCCATTTTAATCAAGTAAGATCCCTATGTCTTTTCCATGATGAAAGTGATAAACAGTCTTTTTATGACATGATTTTACAATGTTTTAAATTGAGTTGATAAATAGACATATACAATACAAAAAAGTTCTCAAAAAATGGAAAAAATTTTCTTGTTATTAGTGCATCTTACGTACAAACAATGTATCCATTTCAAGAATTTGCATTCTTGATTTTTTACCTAGTGTAATTTTTCTTTCGTTTTTTTTTTTACATGTGTTAGAAATACTACTTTTACTTGCCTGTTAAAAGGTGAGAAAAGTAGTGTATATTGTTGTGTTTCAGTCCTAAATATAAATCATTCACATCTTTTGCATTCAGTACTTGTCCCTGAAAGTGTCCATATCCTAAAACATAAAAAACAGTGAAGATATTTAGATTTGTTCTTGTAAACATGGGTAAAATCAGCTACTGTAATTAACATATTATACTTGTAAATAGCAAAATAAAGCTTGTAAGTTTTTATTCACTTATTTAAAAAAGATATGCAGGTTTTGAATAATCCATGTAAGACAAATATCGAATGATGAGTAAAAGGAATGGTGAAGGTGGGGAGTGGAGTAACGGTGAAGTCAAGATTCTTTCACTTATAACAAGGCAGTCAGTTCTGGGTTATTGGAGGAAACAAAAGTGCCCAGAAAAAACAAAAATCTTTGGCCAGCAAACTTACAAACTTTCACACACCAGGATCTCCCCAAGTGGAATTAAAACCTTGGCAGTAACAGGCCATGATCCTGAAGTGCACACTTCAGAACACTCAGCCACTGACCCCTTCCCCACCTCCCACATTAAAAAAAAAAAAAAAAAATGTAGGCTTAACTCTAGCAACAGCACATCTTCAAGCGATTCATTTTTTTTTCATAAATCTTGATTGTGTAACATGAACTCAAAATGAACCGGATTTTGTGTCAATATGCTTAAAGAATCAAAATATTATGCTAGCTGTATAGTTTCCGATCCAATGGAATGATATCATAATTAGAGATACATGAATTAACACTGTTACCTGTATGGTTCGAAAACTGTACTGAATTGATCATGCTAACATCAAACCCCAAAATCTGAAATAGAACAGTATATGTTAAATTTTCTATTAACATCATCAGGTCATGACATCAGCATAAAAAAAAATGTCTGAAGTTTGTTATACGACTTTTTACAATCAGTACATTTTTGCTTGCAATTTTGTGAGCAGTCTCAGCAGCTACAAAAAGCTATAATGCTGTAGATTCTGGGTCAAAGCCACAGTCTTGTCTATCTAGTTATTGTTTGTTGTCAAATACAAGAGTGGTTGAGACTTCAGAAAATTAGGGATTAATTTAGATACCATTATTTATATATCAGTATCCCTATTTTAACTGTTGATTTGATTCTAAGTCTAACCATGTATTTTATTCTTGTTTTAATGGAAGACTCCAAAAGCTTTATTGATGCTTGTCTATCAATTTTTATTTATACTTAATTAACAAATGTATAACAATAGTATCAGGTCTCTTGACTTTATCAATCCCCAACCCCTCCACCATCAAATTTGTTCATTCAACACTCATTTACCTTTTCATTCATAACAGTATAACTTGTAATATATATATATATATATATATATATATATATATATATATATATATATATATATATATATATATAAAGTCCACTAATTTAGACTTCTTCTTTTTACAGTTTGCAATTGTGGGCCAGTTTGGCACTAGGGAATTGTGGACTGGCAATTCCCAGAAAGCATGCCAAACACTGGCCCAAATGTTGTATGCCTTATACTATATTGTTCATCCAAAGAAATTTAGATTACATTTTTATATGGGACCATAAGAAAATCAGGAATTACAGTTAAGCTTTAAGGAATTAACGATCATGGTAGTTCATTGGCAGAACATTTTACTAAAATGAGGGAGGCCACGGGTTCGATCCCCGGTCCAACTTCACATTTTTCTTCTTTCAGTAATCTGCATGTGTTCACAAATACTTGTACAGCAGAATATACTGCGGCTTCAACTTGGACTAAAATATGATAGTACGCATTTTTATTCTTCAAATTGTTCATTCACAAGGTCATTCGCACATGGTATTCGTATTTTACCTGCAAGGGGAATGTTGCACTTTTGTTGCCAACATAACCATAGACAACAGAGCTCTGTATTGACAGAACTTTACAATCACAGTTCTGTTCCATTTATAAAATTAATTTAGCTTTAAAACTAAGATATAAGTTCTATTTTTCACAAATTATACAACGTCTAAAATGACCAGAAACACCGGTTGTTTACAAAGGGCAGATAAAAGTTTTACTTCCGGGTTAGCTTCTTTCACATTATTGAGTTTCTTCATATAAATATATCAGCGTACTTTGAGGGTCATGATGCTGTTTGTCATATGTAAAATTTTGAATATTTTATTTTACGAAAATTCAATTTTTTGATCATGACACTGATGTTATTTTTAATGTTCTTTAGTCCCATATTTTCTAACAATTTTTTTAATTCAATTGTGCTTTTTATTTCAGGATCTTTTTATCGTCTTTCCTAAGTTATCAGGCTATAAAAGTATCATCATCGTCGTCGTCTCGTCGTCGTCACCCGAACATATATAATCGTCTTTCTCGCAATGTGCAAGCGTACACGTATTACTCTAATTTCTTGAGATAAATAAAATATATATCGTACGAATAGCAGAAAGATAGCTAATGTTTACTACAATATGCAACCATATCCGTCAATCACGTTTGCAAAATTAATGATGATGATGATGATGATGATGATGATGATGATGATGATGATGACGACGACGACGACGATGACGATGAAGATGGTGATTGTTATTTATACTGTCATTATTGACCATTGCAATGCTAAAAACCAGAAGTTAGTTTTTCTTGACTTGTCATTGAATTTGCAAGTAATAATAATAATAATAATAAGAATAAGAATAAGAATAATAATAAGAATTACAAGAAAATTAATGGTAATATTTTCACGATACATGTCTTGATTAGTGAAAAGACGCCCAATTCTATCATTGTTCATGAAATCTACGTTAAATGTCGTCATTGGAAATAGCATGGTTCTTATGCGATCTCTGTCGTCATGACATATATGTCATAGTTCTGGGATGATTGTCGTCAGAACCTGAAATGTCATAGCTCACTATGATAAAAGACGTCATGGCACATAGTAAATGGCGAAAGACGATTGATGTCGTTAATATTGCGCTATTCTTAGTTCCAGAGCCATTTTCGTCATTGCACATTGTTTCAGGGCCATCGATTACCGGATTTTGCTGATGCAATATGATAGTCTAGGACAAGCGATGTCGTCGTGACCAATATCAAAGTGCAAGAGCCAGCTTCGATGTCACCGTGGCGCACTCAAACTTAGAACTTGTAGTCACGTGAAAATGGAAGTACCACGGCGCATATCCCAGGTCAAGGACGACCAATGCCGTCATTGTGGATGACATAGTTTTGTATATGTTTAGTTTTTAATTGAAAGTCTGCGTAAATATTTGGGATATGAGTTGTTATTGCTGTCAATATTCATCCCATCATTTCACTTGGGTCTATACATCCAGTGTTAGCGCAAAACAAAATATCTTGCCTTCTAGAAAAGCTTCCATCTTGCATGAGCAATTTATTATACCGCAGACGAGATACGTCAAAAACATAGCAAACTATTTCATTGATTGATTTTTAACAAACGTTAAATTGGCAAAAAGTGCATTTTATATATATACACGGAGTCAATTGTTGGCTATCTTGATTTCGACTATTTTCAAGATGGCCACAACCAATATTAAAAAAAGCAACTATTTCTCTCAGATTTTCAATATATCATCGCTGAGTGCCCGTAAACAAATGCATATTTCAGGTCTCATTGATCAAAAAGACTAGTTGATAGTTATTATACTCCACTCCTTCATACATTTTTATTACAATTCAATAAAGTTATACAATTTTTTTTTAATTACCGGTGAAGGGATATACAAATTCAAAATTTTCATCTGACAAGATATTCGTGGAAATACACCGTCTGTTTAGGGGTGCTGTTACAAATAAATCGTGAGAAGGTATGATGAAGCGTAGGTTTATATGAAAAGTGCTGTTACAAATCAAGCTTGATTAAAAGTGTTATTACATAGGGATAAGCAAACTGTTATAACTTATAATAAATAAGAAGAAAAAACTTTCCATTTACTAACAATACAATCTCCATTGACAGTCCTTCACAGGATATGAATAAATTCCTGTTCTCACTTAACGGGGTTATATTTCCGATTTTGATAAAAGCAGGAAGACCTTTAAGTCACATGCATGTTTCTTCAGTCCGGTAATTTTAAATTTCTTTTCAGTTCTCGCTAATCAAATTTGACACATTCCATGACAAAAGCCCTTTATTAAATTATTTTCGAGATCCTTGGTTAAAATGTGTTTGACATTGCCGTTCAAAATCCAAGATGATTACTGCTACTATATATATAAAAAAAGATGAATATGGTTTATTAAGTTTATACATGTATTAGGTATTTAGAAAGTAGATTTTAGCTACTGAGCATATAGTAATAGAAAAAGTCACTTAGTTGTATCTTAGGTTAAAACTTTAGTTTTAAAACAAGAGGCCCATGGGCCTTAACGCTCACCTGAAGAAATGTCCAATATTGTTTGCAAAGTGCAATAGACAATATATTACGTACAGAAACTTAGAAGTTTTCTCAAGTTAAGAACTCCCACAAAACTTAATCAGAAATATATCCGCTCACTTTTCATTTATAAGTAGCTTATATAATATGCATGAAGTAACTGTAGTGCAATGAATAATTTCCAAATCATTAATCAATTTCAGTATACTTATGCAGCTATGTCCTTGACCTTTGAACATATATGACCTTGAAACATATATGATTGTCATGTCAATACCTATAATATTCTAATATACATAATTCAAGATAATTAGCAATTTAAGTCTCCTTTTGCAGCTGTGACCTTGACCTTTAAACATACGAACTTGAACCATATATCAAAATGATCGTCATGTCAATACCTACAATATTCTAATATACATGCCTGTACAAAATGTTATTAGTTTTCAAGATAATTAGCAATTTAAGTCTTTTTTTGCAGCTGTGACCTTGACCTTTCAACATATGACATTGAACCATATATCAAAATGATCGCTGTTGCAATATCTACAATATTCTAATATACATGCCTATACAAAATGTTATTAAGTTTTCAAGATTATGAACAATTTAAGTCTTCTTTTGCAGCTGTGACCTTGACCCTTTCAACACATGACCTTGTACCATATAGCATAATGATCCTTGTTGCAATATCTACAATATTCTTATACACATGCCTATACAAAAGTTATAATAGTTTTCTAGATTATTAGCAATTTAAGTCTTTTTTGCAGCTGTGACCTTGACCTTTCAACATATGACCTTGAACCATGTATCAAAATAATCATTGTCGCAATACCTACAATATTCTAATATACATGCCTATACAAAAAGTTAATAGTTTTCAAGATAATTAGCAATTTAAGTCTTCTTTTGCAGCTATGACCTTGACCTTTTAAACATATGACCTTGATCTATATATCAAAATAATCATCATGTCAATATCTACAACAGTCTAATATACATGCCTATACAAAAACTTAATAGTTTTCAAGATATAGTGACAAATATATAATTTTTAGCAATTTCCCCACTCAGTGCCTTGCAATTTCCCCATTTTGAGCCCCATGGCTACCATTTGTGCAAATCTGAAAAAAGATGACCTAAGGATGTTATAAATGAATAACTAAGGTATATCTCTTGTAGATTCGGAGGAGAAGATTTTCAAAGTTTTTCACTCTTTCCCCCCTTATGGGGCCTTCATTTGTGCAAATTTGAAAGGGCTTCACCCAGGCAAGATGGTTACCAAGTTTTGTTAAATTTGGCCCAGTGGTTTTGGAGGAGAAGATTAGAATGTAAAAAGTTAACGCACGACAGACGACGGACGGTGAACCATCGCAATAGCTCATCTGAGCTTTCAGCTCAGGTGAGCTAAAAATATGAAAGTGATGTCTTAAATGAGATATTACCAAAAATATCCGTACTTCTTTAAGGGAATGACCCTGTTGTATGCTATTGTCATGCAGCTATTTTTACTACTGGTTTTAAAGGTGAGGTGACATGGGGACCACTGTAGTACAACACCAGCGGGGCACGATCCAGTAACTTGTCTGTGGTACCGTATTGTTCCCCCGTCGTAAACAGCATCTCGGAGAGATCACCAATGTATGATGCTCGAATCGAAGCGGAGTCCCATACTAAATGACCCTTTTTTTTTACTATTCGGTTTTCTCAAGCGGATATTCGACAACTAATACTGTGAATAAGGCAACGACAAAAACGACGACAACAATGATTATAAATTAATGTTCGTCGATGATTACAAGTGGTCGATAGTGGTTAATTGTAATCGTTAACCGAAAAACCACGATGTTACAATCGTAATAACAAGAGGTCAGTCTGTGGTCAAATGATTAAACATTTATCCCAATCTGACTGTCCTAATGACACTCGGGATGATAAAATCTTCCACGGAATCTGACCTAATTTTCAGACAAAATGCAGGATTTCATTAATGAACGTGATGTTACAATTATTAACAGATACCGGACAGATATATATATAGAGAACCCACCAATTAGTGGATCAGCGGAACTTTTAAAAGACATACACGTTTAAAAAGGCGCACGGTAAGCTTAAATACTAGTTATTGCGGCAATTATAATATTGTTGATAATGGGTTATGGGCCCGTGGCCAGGGCTAGTTAGCCCTCAAAAGGGCTTATGAAACCAATGGTTTTAAATTAATTGGGCAAATCATAGTTAAGGGCCCTTATATTAACACAGCATTGACTTAAGTGCCAAAGGAGTGGGTTTTGTAATCAGTAGCCAAATAGGTCTTTGTCTGTTTCTAAAAGGAACTTATACCGTGTTGTTGGTTATTTTCTTTCTTTGTTTTCTTTTTAACTTTGGTTCACATTATTTCCATAAGTGGTCTTTTGTCTGTATTTAAAACATATATCTAAATAATAATAATAATAATAATAATAATAATAGATACGACAATATAATACTCAAGTAGACCTGAAATACATGACTCCGAATGGCTTTATTATCCTATGTTGCCGTTCGAAACGGCAACATCAGTATAATTATAAAGCCATATTTCAGGTCTAAATACTCAAGGGGCCTGCTGTTAATCTTTGTACTGACAATGACTTAACTAGATTATTCATATTGATATTAACACTGTAAGTATATATATATATATATATATATATATATATATATATATATATATATATATAAATGTGTATCGTATTATAGACCTGTAAGTCAGTCAATAGATTAACCTCGACCTAATTCGAACAAAAAATATTTTTATTTCACTTTCCTAAAGACAACTCGTTGTTACCACAACGAAACGTATACCGCTTAATTTCATACTAATTTATATAAAAATACTATAGATAAAAGGAAAAATTGTGTTTCAGTCAAGTCAACATAATTTCAGAATTTTAAAATTTCTGGAAAATCAACATTTTCTGAATTGTAAAATAATTCACGTGGATTTATGTGAGATCAAAGGAATATATACATGTACAACCGTGAAAGCTGTGCGTGGATAATAAAACGGTAAATGTGACATGGTAAAAATCGACTTCATCGCACAAGTGCCGCAGCTGAAAACCAGTTATAATTAATTACCTTTGAACAATTTTTAAAGAGGAAAATTATAACCAGGATTATGTTGAAAAAATACAGTTACGAATTGAAAATAAGTACTTCTATGACATGGTTATGTTTTTAGATTTAATTGTGGTTTACCTGTTGTAATATTTAATTTCTTATAGCTACCAGGTAAGTCAGTGAACCTTTTTAACATAATTTTTCTACATAAAGAGTGTTCCTAATTTCGACCTATGCAGAACATAGAACCACTCGCCTCCTATCAGTTCGAATCCCTATCGAGATCGATCTTTGGACGAGAATGTTTGTCATTTTGCCTCCAGAATGTCTTTGGTTTACCCCAACCCCAGAAAAGTGTATTCCCTCCCGTTAAGGTGTTTCATTCAGTTTGACTATATAAACATGTGTACACATATTTATATGTTTACACATGTACACATTGGTGTAACTAAGAACTCGAAACAAAACACACAAAAAATAGTTCAAACTTATATATATATGTACATACAGTGAAGCGAAACCCAAATTCATCTTTTGCATAACGCCCGGTGTCTGTTTATGATACATTTTCTGTTGTCAAGGTAACAGGATACATCTACTAACTTAATAAATCATGTTAATTGATATCAGACAGTTCATCTAACACATTTGGGTTCGTAACTTGCACGAGAGCATTACTTACTGTATCCAACTGACTGGCCTAAAATACCAAGTATCCGATAATAAAGTAAGTTCCTTAATTTCAAGTAATAATAATAATAATAATAATAATAATAATAACATTTATTGATTTATTTTATAAACAATAAAAATGAGCAAAGAAAGGGGTTTCTTTTTAATTAATTAATTTATTTATTTTTAATTTTTTTATTTATATTTTTTGATAAAATAAAAAATGAGCACGGAGAAAAGTTTCATACTCAGAAATGAACCCCTATGAGTAATGGCGTATACGCGGTGTTATCATCTGTAATACTTCACCTGTGCGGTCACCTATACAATGGATTATAACGGCAAATTTGAAGATGCGTTGATTAAATCTATGATATTATTTTTATTATGCATCGAAGAAAAATTTAACACCTACAGCAATAAAGTTCAAGTCATCAGGAAAATTCAGTTATAAATTATTTTATATTTGATAAAAAAAAATCGTTTCAATTTAATGTTTGAAAATGAGGTGACAAATCGAGAAAGTTCCCTATGAAATTAGTTATATATTTCTTTACAAAGTGTAAACGATGTATTTTTAAATCAAAATATTAAATATTTTTTAAAATGCTATTAAAATTTAACACCTACCAGTAGTTAGTATACATTCTCACAAACATTCAGTTATAAAAATTATAAAAATATCTTTTAAAAAACCATTTCAAAACTTTAGTTAAAATCTCGTTAAATCAGCAAAAATACGCATAAACTATACAAGCGACACGGTGTTTCTTATACATAAATGTGATTTTTCATGAATATGTGTTCTTTTTATAAATAAATAAATAAATAAATAAATAAGTAAATAAATGAATGTAGTATGAAAATATATTATATATTGTAATTATTGAAAAAGGAATCGAATGTATGAATGAAAATTTAAAAAGAATGATAAAGAAATGAAAAAAAATCAATGACTCAAAACTTTAAATAATATTTCATTTTATTCTACCAAAAAGATCCATTCACATATAAAATTGAAATAAATAGTAATAATGAAATATAGTGATATGTCCACAGACGCTCATAACTGCATAATTGATCACACTAATAAATATTGTCAACTGTTACATTAAAACATCTGCTTTGGTAAAATAACTGATAAAACTAAGAATGTATACAGAAAGCATGGGGCTTTGAGCTAATTTTTTTTTTTACTATCGGGACAGTTTTCTATATATTTTAGGGAACTAACATCACTCTATGGATTTATATTGTAAACGTATTCTCCTTTTTTTGAAAGTTTAGTTAATTTAAACGTTTCAAATTGCCCAATCAGTATGTACACTAACAAAATCTTAGATTTGTTATAAATTTGCCACATTTTCTTTAAATAACAAGAACTAAAATGAACTGACTATGAAATCTGTATCTGTATAAATTTACATATTTGCAATATTTTACTCAATCAGTGGGCTATGTTATCATCCGACTTCTTACAAATTAACTTAAATTTTAGTTTCAAGGTATCTGTGACATATTAACATTATTATTTTCTTCTATTTGAATGATATTGACTTACATCCTCAACACTTAAATTATAAGATGATATTTTTACTTCCAAAGGTATTATGAATGGAAAATTTTAATTTGAAACAGACTGTAGTTTACCTTAATTAATTTCTAACGTTCTCTCAGTGGTCCACAAAGATCTACAAGTCTCACCTAGCATACAAAAAAATACTTACCTGTAGATAAAAAAAATTCAAATGTCCAAAACAAATTAACATAATCGTTTTTTTTTTTTTTTTTTTTTTCTAAATTATTAAATCCATTTCAAATTCCCTTCATCTAAAAAAAAATCCACTTTATCTGGTGTTTTTCTTAGATTTTGCTATTATGTTTTAGATATTTAATTTTGTATTTTTTGTAAAAATTTATATTATGTAAAGTAATTTTGATGTATCGATCCGGAAAATCGTAACTCCCACAGATCTGTCAATAGTCAGAATATACAAACCTATAAATACCAATAATTCAGACAGATACTCACTAATTGCAAGGCCAGTGCAATTTGCAACCCCACTTACCAGATTAAGATAAAATTGAATGTTACAATTACAGGTAAGATTCTAACCTCATTGCCCTTGCGGTGTTTTTAGTAAGTAAATAAAATTAGTGTCTATGTGATTGAAAAGGGGGTTGACGAAATTAAAATCTTTAAATCTTTTCATTGATAACCTTCACTATTTATTCATTCATTTATTTATTTATTTGTTTATTTATTTATTTGTTTATTTATTTATTTATTTTAAAAAAGAGTAATGAGAATGACATATTTGATATATATTTTTTTTAATTTCCATTTTTTTAAAATTTATAACCTTCACTATTTATTTATTTATTTATTTATTTATTTATTTATTTATTTATTTATTTATTTACATGTTTTCATTTGACATGTAAAATAGTTAAATTGCCATTTAAGGAAACCGGTTTACATAAGCGTATACTCTTCTTCCGGGATTCTCTGTATATGTGGTTTTTTTTTTCTTTCATTAATTATATAAATGTTAATTATTTTTGTAGTTTCAGAAAATCAATATTGACTTGAATTTGTTTAAACTAGTAAACTAGACAACTAACCCCCTCCTCCTTTTGATTGATAAGTAAATGGGGTTTGACGCCCAAGTCAAGGATATTTGGTCAAGGCACGGAGAAAATAAATGATCAGGTGAAAACTATACACCACAAAAAAACCAATAGACAAGATGCTACTGTTGATGCACTTTAAACTAAGAAAAGACTTGAACATTTGCAAAACGAAAATTGTGAAAGGGCCAAAAGAAAATATTCTAAAACATCTGAAGATTATTGGAGTCATGACATTCTAAAATTAAGATCGACCAAGAAATCAAAAATTTTAAAAGAAATAGCTTGTTTAAAGAAACTGAAAGTATAAAGCCACTAAATTATGAGAATCTTTCGGCTAAAGAGTTAAAATAAATACTCGAAAGTAAATTTGGCGTTAAATGTAGTTTGCGGAAAAGGGAAAACCTTCTAGAGTTACTTGGATAATATGAAAAAGAATAAATTGCTCAATTTTTATCTGATTTTCGAATGTCGTCCAAAGTTGGGCCACACTCATAAGTTTGGTAACCCGAAATATCAGTGTGACGAGATTCATAATTTCAATAATCACCGACAGGACATCTATCAGGTCAAAAGTCTATTAATTCATGGACTTCTGATCAGGTATATAAGACTCGTTTTTGGATGTCGTCCAAAATTGGGCGGCACACTTTAAAGTGTGATATTCCGAACTATCGGCAAATAACATTACTCTGCGAGGTTACAAATGTCCGTCTATCGGATGTACATGTATACTAGTACTATTTGCTAATATTTTATCTTGTTGAGAATAAAATTTTATAATTATATATGTATAAAATGAACTTAATTTATTCTTTGTAAAACATTTACCGTGGACACAACTTTTAGTTTTTTTTATATACATGTATATATAAAATTACCCCCACTCAAAGGATTAACTTTATCGACACATTTATTCTTCATTAATGTGTACATTAATTCATGATTTTGTGGGTAGTAACGAAAACCTAATTTTAGAAAATTGTATGAAATATCACTCAGATTTATAGCGGCCTTTTCGTGCCATTGCATCGCCTCCTTTAATTTCTCGTAGCGTTTTTTCGCCATTGCGAACTTAAATTTTCGTCAGTGCTGATTTTTTTTATTCTAAAATTGTTTTCGAGTTTTATTATATCGCCCTAAATTTTTTTCTTTTTCGAATTTTAGGTCTCTTTGTAAAGAAAAGCAATGGCGTTGAAATGGCAACAAAGGGCTGGCCATACAAAGTACAATGTACTTAATAACATGTGAAATTATTCACCTTGTCCGTAAAGAAATGCATTAAATACAGCTTAAAAATAACTTAAAATATAGATGACCTAAATCTGTTCAAGTGAGAAAGTTTTCGCTTTTTTTCCGTATTCCCGGGCTTATTGTAAAATGTGTTAAAAAAAAGGGGGGGGGGGAGGCGAAATGAAACATAACAAATTAATAAATCATTGTTATCCTTTACCTTTCCAATGGCGCATCATATTTTTTTAAAATCTAAGATGCATTATTCAATGCAAATAATCGATAAAAAATAAATTAAATAATGAATAAATAAATAAATAAATAAATAATACATGTGTCATGGTGCAGAATTTTAAAAATTTCTTTTTGTAAAATAAAAAAAAAAAATCAAAATTCTGCACAAGACACATGTAATAAAAGAATATATAATATATGACTTGATATGACTTTGATATATGATAATATGAAATCGACTGAACCGAAGAAAATATAATGGCGTTGCTTATTTACATTTGTATATTTAGAAAATTGACTTTAAAACGCCAGTCAAGGCTTTAAAAACTTTTATATCAGTAAATTTTCTGGGGTTAAATGGTTGATATTACATACTGACACAGTTAAAAGACAACCGGATTATCAGTTTATATAGGTCAATGTATAATAACATATATTATTGATTTCGATTATCAAATCTGGTGGTTGTCAAATGCAGACTTTTTTTTTAAAAAAAAAAAAAAAAAAAAAGTATGGATTTTAGTGAAAGTTGAAATGGAATCCCAATTATATTTCTCTATTCCATGTGAAATACAGTAAGTTTCATGCATGTCATTCAGTCATCTTAAATTTTAAGATAATTTTAATTTATAATAACTGTTTAAAAAAAAAACAAACTACCAAACACAATGGTACACCTTTTAATTTTAAATACTAGTATCACTTAAAAAAAAAAAATATATATATATATATAATGAGACCGGGTATGGAAAAAATAGAGTATTTGGAAAGACTTCCTTTTGTACCATCTACTCAAATTTTAATTTCAACTGGAATGGACTAAAAACGATGAAATTATAACATACTAAATATTTCTGTGAAACATAATTTTAAAAAAATTACATAGAATTTGTTAGGTGTGTGTGTTTGGGGGGGGGGGGTCACAAAAGGAATACTTGACGAGTAATTTTAATAATAATAATAATAATATAATAATAATAATATAATAATAATAATTTTATTTTATTTAAGTGTCACATATAAAAATTCAAAGTTCACATACATACATTTATATAAAAATCATTACAGAATTTTTATATCCGGCCACATCTGACCTACGAGACACTACATATTGTATTCAATAATTAAAATACATGGGGAAAATATAAAACATACATTTGTTCATAGCACTAAAATATTTGGTCATATAAAATAGTTGGGCATGAGTATAAAAAGTAAGGCTGCTAGTCACCGCTTAAAACATCATAAATAGGCATTAAAACATCTACGTCTGGGGATCATATTGTATAAAAAGATACCAAGTTTTTGTTGGACCTCAGCAACATTACAAGACATAATAAAATTCAATTTATCCGAAGAGCTAAAATCTTTAAAATTGGAATTCAAATTATTACATAGGTTAAAAAGTGAGTATCTTAAATCGCTATAAGAATGACAGTCAATTAAAACATGTTGTTCGTTTTCAACTTCTAAAATATTACAATATTTACAAATTCTGTTTAATACTAAAGGGTCTGTATTTTGTGGGATATTGAGATTTTGTCGAACAGTTTCCATTTATTTTAAGAGCAGCTAATTCGGCGTAACTTATTACGGCAATTAGATTTTCGTGATTTTTTTTTTTCATTGAAAATAAGAAAGTTTAGTCTATACTTTTCATGATGTGAAGAAGAGACTCGATCGTTGTTTCTTGACTCTGATGAAATTATAACTCATACATTTTAAAACCATGCTTCAGTTTTTTCATTCACTTTCTTAATTAATAGTTTCTATGATTTAAAAATTATTCATTCCATGTTTAGATATATCATATCTTTATTTCCTCTTTTAAAGCGATTACAATGATTATAATTGTCTCCGGGCACTCCGGTTTTCTCCACCATCCCAGAACTGACCGCCTGTCACCTTGAGAGTATTTATTTATTTATCATATTTATTTATTTATTTATTTATTTATTTATTTATTTATTTATTATTTATTATTATTTATTTATTTATTTATTTATTGTGAATCTCGTTTAGCTTGGTCACATGTTTTTCTCTTTATTTGTTTGATTTTAAATAATACCATTCCTTTTTTCGGAGTCAAAACACAACTGGAACTACGATGATGATTTGAATTTTATAATTTGTTTAAATTTAGTATTTTTAAATTGTAACGGAGGACTTTAGAACTTCATGTGCTACTTTTGAATTTTTATAAAATAATACAATTCAAAATTAAAGTAGCACATGTCAGAATAAAGACACAGCAGAATTAGTATTTGTTTCCCATTGAATTTTTGTCAAAAAGTTCATTAATTTCTTTTTAAATTATTTTAAAAAAAACTAATAAATTTTTAGGATAATTTTCAAATTTGAAAAGTTCTGTTCACATTTGCATGATGTAAATTTCAAGTCTATCGAAATTGACATCTAGTAATATGTATTAGTTCGAATCACTCCAAGCATTTCACACATGTTTTTTCTCAATTAAAAAGAGATTAAACTATGATGTATGAATGGATGACACACTGAGAGAGCCTAACTATATTCAAGATGAAAAAAAATCTTTATTGCATTAAGCATATAAATGCTTTTTGCCACAACTATGCATAACTAAAAAATATACTTGGTGTATCAAAAATAGGTCGACCGTCTTGACTCGGTAAATATATAAATGTGAACTTGCCTTGGGGTAAAATAACAGACCGGTTAGCAGTGAATACAGAGTCAGGTAAATAGTTTTTTAAAATGTATTTATCGTTTTTATTTATTATTATTTTATTTATTTATTTTATTTTATATATAAATATTTTTAATTTGATAATAAGTTGATTTTTTATATTTTCACATAAAACTGCAAGGATATTCGACAACATTGAAATTAGAGTAGTCACGTGTTGAGTTCGGTGGACGTTCCGAACTCACTGGGCTCTGATTTTTGTCAATTATTTTGTCCTAAAATCAAAATTACTCCAAACTTTTTACATCAATTTTAACGAAAATTTATTGAAGAAATGACTTCGTGTTTGGTAACGTACATGAGGGTATGAACGATAGTGAAGCACGCGCAAATTGCAAACTGCGAAGCAGATTATGCTTAATTTGCGCGGGATTCACTATCGTTCATACCCTCATGTACGTTACCAAACACGAAGTCATTTCTTATATTTACAATTCTTGGCATATTCATGTGTAAAATAATAAATAAACTATGTATAAAATCATGATGTACCATAGTTTCTTGAACCTTCTTACATCTTATAGCTTTTTACAGACTCCTGTATATGTGCTTGTTTCGGGCCACATAAAAAAAACAAAAAAAGTTTCAAGTTTATAACATATTTTAATGCAATATATGCACAATTAACTCAAATACATCGCGTTTTCGCGATATTTTGGAAGGTTTATGTATAAACATTAACATGTGCTTTGGCATGTGTTTTTATAACATATCCAACTATAACGGTCACCTTACATCCGTTACCTGTATACAGCTATAGAGCTCGGTATAAGTATATATATAGGTGACTTAAAAGTGTTTATATAGGGAAGACTTGTACCTGGTATAGTTTTTATTTTATTGTGAATTTAATATAAATATTCCTTAACGGTTTCACATCATTTCATATTCTACGAATTTTTCTGCATCTCATGATATTTTTTTCATAATTTTACGACAATGGCAAATCTCTTCAAAATTAATTTGAAAAATACCCTTAAATAACGCATATATTCGTATGATCTCATATAGAGTTATATAGTAAATAGGTGATGATTCACCTAATTATGCTTATTTTGATCAACAAAAATATCGTGTTTTAAATAAAAATTGTAGGAATTTCACATCGTTTCGTATTCTACATTTTTTTCTGCTTCTTAAGACATGTTTTTCAAATATGTACGTTTATGGCAAATCTCTTCAAGATTAATTTGAAAAATACCCTTAAATAACGCATATATTCGTATGTTCTCATAGTTATATAGTAGATAGGTGATGATTTACATACATATGCTTAATTTGATCAACAAAAACGTCATGTTTTAAATAAAAATTGTAAAAACTACACATCGTTCCATATTCTACATTTTTTCTGCTTCTTAAGACATGTTTTTCAGAGATTAACGTTTATGGCAACTTACTTCAAAATTACTTTGAAAATTAGCATAATTTTAATTTTACCAGTATTTTCACATAAAGCGTCTACAAATACAACAAACTCTTTTATAGAAAGTGTAACACTTTTAAATTGTTTCATATTCTTTCCGCATTTTAAGATACTAGTATTTCTTTCATAATTTATGACAATGAGAAACTTCTTAAAAATTACTGAGAAAATTATCTAACGTCTGAATTCACTAGGGGACTTTCCGTTAATAGTAGACAAAATGTTACATGCTACTTTAGATAAGTCCAAGAATGAAATTGCGGAATAAAGAAATATCACATTTCAATATTCCTAAATTTCAAATAATAATAATAATATTAATAATAATAATATACACCAGACAATAATCTGTAAATTTTCTTCAAGATAACATGAAAAAGTTTTTGTTATTTTTAAGATGACTTAATGCAACTGGGCATCACTAATGTATGAAGGTGTCAATAAATAAATAAATAAATAAATAAATAAATAAATAAATAAATAAATAAATAAATGAATGAATGAATGAATGAATGAATGAATGAATGAATGAAGTGAATACAAGAAAAACATTATCATGCATATTATCATTAATTAAAATGTATTATTTTCAATTCAGGTGAAAATTGGAAGTAACATTTTAATGTATCACGCATTTTTTCACCAGTGGAAAATTTCTCATTAAATCCCTTACTAATCCTTTCGTATATTCTAAGTATATCCTGATCATTAATCAATATGAAGGTGACAAACACTAATTTCATTGATCTCGGTTTGTGGATATACTGTTCAACCTGAGAAGACAGGAACGGCTTCATTACTGTATACACAAGTTTTGACTTTCCTCAAATAATAAGAGTACTTTAAACTCTCTATCTCTCAGCCCACCCCCCACTCTCTCTCTCTCTCACACATAAAAATAGATAATACCCCCCCTCTCTCTCTCTCTCTGACACACACGCGCGCGTGGATACTCTCTCATTCTGTTACACACCAAAAAGTTGACTCACTCTCTCTCTCTCTCTCTCGCTCTCTCTCTCTCTCTCTCTCTCTCTCTCTCTCTCTCTCTCTCTCTCTCTCTCTCTCTCCGAGTAACACCCAAAACGAAGTGACTTTCTTATCCCTCAGTTTAAAATTCATAATTAAAGAAACGTACAACACTGCAGATTCACTTATTTCTCTCTCTATCCCTCAGTTTAAAATTCATTATTAAAGAAACGCACATTACTGTAATCTCTCTCTCTCTCTCTCTCTCTCTCTCTCTCTCTCTCTCTCTCTCTCCATGTTTAACATCTTATTAATAGAAACATAAATAAAGATGAAAAAACGAAATGTCCCTCCCACTATCTCTCACTCTCACCGGTAATAAATGTTAAAATTTACTCTCTCTCTCTCTCTCGCTTTGTTAATTCCCCTTTGTGCAATAATTTGCCTAGACTTTCTTAAATTCAAATGTCCTGCCACTGTACGTGTGTTCAGTACTTAAGACGGATTAGATAATATGACATTATCCTATAGGTGAATCAAGAGTTGCGTCCCTTGATTAAGACCTCAAAAGTTGCATATGATAGATCAGAAAATCCCTGACATCTGTTTACAAATTTTTGTGTATTCCTACGCCCGTAGTTGTTACGTCACATCGACCTTAGTTGTTACGTCACATAACTGCACGTTCTATACTGAAGTCATGAAGATATGAACTAGTGAGTCTAGCAAGGGATCACATAGTACAAAATATTAGCTATTGTAAATATATATACATGTATCATGAACTACTTTTAAATGCAAAAACCAACTTGAAGCAGCACATGGCAGCTGCATATATTATCTAATTATAAAACATATTGTTTTTGCGATTGAAAACAAAACCTGATGTCTTTACTTAAGCCAGTGTGCATGTGAAAAACAGCGAAAATATTTTTTGATTAAAAAACCCGAATTTCAAACTTTGAATTATTTGAAGCTATTAAGGATAAGATGGGCGATGATATTAATTAAATGTATACAACTCCACAGAGACCTTTGACAAATTAACCCGTTTTCAAATGTGCACGTGAGCATGAAAAACTTTTACTTGAAGGTTTCGACTTTATTAGTTCAACAGCTCTCAGTTTATGAGTTTACAGGAGACAAGAAACTATTTTATGTCGAATATTTATAACAGATTAACATAAGCTCTGTAGAGTTTGTATTTCGACAAACATAAGTAAATAAAAAATATTGAGTAAATTGTAAAAACAAAACGCAAAATAAAATAACAACAACACAAAAACATGCATAAATAAAGTTTGCAGATATAAAAAGAAGAAAAAGAGTCATGCATAAAAACATAATTACAAATAAAATAAAACGAAACTGAAGCATTTAAAAGTCAAAATAAGAGTTTAATTCTTACTCTTTTGGATTTTCCAATCCGGACAATAAAATTCCTTAACTTTATGTAACAGGAGAGAGTGAGCAAAAAACTCTTTTCGATTTTCCAACTTCTAGACGATAAAATTCCTTTACTTTATGTAACAGGAGAGAGAGAGAGAGAGAGAGAGAGAGAGAGAGAGAGAGAGAGAGAGAGAGAGAGAGAGAGAGCTGTAAAAATTTCCTCACCGAGTGCCACGGCAATCGGTCTTTGCAGGTATAAGCGAGCGCTCTACCACAAGGCTAAAAGACCCGGACCAGAAAGTCTTGCAGTATATCAACTCTACACAACATCATCAAGACTAGCTAAGGCCTGATACATAAATCTGTCAGTAGACCTGAAATGCCTGGCTCCGAACGGTCTTTTTAAAAATACTGATGTTCAGAAACGGCATCATCATTATTGTTAAAAAGACCGTTCGGAGTCATGCATTTCAGGTCTACTCTACCAGCTGTTATTGGCACGTTAGGTAAGCTTGGTATCAAAATAACTGCATTATAAAACATAAGGCATCCGGTACCAAAAAAATATTAAAAATAAATATATAAAGTAGAATAAAAAATAAATAAATAAATAAAACTAAAAATGACTAATTTGATAAACGGAAACCGTTTCGTAAAAATCGAACTTTAACCAAAATACCTCAGTTTGCCAAGGGACTCGTCACGTGATTGTACGTGTCTAAAAATTCAAACTTTTTCAAGAGGATACGATTTTGTTTAAACGTAAAGTAACGTCATATCAATACATTAAAAATATATTTAATATTTTGTAAATACATTTTTTAAATGTATTGAATAATAAAATTCAAAAAAGGCATATGACAGCACTACGTGAAAATGTTGGGATACAGATCGTTTCAAAGCTCAATGTACAAAACAAGCATGCCTTAATTTTTGTAAAACAACTACTTAGTGGTTTTCTTTTTCTCTTTAGTATAAAAGACAATGGGTCGTTTAGATGGAAAAGTCGTTGTTATGACGGCAGCTGCTCAGGGAATTGGTCGAGCCTCAGCGATAGTAAGTATAAAAAGAAATATGAAAAAAGGTTTTCCTTTAACGTATATATATATATATATATATATAGATATAGATATAGATATAGATATATAGATAGATAGATAGATAGATAATACGTGTGTGTGTGTGTGTGTGTGTGTGTGTGTGTGTGTGTGTGTGTGTGTGTGTGTCCAAACACTCGGCATTTAGAAATGAAAGTCACTGTCACCTTCGATGCCCTTTGTCACGACAGGCGTGTACGCTAAAGAACACTCCCTACACATGGCCCTGATCGCACTACAAAGGTAAAAATTTATACCACTTCACTTACAGCCAAATTTAAGTTCTTTATTCTCATTAATTCTACATTTATAATACCGAGAACATATAATGCATTATAATATACATTATAACACAAGCATACATGAGTTCTACATATAATATAAACAGGAGGACACTCTCTCATTGATAGACCTGAAAAAGATGGCCCCGAACGGCACCTGAGCCAAAGGCTAATTGTTACCTATAGCGATCGTTGTATATCTCTCTTAGTGCGTCGTGCGTCGTAAACAGATACACATTTCAACTTCTTCTCAAGACGTGGTAAACAAATGATGGTTAAACTTTATATGTACGTTCCTTGACCAAAGCCCTACCAAGTTTGCGAAGATTGTTGACCTTGACCTTCATTCAATGTCACAGTGACCTTAAATAGAAAAACCTTTAAACATCTTCTTGTCATGAACCGAAAGAGCCAGAAGCTAGAAACCTATATATGGCATCTGAGCACTAAGCACTACAAAGTTTGCGAAGGTTGTTGACCTTGACTTTCATTTAAGGTCAAAATTAACCTTTAAAATAAAACCTTTAAACACCTTCTTGTCATGAACTCAAAGGCCTAGAAGCTTGAAACTACATATCTAGCATCAGAGCGCTAAGCACTGCAATTTTTGCGAAGCTTGTTGATCTTGACCTTCATTCAAGGACACAGTGACGTTGAAAATAGTAAGACCTAGAAGCTTGAAACTTCATCTACGACAGCAGAGCACTAAGCACTACCAAATCTGTGAAGCTTGTTGACCTTTACCTTTCATTCAAGGTCACAGTAAACCATTTGTATTTTGATACAAAAAAAGATTAGTTAATCAGTTAATATCAAATTTTTTTGTGAGCTAAAGTACTAAATACCCTCAGGTGACTGTAAAGGCCCCATTGGGCCTCTTGTTTTATAATACTGATGTTTCCGAAACGACAAGATCAGCATTATAAAAAGCCGTTCGGAGCCATGTATTTTAGGTCTACCTGACTGATAATACTAATAAATTTGCATAAATTGTTTAACACAGAATTTATTTTATTTATTTATTTATTTATTTATTTATTTATTTATTTTTATTTATTTATTTATTTATTTATTTTTTGAAGAAAATAAATCGTAAAATTTCACAATATTTGGGCTTCTAGAATTTAAAAAAGGAATATTTTTATTTCGATCATTAGTTAAAGAAGTACATTTTCATATATATAATGATATTCATCCCAACTGATTTCGATTTCATTCCGACTTGAATTACAAAGTCTTTCATTCCTATTATATTTTGCCAACGTTCAGTTTCGATTGGTAATCTATGGTTGCTTGTCCTAAATTTACTTAAAATAATTTTATTTTTCCTACAGAGATTTGATGTTAGGTAATGTTGAAGCTGAAAATCATAAGTAAATAATCTGTAAAATATGCCCTTCGAAGAATTATTACAATCACTACTCCATTAATGTTGAAACTGATCACATAATTTCAATTTAACAGATTTAACAATCCCCTTTTATTAAAGTTTTGACAATATAAAATATTACTCATTCCACATTCATTTAAAATTGACTTAACTCTCATGAACCATTCATATTTAATACCCTTTAGAAATTTGTTGTATAACATATTACAAATCAAAAATGAATATTTTGTTTGTTTACCAGTAACAATATTTGCTCAAAAAACCTATAATTCTTGTATTTATATAACACTGATAGGGTACCTGGTCTGATAGGGTACCTGATATTTTAAAAAGAGTACATCTTAAATTTTGTAAATAAATTTTAAATGTTTAAAACTCCACACCTAATTTTATTGTGTATGGCGAATAAGCAAGGTACCCTATCAGACCATGTACCCTATCAGACGAGGTATCCTATGAGGCCAGGTACCCTATCAGACCAGGTATCCTATCAGACCACAATTGCTAAAACCCTAAATTTCTCACCCATATAATAAAATTGGCATCACCACACCATCTTATGAAACAAATCTAATTGATAATCAACAGATAAAACATTTTAATAATAGCATAAGGTTGCTTTATTGATAATTTTTTTTTTTTTTTTTCTTTTTTTTTTTTTTTTTTTTTTTTTTTTTTTTTTTGCATTCAGAAATGAACCATTTCTGCTGAATACTACACCTAGATATTTAAAATCTTTAAAAATCTCGAGTACAGTTTTATCAATACAGAAATGTATATTTTGTAAATTCCTGCCTTTGGAAAAAATAATAATTTTAGTTTTTGATGCATTAATATTCACGTGATCAGTTTTCAAAGTTGACACAGTCAATGAATTTTCAAGAAGTATTTATTTCAATGTGTCACAAACTACATACATCAAAATAGTATAAATGGTACTTCAGGTATATCGCAACATCCTATATAAAGTACTCTGTTTAAATTACCTTTTGTAGCAGCTGTATTAAATTATACAGGAATAATTTTTTAAAAAAATCAATGATATTCATCTCTTTTATCTTCTACAACCTTTGATATTCTTCAACCAACTACATCAATATGTTTTCTCACAATCCGTTACCTTTTTCAATGCACCTGGTTATTTATTTCACATAAATATAACCTTTTTTTTATACAGCAGTATTCAATATGTTTTTTTTATATATAATATCTGAATCAGTACGCCATCATCTGGCTATACTAGTATTTTCCTTTTATGTCTAAAGCTCAACTGGCTTTTAATTTGTCTATAGCTCAACTTGCTATATATTTGTCTAGAGCTCATCTTGCTATATATTTGTCTGTTGCTCAACTTACTATATTTGTCTCAAGTTCACTGGTTAAATACATGTATTTACTTTTTCATTTTCTGTTTATGTATTTGTTTAAAGCCCAACTTGCTATATTTTAGTTTCTAGCTCAAATGGCTGTATCTTAGTTTTTTTAAGCTCAACTGGCTATATTTTTGTGTTTAACTCAGCTGGCTATGTAATTGTCATCTTTGATATTGATATTTGAACTATCTACCCGGAAGACAAACTTTTGCATTATTTTTTTTAATAAATTATTTCAAATTGCAATTTTTGCGAGTTTGATAACTGGTCTACCTTAGAGAAAATGGCCTAATTTTGAAATTTCTGAAAAGTTTAAACCTACAACAGAACATTAAATTCGTGTTATACGTTCACAGTTAAGATTTTACCTCTTTTATAAAGAAGGAGGTCGTGAGTTCGAACCCCGACCGGCACATACGTGACTTTAAAAATTTGAGATTTTGCTTTCTCGCCTGTTGCTCGGCATTAGGAGGATAGAGTACCAGTATCTACTGGGTCAACCGGTGCCATGATAGTAGACTCGGGTAGTGGTATGCTTGTCATATGCGGCATACTGACTAAGTGAGCTAGCACCTCATTAAAATCGCCCTAAGTGTGCGCTAGTACATCACAGACCATAATACACTTGCACATTACTGGAACACGAACTTCTTCTAAGATTAATCCATAGAGATAGTCTTGCTTTCGTCGCGAAAAGCAAAAAAAAAAAAAAAAAATGCTGATGCGGCGTTAAACAACAATACAACAAGGGTAATATTTTAAAGGGTAAAGGTATGCGGGTTCAAGTCTCGTCCATGTAGCATGAGTTTTTTGTTTGTTTGTTTGTTTGTTATATATAATAGGTGTTAACATGCATACATGTACTTACGTCAAACACCGACCCAAGCATGGGGCATGTTAAAATGTCTTTCAGTTTCTGGAGTTCTATATTGTGAACTGGAAAATTACAATTCATTATTGTAACACTGTAATTCTTTGCTGGTAATCATTTAACATCGCTAGTCAACATACAACATATATGCATTGAAAATTGATAATATATTTAAAACTAAATTAAAATTTTGACAATATCGCCAATAAATAATATTACGTCCATTTGAATGGTCAAAGGTCCAAATTTTATCTAGTCAACAAATATAAATAAAAGTGTCATGATTTACGTTTTTTAATTTTCTGAATAAAATAGTAAGACATTTAAAACATGATAAAACTGTTCTTAAAAATCTGAATGTTTCATTCATAAAATTTAAAATATGACAGAACCTCCACCAATGTTTCTCATTTTAAGTAACAAACCATTCAGTTGAGATTTTTTCTTTAACGATTTTTTAAGATTTTTACAAATGAAAAAAAAGGATTAAAAAAAGAAAGAACGAAAGATAAAAAGAAAAACATAATTAAAATACATTTCTTATTTCATTAAAAACAGGCTTGTGCACGTGAAGGTGCAAAGGTAATTGCTACAGATATCAACGCAGAAAAACTAAAAGATCTGAATGAAATAAAAGGTGACTCGAATTTTTTATTGTTTCACGTAGATGTGCATTATTTCTAATATGTTAATTAAGGAGCTTGGTGGTCGAGTGGTCCAATGTGCGATCTAACGGACCACAGTGCCTTTCACTGCCTGGGTTCGATCACCACTTGGACAGAGTTTGTCAGTTCGCTTGCTAGAGTTCGATGGTTTTCTGCTAGAACCCTGCCTCTGGTAACCTCTACCACCGTTGAACGCCTTGATATAAGTGAAAAAAAAATTAAAAGTGGCGTAAGACACAATTTCTTCTACTCCACTCAATTAGGGGCCTCGGTGGCCGAGTGGTCTAAAGCGCGCGCTTACGGATCACAGTGCCTCTCACCGCCTAGGTTTGAATCCCACTCGGGACAGATCCTAGTGTGAGAAAGTTTGCCAGTTCGCCTCGAAATAAGTGAAAGAATCTTGACTAAAGCGTAAAACACCATTACGCCACTCAACTCCACTCCACTTAATTAATTAAGACAATTGTAAAATGCGTATGACGTTACGCGCTATGTTGGTGATACGTTATAGAAATGAAACATTGTTTTAGGTGGGGTAGTGTTTGTCGTATTGAAACGGCAATGAAGTTAAAATATAATATGTTAGATATTATAAGAAAACGATCGTTTTTTGGATTTATTGTGTTTTTAGAAGTTTGTTGTTGCCTAAAAATATATAAAACACGACGAAAAGTCGGTAAAAGTTGGTTTTTTGACATGTAACGCGTAACAGAAAAACGCCTATATAACGCATTATGTTGTAAATAAAAACAGTGCGGAGCGTATTTTTTCCGGGAAAATTTGCGTGGATAATCCACAGGTGACGTGAGTGACGTAACTGGTTCGTTTTTTCGATTTCCTTCTTCCGTTTCTGTGGAATTGGTCGCAAAAGCAATGACAAAAGCATGTAACGTTTACATTTATTAAGAAGTAACGGAGACAGCAGCGGAAAATGGCGCAAATTACACAAAATAGGAAAGGTATTAAAAAAAGATATTAACATATTTTAAATACACTTTTCTTCCTTGATTTCATATTTTAAAAAAAATTGAAATATCTGATGGTACATTTTCAAACGCTGAATAATTCATAATCCAGCAAAAATGTCCAGTTTAGGTATTAACTTGAATTTTAGGTGATACCTGCTTTTTCCGTTGGTTGTTTTCAATAGATTATAACACTTGGTGACTGTTTTATGCCTGTGAATAAATGTACTCTTCCTAAAAAACAAATCTACAAAGTTTTGTTGCTCTATGTTGATAATAAAATGGAAAACGTCGGAAATAGAAAGATCCAGCAAAAATGTCCAGTAATGAAATGAACGAAAAATTGACGTTACGTAACGCAATTACGTAGTGCGCAATACATTAAATATGTTCCCACTGAACGTTTTTACTTTATATTTTATTTTTATTAATTAAGAAATAAGTATTCACCGTAAAGGCAATGTAGAGGATTCATTGTATTAATATCCTATCGAAAAATATTGGTCTGCTTGATGAAATTTCTGGTTCTGGCTCATGTTGCAAGAAAAATGTATATATATTATGCATGTTGCAATTTAATGTGATTTTGCTTTGATGCTTATTAAGTTATTTTGAAAATTGGTTCTCATTGGAAAAAATTGTCAAATTTTTGCAAAGAACTACATTTATATTTCTACCCCGAAATGTGAAATTATTATATTATGAGGTCGACTAATTATGAAACTTTCACACATTTTTATACATTCATCCATTCCACACACTTGCCTGAAATTCCTCTGGCCCACACAGACAAAGGGTCAAAATCTATTCGCCATAAACACTGGACGTCATTAGATATACATGTATACATTGTTTTTGGAAATCAATCAATCCGTTCATCGATCAGTCGGTCAATCATTTAATCAATCAATCATTCAATCAGTAAGTCACACAGTAACGGATTTATCAATCAATCAATCGATCAAGCAATCAATCAATCAATCGATCAAGCAATCAATCAATCAAATAGTCAGTCACTCATTCCGTCACCTCATCGATCAAATACTCCATCCATCACTCAATCGGTCAGCTAATCAGTCAGTTACTCATTCAACAAACGAATAAATCAGTCAATCAACCAATCAAACAAATCAGTTTATCGATCAACTAGCCAATTAATTTTGTAGGAGAAATGACAAAGTTAGAACTTAAAAAATTGTATCAAGAGCGGAAACTATCGAAAGAAAGGAAAATAAGGAGAGAATCCTATCACAGATGCAAAGAAAGACATGACAGAAAACGAAACACAACACTCTCTGAAACCAAAGAAGCTTTGTGGAAAAGGAAGCAAAGGCAAAGGAAAAAAAAGAAGAAAGCAGAAGAAAATCAACTCTAGACCGAGTTCATAAATATAGGGCAAAGCAAATAAAACAACGGTTTCGGAATCAATCTGATACTGAAAGAGACTTTAAACATAAAATGGAAAAGAGTCGATCTATAAATAAGCTAAGAAAAAGTCTTCCACAGACTCCTAAACGAAGATCAGCTGTTTTGCAGGCATACTTAGAATATAAATCACCTACTGCAAAAACAGTCCGAAAAAACATGTTTCACGAAACCCCTAATTTAAAACCAGTAATTGATGATTTGAAGTCGGCTATTAATTCATTAAAAATGAAAAGATCGAATAATGCTAGGGCCGCTGTAAATGTAATTTGTGCCTCTGTGAATGGAAATTCAGTACAAAATAGTAAATCTCAGAAGAAAGTAGCAAGGATACTTGGTCTTCCGATAAGAAGATTGTCTGGCGGGAAGGCTATTCGCACAAGGGTTCTTAGTTCGGCGAAGTCATCCTGGACGCATACAGACAGAAAAACTAGGTCTGATTCATTAAGTGAACAAGACAAAAAACTGGCCTATAATTTTTGGCTTCTTCCCGACAATTCCAGACCAACATGCAATAAGAGAGATGTAAAACGAGTTCGCATTGGACCCAAATGTTACTCTAGTCATATGGTTTCCGTCTTAGAAAAATCACAAACGGATGTTTATCTGGAATTTAAAAAAGCTCATTCCGAAATCAAAATGTGTCAAAGGACATTTGAACTGTGCAAACCCTTCTATGTACAGCCCGTAAGACCCAGAGACAGGCATACATGCTTGTGTCGGTATCACGTAGAAGCCAAAAGTGTTTTTAAGTCGTGCATGAATTTCCGAAAAAGAATATCGGAGAATGGGCAGAATGAATTTCCGGTGTATGATCATATTGACGATTTGATAAAAGAAACTATTTCGACCATTCCGATGGAAACGTTCACATGGACTGTTTAAACAGAAATTGTATTAGTTGCAGTGTTGAATTTTTGAAGTTACAACCCGAGGAAAACGATAATTCTGATGATGCACCAAAAGTTCAGTGGAATAAATATGAATACGTAGAAATAAATGGAAAAAAAGGGAAAACAAATCAGGAAATTGACATTGGTTAATAAAGAAACAAAGTCCAGGGAAATGTTTTCCTACCTTAAAGAAATTCTAGCTACATTTCCATCCCACCAGTTCCGGGCCACTTGTCAAAACTCGCAGTTAAAACATCTTCAGCAAAATTTGCCGCAAAACAATTGCATGTGTGTTCACGATTTTTCAGAAAACTATTATTGTTTTGAAAAAGACGAAATACAAAGTAATTATTTTCAGAAGAATGAAGTGAGCTTGCACGTTAGTGTTATATATCGGCATTCTATTCTAGAAGTTGATGGTGTCGGTAGTTCTGACGAACATCCAAATATAATAACCGAGCACTTATTTTAATTAGTCCGGACCTGAACCACGACCACAATTTTTCACAATATGCACAGTTGCAAGTAGCAGAATATCTGCGAAGCATAAATTACGAGTGCAGTGTAATGCATGAATTTACGTATATTTAGGTAAGCTTGGATACTTGTAATATTGCCAAATATGAAAAAAAAACTTCTGAAATTTTATGACGTAATATATAATTATAATCAAAAGTAGGACATGGCAACTACTTTTGAACATTTTATTTCATAAAAAATTAAAAGTGGCATGATATTTACAATATAAAATATTTACAGAGGCACGTGTTTAAGCAAAATTTAGTAAAAGAAAATAATTAACCTTTATAAAAAATTACATGACAGTTGTTCAGAGTTTATTAAAGGTCAAAAAGCGAGGCGGAGGGAAACTCGAAGGTGTGTGTGTGTGTGTGTGTGTGTGTGTGTGTGTGTGTGTGAGAGAGAGAGAGAGAGAGAGAGAGAGAGAGAGAGAGAGAGAGAGAGAGATGACAAAACCGCTAATTATCACTTTCAACTACATGGAAACGGTTTATAAAAAAGTTGAGTTTGTGATTAATAAATCTTTATGGCAATAACGGACTTGGTTGAAATAATAAATACTCGTAAATAAATAAGTTAATTAATTAACTGTGTTATTTGTACTAATCCTAAACGCAATTCTAATTTTTTCATTTCAGGATGCGTTGTTGCCGTTTACACAGATGACGAGGATAAGGACTATTACATGATTCAGGTGAAAGCGGGACCGGAAATATTAACGAAACCTGTTAAGGATTACTGGGGAGCAGAATTTACTCAAGGACAGGATATTATACGTGGACTATATTATGACAATAATACTAATAATCTTTTTCAATATAAACTTTTACGAAACAAACCGGCAGTGATACCAACTTAGTCCGTACGTTACATTTTATCAGAAGACGAACATCTCGACATTTTGGCAGCATTGGAACAACTTGAAAATTAACATTTAATAAATTCTTACTATTTCATAGTAATTTTGTGTTAGTCAGTGTTATCAGGTATTTTGACGTCGAAAAGATGATTTTGACGTTACGCTAAGTATCACCAACATCGCGCATAACGTCGTATGGGTTCATAACCCGCTTACGTAATGGCCGCCGCGCAGTTTTATAACTAAAATAATGTACATATTGTTGAACGGTTGTGGTCTTTTTTATCTATTTTTTATTTTTATTTTTCTGAAATAAGGCTTATTTTGCATAAATATACATTTTATGGATCCTGCGAAAGGGATTTTTAAAGAGAAATTTATCGTGCTTTATAAGAAATATGGTTGTCTGATGTTTCGAATCTGGCCCACATGCTGGAAACAGTACCTACAAAAACAGTTCTTAAAGTTTTCTTTCGACAAAATTAAACTTAGTTATTGTACCTGTATTTCAGTTCAAATAAACGGGATTGTATTTCATATTTACAGGTATAGAAACACAAGTATTAGATGTGACAGATTCTGCTGCCGTGGAAGCTTTTGCTGCCAAAATAGACAAAATCGATGTATTGTTTAATTGTGCAGGGTAATGATTATTGTTATTTAAACTAGATCGACAGATAAATCGGCTCGAAATTTACTTGCGTTCCATCTATGTATTTTCTTAACATCATTATCATCATCATCATCAACAACAACAACAACAATAAAACACACACACACACACACACACACACACATCGAGAGAGAGAGAGAGAGAGAGAGAGAGAGAGAGAGAGAGAGAGAGAGAGTTCTAGGTATTTCATCGAATGTGCCCTTTAAATCGGGCTTTATGATATATACATCATGTCACGGTAGATATGTCAAAAAAGGATCTTAAGATCAAAATTTCGAATAGTTAAATTATTGATCGATTTCTTTGACTTCAGTTCTAGCTTTACATGAACTGACATTATCTTGGATATAAAACTATTAACCGTAAACAATCAACGGGCAATTAATTCTATAATTTTTATTTTCTGATATAGATATGTATTCCTTGGAACAATACTAGAAACAGATGAGAAAACTTGGGATTTTTCGTTTGATGTTAATGTTAAAAGTATGTTCCGAATGTGTAAACAATTTGTACCTAAGGTAAATATAATTATACATGTATTAACATATGCTTAATAATTACTTCTGTGTTTATATTTTCGTTTCGTTGTCTTCTGTCGTTTTATTGTTATTATTTCGTGTCTTTTAAAAGCATTTGCTGTTGCGAAATTCAATCAATCAATCAATTAATCAATAAATTTTGACCTGTAAGAGGCTTTACACGTTACAGAGTATGAAGAGCATCTATTTAAATTTAATGATGAAGAGATATTTGATATTAGCATCATATTACCTCCCAATAAAGGAAAACATTGCTCCTGAGCAGTACCGTAACTAGGCCCTTAAATAAACCGAGGCAAGAATTGAAGATAAATCTATATATATAATGACATACAGTACCAACAAAGTCTCAATGTTTTACATCTTTCACATGTAAGGAAGGTATTATAATACAGTATAATAGGAAAGCTAAAAACTAGACCAGCTGTTGTAAAATAAGTGGGATGGTTTTGGGCCATGAAAATTAGTTTAACCACATCACTAAACCTCGTTATCCAGGTTAGAGGATAGTTTAAAAGTTTAAATTGTGTGTGGGCGGGTATCATACAAAAATAGGTCTATTATTTTCATATCACTTCTGTGAGGAAAAGTACTTGGTTAAATTTTTACCGAGGTAGTTGCCTTGGTTGCCTCATAGGTAGTTACGGTACTGCTGAGAGGTCATATCACGGCAAATTCAAGCTCTTTATCATATAACAGGATATTTTAAATATATAAAAAATACCAAAACATGAAATGATGTTTGAAATGAAGTAATTTCACCGAAACTAAAGTTGGCATTTAATTTTTGTCAGTTTCACAAGCATATTTTATATATAAAAAGTACCATACATGAAATAATATTTGAAATTAAATAATGACACTGAAAACAGATGACATTTAATTTTGTTTTAGTTTCTCAAGCAAGGGGGTGGATCTGTGATAAATATGTCATCTGTAGCGTCAAGTATCAAAGGTATGTGTAAACGTGACAATACCATCTGTGATGACATTAGTCAAAGGTATGTGTAAACGTGACAACGTCATCTGTAGCGTCAAGTATCAAAGGTATGGGTAAACGTGACAATGCCATCTGTGATGGCATTAGTCAAAGGTATGTGTAAACGTGACAATGTCATCTGTAGCGTCAAGTATCAAAGGTATGTGTAAACGTGACAATACCATCTGTGATGGCATTAGTCAAAGGTATGTGTAAACGTGACAACGTCATCTGTAGCGTCAAGTATCAAAGGTATGTGTAAACGTGACAATACCATCTATGATGGCATTAGTCAAAGGTATGTGTAAACGTGACAATACCATCTGTGATGGCATTAGTCAAAGGTATGTGTAAACCTGACAATATCATCTGTAGCGTCAAGTATCAAAGCTATGTGTAAAGGTGACAATGTCATCTGTAGCGTCAAGTATCAAAGGTATGTGTAAACATGACAATGCCATCGGGTGTGTCATTAGTCAAAGGGTAATTGTACAGCAATTGTCTTTAAAAAACTTATGTATGAAAGTTGTGTACAAATATTGTCACCTATGATGTCATGTCTCAAAGGTACGTATTCAAATTTTGTCACCCTAGGTGTCATGTATGGTTTGTGTACAAATATTGTCACCTATGATGTCATGTATCAAAGGTATTTGTTCAACTTCTGTCAGCCTAGGTGTCATGAATGGTCTGTGTACAAATATTGTCACCCATGAAGTCATGTATCAAAGGTATTTGTTCAATTTCTGTCATCCTAGGTGTCATGTATGGTTTGTGTACAAATATTGTCACCTATGATGTCATGTATCAAAGGTATTTGTTCAACTTCTGTCAGCCTAGGTGTCATGAATGGTCTGTGTACAAATATTGTCACCCATGAAGTCATGTATCAAAGGTATTTGTTCAATTTCTGTCATCCTAGGTGTCATGTATGGTTTGTGTACAAATATTGTCACCTATGATGTCATGTCTCAAAGGTACGTATTCAAATTTTGTCACCCTAGGTGTCATGTATGGATTGTGTACAAATATTGTCACCTATGAAGTCATGTATCAAAGGTATTTGTTCAACTTCCGTCATCCTAGGTGTCATATATGGTGAAATCTGTCTAGTAGTTTCAGCGAAGTCGAAAATAGATGTTAAACACACACACACACACACACACACACACACACACACACACACACACACATTGTGTCATGACATAAGCTTAAGGTAAGCAGAAACCGTACTGTGTATAGAAAATGAGTGTAGAATTAAATGTTGAAATATCTTGTATGAATTGAAGAGATCTTATCTAAATGGATTAACAAGTATTTTGAAACGTCATGATTATCATGTATGAAATTTGTAGTTCTAGATCTACAGCTGTAGATGTTGTGATTTGTGTGAACCCCGTTCTTATTTTGCATATTTGGTCAGGTAATAGCAAAATAGATATGCAAATTATTTTTTTTTTCAATTTAAGTTAAATTTCAAAAATTTTAAACTTGATTTCCTCTCCTGAAATAAAGCTGTAGAAAAAGTTCGACTTCTGTTAACCTAACTCAGAATGAATTTGATTTTTAAACAAACAAACAAAACAAAATAAAATTAAATTCTTGTGAATTGCTATGATTTATTTTTGAACTTCGACAGGTTTAGAAAACGAGGTTGTGTATGGAGCGACAAAAGCAGCGGTAATAGGGTTTACTAAGGCACTGGCAGCGGACTATGTTACTAACAGAATTAGGTTCAACTGTATTTGCCCAGGTATGAAACAGCAAACAAATTCGACCGATTGATTGTTGACTGATTGATTGATTGATTGTTGACTGATTGATTGATTGGTTGATTGATTGATGTTTTAGGTCACAGACAAAATATTTCGCTGGTATCGGTACAATAAAATTAAAAACATCGCAAATTGGAAGAAATTCGCAACTGAAAAGCATGTGCTTTACATAAGACAACTTACCCCTGACTTGGGAGAGTTTGATTTATATTTAAAGCTGCATTAAGTTTTCCAAAGAAAAAAAAATAAAACGGTGCTCATCTAATAAATGATGTTCCTGATGAACAATGTTACATTTGGTTCAACGATAAAAGCTCGAATAAATACAGAAATTACAGTATTTACCCAGCGAGATGCAGCATTTGGGATCTAATATTAGAACATGGTTACGTCATCAAAACCCGGGTCATTTAAACACAACTTTCAAAATGTTGAAAAACGATAAATTAAACACAGAACTTCGTTGAATTTGTCATTTGTGACTTAGTAAGGGACAAATTACACCATTTCAAATACATCTGGATATTAATGAAGGACAATTAATGCAATCTGTCATGTTTCACTTTCGATTCTAGGCTTTTCCGTACACCCGTGCGCATGCTCCAAGCTCATAATTACCATCGTAGAACACTGACCAACCGGTCAGAGGATTCCGTTTAGTTACAGCCTAAAGAAATGAAATTTTAGAAAATGAATAGCACGGATCGTGGTTAGAAGATATCTACTTTTAAAAAAATATATTTGTAGAAAATCAAAAAAAATTCAGAAATTTGGTAAACTTAATGCAGCTTTAAGTCTTCTGTGTCAAGATATTTTCTTCGCTGGGGATTAAACAAAAATCAAGTTACATTGTACGTTTATAAAACTATAAACAATAATTCATTCTGATACATATGGGCTACTGTTTTGGAAGTAATCTTCTTGAGCGTTTTAATTTTTTTTTTTAGTTATCTATTTTTTTAAAAAATTTATCTAATTTTGAAGAATTAAACATTAAATGGTTATTTTTTAAAATAGGATCGGTAGACACACCATCTTTAAGAGAAAGGATTCAGTCGCAACCTGATCCTGAAAAGGTACAGTTACGCTTTTATTTACGATTATATTCCACAAGCAGAGATGTCTTTTAAAACCTATTTTGGCATAAGAGGAGTAGATGTGATCGGAGCCAATGCATTGTGATAATATTTAAATTGTGGTTGATTACGTGCTTTAAATAAATTTTTTTTTTAAATTATCAAGAAATTACTTCAAATTTTGAAGTTCAAAATGTCCATTATTATATCGAATTTTTTGTCATATGTTTCGCAATAGCAATTCCATCATTTATAGAACTTTAGACAACTTACGAAGCAGCTGAGTTACAATTTAAACAGTATTATTATGTCGTATACCATTTTAGTTTAATCATAAAAACATTCAAAAATAGTATATGACAATTATAATCGTTGACTTCAAAGAATGAATTGAGTAATACAAGGTTATCCGTATGATTCAAACTTTTGCGATCAGACTTTTTCTCCCTGGAATTACCGCCTCGGTGGTTCAGTGATAGAGCATCCACCGTGTCGTACATAAGTCTTTAAAATTTTAGGCACTGCTTCCTCGCTTGAGCTCGAAATTAATAGGACAAAGTAGCGACTGCTTCATCCGTTTTCAGGAGAATGTGATTAGGGGAGTGGTAAACTTGTCTGTCACATACTGACTCGGTGAGCTAGCAGCTTGACAAAGTCGCCTTTTATGCGCACTAGTACTAGTACAATACAAGATAATAACCTTTCCTCTTTCACGAATGGCTGAAAAATTGCTGATGCAAATGTGAATAACCAACTATTTATCTTCAAAATATAGGATACTGTGTATACATTTAAATTCGTGGGCTCCAATTTTCCTTAATGTCAGAAAAAACACCATTTAGTGGGATGATGAATTCGGTGGTTAAGCACCTGTAAACTTCTTGTTTTGAATGTAACTGCCTATGATGTTTGGAGAACCATTTTCCCCACTGGTAACCTCGCGATTTATTTTCAGGTTGAGTATAAATCAGTTAATAAAGTCAATTCTGTCTATAGAAATTATGTTAATCATGTATATTTAAAGCAATCCAAATCAACGTTATTATGAATGAAGGCAATGAGTTTGTAATCACGCCTCGAGGGGTAAATTTATCCATATTCAGAAATTTCAGATATTTGCAAATATATTCGTTGACATGTAAATTCGTGGGTCATGATGTCCACGAAAACAACGAAAATTGGAACACCACGAAAATTAATGATTTCACAGTATGTTTTATTGTACAGAGTTTAGATTTATCTTAATTATCATGCGTGTATTAAATTATTACTTTTCCAGGCTTTAAAGGCATTTCAAGCAAGATTAAAATACGGACGATTTTGTACTCCAGAGGAAGTAGCCAACTTGGTGGTTTATCTAGCTTCAGATGAGGTATGACTATTAACGTTGTATGTGTAGTCGTAATGAATCCATGATACAGTTTTAAAGACCTATCTGAAACTTTGTATTTAGTTTTGGTATACTTATAATTAACATAGGTTAAAATATCTGTAGATGTAATCCGAATAAAAAACTATGTGCCTAACGGTTGTATAGATATAACAATATCTAGTTTCCAACAATTTCCAGTTTGATTGGAAATGGAAAATTCCGTGTCTTGACCCTGACTCTATGCACAGCCGCCTTGCTAGAGTCAAAGGTAATTTAGACTATTGTAGCTGCTGTAATGCAACCAAAAGCTCGAAACACTTTTGGTTCGACACAGAAATTTGTCATAATCGGATGCCATTGATTATAAGATACTATGGTGGCACAGAGGTGACATGAAATATATTTTTCCTATTACGTGCGCACGTATAACCTATTACGTGCGCACGTATTAGCTATTACGTGCGCACGTATTAACTTTTACGTGGGCACGTATTACACGTAATAGGTTAATACGTGCGCACGTAAAGAGTTATACGTGCGCACGTAATATGAAAAATATATTTCATGTCACCTCTGTGCCACCGTAAGATACACATAAGGAACGTAATTTTAACAATCGATTTCAATCATGCAATATCCAGACACAATGTGTCAAATTTAGTGTTGATCTGATAGTTTCTAGCCGTTCAGAATAATTAATTTATTACTAATAATTAATTATTACTAGTACTTTTTCTTGTTGATTATGTTGTTTTCGATAGCTGATTTCATCTTTTGGAAAGTGTTCACACGAAAGAATAAAATCGAAATATTTAATACATTATACAATTATTGACTTTTGATGAGGTTAATAAAAGGATTTATTACATATATTAATTAAGTCATAAATCTTTGTATCAACCAAAATTTAAAGTCAATAATTGTTTTATTATATGACTGACAGACAGGCGTCTTTCAAAACAATTCGGAACAGCATCTGTTTTTGTCCGTCATGATTTTCAGAAAATGCAATGAGATCCGATGCTTTTAAAGTAGGTCAATTATGATTGGCTTATCAAAAACTTACGACGGCTTTGATTGGTTTTATTCTTTGACAATGGGAAATCACAGTTTCTATTTTTGGGTACGAGACAACCAGTTTGGACCACAATGTTAACCTCGCGTGCGATTTGGCGCGGTGCACATTGCAGTTTATTATATGACTACTGAGTTTACTCAATTCTGATTGGCTAAGACCATGTTAAGCTACTCTGTACAAATCGTTATGTTCACCGCGCAATTTTGCGCGTGAGGGTAACATAACGGTCCAAATTGCTCTCCAGGTCCCTAAAAATAGAAGGCGGTGATTTCCCAGTGTCTAAAAAAAGAACTGATCAGAGCCATCGTAAGCTTTCGATAAGCCAATCAAAACTGGCCTACTTTAGTTACCATTTTGAAATTTCATTGTTAACTTTTTTTTACTATTGATTTATTAAAGAAGCTGTTACAAATTGATTTAAAAGACACTTCTCTGTCATATAATAAAACAATTACTGACTTTTGATTTCGGTTAATACAAGGATTTATCACCCACAAAGAAATTTAATATTCACCTCGGCCTGCGGCCTCGGTGAATATTACTTTTCTTTTGGGGTGATAAATCCTTGTATTAACCGAAATCAAAAGTCATTAATTGTATATTGTTACGATCCGAATTTTTAATTGCGGCCAATGAAATAGAAGAAAACTGTGCAGTCATATAATAATATTTTATAATGGCAATAATATCTAGTTTGATGTAAAGTACATGACATACCTGGTGAAAGTTTAACGTACCTCGAAAAATAATTTTTAAACCGCATGCTTACGCGAAAGTTATCGCGTGAGCTTTCAAGTGAGTAAGCAAAACCTTTTGCTTGAGCACGCAATAATTTTCAGGTGAGCACGCAATAATTTTTACGTGAGCGGTAGCATTCTCTTGAACACGCAGTTTAAAAATTATTTCTCGCGTCACCTCTTTGCTGCCGTTTTAACGTTATGTTTGTAAAAAAAAAAAATGGCTAAAATAGGCTAAACTACATGTTAAGCTTTCGCCAGGCATCTACTATTTTATTGTTGAATATGTAATAACAGTTGTGGTTCTGACCCCAGTTTCACAACCATTGTGTTCTCAAAATTTTCCTTAACTTAAATTTGGCAACTTTTGGCAACCTCTATTCAAACTATGAATAATTTTTTTGACAAAACCGAATACAGATGTTTATAATCTGATAATAATCTTAAAAATGACGCCTTTAATTCCTGATTAGCTAAACACTTTAACAAAATTATCAAAATTTAAATCAAGATTTTCAAATTTTTTAAATTTATCGGATTATTAAGAGAAATCTTATTTAGGGAATGCTTGTGAACTGGGACCTGGAATCTTAGTCGTTTCTGGGTTGTTAAAAGTTGAGTTGAGAAATGGTGTTTAACGTCCCAGTCAAGAATATTTCACTTATATCGAGACGTCGCCAGCTATAGGCGAAAGTGCAGAAATTTGCCTGTGCGTTGCGTTAATGGCATTAGTGCCCATCTTAAGGAACCGTGAATTTCATTTCATAATGCCGGTTGCTTGACGAAAAAACAGTCACTACCCACTTTCAAGTCTTGGTTCAAACCCGGTCGCGATTCGAACCCACGACCTCCCATTTGCGGAGCGAGCACTCTAGCAGCTGAGCTACCACAGTTGTCAAAAGCAGAGAATAAAAATTAATATCTTCAAACATTATAATTTCAGGCGTCATATTGTACGGGACAGAATTATGTTATAGACGGAGGTTGGAGTTTATAAATGAAAACTTAGGCGTACGAAAATGGATGACGGGTAGACAGAGGATCGAATTTTATAAAAAAAATTATTGTATGCAATAAATCAATTATTTTATAAGTTTACCTTATTTCTACAAGAATAATATTAATTAATAAAATATTTATACTTATGTTAAACCTTGTTGTATTTCTCCTTAATGATATCTTTTCCAACTCTCTAATCACCACACTGTTTTAAGCCCTAAAGTCAACTTTCTTTATGTTGATTTATTATTAATTATTATTATTTTTTAAAATAACTTTTTAAGCCTTTTTACGCTGGGCATCGGTGTGGTCTAAGGCGCGCGCTTACGGATCACAAATGCCTCTCACGTCCTCAGTTCGAATCCAACTCATTCAGATCTTAATGCGAGACAGTTTGTCAGTTTGTTTTTCAAATTTCGATTTTTTTTCTCCGGACACTCCGGTGTCCATAATTATCTAAGAAAGGATTGTATCGATATAAGAACTCCACTCCTTCACTCCATTTTAACGCCAAAATTTGACTGAATAAATATTGGTTTCACTGTAAAGGAATGTGCAGATAGATAATCAATGTGTACACTGCAATAGTCACATTAAACATAATGGCAAAGAAAACATAATATAAAAACTGGAGACATGTGAAGAAAAAACAAACGGATATAAAATGTATACAATCTGTTATGTTGCAATAAAGAGAAGGGTTCTATTATAAAGGGGGCTTAGAAGAACATATAACAAAAATGTTGACCAAAACCTTAAAACCTTAATAATACCATGTATGATGGAGTTGTTCATCTAGTCAGTTATAAACGAGTCTTTAATGAGGCACAATGTGCCATTCACCATAAGGCTAGATGTTCCCTAGCGTTTGACGTTTTAAAAGCTGTATGGTAAAGAATGAATCAGTATACTTATTGAGACGTATGCGGAAGAAAACTTGCTTTGTTACTTACTTTTTCTATAAGAGGCATAATAGTGCATGTATTCTTCGACTATTACTTTAAAAATTTGCATTTGAATTTTAGACAACCGTGTCGGACACAATTTTTTTATCTCTGTCAACCATGGATTTTTTATATCAAACATAAAATTTTGCTATTTATAGTAATTACTATGTATAGTAATTACATACTTGGATTTTGGATGGCCACAGTCGGACACATATTTATTTACATAAAAACACAAAAATGTAGAAATTCTATCAGTCTATCTAAAAATACAAATCAAGCATAAAAAGTTGCCAGGATTTAATAATTTTATGAAACATTTCCGAAAATACATCCTTTTTGATAACAAAAATCTTTCTAAACCCTTTTATTTAAGCCTCAATAGGCATATTGATGTATTTGTTCGGCATTTTAAAACTTCCAAAAACTAAGGTATCTCTTGTGCGTCTTTTCTTTCAAACACTTCGTGTGTGGGAGATCGGGGTCAGAATACCAAGACTTGAAAATTTGTAGTGATTGTTCTATCACCAAGCAGCCGGCATTCAGAAATAAAAGTCATGGGACAGGCAAGTCACGCTAAAGAACTCTCCCTGATACTTGCCCTAATCGCACAGAAAATGTAAAAATTTCTGCCACTTCACTTATAGCTGCTGACGTCTCGATATAAGTGAAATAATCTTGACTGGGACGTTAAACCCAATTTAATAATCAATTAATTTTCTGAAACGCGTGCGTTTGAGAAATGTGACAATTTAACAAAACAACAACAACAATAATAATTATCATCATCATCATCACCACCTAAACCATCATCATCATCATTAGCAGCATCATCAACATCAGCAGCAGCAGTAGCAGCAGCATCAGCATCATTAAAGTAAGTTTTTAACGATAAAGGTAAAGTTCTTCTTTTAAAAACATTTTCACATAATTTCTGATTAACAACATTTTGAATTTTGAATACGTTAAGGACTTATAAACGGCAATTTTTTCAATCCTAACTGCTTTTCACTTGAAATGATATGTGGCGTTTCTTGACATCGCCTGTTACGTAAGTTACATTATAGTTTTATTTCAAAATCCGTGATACTTTTTTAATGCGCGTGTAATTTTAAAACCTACAGCGACTGGTGCTATTAAAAGAATCTCGGGAATCCCCATTATCAGCATTAATCAGATATCTAACAAGGAAGTTAAAAAGAACAGACAGAACAGGGACCGTTGCTTATCGGGTATGTTTATACATACATACATACATACATACATACAGATGAGGAATGAATTTCCGAAATGTGCACATGTGGCACATCAAAATTTACCTGGTATTTGTGTTATATATTTACTACCCCTGAGCGGGTACCGCTGCTGGTGGAGTAAAACTCCCCGAGAGTATCCATAACACAGTAGGCAGTACTCTGTGCTGTCAGAAAATGTACCATTAAGCAAAATTTTCAGACATCTAAAACTGCATGTATTTGTGTTATATATATATATATATATAGAGAGAGAGAGAGAGAGAGAGAGAGAGAGAGAGAGAGAGAGAGAGAGAGAGAGGTTTTATTTTCATATGGTCGACCAAGTTTTTCACTGCTGCAGTTTCGTTCCTAATCGACCGCAAATGAGAAAGGCTATTTCGTATCGTTTAAGCCACATTTTTGGTAAGAAAAGGCTGTGAAGCTTAAGATTTTTTAATCTGTAACACTACGGGCAAGTTAACTGTCGCCATTGGTACGTTTTACTAAAAGGGATGGAGAATTTTAAAGACCATAAGCCTCAATGTCAGAATGTGGAGAGAAAAATTCTGCGCATTGGAAATTATTAGAAACTTTTGCAGTATCCGGTAACGTCTCAATATAAATTGAATTGTCTTGACTGACATTTCACCTAATCTTTGTACACTGGTTACATTATATAAGCCAATTCAAAACCAGATCACGTGCTCGTTACAAAGATTGGAGTTGAGTAATCGCGACCTTTAGAAAGCGAACTGGCAAACTTTTTTGAACTAGGATCTGACCGAAAGTTTTTCGAAGTATGATGAGTAGAAATGCACTGAGTCCCAGCTTGTAACGAGGTGTTATTGTTATGTTTACATTTGTATACATGACTATCCTGAACATGAGTCAAGGATTGAAGCCCGGCAGGGTCACATGATACACTCTTGAACCAGACATTAACATTTGTTTTATCGATTTTCGATATAACTCGACTCAAAATAAATGGAATCCAGCGTTTTTTTTTTAAAAAAATAGCCTTGAAATTTTATTAGTTTTCTTTCCGAAAGTATTTGATTTTTCTGGACGCTCCGGCTTCCTCCAGCATATCTAATCTAACCGCCTCGATATAAGTGATGGTGAACAAATCTTGAATGGGGCGTAAAACAACATTATTACACTCCGTTCGCCTCTTTACAATAAACATAACATTCCGACCCCATCCTTGCGCTGTACTGGTGCTCCATCAAACGAGGGTATTGTCCTTTTGATTGCTTTACCATATAAAACTCGCCAGTTAACAGTCATATGACCATTTAAAACATGTGAACAATGAATATCAATTGACCTTTGACCTAGTTGGATAAATAGAACACTTGAAACAGGTAGGCGTATATTGTAACTGATTTTTATTTATTTAACTACGTTATTACATATATAAATCGTTAAAACATATAAAACCTACTTTACGACATGTAGATGCATTGCATTTGCCGATCTGCGTTGTAGTTTGAACTTCCAGTTTTGCACACTATCACCCCCCCCTCCCCCCCTGAATCTATAAATAAGATTGACTAATGACAGATTAATTACAAGACTGGTTGAAGGTATATAAGATTTAAATACGATTGACATCGACGGTTTGATTAATGATGTCATATAAGTACGATGGCCGATATCGGCCAAAATTGTCACTTTTCTTATTGTCACATAGACCTGAAATACATGGCTCCGAAAGGCTTTTTTATAATACTGATGTTGCCGTTTCGGAAACATCAGTATTATAAAAAAGCCGTTCGGAGCCATGTATTTCAGGTCAAATTGTCACATTCCTTTCTGAAGCAATTTATCCAATTAATTTTTTTCGAGTATTCCTCTTCCTAAAGGAATATGACAATAAGAAAAGTGACAATTTTGTTGTCAACTTTCTAATTTGGTAAAAATAATGTCGGAGAAAAATGAAAACTGACAATAGCAATTTGAAAATGACAAATACACTTCTTTTCCACAAGAAATGAAACGACGTCTGATATCGGCCGTCGTATATAAACTTGTATTGACAAGGAAAACAAGCTCATGTATAGAATAATTTCCTCTTCTGTTTACCACATGATTATATGTCCGTTGGGCTGTTAGATTATTCATTTTCGAGGTGTCCCAATTTTCGTTGTTTTCAAGTTCACTCTGACCCTCAAATGGACATGTAAGCACGATAGCAATCATTTCAAACCAATTTATAACGGTAGCTACAAATCATGGTTTTATCACCCAAAGATGTTTTGCTCAGAACCATGGAAATTCGACAAAACGGAAATAATTTATATCGCATATAAACGAATGATTCGCAGGTTTTAGCAAATTTGGCATCTCGAAATGTAGATGAAATTAATTCTGCTTGTGCACATTGGCACAGCAAAATTAAACTGATATTTGTGTTATATATTTACTACCCCTGAGCGGGTACCGCTGCTGGTGGAGTAAAACTCCCCAAGGGTATCAATAACTTAGTAGGCAGTACTTTGTGCTGTAAGAAAATGTACCAAATAAGCAAAATTTTCAGCCATCTTAAAGCTGCATTAAGTTTTTTAATTTTCTAAAAAAAATTTGATTTTCTAAAAATATATTGTTTGTGTTTAAATGACCCGAGTTTTGATGACGTAACCATGTTCTAATATTAGATCCAGATGCTGCATCCCGCTGGGTAAATACTGTAATGTCTGTATTTATTCGAGCTTTTATCGTTGAACCAAATGTAACATTGTTCATTAGGAACATCATTAATTAGATTAGCACCGTTTAATTTTTTCTTTGGAAAACTTAATGCAGCTTTAAATTTTGAAATTGATTTAAAACTAAGGTTTGTTCCCTCATGAAAAGCATTCCTTAGCTGGATTTGGGTTTTTATAATTTTGGAACTTTAGATTCATTATTTTCAACTGTTTTGCTTATTTTTTATTTATCCATCAAACTTTTCGGTCTTAGTGTCACTGATGAGGAATGAATTTCCGATATGTGCACATCTGGCACAGCAAAAATTAACTGGTATTAGTTATATATTTAAACCAGCTGTTTCACTGTGCAACAAATTTTACATGGTCCTATGACTCTATGTATTATGGAATCGATAATTAAATAATTTTCTTGGTAAGTATACTCATTTCAAAAGTATAAGTGTGGAATTAGCCAAATCAGCATTTGTTCATTGCAGAACCGGGCATCTGCTTTAAAGATTAGCAAGTTTGAGTTTTCGTCGTGGTTGCTCCGAGCGGGCAGAATTTATATATATATAGTACATTTATTTAAATAAATGTTCAGCGGCGGGATGCTTTCGTACACGCGAAAAAAGGCTCATATAGGCTGGTTACAACCAGCGTGTTAACTTTTACACCGCTACGATAAGTGAAATAACTGATCTGATTTGCTCTTTGTTATCATGTTTCCATCTGGCGCTGCCAGTTTACTGCTGAATTTGAGATTTGAGGCTTATCCCGTTCCTCATTTCATTTGTGGCATTTATTATATTTTAAAATAGAGATTCTCCAGTTTATTTATTTATTTATTTATTTATTTATTTATTTATTTATTTATTTATTTATTTTAGAGATAATGGGTCGTTTAGATGGGAAGGTCGTCGTTTTGTCGGCAGCTGCTCAGGGAATTGGTCGAGCCTCAGCAATAGTAAGTATACAAAGAAAAGCAAATTTTTCAGACTAACAAACAGGTTTTGTCAGGTAGTCGTTTCTGATTAAGGCGGTGTGGTCTTGTTTACTCTAAGTCGGGAGATTTGTTGTTGTAGACATCACCTTCTTCTATTTAGAAACACCCAATAGCAGGTTAAAATGTTCTGTTGAAGCTGGATTTGGTTTACCCATGATTAAAAAAAAAATCTAAAAATATTTTGTTATCAATATAAATTGATCTGTGCGATTCATTTTCTGAAGTTCACTCTTATTAGTCCATAATTGCTTAATAGAAATCTTTAAAGCTTTGGGCAACTCGATAAAATGTTATTTATCGGCTTGTGAGCATGCGCGGAAGTTCTACATGTATGTAATCAATTGCGTCGGCAAAAAGAAAACATTCGTGCGAGAACGACAACAGATTCTGCAAGGAAAACAAGAGCAATCGGGGACAAACTGACTTAGGATTCGAATCGACGAAGTCAGATGGAAAATGGCTTGAATACGCACATAAAAGTGCCTGTATTGCTCTTGAACACATATTAGATATTACATGTATATTAATTAATTAATTTATTTATTTATTTAAATAATTTTTAAATACTAGTATTACTACTACTACTAATAATAATAATAATAATAATAACAATAATAATAATAATAATAATAATAAACAATTGATTTTTTCACACTAAAATGTATAATAAAGAATAAAAATATAAAAAAATCTGAACAATAAAAGATTAAAACACTATTTTTGTTGGATAAATCTAGGCTTGTGCCCGTGAAGGTGCTAGAGTAATTGCTACAGATATTAACGCTGAAAAACTAAAAGAACTGGACAATATTAAAGGTATTTTTATTTAAATTTTTTGTGTAAAATAAGCTATTAGAACCTATTATAATTTTTTTTGTGTTGTGAATTCCTCATGATCGCACAATAAGTTCCATCATCTTTGTTTCATTTTTCAGTGCACAAATCTTAATAAATTATTTAATTGCATGGCTGTAACCAGCTATGCTATTACATTTGTCAAGCTTGCATGTGTGTGTATATTTTCATCCGTTTGTAAAATCTTCTCAGAAACCACTGGACCAAATTAAGCTAATCTGACTGAGGCCAATCATTATAAAACATCTTTGTCTGGTGCGTATTAACAACTTTTTCCAGACTGGTTGTCCGATATTAATTGAATATGAAGAGTAATCTGAGTGATTCGGGCCAATTTTTGTTTTCTTCTTGTTTCTCTTCCTCTTCCTCTTCTTCGTCATCGCCTTGTTGTTGTTGTTGTTGTTGTTCTTCTTCTTCTTAATGTTCTTAAATATTTACAGGTATTGAGACACAAGTATTGGATGTTACAGATTCTGCTGCCGTGGAAGCTTTTGCTGCCAATATAGACAAAATTGATGTATTGTTTAACTGTGCAGGGTTAGTATACATTCGGCGCGTACAAAAGTTTCTAGATGAAAGCTCAGACGAGCTATTGCGATCCACCTTTGTCCGTCGTGCGTAAACTTTTAATTTAATCTTCTCCAAAACTACTGGGTTAAATTTGATGAAATTTAGTGGTAATCATGCCTGGGTAAAGGCCTGTCAGATTTGCACAAATAAAAGAGTTATGTCCCCTTGGGACCCCATAAAAAAGGGGGAATTTTTAAACAAATATTAAATAGGCTAATGTTGCATATTTCGGTTTTGTACATTTTGTCATGATATATGAATAGACAGTGTAAATTGTGTATTTTCGTTTATATAAATCATCGATGATTTTATACAAAATATATCTGTTTAAAAAACAATTCAATACTATAAACATTCAATTTGTGTATAAACTTGCATGTTGTAATGTTGTTTAAATTCTCATAAGCAATTTTTCAGCTATTTACGAAAACAGCAGGTTATCAATATCGAAAGATTAATCCAAGAACAAGTTCGAGTATGTGTAAGATATGCGAGTGTGTATTATGTCCTACCTTTCCTGCAATACGTTGCTATAGAAAGCTTCGATGCATTTATCATATTTATTCAATATTTGTACAGATACGTACACCATGGAACAATACTGGAAACAGACGAGAAGATGTGGGATTTTTCCTTTAACGTTAACGTAAAGAGTATGTATCGTTGTGTAAACAGTTTATACCAAAGGTAAGTTAAGCGTCATATTTATGTAAGCGGGTCTTGCAAGCAGACTGGACCTAAATTAGAACAGCTTTTAACACAAGTGTGTAAACCTATGTGTAAATACTCTGTACCAAAGGTATGATTAAGGTTAAACGCGCCTTGCAAGCCAAAACAAAGCTTAAACCTGCGGCTTACTGGAGAATGTGTACCACATTTATTAACACTTTATTAGGTGAGCTAAGGGTCCTGTTCATGTAAAAGAAGCCTTGCAAGCCGGACTAATCTTAAGTTTAAGGATTACTAATGAATGGCTGATGTAGACATTTTATACCTAAGGTAAGCCAAGGGTTCTATTAATGTAAAAGGTAAAAGAGGGATTGTAAGAAACCTTGCTATTTAAAAAGTGCACACAGTGTGTAACGGTTACATCAAAGGTACGATAAAGCCGTCCTAATGATTAAAAGGAGGCTTTGTGGCTGAACGGACTTAAAAACACTGGCTTACCGATAGTACGATGTATGTGCCGTTGTTGTTAACAGTCTTTAACAGTTAGACACGCTTTTTAGGTGATGTAAAAGGGGCATTAAGCAACAATTTACATGATTTTTGGCCTAAAAGTGTAAACTGTTTATCACAAAGGTAAGAATAAGGCTGCACATATTTAAATCAGGCCTTGTAAGGCGATTTGGATTAATGTATGGACTTTCGGATCACGTTGCCCATTCGGGAACAGATCCTATTGTATGAAAAATTGTCTGATTTTGTTAGTGGTTTTATACAGTTTTCTCAAACCAATTTCACCATAGGGCTTATAATAAACTATGCAGAACGTGTAAATATCAGAAATAAATACACTTGGTCGGAAAGGGATGTTCTGTTTCAAAGACAGTAAAGAAATTTATAACTTATGAAAACTGGTTAATAGTGTCTAGGGCCAACAGTTGTAGGTGGCTCTCAATGGATTTCATATAGCATTTAGTTTTTAATGAAATATAATAATAATATAAATAAAAATCATAATAATAATAATAATAATAATAATAATTGTTATTATTATTATTATTATTATTATTATTATTATTATTATTATTATTGCTGTTTTTCGAATTAAAATAATTTTATTGAATCATCTTTATGTGAAATACTTTTCGCAAATTCAGGAGTTAAACCTTAAGTTTTGCAAACAACATTAAAAAAACAATCAAACAATGCAAGTGTTTATTCTTAACAATCAAGACTCTGTCGTGTGTTGTAAATTTATATAAATGTTTCTTTTCCAGATGCGCAAACAAGGAAGTGGGTCTGTGATAAACATGGCGTCTGTGGCATCAAGTATTAAAGGTTTGTACAGATAAGTTGTTCTAAAGCAATATATATATATAGAGAGAGAGAGAGAGTCTTTGATTAAAGATTGAAAAGGTTGACTCCATATTATTATTATTATTACCATTAATTTTCATATCAGATGGCGTATGCTGTTGTATAAAACTGCATACAAACAAAGAGAAACATAGTTTTTTTTATGAACTGCGTGCAGGAGGAAATGATTGCAAAAACTTAATCTTCATTTATCCCGAGTGTAATATGATAAGTATGGTTATTTTTAATTTTCATACTCTAACCAACACAACAGAAAATGTAACACTCAAGGGTTTAAACCCAAAAACAGTAAGTAAATTACTTTATCTTCTGTTTCAATTCTATAATTTGATTTCATTTAGGGGTTGAAAACAGATGCGTGTATGGTGCAACGAAGGCTGCAGTGATTGGATTAACAAAAGCAATGGCAGCCGACTTTGTTTCAGAAAAAATAAGGTTCAATTGCATTTGTCCAGGTATATAAATTGTCTTTATAGCAATTGTGTGTCAAGGTATAAAAATAAACGTGCACTTATTAAGTGACCAGTGATTAAAAATTGTCTTCGTTCTAATAAGGTCCCTGTTTATTTTAAATACTATAGATTTGACAAAAATACCTGTTTAATTTTGATCTGCCATATGTGCACATTTCAAAAATTCATTCCTCATCAGTGACACTAGGTGACGAAAGAGTTGATAGATAAAAAATATTAAATTAACCATTGCAAATATCCTATGCTCAGATAAGAAAATTACCTTTGTACTCAGTGCCCAATTATTAAATTCATCTCTGCACCAATTCTTAATTATTGAATTGCATTTGCACCAATTCTGTGTCAAGTTATTTTGATTTCATGTTATCAAAATACATGATGCTGCGGTGAAAGTGCTGCTAGATAATCAATACAACATATTAATTGTATAATTCTAAGCGTCCCAAATAACAATTCACGATGATCAGATAAATTTTATGTGGAACTAGTCAAAGTGTTCCTTCTTAGAAGAGTACTTCAGTAACTTTGCAATGCACTTTTGATTTGGTACCTTGTCAACATATTTACCCATTGTATCTTAATATACTAATTATGGCCTTGGGTTAATTTTTTCTCTCATTCAACTTAATATTTTAAAAAAAAGTATCAAAAGTGCCATCTAGTGAAATAGGTACGGAATAACATATAAATGTTATGAAACAAATTAAATGGCACTTTGTAAAATTAATATCATTACAATTGTATGTTATATGTATTCTATTGTGGTTCCTTTCCTGTTTTCATTTTTTTTTGTCGTTGTTAATCACGCTAACAATTATTAAACCATATACAGCCATGTACATTTATTGTATTGCTTCTCTAATATTTGACTTATCTTCTATGAATAGGTACAGTTGACACACCTTCTTTAAGAGGAAGAATACAAGCACAAGGAGACCCAGAACAGGTATTATGCATTTCCTCCCCACTTTTTGTTGACAACATGTTAATGGTCTTCTTTTTAACTTAATTTTTTAATAGCAAGTTAGAAACAATGTATTCTAGATGACGCGTATCTCAAAAATAAAACGTTTAAAATTTTATTGAAATAACTTAATTTTTCAATAGCAAGTTAGAAACAATGTATTCTAGATGACGCGTATCTCAAAAATAAAACGTTTAGAATTTTTATTGAAATAACTTAATTTTTCAGTAGCAAGTTAGAAACAGTGTATTCTAGATGACGCATATCCCAAAAATAAAACGTTTAAGATTTTATTGAAATAACTATATATCTGAAAATGATGCATTAATTTTTAGGCTATGAAGGCATTCGAAGCAAGACAAAAATATGGAAGATTTTGTACAGCTGAGGAAGTAGCCAACTTAGTTGTTTATCTTAGCTCAGATGAGGTTGGTATTTCTTTAATGAAAATTTTCTTAAATGAAAAAATGACTTAATGTTCATGATTTCATTTTAATCGGCTTATTGGTATGTACTGTCACTTTAATTTGTTATACTTGTACTTGAATTTTAATTTGAATCTCCCCCTCGAACTTTTAACCCTTAATTTTAGCAACTATTTGTATGGTTATAAATTTGCGTCATGACGTAAATTTGAATTTTGAGTAATATCTGCCTTACATGAACGTGTATAACAGTATATATATATATATATATATATATATATATATATATATATATATATATATATATATATATATATATAAACCTAGACATATTTAACGTTTTTAACATAAAGAAGGATATTTTCAACTGTATTGTGCCCATGAAAATTCTAATTAAATTTGTCGTTTACAATAGAAAAAGGGTTAACCAATGCTTTTGTAAGTTTTATATGTATAATACAAAGCCATTTAGAGACTTGATTATAACCAACGCAACCAAGAACAAGAAGACTAGTAACGAAACAGAAGCAGAATACACTTATTAAGATTACTAATTAAAATATCCAAAATAAATTGGTTTCTGAAATAATACCATAGATATTTGTTTAATTTGTAAGTTTGAATTGCAAGTGGCATTTCCTTGCTATTAAATTCGTTTTACACATGACATTTGTCATATTTAAATTGTTATTACAAATGTCATTAATTTATTTAGTTTTATGTTAATTTGTTTAACATATGGAAATGGTGATTTTGCTATTTAGTATTAGGCATGTTATTTATCTTTAAACTACATTAATTGTATTACACATGACATTTGCAAAATAGTAAATTACACATGGTATTTTTATCAACATTTTAAAACGAATTTAAAAAGAATCGATTAGTGAATTAAATCTAATTCTTATGATATTTGATTGATTTTTTCAGGCCTTATATTGTACCGGACAAAATTACGTCATTGATGGAGGATGGAGTATTTGAAAGAAGATTGAGAATACATGTAAACAAATCGACTTAAAAACTTACATAATAAACAACCAATAAAAAGACCAAAGAGCAAAATGAAATATAGTTTTAACGTAACTAGTCTGGTTTTGTTTAAGATTATTTTATTACTATTTTATTGTTGATTGTTATGTTTTAACCAGCATTATAATAATAATAATGATAATAATAATATAACAAGGTAAAATATGAAAAGTTACTAACTATTAATGTTTCTGAATGTAGAAGGAAATTGTGTATAATGACCAAACGGTATAGGTTTTTAGGAGAGAATTTTTGCGAAACCTAAAAACTCAATTTATTTTTAAGCTATCTGTTGCAATAACAAGCATTAAAAATTTAAATTAAGCATATTACCTTTGTAAATATTTTATATTAATAAAAAATATTTGGTCTTGTTTGACATTTTTTGTTGTTGTTGTTTTAGCTCACCTGGCCTATAGACCATGTGAGCTTATGGCATGGCGCAGCGTGTGCGTGTGTGCGTCTGTAACTCGCATTTTTGACATCTCCTCAGAAACTACCAGGCAAATATTGATCAAACTTCACATGAAGGGTTAATGGGACAGCGCTTTTTAAATTTTTTACTTTTGGTTGCCATATCTGTAGAAAGTAGGTCACTGTGACCTACATTTGAAAAAAATTTAAAAAATCTTCTCTCAAACCAAAAGTGGTAGACAAAAACCGATTGAATTTTCAGCTTCTCTAGGGACTTAAGTATATAGTTTTTACAAATCGTGAGGTTTGGCGAAAAAATAGGGTACGCGTTTTGCGTTTAACTTTGAAAATATCGTAAAATAGTTTCAAATGGTTATAAACTGACTATTTCAACAGATATTAACATGGGATTTGAAGTTTTGTTATTTTCATGAAATGACCTTCAAAATTGGGTCAAGGTAAAAGATCAAGGTCATGACCTATTGTGAATTTTGCAGTTTTAGGCTATTTTCTTTCGAACTAAACAAGACAGATAAAGCAATACATTGCATAATTGGTAAAATCTAACAGGTTACCAAGTTCTAAATTCATGAAGGAGTTGTTGTCCCCGAAATAACATTTTTTGCTTGAAAATACTAAATATTGAATTGGCTTGAAAACTATTGACTTTTTGTGTACGCATTTATAAAAGAATATTGTAGATATTGAAATGATAATCATTTTGATATATAAAGTTCAAGGTCAAGACCATAGCTGCATGAGAAGACTGAAATTGTTACTTCTTTTGACAACTATTAACTTTTTGTATATGTATGTATAATAAAATATTGTAGGTATTGATATGACAATCATTTTGATATATGGTTCAATGTCATTGGTTAAAAGTTTAAGGCCATAGATACATAAGAAGACAGAAATTGTTAATTATCTTGAAAACTATTAACCATTTGTTTAAGCATGTATATTAAAATATCGTAGGTATTGACATGGTGATCATTTTGATATATGAACAAGGTCATACGTTCAAAGTTCAGGACACAGCCGCATAAGAAGGCTGGAATTGTTAATTTTCTTGAAAACTACTAACTTTTTGTAAAGACATGTATATTAGAATATTGCAGGTATTGATATGATGATCATTTTGATATATGTTTTAAGGACATGGGTTCAAAGTTCAAGGTCATAGCTCCATAAGTTTAGTGGAATGGTTAATGATTTGGTAATTATTTATTGTACTATAGTTACTATATGCATATTAGCGACTTATAAATGAAATGTTACTAAATATTTTTGATTGTTCTAAACTTGAGACAACTTGACTCACGCTGGTCAAACAAGATACAAACAGATCCATTGACGAAAACAATGAAAACATAGTTTATTTGTATTTTTATACTCGGTTTAGAGAAAATTTTGGTCGATTTTAAGTTGCTTTTGTGTTGCAAATAAGGGATGGACAAAGCATTAACATCCAAGATATGATGTTCAAAGTGAAATAAAATTACTTGTAGCTAAAAATTATAAATTTTGTTAAAATCAATGTAGCAATGGACACAAACCAACAAACGTTTGATTTCTGAAAATAAATAAAAAGATAATCAAAAAGACTTCAAAATATAAAACTCTGAACCTGAGAGTTATTTATGAGTCTTATTTACAACACTGTACAGGCTTCGGAGGGATTTATATTTCGAATGGATTTTGAACCTAAATATTACCTAATAAATTCCATCTTTTTTACAGCAGTTGGTGTCAACAGAAAACATTAAAAAGTTAATATAAAGTCATATATTGCAATTTATGAATCGAAAATACATGAAAGAGTTGTTGGTTCATTGTTTATTTAATTTTTTATATTAATTTTTTACATATGAATTTATGAATCACAAGTATAGTTTAAATGGTTCGGGCTGTAACGGTACCATCAGTACCGTAACTCATCCCTTCAGTGACAGTCCAAAAGTAGAACATTTTATAGATGATACTCAAAATGTGTGTTCTTTATCTTATTTTGTTTTTCTGTTTCATTATTGACTTGTATTGCCTTATTCTGGGCTGCGTTGGCTCTTGCCAACTGCATGTTTTTTTTCAATTGCAAATTTTTTACTTCAAACATAAAACACAATTTACTTAATACCCGGCAAAATACAAAATTTGTCAAAGTTAAAAAATTATAAATTTAGATTAAGCTTTTATCTATTTTTAGTATTTATATACTAAGGGTTAAAATAGGGTTGAATGACAAAGGCATTATAAACAACCGGAATGCATTCCATATTGAACACTCTAGATGCCCAAATACCCAGATACCTGACAAATAAAGCAGAATTGTAAACGAAAAATTAATTAAATATTTCCGTCCATAAGTCTGATCACACACACACACACACACACACACACACACACTTATAGTAGCAATCAATCGGTTGCTAACCTTATACCCGACTGACATTCCTGTTTGGCTTAATCAAAATTAACAATGAATGATTATTAACAAACTTAAAGAAGCAGAGAAGACATTTATTACAGTGTACTGTTTTTACAAGTAATATGTATTTATGAAAAAAAAAACGCCGCATAATTCTCTATTGTTACAACTTTCCGCTGTGCAAAGTACCGTACAGAAAAAAATATGAAGTGTGTTTCTTGTGACTCAATTTTTACTTAACTTATATTTCTAATTGCTATTAGAAATTTCTGAAATATAATGACATCGTTCGAAATAATTACTATAACAATAAATTGTCAAGACAACATTGACTGCTCAAGGTTACCTATTTCTTTAGCGATATTCCTAGAACCAGATTAACTACATCAAAAATAACAATAATTGTAATAACGAACGTCAGTACAACAACGCCTACGGCTCCTGTAAATACTGCAGACGGTCTATTGTCCTCGGCACAAGTTTTCGACCTACGATAAGATGAAAGGTCTTTTTTATCCATTGTCAAAGACTTGATAATCTGTTCCAACATTTTCATCTGATTATTAAGAGTCATTGTACAATCACATTGGCAAGAGGACTCTGTACTTCCATAGGTCGTCTGAAACGGTGTCGGACTTGAAGGAATTCTTGTTTCTGATGAAAAAGTTATGTCTGTTTTTGATTTTTCTACACTTGTCATTGTTTTTGGTATTGTACTTGTTTGCCCTTCTGGCACTGAAGAGGTAACTTTTGTTCCTGGTACTGAAGTAACGTCTGTTTCTGGTTCTGAAGTGACGTCTGTATCTGGTACTGAAGTGACGTCTGTTTCTGGTACTGAAGTGACGTCTGTATCTGGTACTGAAGTGACGTCTGTTTCTGGTACTGAACTAACGCCTGTTTCTGGTACTGAAGTAACGTCTGTTTCTGGTACTGAAGTAACGCCTGTTTCTGGTACTGAAGTAACGTCTGTTTCTGATACTGAAGTAACGCCTGTTTCTGGTACTGAAGTGACGTCTGTATCTGGTACTGAAGTGACGTCTGTATCTGGTACTGAAGTGACGTCTGTATCTGGTACTGAAGTGACGTCTGTTTCTGGTACTGAAGTAACGCCTGTTTCTGGTACTGAAGTAACGTCTGTTTCTGGTACTGAAGTTACGCCTGTTTCTGGTACTGAAGTAACGCCTGTTTCTGATACTGAAGTAACGTCTGTCTCTGGTACTGAAGTAACGTCTGTTTCTGATACTGAAGTAACATCTGTTTCTAATGCTGCAGTGGTATCAGTTTCCGGTGCTGTGATCGAATCTGTTTCCGGTGTTGTAGTTATATCTGTCTCTGACACTGTAGTTGTGAATGTATTCGGCGCTGCAGTTGTTGCGAAAGTTGATTGTGTAGATGATGCCATGTTAAAAGTAGTGATTAATGTAGTTATAATAGTATTTTGTGTTAACCCCGAGTTTGTATTTGTATTCAACTCAGCTCCTTCTTTTAATGAATTACATATATCTGAAAATACAAAATTGCGAATTTACGTGATACAATATGAAACTTGTGTTGAACTTTAATTTTCAATGAATGTGGGGTAATACAAAATTGACGAAATTTCGAATCGATATTTGATAATCGACTTTAATGTGATTTTTTTATTTATTTATTTAAAAATGAATTTATTTTTTAAATTAGTTAATTTATCTATTTATCTATTTATTTAATTATTTTTTTATATCATTAATTATTTTTGAAAAATTATGCTTAAATGATTCCTGTTTGATTTTAAAACGTTGTATTCTTAGGAATCACATTTCTACATTCTGATACATACTGAATCAATTTCAACTGAGTAATCGCAATTTTGTTTTAATCAACATATTTGAATTTACAATAAAATAAAATTAAAAGCAATTTAAAAAAGAATATTAAAAAATACCTTTGCTTGATTTTTCACATACAACGAAAGATATTGATGATTCACAATCTGCCGTCTGCATTTCCGTATCGTGTTCTGTCAAAATCACTTGTGTGATACAGTTTCCGGATAATGACACTACATCTTTAAAAAAGAAAAAAAAAATACATTTAGTAAATTTACCATTCGATTAACCCATAAGAGAGTGGAGTGGAGTAATGGTGTTTTACGCCCCAGTCAAGAATCTTTCACTTATTTCGATGCGGTCAGTTTTTGGATGGTGGAGGAAACCGGAGTGCCCGAAGAAAACCACCGACCTTCGGCAAGCGAACTGACAAACTTTCTCACAATAGGATCTGGATTAACCCATAAGAAAAATGCAAATGAATACTTTTTTCAGTGATGTCTGTATTTTCACATATAAAAACGCCAAAAGCCAAATATGCAGAAAAGGTGCTGACACTAATACTTGGTTAGTATATGAGGAATTAATATGAGGAACTAATTTCCGAAATGTGCACATCTGGCACATCAAAATTTAACTGGTATGTGTATTATGTATTTAAAACACTCCATTGCTCTTATTTTTTAAAGAAGGAGCTTGGCGATCTAAAAGAATTGTTTATATTCCACAGCGCCTCTCAATACCTCTGGTAGATCCTAGTGTGATGTCAAATATCCTTTTAATGAAAAAATACACTGACTATATTTTTTAAAGAGAAAGGGTAATTCTAAATAATTAGTCTGGGAGTCTTATCATGTGACTAGCGTGACTTCGCAATTTATGGTTACAAGAACCTAGAAACCGCGCTAATGACGTTTTATGACACCAAAAAAAAAAAAATAGTTGGGTTGAGTGAGTCGACTAATGGTGTTTACGCCCCAGTCAAGATTCTTTCATTTATTTCCAGGCGTCAGTTCTGGAATGGTGGAGGAAATCGGAGTGCCCGGGGAAAACAACCGACCTTGCAAGCGAACTAACAACATTTCTCACACTAGGGTCTGTCCCGAGTGGGATTCGAGCTCAGGCGGTGAGAGGCGCTGTGATCATTAAGCACGCGCTTTAGACCACTCGGCCACCGAGGTCCCTTAAAAAATAAGTAATTAAATAAATAAATAAAAAAAATAAATAAATAAATAAATAAATAAAATAAATATCAACAACAATAACACTCAATTCACTACCAATTACTTGCATAACGAATGACGCTATCCTGGCCCTAATGTAGAGATGCTATTCTAAAAATTAACAATATCAGTGTTCCTGGAGCTGCGGTGAACGAGTGTTTAAGACCCAGGCCTTCAAACTAAAGACGCTTTAAATTTAGATTCGACCCCGGTTGACCGCAAGTTAGAAACGATTTTTCTTATCGGAAGTCCTTTCCTGGTCATCCATTGTAAGGATAATGGCCTGATTGGTCTGCGGTTTTTTTCTGCGATATTGTGGTGTACCTACCGAACCGATGAAGCTCACTTTCAGGGGGTACCACTGTACCGTTTGACAATGTCAATGTAGAATTATCTTTAAATTTCAATCCAGACCATACGCTGTCTATGCCGGAGCTAAAATAGAGAATCGTTATAACCCATTAAAGGTATTGTATATTCTGGCCCCGGTTTCACAATCACACTTAAGTTTGAGTTTACACTCAAATTTTAGGTGTATTCCTTAGTTTTTTGGTTTCACAATCAAGCTTGAAACTTAAGATATTTGGGTTAAGTATTTCCTCAAACTTAAGTGTGATTATGAAACCGGAGCCAGAACTATAAAAACTCGACTTTTAAAAAAATGCCGCCAAATGCCATGTATTGTGAGTACGTTTCAAAATGTATTGTTAATTATTATGCACAAGACTGTTATTTCAATGAGAAAAAAAGCAGTGGGAATATACATGTGTTGCCAGACAAATTGGATTATTAAAAGTATGACCTACAACATCATACAATAAGATCACTTAAACCTCCAACTCTGTCCTTCCGATGCCAAACACCAAACAGTTTCTCAAATTTTGGAAAGAAAAAGAAACTGATACATTATCAGTCTGACTAAAGAAATTCCTGGTGAAATCCACAGAAAAAAAACACAGCCAACAAAACAAAAAAAGTTAAAAAAGAAAAAAAAAACAAGATTAACGCACATTGAAAACAGTGATATTGTCATGACAAAAATCTATCAAATCATACCCTTTTCGTGAACTATGCTACCCATGACTTTTTAGCCAACGGAAATGGAAGTCCTCAGTTTGAAATGATGACTTCACCGACATATACTTACTAGTGTGCCAATATTAAAATCTTGTAAATCGCACTTGCGGACATCGGTTGATAGACTTCACTTTCATACTGGTGACAGATATCTACGGCTTTAGGTAGAGAAGTTTCCGTATAATGGAGAAAGTAACATAGCATTCCATCGAGTGATAACTCCCAATTCTGTGGGCATTCTGAAATTTAAATTTAAAAAATAAATTAACGCAAAAACCAAAACGACATAATAGGTTGTTGAACAGAGGTAATTGAAATGTGATCGTGGATGAAGGTAATACTGCGATCCATCACGTGTGTACTTCCAGTTCATGGTCCAATTTAGCCAAAAATAAGAAAAGGGACCTCGTTACGTATTGATTAAAAAATCGAGCACATGTTTAAGAATAAGAAATAGAAACTCCGTATTTGTTCATAGCTGCTATCTCCGTATAGAATCTTTCACCTACTGAACTACTGCGGTAGCTAAGTAAGTAGAGAAAATATTAAAGTAGAAAGTTTGAAGTTTAACTGACAAGACCTCATTTGTTTCAAAAAGCTGAATTTTTTTAAAGAAAAAAACAACTTTATTGCATAAATTCAGATCAATGAGTAAAGATACTTAAATCTCCAATATTTCCATTCTGAGAATGAAACTTTGACTTGAATGTAACAATAGTATTAAATAACTTTTATGAACTGGTTCATAGTAAAAAGCTGTGTCACAAATTTTTAAAAGCTGCATTAAGGTATTTCCATATTTTCTGATTTTTTTTTTTTTTTTTTTTTTTTTTTTTTTTTTTTTTTTTTTTTGATTTTCTAGGAAGTATATTTTTTTTAAATAGATATCCTCTAACCACGATCCGTGACATTCATTTTCTAAAATTTCATTTCTTTTAGCTGTAAATAAACGGAATCCTCTGACCGGTTGGTCAACGTTTAACGATGGTAATTATGAGCTTGGAGCATGCGCACGGATGTACGAAAAAAAAACCATGAATCGAAGGTGAAACATGACAAATTGCATTAATTGTCCTTCATTAATATCCAGATGCATATTGAAATGGTGTTGTTATGTATCCCTTACTACGTCACAAATGACAAATTCAACGAAGTTCTGTGTTTAATTTATCGTATTTCACCATTTTTAAAAGTTGTGTTTAAATGACCCGGGTTTTGATGACGTAACCATGTTCTAATATTAGATCCCAAATGCTGCATCTCGCTGAGTAATTACTGTAATTTTTGTATTAATTCGAGCTTTTATCGTTGAACCAAATGTAACATTGTTCATTAGGAACATCATTAATAAGATGAGCACCGTTTTAATTTTTTCTTTGGAAAACTTAATGCAGCTTTAATATTTCAATGAGAAAATAAAATATAAACATATATATATATATATATATATATATATATATATATATATATATATATATATATATTCGTCACAATTGTTTTTCTTTCATCCTGATATTTTAACAATCTGTGTCAAATATTATCAAAATTGTTTTTCTATCTTTCTCATATTTAAAGAATCTGTAATAGGTCTTCAGACGGCTCATATTATTGTTTTGTTTAGCTCTCTCTCTCTCTCTCTCTCTCTCTCTCTCTCTCTCTCTCTCTCTCTCTCTCTCACACACACACACACACACACACACACACACACTTTAGTAGGTTTTCAGACCGTTTGTGTTATTGTTTATTGTTTTGTTAAATTAGAGAGCTCTTTCTCATATCATTTTTTCACCTCTCTCTCTCTCTCTCTCTCTCTCTCTCTCTCTCTCTCTCTCTCTACATATCACATTGCCACCTAGGTTCGAATCCCACTGTTGCAGTTCCTAGTGTAAGAAAGTTTGTCAGTTGCTTGCCGAAGGTCGAGGGTTTTCTCTTGGCCGTGAATTGTCCGCGTCATTATAAATGTATAAACATGAGATTGGAGAGGAAAACAACATTTATCCAATCATCTCTCTCTCTCTCTCTCTCTCTCTCTCTCTCTCTCTCTCTCTCTCTCTCTCTCTCTCTCTCAAATAATCGCCAGTAATAAGTAAAAAAAATTTCTGACAGTAGTGTTAAAATATCACCACACACCACTCCACATCATTTTGACAACCAGCCTGATAATCCGTTAACTTACCCGTGCAAGGACTCCCATGGATATCGATGTTTTTAAACTTTAAGAAATTGTCACCAGATTTGGAATTTACATCAAGCACAAGAAATCTCGATTTTATAGGTTCAGGGAAAGACGCATCATTAGCTTCATCCAGATTAAGACGGGAAGTTCCGGTAACCGCCATGTTCAGATCCTCATAAACATTGGTAGCAAAAGTTACTGATATATTCATCGCCGATTTACCAGCATCTACAAAAACACAAATTTATTTTATTTTATTTTATTACTTTTTGTTTATTTTATTTATTTATTTCATTTCATTTTATTTCATTTTATTTTTAAAATTATCATATCTTATCTTTTGTATACATGAATTTCATCATAAACGAAAAAAAAATCCGTTAAACTATTAAAATTTTACAATATTATGGAACTGTCTGATAAGTTTCGCACAACCTTTAAAGTTATTCTGTAAAATAATATTGAATCATCTTTCGTTTTTTTTTATTTCAAGGAAAATAAAAAACAATTATGCTGGGCGAAAAATTCCTTATTTAGGCAGAAATGGTATATTGGTATACTTATTAATAATTCTTATGCATACATATCAATTTTTGATATACTTTTGCCTACGAAAACAACGAAAATTATAGTACGATGAAAATAAATAATATCACAGAATGCATAAGAAAAATTAACGGTCTTTTGGTTCTTTTTTTATAGCTTGATCAGAGGTCGTTTTTAAATATATGCATGTTTAGCTGAGCCAAATATTAAATCTTTGTGTTGAGAAGAATTTTATTCATTTAAGATTTTTAGATTTTTTAAAAAAAAAAAAAAAAAAAAAAAAAAAAAAAAAAAAAAAAAAAAAAAGGGTTTCGGGATAGTAATAGAATGTAAACACACAAAGTTAGGTTATTACCTGAGCTGCATTTGTCTATCATTAGCCAGCTAACTTTACATAGCTGTAGAAGATCAATCCATACCCGAGTGTAGTCGGGTGAGTTGCAGTTACCTTGGTGACAATCCGAACCGGTCAGGTTAGGGTGGTGACCATAGAAACAAGTCCCAACACCATGTGGAAGGAGATTAACAGTGTCTGGAACATAAGACGAATTTTGAGTGTTGTCTGATTAAAAATTGTTTACCGTCGATAAACAAAACTGTAGTTAGTATATTACTTTTAACTTGTGAGTACTGTTTTTTCTACCATTTTTTCTATTTATTTCATTGTTATTTTCATTGAAATTGCATCATAGCAGATTCTCGATTTTGTCATTATATGCTTACAAAACGAATAATTAATTATTATAACCCAAAAGGAGGACAAGAATCAAAACTTGTACTACAAATATTAACCAGACAAAATCTTAAAGACAATAGTTCCCACGACAACTTATGTAAATATTTAAATCTTCTGAGTGGGCCTTATAAACCTATTGTTTAGACACCAAGTATCTATTATATACTCCAGCAAAGCTAAATGGCAGAAATAAAGAATCGAACTTAAATCTCCCTCGTAAATGCAAAGAAAATTGCCTTTTTTAAACACGATCACAGATTTTCTACATATACATGCTTTTGCAAATTTAAAAATGTTTGATTTGATTTTCAAAAAATATAGAGACAAGAACTCACACCTTAAAATAAACCCAAATATACAAGCATCTTTTTAACAATAATAATAATTACCATTTTTTAATCATAAAATAGATTCATTGTCATGTGCTACTTTTTGAAATGTATTATTTTTATAAAAATTCAAAAGTAGCACATGACAATAATAATAATAACAAATAATAATAATAATTATAAAATTATTATCATTATTTTTACTTACCAATTAAAAATGGAAATTTTAAAAATACCAGCAAGCAAAATATAATGTCCATTTCTAAATATTCAAATTAAGAAAGTTTTAAACCTTATATGGTGGTAATTATCAGTTTATTTATAATGTAGTGTTGAATTTGTTGATTTTCGATAAACAAACAAAATATTTGAAGTACATGTTTATCAGGGACAAGATTAAGTATCGAAAACAAGACTTAGATCAAGAATTATAGACCGATATGGATCGGTAAAAGTACTCTTTAAAGTACCGAAGTACGATAAAAATTTTGATTTTTTTTATTCTATCAAACATTACCTGGTTTTGTAATCATAATAACCAAACAAAATCATAGTTGAAATTGATTTATTTTTTGCCATAAATTTTCACTTTATTTGAATATTTTGCATAATTTATGTGAGAATATGAGCTATTATGAACAAACAAATACTTGTGATGCAATGAAGAAGAATAACAAAACTACTTATTAATGGTGCAAATTTTGTTATGGTTTGTTGGTTGGGTGTTGTTTATATGATATTAAAATGATGACACACAATAAACAAATCATATAAGCATTAAACATGGTTACAAAACTTCGTAATAAGGCGTGAACTGGATAAAATGATAATATTTCTGAATAACTCTTTGATAAAGAAATTAGAAAAAGTTATTCAAATCGCCTTCTGTAACCGGCTTGATTTGATCTTTTAATGTAACTGGCTATTATGTAACTTAAAATAATTAATTGATAAAAAAATCTGAAAATTATTAAACTAATTTAGAAAATTGAAATGGTCCACCGGTAATATATCTGCATAATCATTATGATACTTTGAACTAAAATCGCCGTCAACATTGTAAAATTTTTGTATTATGAAAAAAAACCCAAACAAATCGTTGGAAATAAATATCATTTATTTGCAAGTACTTCTACAATGTACAAATCAACAAATGTTATTGTATTTATTAGTTATAAAAAGAATATAAATTAAAACTACGAATGTACAATGTTCATCTAACAGTAACATATACAACAACAACAAAAAAATTAAAAAAAATAAAAATAAAAAAAAAAAGAAAGAAAGAAAAGAAAAGAAAAGAGAAGAAAAAAAAAAATACATAAAATGACACCACTACTGACTCAAGATAAATCACGTGGTTTATAAAATAACACTACCAAACTGAGAGAGAGAGAGAGAGAGAGAGAGAGAGCGAATTGTGATAATATATAACAAAAACAACACAGTAACAGAAGTTGTCCTAAGACACGTACAGACATATTTCTGAATATTATATGTATTATAATTAAAATAATGTCTTATTAAAAATATTAAAGATAAAAACAGATCTAATGTCTGAAAAATTTACCATTACTGTGAAACTGGGACCAGAAGGACAGCTGCCATATTATATACATGTATATATATTTAATTTTCTCAATGAAATATTAAAAACTTTATGACCCAGTCTTGTACATCAACTAGTTTATAAAAATTATTTAATACAATTGTAAATTAAGTAGAATTTCATTCGCAGAAGTGAAATATATGAGTTTCTAGTATTTGAAAGTGTTATCTTTGCTCAATGATTTGAATTTATGCAATAAAGTTGTTTTCTTGAAAAAAAAATCAATATTTTGAGAAAAAACTTAATAATTTTGGAAAAAAAATCAAGATAAAAATACTATTTTTAGCCAAAAAAACGCATTCGGCTTTCGCAGTATCATGTTGCAAACAAATGAGTTTTTTGAAGATTTCAATCTGAAAAAATATGACAATATTTTAACATGTTTTTAATAAAGGTTAAAATTTAACAAAATAACTGTTTTAAGTTTGATGTGTCCACATTTCGGAAATTCATTGCTCATCAGTGAACGAAAAAGTTAACAGATGAAAAAAAGAAAATCTAAACATTTCAAAATTAATAAATAAAGGTTCAAAATTACAGAATCTTAACCCAGCTAAGAAATGCTTTGTATATAGGAATAAACATTGGTTTTAAAAAAAATTCATAAGTTTAGACAGCTGAAAATTTTGCTACATGTACATTTTTCTGACAGTACATAGTACTGCCTACTGAGTTATGGAAACCCTCGGGGAGTTACTTCACCAGCAGATGACAGTATATTTTAAGACAAATCTATCTATGTTTTGTGAACTATAACAAGTGAAACTTAAGATGATCTTACCACATTAAAAATAATCTGGTTAATACAACAAACAATAACTTATGATAAAATCATATATTAAAAAAACACAAAGAAGTATATACACCTACATGGAATGTTAAAAACATTTATTTTGCACTTTTCCCTAATTAGTGAATGATGTAAATACATGTATGCACAATGAAACCACTATAAAACATATAAAGAAATATTACATGGACACATATCGCAAAAAACGTGTTCGCGAAAATAAATGATTAAAATGTTCATTTATTACATAAATATTATGAAACAATAAAAGTCAAATAAGACTTGCTTAAACATTATCAACACTTAAACTAAACAATTAAAATTTTGCAAAAAATATTATAATAATCAAAAACAAAAAATAAATTAATTTCAAAAAAATTCTTTACATACTGGCGTTTGAAAAAGATCATTTATTTATATAAAATGGAGATCCTTTTGCACAAACAAAAATAAATCCATCAAATTACCTTAATATTAAGATTATATATATATATATATATATATATATATATATATATATATATATATATATATATATATTGTAAATTTGAATCAATATATATCTGATTAAACATACTTTTGTCGATATTCAAACAGTCTGATAAAAACAGAATTTTGCAATATCCAATAATAATTTTAATTGCCAGTAAAAGACTATTGGACTAACCTGTAAAATTATCGAAGGTTAAACGTGTATTTCAACTATAAGAACAACTGAAAGATATTGTATGCATGTTTCATATTTTATATAGAATAGCTGTAAAAAGTTTTCAAACAAAATTATCAAGAGAAAAAAATATCATATTGGATTAGAAATATTCATCCTTTTTTTATATAAATATACAAATTTAGTGCCAACACAGTGAGCACAATTACAAAAACACAGCACATAATTTGGTGCTCCCTTCCTTATAAAGAACACTGTAAAGAAATATTTTAAAATATTCACTTAATTATTTAACGTTCCTAGGTTGAGAAAACCAAATTTTTTTATTTGTTATATTGAAACAGACAATTATGATTACAATATGTATCTGTATATAATAGTTTTGGTTAGAAAATCTTTTCATATGAACGCTAACATTGTTGTTATTCTAAAAATATAAATGTGAATCAATCGTTTTACCTATTCCTAATTATCTTTAGCTTGTGGTAATTAGTGAACGGATCATCTGTTAAGCTGTATTGCAAAAAAGTACAGGCCAAAAATACTGTTTACAGTATCCGTGTTATATACAAAACAGTTACTAAAAGTTTTGAAATAAAAATATTAAGAGCAAACATATCCTATTGGATTAAAACATTCACCTTTTTATTAAAATACAAATTTAAGTGCAGACAGTTATTCCATAGCACATAATTTGGTGCCCCTTTTTTTTTTTTACATAAAAACCATTGTAGCGATAACGTTTAAATTTTCACTCATTTAACGTTCCTAGGTTAAGGAAACAAAAATGTTCAGTTGTTATCATTGAAAAAGACAATTATTTAATTTTATATATATATATATATATATATATATATATATATATATATATATATATATATATAAAGGTAATATGTATATAATAGTTTTGGTTAGAAAATCTTTTCATATGAACGCTTACATTGTTATTATTCTAAAAATATAAATGTGAGTCAATCGTTTCTACGTATTTTATATGTTCTTTATCTCGTGGTAGTTGGTGAACGGTCATCTGTGAAGCTATCAAAAACAAACCGGTTCATAATTTCGAACATGTCTAATCAAAAACGTTTCTGTACAATGCATATACACGTAGCAATTAGGGCATTGAAACTCAAGTTGCAAGAGCAGTATCAAAACCCGTCGTGCTATTTTATGATGCGAGGGTTTCAAAATACTGCAAATAAAAATACCTGTCTATATATCAAATTCATTTCTTCTCTAATATAAAACACATAGCAACAATAATTTCACTATACTATTTCTGTAAAATGGTAGTTTTTTTTTTAAATATTTCAATTTTATTCATTTGATATGCACATAGCATATGACAAGAATACTTAATATTACCAATAATGAACCGAAAAGTTCATCAGCATGCTGATATGTAAATATGGCGATGTAAGAACTGAGATCATTAATTCTGCAAGTTGCTTTTTAAAACCCTTATCAACACAGGTATCTAGTTATTAAGAGAGTAACAGCATTGCTATTTGACAAATGAACTTCTAATACTATGCGTTAACCAATCAGGAATGTCTGTCGTAGTAAATATAAATTTTAACCAATCATAAACCAATATCATCAAGCGTGTTTGCCGCTGATTGGATGGTGTATGTTGCTACGTATACTTGTTCCTTTAGTAGATCCCATTTATCCCGATGATTGTTTTGAATATCAAACATTGTATCTACTATACCAGGAAAACTATTGTCGGAATAACTGTCATACATACTTGGTGCAAACATAACGTGTCTGAAATATAAAAGAAATATTTTTTAAAAAAATGATTTTACTACAATTAAGCATTCAACTGTATATGCGGTGGGAATAATTGTGACACAATTTCATTACAATGACAATTGTTCCTTATTCGTATTTCTACTAGTACAAGAGCCTCTAAAGCCATCTGGTCAACTGTGTTTACTTACGGATCATAGTGACTCTAACCGCCTGAATTCGAATACCCCTCGGGTAGATCCTAGTGCGAGGAAATTTGTCAGTTTCTTATCCAAGGCCAGGTATTGACGATATACAGAATCTTGAATTAACACTATTACTTCACCCACACTACTGATGCATTTAACATTTAGATTGGAACAGTTATTTAGTAGATAACATGAACAGTCATTCAAAATCTGACCAATGTTTTAATAAACAAAACACGTCTAAATATAGCTCTTTTATTTGGAGTTTAATAACTATACATCTCACTTAAGTTTTAAGCGAGATAACAAACATCATTATAAAAATGAAGTGATGGGCTTGCCCTGTAAAAATAAATTAATGGACTTGCCCTATAAAAATGAATTAATGGACTTGCCCTATAAAATGAATTAACGGACTTGCCCTCCTCGAGAGCGAAAAATCATTTGTATATTTTTGGCCTTGTTTTGTTATTTGTTATAGAGTTAATCAACAAGCTTTAAAATTTCAAAATTTTTTAAGTATTCATTTTTTCCGCTACAATACTGCTCATCTCTGAAGCAGACTAGCAACATCAAATCACTTGCTATGGAATGCACCGAGTGCATTGAAAATTTCATAGCCAAAAGACTAGACATGCATCGCCAACAACAGAAGGTACACTACTTAGATTACAGCATAAGCTGTAGATCTGTTCAATCGTACAAAAGTACGATTTTTTTGTACAAAGTTTCTCTTCAAATGTCGAAACTTAAACTGTGCTCCTTTCACGTGTTTTGTGTGTTGATTGCAATATAAATTAATAGTTAATGATATCAACAATCAGTCACTTTATTGTTTCTTTATTTCAAAAGCGACTTTCCTACTTTGATGTATGTTTTGTTTCATAACCTTGATTTTAAGTATATTTTGTTTTCCGTGCAGCTTTTTGTTTGTTTGTTTGGTTTTTTTTACTGCAGCTTATAACTAGCAACTTTATCAACAACGTACAATGATAACTAGCAACTTTTTATCAACTTGCAACTAGCAACATATCAACGACTTGCAATTTATAACTAGCAACTTTTTAACAACTTGCAACTAGCAACTTTATCAACAATAAGCAGCTTACCACTAGCAACATATCAACAAAAAGCAGCTTACCACAGCAACATACCAACAATAAGCAGCTTACAACTAGCAACATATCAACAATAAGCAGCTTACAACTTGCAGCTTACAACTTGCAACTTACAACTAACAACTTAACAACAACTTGCAACTTATAACTAGTAACTTAATTACAACTTCTTGTTGTGGCACTGTTCTTTGATATTGCAATTAGGTATTCACAAATAAAATTGTACTCCGTCAGTATAAATTATACATACTTGTATTGACGTCGATTAGGAAGACCTTCGGGGTCTATGAATGCTCTTTCAAACTGTATCATTTTGTCATTCAATATTCTATTTTTCAAAGGTCTAAAAAGAAAAGCACATAAAACATTATTATAATAAGTTGTGATCAAACAAAAAACAATCAATGTTTAAGGAAACAACAAAAATTAATAATTTGAAACTTAAAAATTCAAATTTAAATTTAGTAAACACTATTGAATATTTAATTTTTTAAAATAACCAGCGCAATTTAAATGTAAAATAATGTTGGGTGAAAAGATAGCATTCAGTATTTAGAAAAGTACGGTAGAAATTACATTTGGAAATAAAGTCTTACATTAGATGGATTTTAATTCACATAATTTCAGAACTTTGAACCCATTACTTTCATGTTTTTTGGACTCGGGGTTTATTGTATTTATTTATCTATTTATTTATTTATTTATTTATTTTTATATCTATCAACTTTTTTGGCCCCTTTAGTGTCACTGATGAGGAATGACCTTCCGAAATGTTCACATACAAATATGGTACATTAAAATCAACTGGTATTTTTGTTACGTATTGCAAATGAAAAATTTAACATACACTTACTCAGTATATGGTTTATTTGGTATTATACCATGAAAATCGTTAGCACTCTTCGTAAGATTTCTTGATGCAGATTCCAAATGACCTGTAAAAATTAACACGGAACAATAATAATTGGTTTACTTCAAATGTCGGGACAAATTTATCACCCCGAACAAATAACCATACGTAAAATATCTTATGCATAATACGTGATATCACCAATTTAAATAAATCTCGACTCTTCACAATAAACAGGAATTTAACTTAAGCCATCTTAAATAGTTAATTAGTTAAAAAGTTACAAGAGTATAAATTGCCGTACTTTTTATAAAGCAAGTGATGCAATAACACATTCCAAAAAGAAAGTTAGTCATATTAAACAATCAACAACAATTTTCGCATGAATTAAAGATACCGGTGCATTCAAAATATTTTATCATTATCAACTTATAAAGCTTAACTTTGATGTACAAAAATTAATAACGTGATGGTTATTGTGTTACTTTTGTGATAAGATAAACATTTTGCCTTTTTTAATTTAGAGAAACATGTTTTTACGATTGAAAAGAGTTATATTTTGGACAACAGTCTTAAACAACTTACCAATATCAACATTATTTTTTTGCCAAATTGTACCGAAATTTTTCTTCAGTGATTTTATAAATGTCTCTATAGCCGTTGCATATCGTCTTACGTCATAAGGTAATATATCATTATTTGATAAATCCCTGTAAAATAAATGTTTCAATTAAGTTTTTTCAAAAATAAAAATTGATTTAAAAAATATCATTTTAATGTGTGTGTGTGTGTGTGTGTGTGTGTTGTTGTTGTTGTTGATGATGATGATGATAATGAGCCAATGGGAAAAAAAACAAAAAGAGAATTTGATAAATGTTGAAATTTGTCACAGTTAACACTATTAGTGTCGTATGCAGTTAAAATATTTGGAAATAAAAAGAACACAATTATGTGAATTAAAATTCTTATGTCTGTCATATAATACATTTAAAAGTGAAACATGACATGCCCTTTTCAAACTTTAATAAGTCTAGTCTGGTTCGTGTGTGTGTGTGTGTGTGTGTGTGTGTGTGTGAGAGAGAGAGAGAGAGAGAGAGAGAGAGAGAGAGAGAGAGAGAGAGAGAGAATACATACCATGCCATTACTGCCCAGTATCTAGCCATTGCTAGAGTATAATTGAATCCCGGATCTATAAACGTTTCATAATAATAAAATGTTTCATATGCCGAGTGATATGTAGGATATGATAAAATGTCCCACTTGTCCTGAAATAAAGATATAAAACGTGTATGACCTACTAAGAACCATTCCGCAAAAGAAAAATCCATCAAACATGATAACGGCTAGGTGCTTATGGAATAAATTCTATAAATTTACATTTCCTATTGTTTTTGTTAAATGAAACTTTGTATGAGACATCAAGTGTAACACAAATAATATGAAAAAAAAGCCCTGAAGTAATGATTGGATGGATGTTGTAATGTTGTTTAACATCACATATCGGAATTTTCAGCTTTTCGCGGCGAGAGCAAGTTTGTTAATCTAAGAACAAGTGAGTGAGATGCACGAGTGTGCATTATGGTCCGCCTTGTTCCAGGGCACATTGAGAGCGGTTTTTTTTTTTGTTTGTTAAGGTGCTAGCTCTCCAAATCATTATGTTGCAAACAACCATACAACTCCAATTGTAACATTTACCTGACACAGGAAGACCCACTAGATACTCTACCATTTAAATGTTGAGAGCCAGGCGATGAAGTACAAAAAATAACAAAGTCTTGTTTGACCAGCCGAGATTTGAACCCAAGATTTCCCGTTCTCTGTGAAATAATGAGATCCTTTGCCAAAGTAACTGATATTTTTCATTATTGTAAGTTACGTTACAAGCATTTCCAATCTGGCTGTCTTTAATTTCATAATAAAACCTCTTATTTAGCTATTGTCAGTCTTACCTCGTTATATGTGTACGATTGTCAGTCTTACCTCGTTATATATGTACGATTGTCAGTCTTACCTCGTTATATGTGTACAATTGTCAGTCTTACCTCGTTATATCTGTACGATTGTCAGTCTTACCTCCTTATATGTGTACAATTGTCAGTCTTACCTCGTTATATGTGTACAATTGTCAGTCTTACCTCGTTATATGTGTACAATTGTCAGTCTTACCTGGTAATATGTGTACGATTGTCAGTCTTACCTCGTTATATGTGTACAATTGTCAGTCTTACCTCGTTATATGTGTACGATTGTCAGTCTTACCTCGTTATATGTGTACAATAGTCAGTCTTACCTCGTTATATCTGTACGGTTGTCAGTCTTACCTAGTTATATCTGTACGATTATCAGTCTTACCTTGTTAGTGTGTACAATTGTCAGTCTTACCTCGTTATATGTGTACGATTGTCAGTCTTACCGTTATATGTGTACGATTGTCAGTTACCTCGTTATATGTGTACAATGTCAGTCTTACCTCGTTATATGTGTACAATTGTCAGTCTTACCTCGTTATATGTGTACAATTGTCAGTCTTACCTGGTTATTTGTACGATTGTCAGTCTTACCTCGTTATATGTGTACAATTGTCAGTCTTACCTCGTTATATGTGTACGATTGTCAGTCTTACCTCGTTATATGTGTACAATTGTCAGTCTTACCTGGTTATATTGCACGATTGTCAGTCTTACCTCGTTATATGTGTACAATTGTCAGTCTTACCTCGTATATGTGTACGATTGTCAGTCTTACCTCGTTATATGTGTACAATTGTCAGTCTTACCTCGTTATATGTGTACAATTGTCAGTCTTACCTCGTTATATGTGTACAATTGTCAGTCTTACCTGGTTATATTTGTACGATTGTCAGTCTTACCTCGTTATATGTGTACAATTGTCAGTCTTACCTCGTTATATGTGTACGATTGTCAGTCTTACCTCGTTATATGTGTACAATTGTCAGTCTTACTCGTTATATGTGTACAATTGTCAGTCTTACCTCGTTATATGTGTATAGTTGTCAGTCTTACCTGGTTATATGTGTACAATTGTCAGTCTTACCTGGTTATATATGTACGATTGTCAGTCTTACCTCGTTATATGTGTACAATTGTCAGTCTTACCTCGTTATATGTGTACAATTGTCAGTCTTACCTCGTTATATGTGTACCACATATCAACACTCGGGACACCTGCTCTCTGATAAAATGTAGCCATGTCACTTCCGGAACCCAATGAATAGTATACACTTAATAAGAAAATAGACAAAAGAAACTTTACTCAAATAAAACAATGCAATTTGTTTACAAATATAACTTTTAAGAATAATTATTTTTAATCCTACGGTTTGGCCACATAAAAAAATGGTTAAACTTTAGATAAAACGCCATAAAAGCGAAATTAAATTATAATACATACTTATTAACATAGTTGAGCCAAAATTAGAATAATAAAAAAATTTAAAAAAAAAAAAAAGGGTTTTTTTCCAATTTTTCTTTATAAAAACAATCTTGGTCTGTAAAGTTCTATAGACACATCATTGTTACATGCAAATATAAAAAAGTGTTTGGAAAAAGAGTTAGGTAGAAATGCCTATAAATAAGAGATTAAATATTTCACAAAAATAGCTGTTTAATATTGATGTGCCATATGTGCACATTTCGGAAATTCATTCCTCATCAGTAACACACTAGGGTGAAAAAAAGTTGATAGATAAAAAACTATAAGCCAGATATTTGAAATCTTTTAAATCCCTGGTATATTCGGAGATGTTCACCTAGTCAATCGTTTTTGAGTATTATGGCAAATAATGTCTTTTTAATCTCAAATGACTAGACGCTCCTACCATAACATATTTCAGTATTATAAAGGATAAAATAATGTTTACATGCCTAAATGTTTTAGCACCATAGTATTAAAATAAACTGCTAGCGAAAAAATGAAAAATCAGTTCACAATCACTGGTTATTTGTGACAGCTAAATATAACCATATTTACAATATCATCTAGAAAACATGAGTTTAAGTACCTTGGTTCCTTGTTTGATTTCCCACTATTTGACCTGAAATTCCAAATATCATAAAGTGTCTTTTTGTCGCTGGATGGGTCTGGGTTAGGTATCTAGGTTCATCAACAAAAGAAAGCGTATGAAATAAACTGTTACAAATAAATTGAAGTTTTAAATATTTTCCCAGCTAACATTCATCTTGTTTAACCATTCAACATCAAATAAATAAAATGCGAAATGGTATCTGAAAACGTTGCCAAGAAAAAAAATCTTTTGAAACATTCATCAGGTAAACCATTTCCTACTTGTAAATATATCAATATAAATATTACGACATAAACAAAATCCAACATGTTTTATTTGTATCAAGTGAATGAAAAAAGCAAGATTTCCTACTCAAAATATACTGTAACCTTTTGGAATTTTCACTCAAGAAAAACGTATTATTTTCGGTATTTCAGCAATATTTACACTGTATAATGTATAAATAATATTACTGTTTAAGTATTCATTTTATTTATATCATACTCGTTTTGGTACATTTGTCATGCACAGTCATAGTGAACTAAGATTCTGATGTATGCATATCAAGGTGACTTATAGGCCAGATGGGCCGGGTGTATATAATTTAAAATTACTTATGTAAAATGATTATGTTAATGTTTAGACATGTCACTTAAAAACTTACCTAATTATACATTTTGTTTTAGTTACCTTTTTTGCTGACGAGTACAAAGAGTCCTGCAATAGCGGACTGGTTCCGGCTACAAGAACGTAGTGGTAATCACAGGCATAATCCACATTTAAATAGGCTACTGCTCTTTCATATAATACTTTCATATATTCCTGTGAAAACGGAAATTAATTTATAAAAATAAAGTATTGAAATATTCGACTGGAAACTTTTTATTTATTTTTTACCTCAAAAAGCAAAAGGAAGGAAGAGCACGAATTGAAACAAGAAATAAAAACAATCGAAAATTGAAGTCGCCACGGACGGCTATCAGACCTTACGATTTCAATTTGTAGAAAGGAATATTTTTATAGTTAAGTGTTTCAAAAAATTAAATGTTTATTGTGATTAACCTTTATACAAAGCGCATTCGAAAAATTAATTTCTTATTAATTTGGGAGACAGATTAATATAAGTGCTATGGCACTTGTTTCTGAATCCTTTTGTCTATATACATGTATGGTATTATAATTATGTATAATGTACTCATTTTTGTGTATATATGACTGACAAATAAAATATGTTTAAATCAATAGAACAGAACTGTCAGGTATGCATTTGAAAAAAATTGAAAATCGGAAAATTTGTTCCGTTTGTTTTCTATTTTCGCGTAATTTCGGGAGAGTAACATGGCGCGAAAATAAATTTTGATTATCTTGATATCTATTACTTGCATTTTAACTGACAACCAAGACGCGCAAATTAACTATGTGAATTATCTCGATATTCGCGAAATTAACTGACTTGCAAAATTCCTAATTTATAGTATATAAATTCTAGTATGGGTAAAATAACTGACCTCAACCCATTCTGTAGAACCAAACAGACCATGTTCCTCTGCACCCCAAGAACAGAAAACTATTGTTCGCTTTGGACGTATACCTGTTAAATATATATGTTAAAAATAACAATGTAAATTTTCTCAACTTTCCATCGAAGTTATTCAGCTTCAAATGTTGTGCCCTATTTTGATTTTTTCGAATAAAAATTGTCTAAATTAAATTGAATTAAATTAAATTGAATTTTTTCAAATAATAGTGAAATGTTTCCTCCCTAAAATTCATTAAACAATTAAATTATTGAATTATAGCATACCTTAATTAGATATATTCTAAAATGTTTATGCATTGCGAAAATACAAACCATGAAAAGGTAAACGATTGCATGGACACTATACTACAAGTTAAAATATGGTGAAATAAATACTCATTTCAGTGATTATTTTCTGCAAAATTTTTAATTTACCATCTTTTATAAAACTGTTTTTACATGAATATTAATATTAATAATTGTACCTTTAAGTACCATATCACCAAGTACTCTGATGATTTCTGTTAATGCTGCTGCTCCAGATAGTGGATCTATTGCACCGAATACCCAAGCATCATGATGGTTACCTAGCAACACATACCTGTCTAAAAATCAGTAATAAAATGTCATTTTAAAAGAAAAATGTACGTAAAAAAGTAAACAAACCAAGAAAAAATACAAAGATTCATTATAAAAGGCAAACCAAACAAAACATGAAAAACCACGTGTATTATAGATTTGAAAACGAACTTTTAACTGGGACTTGGTTTAAGGAAAGAATAATGTCCAGTGGTGCGGTTGTAGTGATAATGGAAGACCTGCAACTAACCGTTTTACAGACATTCCAAATGTTCAATAATTACACAATTTTTACTTCAAAAACATACCTTTTTTCGGTGGGCCTTAGTCAAGGGCTCTAAAGCGCAAGCTTACAGATCACATTGCCTCTCACTTCCTAGGTTCAAATCCCGCTAGACAGACACTAAGAAAGTTTGTAAGTTCTCTCCCGAAGGTCGATGGGTTTTTTCTAACTTGGCATTCCGTTTCATCAACTTTAAATTTCCAAAGATTGACCGCCTCGATATCAGTTAAAAAATCTTGACTAGGGCGCTAAAAATCGTTAGTAAACTCTTCAACTCTTTATCGGTTAATTCTGATTCATTAATTTAAATTTTTTTTTTGTAGAAGCAAAAGTTTGATTTTTTTCTGTATAAATTGAATAGTGTTTTAAATATGATCTTAATGATCCCAAACCTGATAAATATTTTTTTCAAAACAATTATTTGTATAGTTAACCTTGATTATATAATCTTACCTGGTTCAGCAGTTCCCCTGATGTAACCAATAACGTTATATACAGTTCTTACTTCTTCAAAATTGTTCACAATAAGTCTTGCTTTTCTATAAAATGAAAAATAAACTTGGTTAAAAAATTCCAAATAAAAAAGTTTCAGTATAAATCAGACACATAAAAAACATGGCAAATATATACAAATTCAAAACGCGATTACCAGATCACAGTGTTTTTCACCACCTAGATGCATTTAAAAAAAGCATGGTATTGAGTGATAAATAAACAAAAATAACAACATTTTAGTCTGAACAAAACAAATATGTAATTTAACTTACAATGCATTATTAACAAATCCTGGTCCGAGTTTGTACTTGATGGGTAATTTCCCCTGCCAAGATGTAGGAGCGTCTGGTCCAGCCATTTCTCTGAAAGACAATGAAAAATAAAGTAATGTATTCGTTTAACAAAAATCTCTTAAAAAAAGCAATTAAAAATTTATTTTCATTTAAACGTATAAGAATCATAAAGATTGAGTCCATGGACTTTCTGACAAAGAAATATGAAATCGGTAAAGAAATGTGTTCGACTTGTTGAGCAAAATTTAAACTTTTTCACATCGCAAGTCTACATGTTTTAAAAAGTATAATATTGGAAAATATATCTTTTGATTTAATGTTAAACTGGCGTAATCATGCTTTCCATTAAGTGTACGAATAGTGCAGAACTTGCAAATAATGGGTGATTAACAAGCCGTGCACATTCTAGATTTTCGAACCATTTATAATCTACAACGGCGATTTCTCGTACTCTAAACAATGGGTTATTAATAGCCCTAAGAAAATGAATGCGAATTAACAACCACGTGCACATACTAGATTTTCGAACCATTGATAATCTACAACGTCGATTTCTCGAACTCTGAAAGTCGCAAATCGAAGTCTGTTGCATTTTGATTTATTTAAGTTTCGCAATAGTAAATATTATTTTTAATTTGCTCTGTTAATCAATTTCGTTTCAAATAAGAAACGAATGAACAACAAAAATGGCTTTTTCATTCTTTGCCCAAAAATTTAACCCTTGTACTTCCCATGCACTAAATATAAACCCGTTTACAGGGACAACAAACAAAATTGTAAACACTGCTGAAACATTTAACCTCAATAAAATTAACATGCTTATATGTCATTTAAATGTCAGTATCCATGGTAACAATATCAAGGTGTTACCTCAACAAATGAAGGGCATCTCCATAACTTATTGGTTGCGCTGGAATTTTAGGTAGATTTATATCCTTTATGTTCTTGCGATGGGCGTATTCTAAAAGGATAGAAAAAGAATAAATAAATAAATAAACAAATAAATAAATAAATAAATAAAAAATGACAGCAATTTTATTCTGAACATTCAGTGATTTCTGATTTTTTTTTTCTAATAACCTCATTTGCTCTAAATAATATCATTTTCGAACAAGCGATAAAATAATGACGTCATTTTTTTTTCGATAATGGCCATGTGCAAACCAAGCAATTTTGACTTTAATTTGGGCGTAAATCTTTAAAATTCCAAGGATCAAAAGTGATTGTAAACAGTCATCAAAACACAGAAGAATTAATTAGCGAGTTTTCAACTCATACAGGAAAGGCGGAAATGTACCATTCGAGTGGCAAAAAAAATATGATGAGTACCTTAAATTAGTACTCTAATCTCTTGAAAGTGCAAACAGAAATAAAAAATCTAAATACTATCTTCATTTACAATAAAAATGATAAACTGAATTAAATCAATATTTGTAATAGAAACATTAAGAATTTAATTGTCACTGGCAACGCTGTTGACCATTGTTAAAGAAACATTAAAGCAATTTTCTAAAGCGAGTTGAGTTGAGTAATGGTGTTTAACGTCCCAGTCAAGAATATTTCACTTATATCGAGACGTCGCCAGCTATAGGCGAAAGTGCAGAAATTTCGTCTGTGCGTTGCGCTGATGGCATTATACAGCAGGGTTCTTTATCGTGCCATGCCTGCCGTGACACGGGACTTCGTTTATTTTAAGTTCCCATCCGAAAGAACCGTGACTTTCATTTCGTAATGCCGAGTGCTTGGCGAAAGAACAGTCACTACCCACTTTCAAGTCTTGGGTCAAACCCGGCCGGGGTTCGAACCCTCGACCTTCCACTTACGGAGCGAGCACTCTTCAAACTAAGTTACCCCAGTGGTCAATTTTCTTAAGCCTATTGTTTACTAAAGGCAATCATATAAAATAACTATGATAACTCGAGTCATGATTGATTTATTGGTCGGTAAATTAATTGATTGATTGATCGGTTAATTGAATGATTGATTGAAAGAATGATTTATTAATCGGTTGTTTGATTGGTTAATTGATTGATTGATGGGTTGATTGGGGCTCCAAACCAAACCAAGGAAAAAAAGTATGAGAAAGTTCGTAATTTTGTTTAATGTTTTTTCCGGTCACTCTGATTTCCTCTACAATCCAAGAATTAACAGTCACAATATAAGTGAAACACTACTGACTTGGAAGTAAAACAAAATTACTCCACCTACTTCACTTTTTTGTTTCGATTTTAACACAATATATTTCAAGTGATGTTTTTTTTTTTTTTTTTTACAGTTTTATCACTGTAACATTTACCTTTTGACGGGTAAAACGGCGTGAGGTAATCCCCATCAGTACCAACTGTGCCCCTTTGTACCCCGGAATTCGGCATCCACCAAGATGAGGGATATGTATCATTTGTTCCATACATGTTAAAATCAGAAGGATCTGTGTACATAAGGATACCGCTTGCATTAAAACGTTCAGCATTCCTTAACTGAAAAATAATTGTAAAAACGAAAAACTAAAAAATACCTATATTTTATCAACAAATTAGAGGTAAACTTCGGAATAAACTTCTTCTAAATGACGAAGGAATTTTGTAATTGAAAAACGTGTACTTGTCAACAGCCGAGGCAACCAAGAACACGATAGCATGGCAGCTAGTAACATAATCGGCATTACAAGACAAGAATTATAAGACATAACAAGACAAAAGGAACACATATTGTAATCAATAAGGGGTAAAATAACAATAAGACAATTTTAAAGTAATAAAATGAAGCAGTTTCTAACATGGAATCCCCGCTAAATGTAAATCTGAAGTGAAGTAATGGCGTTTAACGCCCCAGTCAAGATTTTTTCACTGATATGAAGTAGTCAATTCTAGAATGGTGATGGAAACCATAGTGCCCCGAAAAAAATCCACCATACTTAGGCAAGGAAACTGACATTTTTTTCCTCTCGAATCTGTCCCGAGCAGGAATCAAACCTTAATTGGGCTGTGAGAGACACGATGATCGGTAAGCGCGCGCTTTTGACCACTCGGCCACCGTGGATCCAAATTTAAAAGGGAAACCGAAGAATAAATTAAATGGAACTCTCCTCTTTTCCAACAGTGAAACCGAGGAATAAATTAAACAGATCTTCACTCTAATTTACTCTGGTACATACCTTGTCTCCACGAAATATTTTACCATATCGTGCTATTACAATTTTTCCTGTAACATTTACTGAAAGGTTTCTTGACAAAAATAGAAAATCTTCTATCCTGCCGTAATTCACATACACCAAATCTCCCTGTTTACAAATATATTTAAAAGTGTGAATGTATTAATATAATTGAATTATATTTAAATTTTCAAAAAATAGTACAATTTGTTGGAAAAAACAAAAGGAAAAATACGTTTTGACTCTTTTAACAGACAGAAACCATAGGTAAGAAAACTCAATGCACTGTCTTTTAGTCTGTGTACGCCACGCTAGGCGAAAGTCGTAATGTCGTATAGTCTGTGTACGCCACGCTAGGCGAAAGTCGTAATAAGTTTATAATGATAATCGCGATCCTACAACAAACAAAAATTCCTCTAGACAATTACTTTGTTAAACTTCACAAACTTAATTTGTTTTCTACAATTTAAGGGAGGTGTTAAAAAGTGTGTGTGTGTGTGTGTGTGTGTGTGTGTGTGTGTGTGTGTGCTTATTTAATTTTTTGTTTTCATCATTAAGGAAATGTTTTACCTCTACATTCCCCGCAGGTGCAAAGGAGTTAAAAGGCAGCACAATTTCTGATTTGTCCAAATCTTTGGTTGTATTGGTCAAAACAGCTTCAAAATGTTTGGATTCAAAAACCACATTTTTACCATTCTCTACAAGTTGAACCTAAAAAGCATAAATAAAATATCATAAAGTCACAAAAACATTTATTGAAGAGATCAGTTTTGTAGTTCTTCATGTGATTTGATTTGTTTTCTAAGAACATTCTCATTCGACAAACTTTTACCCAACTTGTAATCCTTATTCTAGCCTCGGGTTCACTAGTACTATTATGTTAGATGAACACCTGTCTAAACTTCAAGTCTTCTTTACTTGTCGGATAGTTGGTTGATTGTAATGTTAAAAAACTTTTTTTTTGTGTTTTGTAGCTATTCTAGTCGAGAACAATCCAAACTGACAGAGTTTATAGTCTACGGAACCTAGTCTACATGGGGCCATTGTGCAGACTGTGTCGAGAACAAGTCTAAGGGATTGATTAAAGTACATGTCAGTGTACGCGTGAGGTGTGCGATTGTGAGTTATGGTCTGCATGGTACTAGCGCGCACCTTGTGTTAAGTTGCTAGCTCACTGGGTAGTATACCACAGACAAATATATACCACTTACCAGCCGCATTACCCTGGCATCGGATGAACCATTCGATACTCTGTCCTCCTAGTTGTAAACGCCGGGCGAAGAAAGCAGTATCTCAATTGTAAAGTCTTATTTATGACAAGGTATAACCCATGACCTCCCGCCATCTCCAATACACACATCAATTATTTACAATATATTTACCTTATTTGGATTGGTTGTGTTCGGGTATGACATCAGCACATCATACGGCGTAACGCGAACGTTATCAATACCGTATTCTTTCCAACTCTTTGATATTAATTTTACAATTTCATTACCACCAGGAGTGCCCGACATACGAGGTCTACTTGTGTATGTTCTACAAACAACATTCAATACATTGTCAAAAGAATGTATAGAGAATAAAATTGTACTAAAATAATAACAATAAATGATAATACAAGAGGCCCATGGGCCTTAACGCTCACCTGAAGATATGTCCAATATTGTTTGCAAAGTGCAATAGACAATATATTAAGTACAGAAACTTTATAAGTTTTCTCAAGTTAAGAACTCCCACAAAACTTAATCAGAAATATATCCACTCACTTTTCATTTATAAGTAGCTTATATAATATGCATGGAGTAACTGTAGTGCAATGAATAATTTCCAAATCATTAATGAATTTCAGTATAATTATGCAGCTATGTCCTTGACCTTTGAACATATTTGACCTCGAACCACATATGATTGTCATGACAATACCTACAATATTCTAATATATATGCCTATGCATGACATTAATAGTTTTCAAGATAATTAGCAATTTAAGTCTTCTTCTGCAGCTGTGACCTTGACCTTTTAATATATGACCTTGAACCATATATGAAAATGATCATCATATCAATACCTACAATATTCTAATATTCATGCCTATACAAAAAGTTAATAGTTTTCAAGATAATTAGCAATTTAAGTCTTCTTTTGCAGCTGTGACCTTGACCTTTGAACATATGACCTTGAACCATATATCAAAATGATCATCATATAAATACCTACAATATTCTAATTATATGCCTATACAAAATGTTAATAGTTTTTAAGATAATTAGCAATTTTAATCTTTTTTTGCAGCTTGACCTTGACCTTTCAATATATGACCTTGAACCATATATCAAAATGATTGGCATGTCAGTACCTACAATATTCTATTATATGTGCCTATACAAAAAGTTAATAGTTTTCAAGATAATTAGCAATTTAAGTCTTCTTTTGCGGCTGTGACCTTGACCTTTCAACATATGACCTTGAACCATATATCAAAATGATTGTCATGTCAATACCTTCAATATTCTATTATACATGCCTATACAAAAAGTTAATAGTTTTCAAAAAAATTGCAATTAAAGTCACCTTTTGCAGCTGTGACCTTGACCTTTGAACATATGACCTTGAACCATACATGAAAATGATTGGCATGTCAATACCTACAATATTCTATTATACGTGCCTATACAAAAAGTTAATAGTTTTCAAGATAATTAGCAATTTAAGTCTTCTTCTGCAGCTGTGACTTTGACCTTTTAACATATGACCTTCAACCATATATCAAAATGATCATCATATCAATACCTACAATATTCTAATATACATGCCTATACAAAAAGGTAATAGTTTTCAAGATAATTAGCAATTTAAGTCTTCTTTTGCAGCTGTGACCTTGACCTTTGAACATATGACCTTGAACCATATATCAAAATGATTGTCATGTCAATACCTACAATATTCTAATATACATGCCTATACAAAAAGTTAATAGTTTTCAAGAAAATTTGCAATTTAAGTCTGCTTTTGCAGCTGTGAACTTGACCTTTGAACATATGACCTTGAACCATATATGAAAATGATTGGCATGTCAATACCTACAATATTCTACTATACGTGCCAATACAAAAAGTTAATAGTTTTCAAGATAATTAGCAATTTAAGTCTTCTTCTGCAGCTGTGACCTTGAACTTTTAACATATGACCTTGAACCATATATCAAAATGATCGTCATGTCAATACCTACAATATTCTAATATACATGCTTATATAAAAAGTTGATAGTTTTCAAGATATAGTGACAGATATATAATTTTTAGCAATTTCCCCACTCACTGCCTTACATTCCCCATTTTGAGCCCCATTGCTACCATTTGTGCAAATCTAAAAATAGATGACCTAAGGATGTTATAAAAGAAATAACTAAGGTATACCTCTTGTAGATTCAGAGGAAAAGATTTTTAAAGTTTTTCACTATTTCCCCCCTTATGGGGCCCCAAGGGGACATAACTCCTTCATTTGTGCAAATCTGAAAGGGCTTCACCTAGGCATTATGGCTACCAAGTTTCATCAAATTTGGTTTGGTAGTTTTGGAGGAGATGATTAAAATGTTACAAGTTAACGCACGACGGACGACGCACGACACACGACAGACGACGGACGGTGAACCATCGCAATAGCTCATCTGAGCTTTCATAGTTTAGTAACAAACGTTTTATACCGTAGTCAAAGTTCTTTTACTAATATTTACCATTTCATAGTGTGAGAAAATTGTTATAGGTTTTTCTATTGTTACAAATATGATTCCGTCACTATACTATAAATGACCACCTTGAATGTGATTAAACGAATCTTGAATGAAGAGTAAAACTTCCATTACTCCACTTAAACCCGACAGCTTCAATAAAATAAACTCTGGATTTTAGTGCTTATATTCACCAGTCAAGCTGCTCAACATTATTTTATAGCCTGGTATCGATAGCAGACATATTTTATTATAACATGTATAATTCTGAAAATCAAACCGCTTTTTGTTTCAATTACCTGAGGTTGCTTTTTATTTTACTTTTGTCGATACTGTCGATAATTTTTTGAATGACGTCATCATGATTTCTGAAATAAATAAATAAATACATTTTACAGTTTTATGTAAGTTTGAAGATTTATCTAATATTTATACAGAACCAATTGTATTTTGAAATGGTTAAGGAACTTTATGGTGGCACAGAGGTGACATAAAAATGTTTTTTATATCGTGAGCTCAAGAAAAAGTTAATGAAATATTAAGTCACCTATGTATCACGTCGTATAATTTGTTCCTTTAAGCCAAAGTGGAGTGATCAAGAACATATCGAGTCAAGAACATAAACACATTTGTTGGACCAATGAAATTAACACTGACGATCCTTTTTTTTTTTTTTTTTTTTTTTTTTTTGATATGTTACTTGCAAGCACTGTACGCTATTGGTAATAAATGTCTAGATTAATACAGCAATGTACATTTCGTCTGCATTGGTCTTTTGCACCTGCACTGCACGTGACATTCCCGAAATATTTGTTATGAATTTTTCTCACATAAGTAACAATAATTGATGAAAGCTGCAGTCAGTTTCTCTATGCGTGATATAAAACTATACTTAACCATACCTCTCGTGAAAAATGTAATAGTTGGTTCCATGATAAAACCCTTTATTACGTTGCAATTTGCGGGGAAACCGACTGCTTGTTTGATCTACCAAACATCTTATTTTAGAACATTGATCACGTGATTCTTCATCGAAAACGTCAACAAACACAACAAAGAAGCATAGGTTTCTGACAATGGAAGCAAGGATACGGCAAATAAACACACACAAGTTGATTAAATATATCATTTATGACTGCAAGGAGGGATAAGTAACATTATGAATAAATCTAGTCATTTTTGAAGGACGCAATTCAGCAAGCTGAAAATTAACATATTATCAGGTTGCCCCATCCTTTAGAATTTCCATTTATCATCAGCTAATAAAAGCGAACTTGAGAAAATGAATCACACAGATCGTAATAACAACTAATTTATATTGATGAATTATTTTTTTCAAAAGTGGGTAAACTTTATGCAGCTTTAATACCCAAACTTTATAAATGTTTGAATTACAAGAATGGCAAGTTATGAATAGAGGATTTTTCTTTCTAATTCCCGTAATTTTGAATGTTTTCAATTACCAAGATGAATGAGGTTACGGGTACAAAGCAAGTCATAAGAAACGTTACATGTCGTGGTTAGTTGGTTTGTGAGTTGCTTGAATGATGTTTTACGTCACATCAGTAATTTTTGCAGCTTTACCATATTACCTAAGATCCTTCCAAATTAGCAAATTTGTTTCTAAAAAAACCCAAAAGTTTCTTTATTTCTCTAATTGTAAATCACAATAATGAGAAAATATACATAAATACAACAGCATACAAGTGCAAGATATTCAATAAATATATTTTTAACATATTCAACCCGGAGGACCGACTCTCTCGTTAATTTTTTTGATAAGCTTGCATAAATACAATGTACGTATGCTTTTTAAAAGCCTATTATAAGTTTATAGTATATAGTATATAGCTATCTAAAGCGCTGTTATCCTGTTATTATGACACTTGGAATATTTTAGGATATATATATATATATATATATATATATATATATATATATATATATATATATATATATATGTATGTATAGTTCAACAATAGCATGTGTTGAAATTTTTAGCCACATAAAAATATCTTTAAATACACTGCACTTGAGTTCTAAAAGCATATTTATGGATATAGATTTATGAGAACAATTAATTACATGCCTTTCAACCTCTCAAATCCATTTTCAAGGTATTGAAACTATTTTAATATCTTCATTTCTCTAAAATAAACATTTAATGTATTTATGTGTTTAAAGTGCCCCAGTTGGATGGATAATAACCAATTTTTAGTGGGCCCATGCTGAATATATTGTTAAATTTATCGACGTTTGTAGAAAATTACGCAACATCTCTGACATCTACTAATTTAAGTTTAAAATGGACTTTGTAACAAAGTAAAGCGATAAGTGTAAAATGTAGTTTTAGATAATTCCATTTTTTTCGAAACATTTACAAATGATGTCGTTTGTTGCACCGTTTTCAGAGCGTGAGGTCTGGGTTCTAACCAAGGTCAAGACTTTAAATTTGAGAAACTTTCTTCGCCTGACACTTGGTATTAGGAAGAAAGAGTCTCGACTGTTTCAACCGATGTCAAGATAATGTAACTTGGGAGAATAGTGTGCTTTTCTGTGGCATAGTAACTCGGTGACCTTGCACCTTACCTAAACGTCGTCCTGAATTCGCGCTAGGACAAGGAAACCTATATCACGCAATCGCACATTTCACACGTATACAAACTTGGTCTTAGGCGTTAGACGTAAAATGATACAACCATCTATCCAACCTTGGTTTTACAACCAGTGTTTAACGAAAATTTGCTTTATTTATAAAGTTATTTATATTAAACACATAATAATAATAATAATAATAATAATAATAATAATAATAATAATAATAATAATAACTAGAATTAGCTTCATAAGATGGAATAAAATCATAACTAGATATTATATCAATGAATATCATGAAATCTGACAAATCTGTGGCGAATTTGTTCAAAACAAGTAATAATAAATGATTAAGGATAAGGAAAGTCCTTAAATATTTTGCACATTTTACAAATAGTTTCTTTTGGTAAAAACTTTAAAATTCTGCACAGCACAGATGAAATTATCACCTAATGACTAAATGTTGCTTGAGTACACATCGTGATAATGAAAATGTCTGAATAAAAAGATGGCTAACAAGAGATGGTTCAATAACAGAATCGAGCTAAAGTCAAAAGTTAACTTTGCCGGAACGAATTGACTTAATTTAGTGAGTTCAAAGTTTACATTTTATATCCTCACGAGCGGGGGCATAACATTATGATACATGGTGCAAAAGTCAAGATTATTGTTCAGAAATAGATGACTTATTGGTACTCGAACTGATGACCAACAGTAACTTTGTGTGTACCACTTGACTCTACTTGTCTCGAGCGTTGTGATTTTGTGTCACTTAAGGGAACAACGTGATGACTGAATATAGTAAACAAGTACTAAACTAAACTTACAATAGATGACTGAATATCTTAATTATTGACCCAATAATTATTCATTGACTTAATTTTATATATAGAGTAATAGGGCACTATCCATTGCGGAAGCAAGGCAACTTATGATTGTAAACAAGGAAACTGTTCATAAATTCACGTGACAAGTTGATTTATTTTTAGTTCTCAAATGTGAAGAGTCTAAAATGAAACAGAGTTAATATTTGAAACATATCAAATTTCTGAAAAATTTTGTTTGATTGAATCGAGATTCTTTCTTTTCTCGAGACGGACAGTTCTTTAATGGGGAGGAAACAGGATTGCCTAAAAACTCACTGACCTAGCTTTCTGACAGTAGATCTGTCCAAGTAAGATTCGTACATGGGCTTTTAGAGTAACCCAACTCAGATGTGATCCCTGAAAGCGCGCTTTAGATCCCCTTCAGTCACCGAGGCACATATTTTCTAAAGAGAGTGATGATGAATCCGGAACAGAAGCAACACTTCGGAATTTTGTAACTGGATAAAATAATAACCAGTGTTACTATGACTACGATACTACACAATACACAAAATACAAGACTATATATAAAACAAATACACACATTTTACATATTACATGTACAATAATACAAAAAAATTTGACAAAAATAGCAAACTAGCAGTCCGTCGGTGTACCATACAAAGAGAATCTAAATTACGAGTTTGAGGTCGAGATGGGGAAATTCCGATCGAGTGGTCAGATTTTTTCAGAGCAGAGCCTCGTTTGAGATGAAAAATCTGACCACTCGATCGGAATTTCCCCATCTCGACCTCAGTCGAGTAATTGATTATTTTTCACGCATATAATTTACGGGAAAATGCCGGAATCCCTTCTATTACGTTGCAGGATTTTGCTAGCGGAAGAAATACAAAACACGCAACAATAACAAATAATGTTTCACTCACAGCAGAATGTGAACATACGCGGCAAAACAAAACAACGATTTTTCTCTTTATATATATACATCGTTTAGTAAAAATGATATTATTCATCATAAAAAAGTCTTTTTTGTCATTTTCATTTAATTTTTTCCCACAAAATTATTACCCTTGCCAATTGAAAAAAATTGTATTCCCCGTTCAACTAAGATAGGCTACACGTGCTATGGAAAAAATATCGTACCACCCATTCAGTGAGATAAATCTATCACATATGCGAGAAAAAATCTTATGACGTTTATATTTCTCACCATTTCTCACCTTACTCGACACTGTTGTGTAAGCCTAAGTCTTGTATGGATGCATCTTTATCTTTGTCTTAATTTATTAGGTTTTAACTGCCGGATGTGCACAGTTCTTTGAAACACCCTGGGTGAAACTTGAGTGGGTGATTTTTTCTATGCATTATTTAGGCTGTTTTTATAGGCATTGACACTTTTAGCGTTTACTCTTTCGATTAGAAGATTGCTCCTGTCTTCAATTACACGGAATCCAAATGAATTTTTACCAAGACATATATGGAAACTTATTTTCTATTTGAATATTCAATTGCAAGCATATATGTAATTACTTAAACTTTTCGTGTGCAATAACTCTTTTTGTTTTTAACTTGGCGCTTAAATGTTTACCATCATAACCCCCTTCCCACCCCTCGGCAAATATTATTGGCAAATGCGTGTGCGGTGTTCTGTTGAAACCATAATAAAATCATGCTTATTGGAATGACTCGAAGTTCTCATATTATTTATACATCTTACCCGTTGTCAGATTTCAGACTGTCTGTTATACCATTTGTGTGGCTGACGTCTTTATTTTCGTTGACGAAGTAACCAATGATAAACCCGATACATAATGACATCACAACCATCACTACAGCTCCAATTATATGATATCGTGTACATGTTTTGGATTTGTATGTGAGCGTTGAAGCGCTCTCGAAAGACATGTTAGAAAACCTGAAAGAAAAAAAACATATGTGAAACAAAAAGCTCAAATACATGTATATATTGTTATATTAAAATCATAACCTGGAAATCAATATGAACATTTTAAAATAAAAAAATCAAAAGTTAAAAAATAATTTATGCAATTAAAAGTCCTGTATTTGTTGCATGTTAGAAAATTGCATTCTGGGTTTGTAACTTTAAAACGTAAAAACAATACTTCAGTTGTTAAAAATCGTTTTGTCTTGTTCCTGACAAACACCTAAATCAATACATACTGCATAGAAGCACTTTGGAAATATAACAATTACATATATATAAGTACTGTTTGTGATTTATATTTTGATTACTATATCAATTTTCATTTTTCTACATTTGGGGCTGTAAAATCAACTCCTATGAATAAAACCAATTGATTGATTCTGAAAAAAAAAACGGAAAACAGTGGAACTGATTTAAAACGCCATTTGTATCACTACGCACAATTTGTTAAATCGCTTTAACTCCAAAAATAAACGAACTTTTCAATTCGTGATTTTTTAACAAGGATTTTTGGGAATTTTTAATCGTTTTTATTTATTTTGGACACGAAATCGCATAATTGTTTTCCTGATATTCTAAAGCAGGAATTAGAACTTTTTTAATTAGTCCGCAAAAATGTCACGATACACCAATGTAATATTTTCACACTGTAACAAAACGATTTTTGTAGACTTACACGGAGAAAAGTCAAATCCTTATCGACAGTCAACACTTGCACCTCAATTTTCCAATTCATGTGATTTGGCTTGATATTAGTCAATTAATTAATTTATTTATTTATTTATTTATTTATTTATTTATTTCACTATTTTTTAATCCAAATAAATGATTATTTTTCTGGGGTACATGGCCTTATTTTCAAAAACTTTTCCTCCTTAAAACAAATCTGACAATTATAAACATCAATGCTAATGCTTTTTTGCAATTCAATCACGGTGTCATTTTGAAAATCACTTCAAGCTTATAACAGTTGTTTTAATTTCTGTTAAACATCTTAATTTGTGTTTACAAAAATTGTTTATTTAAAAACAGCAATATATAAATGTCGTTGATTTAAGTTAAAGGTTTATATTTGGTGAAATGTTAATTTGCAGTTCCAAATGAAATTAGGTTAATTTAAGTTGAGTAAATTTTTATTTTTCAGGGATGTTTTTGAAACTTATGGCAAGGAAAGTCAAGGTTCATGTGATACATTTTTGGAAAAAAATATTTGAAATAAACATCTGATATTAGTTGTTATAAATGTTACCAGTAATAAAGTATAATTTTCTGTTTAACTTTTATAGAGATGGTTGGTAAGTTGAGTGTTATTTTATGTCACATCAGCATTTTTTCGGCTATTTTAAATTTAAAGCGACATTTTGAGTGGCAGTACACTTGCCCTCAATATCGCAGATAAACATCGCAGTCCATTTTTCTAGAACCAAGCCAGCAAGTAATGATCACACTTTCTAACTTGAGGTCGACCGGGATCGAACCCATAGCGTCGAGACGCGTTATCCACTCTGCGACTGCTGCCCAGAAATCCGATTAATTGTCAAGGAAATATTGTACAATGTGAAAGATAAGTGCCTATTAAATGGATACAGGATTAACAAAAAAGTTGGGTTTAAATGTCAAAATAAAATAGCGATTTCCTTACTAAGTTAGTTAAAAAATATGTACGTGACGTGATGGTTTGTGGTAAGTACATTGTACGTGTCTTTAAGGAGCAACTGGAGAATAATCAGCGATTAAAAATAATGATTTATAATTCCTGATTAAGATATTTTCTGAAAACACTCTGATAAAAAATAGGTAATGTACAAAGTAGCTTTGGAGAGTGCAGTGGATTAATGATGTTTTACTTCCTTCAATTGAACTTGGCATTCTGGGTTATCTCTTAATTATTTCTAATGTATAAATTTAAAAAAATCTTTTATTTAAGGATTGAACTTTGATTGTACTGAATTTATTGGGTGATAACTTCAGTTGGTCACGCGCAAATTGAATGAATGGCGAAGCCATTCATGAAAAAATTTGCGCGTGACCAACTGAAGTTATCACCCAATAAATTCAGTACAATCAAAGTTCAATCCTTATATTTACAATTTTTTCGCGTGACCAACTGAAGTTATCACCCAATAAATTCAGTACAATCAAAGTTCAATCCTTATATTTACAATTTTTTCGCGTGACCAACTGAAGTTATCACCCAATAAATTCAGTACAATCAAAGTTCAATCCTTATATTTACAATCTTTTAAAATTTCTACGATAAAACACGAGGTTTCCTTAAGTAATGAATTTTATTACAAAAAAAATCACGACATGGTCCTGGTTTTATTGTATTAAAAAAAACACAAACACATATTGATCCTTTACAGTTATCACTAAATTTTATTTAATTTCTGAAAAAATTCTAATCCGATTGATAAACTAGCAATTTCGGAAAAAAAAAAACGCAACAAAAATATAGCGATTAGTTGATCGCCACTGCAAGGTTTTGTTTGTAAACAATGTTGTAGTAGAACTTTTTTTGACGTATACGCCAGTGATACAGGTCCTGACGTCATGGGTTAAAGGTCGCACGTGCCCAACTAAAGTTATTGGGAAATATCTTCAGTTGCTCTGAAAGGGTTTACTGATGAGAATTTAGTACGATTGTAAATATTAGTAGATATGCCATATACCATTTTTGAATTTAATCATTTTTTGAATGTACTTTATGATTAAATTAAAAAATGGTATATTATAGATATATTTTAACAGGTGCCATGAATTACTGTGGCTGGGTGCCATATGATGTGCCTATATGTTGACACTGACACATATTCGACCATTCGCCTCGATGGCTCCGCCTCAAAAGAGGGAGGCAAAGTGTTCACAATCCCGGGTTTTCAATTTGATATTTGCTTCTTCACTTGGTGATCGGCTTCAAGAGGACAGAGTATCGACTGGTTCACTCGGATTAAGGATCATGTGACTTTGGGTGGTATGTTTGTCTGCGGTGTACTGCGGTGTACTGACTCGGCGAGCTAGCACATGAACAAAAATGTCGCCTTAAGTATGCGCTAGTACAAGGTAGACTATTGTCATATTATAATTTTTTGAATTTACTGAATGAAATATTCAAAAATTTATAATATGACATCATATTATAAATTTTTGAATATTTCATTCAGAAAATTCAAAAATTTATAATATGACACTATAATACCACTTGCACACCTCACGCCTTTCAGCTTATACACGAATTTAATCTTAGGATAAGTCCAAAGTGTTATTAAACTTTCTCTCGTAGCAAATAGTTGAAGAATCGATAATTAAAAAAAAAACAATAAAAGACATTTAGACCTGACTAAAATTTGCTAAAAAGTTAATACATACAGAGAGAGAGAGAGAGAGAGAGAGAGAGAGAGAGAGAGAGAGAGAGAGAGAGAGAGAGAGAGAGAGAGAGAGAGAGAGAGAGCAAGTGCATATGTTTAATCGTTTAAAACAGCTGGAATGTGCATTATATCAGAATGAACGTTACAGATCGCAGCAATTCCAAATATCAGAATTAACACGTTTCAACAATATGTGAAAGATATGGCAAGCATGTTTAACCGGATTTGGCATTCGTTTCTTTTGTTTTAGGTAAAAATAATTACTTTCGAATATTTTTTGCGATAGGAAACAACAAGATTTAAAAAAAAAAAAAAAAAACAGGTACGCCTGATTCAAATTTCAACATATCGTGAATGTTTGGATAATTTATGTTGATATCGTATCAGCTGCATAATTTTCCATACTACGCCCATAGTTTCAACATTTCTCTCTCTCTCTCTCTCTCTCTCTCTCTCTCTCTCTCTCTCTCTCTCTCTCTCTCTCTCGTATACACATCTTCCACTCAAAAAATGACACTTTAAATTAAAACTACAAAATACTCTTCGTTTGTAAATTGGGTTTATATTTTTTTCTTTTTGCGAGTGAGAAAGACTGGTGATACTGTAGCTTTAAAGGCATTGGAAAATAAAGACGTCAGTCAAAAAAAAATTTCGTTTTACGACATCCTCCGTGTTTGGTGAACAATGTAGTCTCGTAAAATTAAAACGGTTTAGCACAACACCATTACGTTCATTTCATAAATGTCGTAATAATAATAATAATAATTATAATAATAAACATGTTAAAAATAAAGGTCGCAAAGTGATGGACACCAATAAAACTTAGTTCACTGGACTACATATAAAGCATTCTAATCTCACAAGCTCGTGAGGCTTTGTTTGTCGAGTGGTAGAAAGCGCCTTTACGCATCTCACTACCTGGGTTTTAACCCCTCTTGTACCAGATTGAAGTGCGAATTAGCTTGCTAAAGTTTGGTGTTTTCACTCCGGTTTTTTCTACAATTTCATTCGACTAGATAGAAGTTTTATAAAATACTTGACTGGGGTGATAAACAACCGCATCCACAACAAAACATGCTCTACTCATTTTGGCTCTGTCACGATAATACGCGCTGTTTTGAAAAATCTTGAAACGTTAGCATAGTTAAAAAAAACTTGCAATGCGCTTCAAGCTAGTATAGCATCTGTCTAAATCGCACGGGCATTACCGTAAACAGACACACTCATGGCGATTTTTTTCTGTCGAGGTGCTAGTCAGTATGCCGCTGACGAGCAGTCTCATTATCCTGGCCCCAGGCTAACCAATTGATACTCTGTCTTCTACATGCCGAAAGTCAGACGAGGAAACGGTGTTTCATGTATGACATGGCCAGGGTTCCAACCCACGAACTCCCGCTCTCTAGGCTAACATTTTATCGATTTTCATTGTAGAAAAGATGTACCTTTTTGATCTATGATCTGCTTAATAGATTTCAAATTTCATTGATATTTTATTCCGAAATGGAAATAAAAAATAAACTGGAAAAAAGAATCTTAGAATAATCCTGATATTTACAACTAAGACGTTTACTTGACAATGATCAACACAAAAACCAAGTATCTTTTTTTTCATACGCTATATATCTCGATATCTAGAATATTCTTGTTGCTGGCATCAGTCGGCCCTGGCAATCGATATGAGAGAGAGAGAGAGAGAGAGAGAGAGAGAGAGAGAGAGAGAGAGAGAGAGAGAGACTGTGTGTGTGTGTGTGTGTGTGTGTGTGTGTGTGTGTGTGTGTGATTTTACTTACTGTCTATTTGGAACAGTTTTATAATTCGACTCCATGGTTTATAATTCCAATTGAATAAAATCAGAGCAGAGAAAAATGTATTGACTGTAATGTACACAAGAGCCGATAAAATATGTGTTCTCTAGAACACACAGAATTTTATTCTAATTTCCTTGTTTATAACAGTGACATATAGGAAGGATGACGTGCGTGGTTGGATATGTGGTCTTGTTAATACAGTGAAACAACTACTGTGTGAAAGTAACATGTCTGCTGTCGTAATGACTTAATTACATGCATGTTTTTTTTTAAAATCTCTCTTCTAAAATTTGACATTAATAACTACTAGTCAACAAATTGATTACAGTAGTTTAAAGTAATTTTAATTATTTAGTCACAATTTGTCATAGTAACTTTTGATTATATTTTATATGTTGTTTGTAAACACAATTATTTTAATTATTAAAAAAGGTTTTTCTTTTCACTCGAACAGAGTGATGTCACGCCTCTCTCTCTCTCTCTCTCTCTCGTCACGTAGGATAATTAACTTTAGTTTTGTCACGGATTTTAAAACATTTTCACATTTTAGGAAAATCGTATATATTTACCAAACTACACAGTGTAAAAAATTGTATTTATATAGTGTCATTGTTTATTGAATCAGCCAAAAAAAATATATCTTCTGTAATTTTTTTTTTTTTTTTTTTTTTTGAAAGATTCCATAAAAATAGCGATTACGTACCATTAAAAAATCTTCGCGTGTAGAAGACACGTAATCCTTTTAAAAGCCTTACCATTATCTTTCTATAAACCCTAATCGACAACCGAACATTTAATTTACAAGACAAATGACATTATTAAAGCAAATCTAAAACCAAATAAAAATGTTTGTTCCTTATACACTCAACATTACAAAGAAACTTAATACATATATGCTTTTTAAACTAATTATATCATACGATCTATTTGTTTTAAAAAGTACATGAAATTTATTCTTGAAACCCAGCAGCAAGTCTAGAACAATATGGAGTGTCACGTATTATATACATTTAATACATTTAAAAAATTAATCAAGTTATTAAGAACTAATGATCACGGAATTACATAATAATTAATTTTAATTAATCAATATTTTCATAAATGATATTATAGAATCAAGGTAAGAGTGTAAAGAAAAAAACTACAAATTAAGAACAGGTGCAGATTCAGATTCACAAAAACGCCACGTGATGCACTGTACATTCATGTCTGTCGGATATTGAATCACGTAACTTGACGTATTATTTATTCATTCATTTGTTTACTAGTAGTATTTATTTATTTATTTATTTTTTTTTTTTGGGGGGGGGGAAGGGGGGCAGTCCCGCAAAACGTGACGGGTGACGGGCAAATAAAGGACACTTCAGTCTTAGTGACGCAGTTTTGATTTCAAGTGGTTTGCTTAAAACTGAAACAGGGATCGCCATTTCATTTAGTAAATAATTTATGGACAAAAACTTTTACATCAACCATATGCGAAAAAATCCCAATGAAGTAATTTACCCCAATATAATTATTTACAATAAATTGTTTATTTACAATAAAATATTTACATTTATGTTTACTTTAAACTACTAGATAACAAACATGAGAAATAAACAATTATATACCGATAACAATTCGATGCACTTTAAAACTGATGCATGTGTGATTTCCTACATGTGTAAGTGCTATTGTCTACTTCATCAACTTGATTTGAGGCCGAATAGCAAAATGTTATGAGTGTTGTTTTTTTTTTTTTTTTTTTTTTTTTTTTTTTTTTTTTTTTATTTTTTATTTTTTTTTAAGCGCCGCATCAGAAATTTTCCTGCTTTCCGTGATAAGAACAAGTTTTTTATTAACCTCTCTAAGATTAATCCATTCAAGTTGATTAAAGTGTGAGATGTACAAGTGTGTTTTACACTCGGTTTAGTACAAGGGCGCACTTAAAACAACTTTAAGGTGCTAGCTCACAGAGTAAGCACGCCGCAGACAAGCTCCCGTCATGTTTTAACAGGCAGTGAACCAGTCAATAATCTGTCGTTTAAATGCTAGGCAGGGACTCAATATCTCGAACTTTAAAGCCTGTGGTATACACCGGCCACAGTTCGAACCGACAACTGTTTGCGAGGCGGACGCTCTTCCACAGAGGCGGTTACGCACTGAAAAATCCTAAGTTATTTCGTTAGTTTCTGAAACTAATGTATCTTTCTGTTGTAGATCTAACTCGACCGTAAACGCAAGGACATAAAAAAAGTAGAGAGATGGGGTGTTAGTGTGGGTACATAAACGTCCTTTGCACTTGCATAACGTGACCTGCTATCCTAATAATTTGTGGAACAAAACCGAAAAAATAATAAATTTTGATACTCCAAAAAAAGCTGAAGAAGGCTTTTTACATTAGAGAAATAGTAACTATTGTATATAAAGGGCAATCATTAGACCTTATATTTGAATTTAAAAAATGTGGTTTATATATAGAGGATCTCTTTGGTTAAAATATGAAGAAAATGATCCCTTAAAAGTGGCCTTAACTGACAGGTGGTCCCTATGGAAAGTGATCGTTATCGCAGATTTTACTTAATTTCACCTACAACCAAAATGTGCTCAATAGATATCAATGAACTAAGTATTTAGATTCATTTTGTTTTTAAGCCTTCAAATTAATATTTTACGCTCGAGAAAATATTCATTATTTTTATATAGCAATATATGTTTCACATAGAATTAAAACGATAAATTCCGAGGTGTTAGCAAGCAATATATATCGACATTTGCATGCAAATTTTGTTCCGGTCCGAAATATCTTAAATTTATTTTCATACTGCACACTTTGTCACGTGACACTGTCGTCTGAATCATGGCTGAAGAGGATATTTTTCTCAGAATGATATTGCACTAGTTCTAATATCAATATATATATATATATATATATATATATATATATATATGAACTAGTGCAATATTTGTGTATTTTGAAACAAAAATGGTTATTTCTAGATGAAATACAAGAAGAAAGCAAATGAAGTATAATAAAATATAATGTTACTGAACTGATATTGTGAAATATTGTCACTCGTTGACTCGACATTTGCACGAACTTGCGAGTGCAAATGTCGAATTATCTCCGGACAATATTTCACACGATCAGTTAAATAACCCTTTAGTATAAAAATTATATAAAACATGATTACTCATCAGAAACTTATAATTTGTACGAAATAAACAATTTTTATGATTGTATCATTTTAAAAAATAATAATAATATTGTTTTGCTATCATATCATTTACGATTGCACTAAGCTAACGTTTTCAACATCTACAAAAGGCCCGGGTGCTAACCTTTCAAATGTAAACAGGGGACCTGCATGTTGCAAATGTACCGAGTGTTGAGTACTGTTACGTACATACTCCGAGATTTCTTAGTGCAACAGATAAAATCTAACACTGCTTCCAAAATAAATAAATAAATAATGGAATTAATGAATAAATAATTTTTTTTTACTACAATCAAAATGAAACTCGAGCTGTACGACAATTATTTCATGAGTGTCAAAAATATTTAAAAAAAAACTTTTTTACGAAAAAAATATTAAAACAACAAATGAAATAAAATACAATGGATGAAGATTTCCTGTATATTTAAGCCATTGTATTTCACGAGTGTCAAAAATATACAAAAAAAAAACAAACTTTTTTACGAAAAAAAAAATATTTAAACAACAAATGAAATCAAATACATGAGTATCATGAGTTTGAAGATTTCCTGTATATTTAAGCCATTGTAAGTGTAATTGGGTAAAAAAATAGAACAGGTCACCGGATGCTCTGTCTTGAAATTAAATTTGACTGGGTCACTGACTGTAGGGCTGAGATATGTTCATTTCCTCATTATGTTAGGTGAAATGTGGTATATCGGTGATAAGGAAACGCTAATTGATACTTTGAAAACAGCAAATAGCTAATTATTGTATCCAAGTATATAGGACATTAATTTGTCCATTGTGGTATTAGTTTTCAATAAGTGTATATAGGTGAATTCTACATAGACAAACAAGAGATTATACACATTTTCTAATATGAATGATGAGATGATTTTTAAAAAAAAAAAAAATTGTATATAATGATTGTAAACTGTGAACTGTTTACTTTCTATCGCTGACTTTGGATGACGTATCTCTCTCTCTCTCTCTCTCTCTCTCTCTCTCTCTCTCTCTCTCTCTCTCTCTCTCTCTCTCTCAATATCTAAACGACTACAAGCAATGATTGTGCACTTGAAATAGTTTCGCAACAAAGTGTGTGAACAAATGATAACGATGTAGTTCGATTTACTTCATCAACAAATTAAATACTTTTTTTTCTTTTTAATAAGCCAGAATCCTGGTAACAAGACAAAGGACGTTTTAAAGCTTATTTAAGCAATGACGTACAACGCTTTAATTTCTGGTTGCATTAGGTACTGCGTTTTTTCTTTGTTTTACAAATTGAACCTGTAGAGGAAATTTGCACTTACATTGCTCCCAAGAACCTTTAACTGTGTGTTTTATATTTATCCGTCGTTTACTAATTTCGGAATTTCTTTTTATTTTTGTAAAAGTTTAAAAAAAATAACCACATGACATTTACGCGTATGATTAAAATTAGAAATAAACGATATATAAAGCTACGATATTTTTATCACAACCTATATTTTACGTTTTATACGATAATATATATATATATATATATATATATATATATATATATATATATATATATATATATATATATATATATATATATATAAAAGAGCGCTGATTGTTTGTTGTCTAACGTAGCTTATCACTGTCACGGCCAGAGCAAGTTTATTATCCTCAAGGCCTGATTAAGGATTAATATTCCAACAAGTTAGTGTTTGCATAAGATGTGCGAGTACGTTAAATGGTCGGTCTTGCAGTACAGTTTATTCAAACTTCCTCGGTTGCTCAATGGTAGAGCTTCCGCATATAGAGCAGTAGGTGTTGGATTCTTAGCCCAGTTTTGTTATACATTGAGGTTTAAATTTTAGATAATGCCTCCTCGCCTGGTGCTAGTCATTTAAAGGCAAGAGCATCGATTGGTTCACCCGAACCCTGGATAATGTGACTGGAGTGTGGTATAGTTGTCTGTGACATAATGAATCTAGCAACTAAACAAAAAGTCCTAAATGCGGAGTAGTAGAAGTTATACCATGATAAATCACATATTTCACACATACATTAGCTTGTACTTGGGGGTGGATAGAACTGTTTGTTCTCCTCAGCTGAAAAATTGCTAATGCGATCCAACTAACACACATACACTGTAGTTACAGAGGTACCACAGAAAACATTCTCTAATTACATTATACAGGCACTGAGTAAAACCGACAGGAGAAGATAAAATATCGACAAAAGTTCGAACTAACGATCATCCGCACTCAAGGCAGACACTGAGACCACTGCGCCACCGCGGCGATTTATATGTTACATTCGGTTTTATCAAAAAAATGACCTGTGTATGAATTTGAACCTCATTTCTATTCGATTTTTAAATCCCCGAAACACGACAGCGTCGGTGGCCTAGTGGTTGAAAGCGCTTACGGATCGCAGTGCTTCTCACCGCCTAGTTTCGAAGATCCTAGTTTTAAACTGTTTGTTATTAGCTTGCTGAATGTCTGTGGTTTTCTCAGGACACTGCGGTTTCCTCCACTATTTTAGAACTGACCGTCTCGATATAAGCGGAAAAATCTAGACTGGAGCTTGAAATACCATTACTCAACTCCACTCCGAGGTCCGATGTTAAATGACGTATAAAGATCCAATTAACAATAAGCGGAGCAGTATAAATATTTAAATCTTACATACCAGAATCTCTCTAGTCATCAACAGTTAGCAGATTTAAATTTTTGGATTCGATACTGGGTTTTTGTTAGGTACACAAGTCCGGAACTTTTCTATATTTCAATATTTTCAACATCCATTTTTTTAAAATCCAAACTTGTTTTAAGATAGTTTATAGTTTCTCTCAATTTTCTTATTAATAAAAACTGGTGTGTCCATCGGAAATATATATATAACACAATGGCGACGGAAGGAAGATTAAGGGAAACTCGGATATACGGTTTTAGAATATAGAAATTAATCGTGACATGTTTGATAAATAAACATGTCAGATACACGTATCTTGATCTTTCATCATCTTACTTCAACAGAAAAAGGTCAAGCAGATCAAGTGTTTAAGGACTTTAGTTTTAAAAAGCTAATATAGGTTCAACCCTTATCGTAAATCAATAGTATTGGATCACATGGGGATCATTTACGGGTGTTGCTAACTCTATCCGGAAAAAGCCTTTCTGGTCCCGAATTCGTTTCGGTGCTTGTTTTCGACGACTTTTAAGCCTCTATCTGTTGAATGGTTGATTCGGCTTGATACAAGTTATATACAAAAATGTATCTGCAACACGTGACAAAATGCAATTGTCAAAATGCAGTTTTTAAATTTTATCGTTAAATTCATTTAAAAAATGCACTGTGACAATATATTCTGCGTTCCTCTCTTTCCGAATTATTCTCTCAGTTTACAATTTTTATGACCCGGTCTCAGTTTTACAATCATTCACTCAACTGAGTGTACACTCAACTCAAATATTCCATTTTTTTCTCATCAATATTTTAAAAAATTTAAGTTTTATAAGACAACGTTTTGTTTTGTTCAACAAACCTACAATAAACAATTTATATATAAAATAAGATATTTAATTTTAATTGTGTAATGTCTTAAAAACTGGCATTAAAATATTCCAAAATTTGAATTGAATGTACACTCAATTGAGTGAATCATTGTGAAACTGGGGCCAGAACTAGCAGAAAACAGCGCAACGAATGTAAACACCCAATCCTCCAAAACACGTTAAAATCTGTCTATAAGAACTATAGCCGTATTCGACTAGTAAATTTCCGTTGAACAAGGATCAAATACTCTTTCATTCAAGACTTTTTCCTACTTTATAAATATTTATATGGATGAGCTTCTTGATAAACGGGAAACAACTAGTCGAATGTGACTTGATTTTTAAGCCAACATTTCTGTACGTAATGTGAATTTAATAAAAAGTTGCGAAAGAATTAGTATATTATATAAAATTATAATAATAATCATACTTAATATTTCAGTTCGTAAATGGTCCGTATTGACTTGTCTGTCATCTAATGTTATATTTATTTTTTTAAATCAACTAAATTTTGTAGAATTAAGAAACAAGGATACCTGAAAAGTTTACATAAATGTGTGTTATTCCTCAAAAGGTACAAAATTAAATGGAATCTTTGTGAAATTAATTTTTAATTAACTTCCTGTTTAACACCCGAAATACAATCCGCTCCAAACAAACAAGTTAGAAAAATGACACTTCCAAATTCATTATCAATTTCGCCGCGGTGGCCAAGTAGTTTAGGCTTCAATTTATAATATGTAATATTTTAGGCATTTCATTACTCTGGGTTTGTTCAAAGTCGATCGCAAATAAGACTTCCAACGCCAATAATCTCTCTCTCTCTCTCTCTCTCTCTCTCTCTCTCTCTCTCTCTCTCTCTCTCGTAATAACAGATAAAAAAGAAAAGATTTAAGATTAAATTCTAAATCTATGTACGTATAATATCTAGAAAAAAATAACTTGAAAAACAATGTTTAATATAACACATGTTGTCAAATACTGTCATAAATCTACTTCCGAAACCAGTGTTAGCCTGAATTAAAACACCAAATCAATTTGATACGCATGCTAACACCATAATCACCTGTATTAGAACTAATTCACTTTTTTATGTAAATGAGTTCTACATTAAATGTGACAATGAAAAACTTTCCATACAAACTTTGACAAAAGTGTGTCATGACTTAACGAAAAGATAATCATGGAAAATTATAAAATTATCGCGTACAGAATTTTGTTTTTATTTTTATTTTTTAATTTTGCTGAAAATTCCAATATCTGAAAATGACATTTTTATGATTGGTTTAAAATCCTGAATTTTTCATGTACTGAATTTGAATTTTGTACTAAAAGAAATATTTGAAATTCTGCAAAAATTGCCAAAGTAAACTAAAAATAAAAAATGAATGAATAAATAAATAAATAAGTTTTACGATACCTAAATATCGATCGTCTGTTTTATCAACCGATTCAAATAATATTATCGCAAAATAACCTTCTATCAACTACAAAGTTGTCATTTCATGCAATATTTTATTCATGTGAGTAAAAACCAATACGTTCACTTTTCCTGAGTACCTATAGCTACCTATAGCTAGTCACACTTTTTACTGTGAATTCTTGGGTGTTCTTAAGTGTCAATCTACTGGGATTTAAGCGAGCTACAGGACGTAAAAACAACTTAATCAGAATATTAAATTCAAGACGCAAATTGAATAACACAACGTGACGTATTCATTCCGTTGCGTGCATGGAATCAGATATATATATATATATATATATATATATATATATATATATATATATATTAATCTCTCCCGTTCATTTACATGTGTATTGCATTTCACTCGTGTCGCAATAGAAAGATAATTTCTTTTTAATTTTGTTTAAAAAATCGAGAAACGAAATACTAGTTTAATAAGACTGTATACTTTACCGCATGCTAATAATCGAACAGAAATCAAAGTCATGTGTACCGGAAGCAAGATAAACCGAAATAAACCTTATACATACAGATATAAGATATAGTTATTTTTAGATTTAATCTCCAGCAAAGTACATGATCAATACATGGCAAGAGTGTGTATACTGATATAAGTAATTTCTATTTGGTACAACTGAACTATCATACTTTAAATTTTGAGAGTTTTATAATCTTTAACTACTTCTAAATATCCTAATCCGAGCAACCTACTTTTAGACAAATCTTTATTTTTTTCATATTCAAAAAGAGAAAGCGATTTTCCTGGAAGAGTTAAAAATCATATCTATCAATACCATGACATAAAAGGCATAAACGAAGGTTAAAAGAATGCTTATAGGGTAAGACTTCCTTTTGTACCCCCTCCCCCACCCCCACCATCACCAACGCCTATTAAATTCTATGTAAAAATTTTGAAAATATTTTTTTAAAGAAATGTTTAAAATAGCATAATTTCATAATTTATAGGCTATTTTAGTTGAAATTAAAATTAAAATGGAGGTTACAAAAGAAAGTCTTTCCGCTTATAGTTTGGTTTAGCTTAGCTCTTTCACTTATACGGCGGTGGTCATTTCTAAGACGGTAAAGGGAATCCATAAAACCCTAAGAAAACTAACGACCTTTGACAAGAGAGTTAACACACTTTCTCCAACAAGGTATTTGCCAGAAGTCCCTCGAACATTGGAAACTATTATAAATTCAAAGTACATCAGGTATTGCCTAAAATAGAACGGGCACTGTACGGCACCAGAAAAGTACCCAAAAAGACCATTCTAGAAGTGTTAGTACTAATTGGTTATAAAAATATAGTTGACTTAAGATGTAATAAACGACTTGATGAATATCTTAAACCAAAATCAAATAATTTTAATATTCATAGAAAATTACCGGTTGATTTGTCAAGTGCTAGTTTATGTTTCATTATAAAACCAGAAAATAAGACTAAGTGTATCTTATCGGTTTTGTACACGTACGAACGTACCGCAGATTGGCAATACAGACCACTTAGCTCACTATACTGGTACGGAGTCACGTAATAAAGGCACATGGAAAGGGGAACCCCTTTCTTATTTGCAAAATAAATTAAACTAAATAATACTATATTCATTTAATTATAAAAAAGTAAGTAAGGAAGGAAGTAAGTAATTAGATTGTTAGTTAAACAAGTAAGTAAGAAGGTAAAAAGTAAGCAAGAAAGTAAATAAGTAAGTAAGTAAGTAAACAAGCAAGTAAGTAAGTATTTAAGTAAGTAAGAAAGTAAGTAAGCAAAAAGTAAGCAATCAATTAAGAAAGTAAGTAAGAAAACAAGCAAGCAAGTAAGTAAGTAAGAAAACAAGCAAGCAAGTAAGTAAGTAAGTAAGTAATTAAGAAAGTAAGTAAGTAAGTAAGTAAGTAAGTAAGTAAGTAAGTAAGTAAGTAAGTAAGTAAGAGAGTAGGTAAGTAATTGATTAAGAAAGTAAGTAAGTAAGTAATTTAGTAAATAAGTAAGTAAGTAAGTAAATAAGTAAGTAAGTAAGAGAGTAGGTAAGTAATTGATTAAGAAAGTAAGTAAGTAAGTAATTTAGTAAATAAGTAAGTAAGTAAGTAAATAAGTAAGTAAGTAAGTAAGAGAGTAGGTAAGTAATTAATTAAGAAAGTAAGTAAGTAAGTAATTTAGTAAATAAGTAAGTAAGTAAGTAAATAAGTAAGTAAGAAAGTAGGTAATTAATTAATTAATTAAGTAAGTAAGTAAGTAATTTAGTATAATAATAATAATAATAATAATAATAATAATAACAATGATAATAATAATAACTTTTAAACAAAACACATTACTAATAGGAAGTAACATCTTAGTCCTAAATTTCAATGACGATGGAATAGTAAGGTGCTTTTAAACTGCGTAGAGTATAACGTATAACGTTTAAATAACAATCATAATTTATAAGTTCTCGATGGAAGTTCCTATTTATTTTCCGGAAAAATTAGGCTAAGGTCATTGACAATGTATGACACACATGTTGTATCATTTCAAAACTTACACTCATATGTGTAAGATTAAAAAGCAAAATCGTGTAGCGATAGGAAAATTTGCGGTTAAACTTGAGATAATGGGACGGTTATCGGTCAGTTTCGTTGTGATAGGTGTAAATAAAACATGAATACAAAATTAATCAATTAACAGTTAATATATAAATACAAATTTGTAACAGGAAAAAAGTATTTACTTGTCAATTTCGAGGTTTTGTTGGGCGAGATGTTTGTAGCGCGCTTACGGGTGTAGTGTCTCTCAACGCCTACGTTCGAATTTCTGTTGTATTCTGGTGTGAGTTAATCGGTTTGCTTTCCGAAGGTCAGTAGCTTTTCTCCGGGTACTCGGGGTTCCTCCACCATCCCAGAACTGAGTGTCATGATATAAGAGAAAGTATTTTGAACTTTCATACCATTATTCCGCTTCTCTTGTCAATTTCAATATTTACAATATTAAGGAATAATAAACCAATCGAATAGTGAACATAAATGAATTATTAAATACAAATTGATGTGAGTTGTGTGTAATGTTGGATGAAAAACACTCAAAAAATTGTGATGACAGTTATGCCGTGCGCAGATTTAGAATTTTTTACCAAATGAAATATTCAAAATCGACATATGACAATTTTAACTAAAAAAAGTATTCGTTATACAATAATAATATAACAATTTTCACTGAGAGCTCAAAGAAATATATTCAAAATTCTACACATGACAATTTTTAAACCAAACAACTGCAAACGATGCCTAATGGCAATAGTTTTAAAAGTGAGAAAACAAGTCCATTCGAAGAATTTAAAAAGAAAAAAAAAAGATATATCTAGACGTATAAGAATTATTTTAAAGTAGGTATAAAACGATAGAGATACCAAATAAAATACCTATATTTTTATTATGTCATAAAACGAGTTACTTTTGTTATATATACTGGTTTATAACCCGAGCTTATATATAAACATAATGTTAATAATGATAGAAATGGTATTCAATGAATTCATCAAATCTCCAATGTAGTATGAGATGAATATACCCGTTTGTTTTTGTTATTATAAAAAGATTAAAAATTTACTGCAATACACAGCGAGTTAAATAAGTTTACGAGGCATAAAATATTTTAATCTCCTAAGTGGAAAATAATTTTAGAATAAATAAACAGTTATGTTAAGATCTTTAGATTCCATGTATGCAACATTAACATACTACTGTATTGTATTCTATTATGCTACTATAACCACACCACTTGGACAATAACCCAAGTTCCCATCTTAGGTCGGATGAATGGGTTAAAGGTGTTTTACGCCCCAGTCACATTACCAAAGACCGATAATGGAAGATCCTTAAAAAATTGCGCGACATATACAACGTTTTAAATACCAAGGCTAATCTCAGCACAATTGGAGATGCTTTATAAGCCCAAAGTAAATACGCATAACACAACGATTAACGATCGACAAACACGATCTGCAAGCAGATCCAAAAAATGCATGTGCTGATTTTCAATGCATTATTTTAACAGAAATTTTAAAATCAGTACATGACAACGCTGGCCAAACATCATTTTAATTTGTATAAGATAAAACCTAAAAAACAAAACATCCAACGCTTTTAGACATTTATTCTTGGGCCTTTCAATATGAGGCAAAAAAGTTATTTTAGAACCAAACAGATCTTCCAAAAACTTATCTTCCCTTACAGCCTTAACAATGGGTGTACATACAAATAGAGAAAAACATTGTGACCATTGACTGCATAACTCCAGACTTCGGATAAACCATGGGCAACGCATATACAATGGACAATATGATAAATGAAAATCACGTCTAAAAGAGGGATTAAATACTTTTATGGAGATGTTGCTGTATTACCAGTGGGAACATATCTGAATTGGACAACGCTTCAATCCTTAGAGTAAAATTGGGTTTACTTGTTTTAATAAAACTGAATCGATGTTCTTCTTATTCGCCTACCAATGGGTCAGTATCTCAACTGAACCAAAATATATTTCGAAAAAATGTGGCTTGAAATAAAGGTGGGTTCAATTTCTTAGGATTGTATCACCCTTCTTATTTAATTAAACAACCGGGTCTAAAACTGAAATTAATTTCGGCATAAATGAGCACGCCCAAATCTAGAAGAAGGAGTTTCGTCTCTAAGCAATTCACGGGGCTAAATTATCTTACTTATTTTTCTAAATCATCCTGCTTGTTTTCCTACGTATACCTGTTAGAATAAATGCAAAGATAAAATAAGCAATGCTTATATTTCTTAAGAGTGAGGTTGAGCTAAAATATTTCATAGAGCCGAGTCCAATCGAAAAATTGGCCTAATATCTGAAAAAAGAACTTATTTTGTGGAGGCGACGGAATTCATTTTTATTGTTTCTTATGGTCGTCTCACATCTTATTTGAGGATAAAGAAACAAAGGTAAGCTATAAACCTTGTAAATGGAAAATCCATTAAATATTTTACCAATGATTTCATTTTTACGTCTCATTGAACAATTGTAACATAAAGCAACTATAAATACGAAGGCGTTTTAGCAAGCTGAAATATTTTGTTTTCTGTTGCCCACAACACTAAATTAAATGTAAATAATAGACATGATTCATTTTAAATTGTATACTCTAAGTAATATTTACCTGGCTGTATCCGAGGAATACATTCTTGTCCTAATTGCAAATCACTAAATTATACTTCAATAAAAAGTTAACAGCTTAAAAATATTCTCCTTAAGTTGAAAAATTACAAACGTCATGCATGAAATAACATGTTCCAATCGAGTTATTCCGTTAATGATATGAGTGAATTTTCACTGACTTGGAAGGTAAAAAAATATTGAATCTTTCCTTTCCTGATAAAAGTATCCAATAATTACAAGAAATTGAAATTGAGCTTATCCTGTTTCTACACTGATTCCTAATATAAAGTTTTTCTCTTGATTTATATCTTTCCTGTGACAAGTACCCGAAAATTACATAAAATCCGAACTGAACACGTTCTGTGTTCACAAGGGTCCTCTAATAAATATTCAACTTACTTAAATACTTAAAACCCTAATTTGACACTGCGATGTATATTTTAACATCTTATAGATAGAACACAGTTTTAATCTTTGAAGTAAAAATAAATCAGTTATAGATCTATAAATATAATGTGTCTTCGATAACAAAACATTATAAAGTAACTAAGATAGCAAGGCATGCACCTGCGTCGTCATTTCCGGTTTTAATTTCACGTCAGGCAAGTATAGATGTTCAAGGAAACAGTAACCTTTTTATGGAGTTCGATTAAGAACAAATTTTGAAATATACATATATCTCCTTTGAATGACAGGACAAAGAAGCATGCAAGGAAAAGGAAACCGACAACGTGAAATGGCGAAGAAGAAAAGATTGTTAAACCGACAAATTAAAATAATTACTAAGCGATATAGATAAATCGATAGCTCAAAATGTCGAAGTTGCAAAACTGATACCTTAAATTGATGAAAGAGCGAAATTAAAAATTAAAAAATATCGAAAAATCGAAGTTGTAAAACCGATAACGCGAATTGGTAAAGTTGTGAAGTTGCTAAACCGAAAAATAAAATTACGAAAATGTTAAGCTGTTAACACAAAACAATGAGAGAACGATGACGATAAAACGAAATTGCGGTCGCAAAAAAACGTTAATAACATCTGCTTTTTAGCGTTTTCGCTTTATTTCATTCGCATTTGCGTTCGTTCGTGATTCTGTCGATGGGGGTGGAAGAAAGATATTTTTTTTAAAAAAAAATGCACTTAGTGTACACCGTAATGCACACTAATGTTACTTTGATTGTATTTTATTTTTTAATCTTTTATGAATAGATCAAAGTCACAAGGCATTACATAAGTTGTACACCGGTACCAATAGTCCAAAGCCGGAGTTAACAGCGAACAGACGTATTATTTACACAGAAACAGTGTTATAGCGTACATTAAACAATATGGTCTCAATAGAGTCAGAGACAAAACAAGTATAAAGGTATATTGGTTTTAAAGGTGGTTAAGTTAAAGGAAAACACTAGTTTTTTTTTTTTTTTTTTTTTTTTTTTTTTTTTTTTTTTTATATATATATATATATATAAAATAGGTACATCGGTATTCCAATAACCGTGAGTCATGGTCAGATTCCATGAATATAAAGAGAAAAATTTTGAATAGGTCTTAAATCGCTGTCACAGTATCACTATAAATAAACGCTTTTCGGAAACCAAAGATCATTCGTGTCATTCAATGATTGCGACCATGCATCTGAAGGGAAAAAAAAAACAATCTCTGACGGTTCGTAGAACAAAGTTATAAGTTACTAAAACTGTTTCTTTTATTTTTTTTTATTTACTTATTTATTTACTTTTATTGTTATATATATATATATATATATATATATATATATATATATATATATATATATATATATATATATATATATATATATATACGCTTGATTCTTTGGTCATTCTTTCTGCTTTTTGCAATGGTTTATTTATTACTAGTGGCTGAGAGATTTAAAACGCAGTCACAAATTACAGCGCCTCTCAACGTCTAGGTTCGAATCTATCTCGGGCAGAACCTTGTGTAAAAAGACTGTCGGCTTGCTTGTCGAAGGCATATATATGATTTTCTCCTAGCGCTTCGGTTTCTTCCATTAGCAGCCACTGCGGTAGCTCAGTTGGTAGAGTGCTCGCTCCGTACGTGGAAGGTCGTGGGTTCGAACACCGGCCGGGTCTGACCCAAGACTTGAAAGTGGGTAGTGACTGTTCTTTTGCCAAGCACTCGGCATTACGAAATGAAAGTCACGGTTCTTTCGGATGGGAACTTTAAATAAAAACAAGGTCCTGTGTCATGACAGGCGTGGCACGATAAAGAACCCTGCTGTATAATGCCATCAGCGCAACGCACGTACAAAATTTTTGCACTTTCGCCTATAGCTGGCGACGTCTCGATATAAGTGAAATATTCTTGACTGGGACGTTAAACATCATTACTCAACTAAACTCAACTCTTCCATTAGCCTAGAACTTCCCGGGATCCTTAATTGTACTATAACCACACCACTGGATATAAAATCCAGAGCTCTTTTTTATTCGGGAGTTTTGTATTTATAAAATTTTTGTTTTTCTATACGAGTTTGTTTTTGTCCTTTCCAATCTTGTTTCTTTTATACTTGTATTCGTTTTGTTGGCTGTTAAATACATGTTTTTTTCAGTTGCAAATTTAACTCACTCCAGCTCCTTTTCTGAATACTGACCATACGTAAGTCGAGATTCAACAACGCTTTTAAGTATAAAATAAGAATTACAGATTGAATAACAAAAATTATCACTTTTTTGTTGCTTATCACGCCATTTAACAATATATAATGTTTCTGTATCATATAATTTACTGATGTAGCTCTATATTTACTTATTGTTTTGGGTATCATCATGCCTCTAAAATGTTATACCTTACCATAAACATCATGCTTTGTGTGATTAAAATATTTAAATCATAATTTTATATCATATAATTTTCTTGTAATCCATGGCCTTTGACCACCCAAACTTGTGACACGTGTTCATTCATGCAATTTTATAAAATATGATAATTTAAAAAAATCTTTGTCCAATCCTCATTATACATGTAGTAATAAAATCTCTCTCTCTCTCTCTCTCTCTCTCTCTCTCTCTCTCTCTCTCTCTCTCTCTCTCTCTCTCTCTCTCTCTCTCTGTGTGTGTGTGTGTGTGTGTGTATGTATGTGTATGTGTGGTCTTGAATTGGCTCCATGATAAAAAAAATTGCTATAAAACATCTAAAAACAAAACTCTCATTCCATTTCTACAAATGTGGTCCAAATTTGGTCATTTTAATGTCATTTCTAGAAACTTCTAGAACGAACATAAAACCCAATGTTAATAAAACACATGATAATTACTGGTGTGTCGTTATCTCTACATATAGTCAAGTTCTTTATAAAACTAGTCTTCCTGAATAAAGGCGTGAATATGACTTTTAACTATAGCATCGTGTTGACAAAAAGTGCTAAAACAATAAAAATTAAAATTTGCATTTTTGAAATATTTTTATAATATTTTAGTAATAATCTATTTCCATAAGTTTTTCTAATGATGTTGTTTGAGCCACTCTACATATTTCAGTGACCTACTTTAAGTCGCTGTTGCATTGCCGCAAACATGTTAATTGCAGTTTCTTTAAAAAAAAGTAAACTGAAGCCGTTAAAAAGTTGAAAATAGGTACAGACGACTCGAACAGGAATGCAAACACACAAGCATGTACATGCACATGCCATGCTATGCTAAACTTTCCTTTGCGCGAAGAACTAATTTGCAGATGCGAGATAAAACAATGTGTAATTAACCAGCTTTGATTATTGTGACCTCGATCAAGTAAACTGCAGTAAAAGGTTGTAAATGTTAAGACCGAGTCTCTTATATAAACCTGTAAAAATATAAGCACTTTGGAAAAAGATGATTAGTTTTAAAAATATCGCATGAACGATTCGAGTAACATATGTTTGCTTCATCTACATGCACAAAAAATGCATTTTATGACGTCACTACTATGTGTCGATTCAAAATACTGACGTGGCGTTATTATTTAAATCACCGAAAGAGAGACAAAGTCACTTTTCGAATTAAGCACATGTTTATAAAAAGTCAAGAAAATGTTTCCCTTCTATATTCAGTTTTATTGGAACTGTTCATTAAAATATGTAGTATATCATATAACATATATAAGTTGAAATAGACCGATGTTTTTTGTATGTATGTTGAAATTAACACTGAATAATATTTAAATAGTTACTGAAAAATATAAACTTCCAAAACGAAAAATACATATTATTTATTTAGTTAGTTAGTTATTGGTCAACGATGACAACTTCTTGGAGCAGCATATCGTCAGATTATCATTTCGGCTATTTTTTACTCTACCTGATGACGCGACTGTTCTTGTAAGGAAAATTGTTTATATAATTCTATCTTGCAATTTTTTTGAAATAAGAAAATCGAGTAGTTGACAAGTCGAAAAAATTTGAAACGTCACAAACAGGAACGCAAACACACAAACATACTCATGTACACGCTACCCTATACTAAACTTGTAACACGAATAGCTGTAAATTTCTCGATCCGATGTAAAACAACATGCAATTAATAAGCCGTATTCGTTGTGATATTTATATAATAAAATACAGCAACTGTAGTAAATATTAAGACTGGTTCTTCCATTGATGGAAAATCCGGAAGTATAAAAAAGCATAAAAATATAACCAATGTGTTTAAGTCACCTACATGCACACAACCTATATGAACTGAGATACCATTTTATCACGATCTTCGTTTAATTGACTTATATGACGTCAACAGCAGCCTTTACCATATGTATATCTTTTATCTTTACAGTGCGCTAAGGGCAATGTGCAGGGAGATTTCTATAACGTGTTGTGTTATGCTTGCCGTGACACAGGGCATCTGGTTTTAACATCTCATCCAAAGGAACCCGCGAATTTCATTTCTAAATGCTGAGTGTTTGACGAAAGAACGGTCACTACAGTCACTACATGGTTTTCAAATCTTGGTCAGATATGGCGAGCTCCAACATACGAAACGAGCAACCTATCAACTGAGCTACAGTAGTGGTACAAGTGTACTAGAACATTCATATTTGATAGGTAACAAGATGCCCTCTAGTAAAGGATTTATTACCAGAACGAATGATTACAACTATTTGTTACGTGTTGTAGTATCGGTGACTACGGCTGTGACCAAAGACTTTTTTCAGCCACAGCTTATTCTTGAAGTACTTATGCTAGAATTGTATCTATGTCCGATTCCGTAACAGAGACCTATTAATTGAGGCGTCATGCTTATACGCCGTTTCAACATAATGACATTCATTATCATTAGCCGTATTTGACTGATCGTTTTCCGTTTAGCAAGAGGCTCTTCTTTATACGGTATTTTCCCACTTTCATTAGTGACCAATCACACCACAGACAACAACTTTACGTTTGTTATTCGACTGGTAAGCTGTTCTCAACGCGACCTTCGTGAACAACAGTCTTTTTAGAAGTGACAAGTATGTTGAGCATTTTACAAGTCGAATGACAAATAGAAAACTATTAGCATAAAGGTGTGAAAATTTCAGTTAATGGAAGAGCCTCTTGCTCGACGTTAAACAACCAGTAGAATACGACGAATGTATTTAACAATTGAACAAGTTTTTGCATTCATATTAACAATGGACATCATTTCCAAACAGTTCAATTGTTATATTTTCGTGAATATTTTTTTAAAAATTCATTTTTTTCAAGACTCAACTCAAAAATTACCGTCTATAGCATATGTAGACAAAACAGCCACGAAGAACGTGTATTTCATACTAGACAGAAAACGTGATTTTCGACCAAAATATAGTCCACAAAAACATCACTTTTATTATTATATTATTATTATTATTATTATTGTTATTATTTACTATGTCATATACCATTTTTTTGAATTTAATCATAAAATACATTCAAAAAATGGTATATGACATCATTCAATATACAATTTTTTGAATGTATTTTATGATTAAATTCAAAAAATGGTATATGACAACTAGTATATTTCTCATAAAAATCATGTTTATGAAAAATTGAGAAAATACCATCAATATATCTAAAAACAATAGTACCATAGTACATAAAAAAGCCCGAGAATAATCCGGTATGCAGACTGTGTCCACTGCAAATATAACCTTTCCAAGAAGTATTTTATTCTTTTTGTCTACCTCTACACTAGAAAGAAAATGACAATTTTTTTAAAGCATGATATCGTCAGATTTATCATAAAAGCTTTTTTTTCTACTCTCTACCTGATGACACGATTGTTCTTCAAAGGATTTATTGTTTGTAAGATTCTATCTTTAATGAATTTCATGGTTAAAATAATGTGTTTATTTTCGTAATATTTAAAAATAGAACAATGAAGAATAGAATTTAATACGTAACTACAAAACACATGAAAATCCAATACTAGTAATCCTTAAGGGACATAACTGAACAAAAATAATCACAGAGGCCATATCATAGTTTCCCAAAATTATATAATATACAGTATACCTATGTTTTATTGAAAATCGCTATCGCAGTGAAAATATCGTGTTCGTCTTTCAGCAATTTTTAAAGTTATGTGATGACAATGGTCGCCAAACTGACCCATGCACAAATAATAACAACTTTACTTCAAAATCTTGAGGGCCGCTTAAGGTGGTTCATAGGAAAAGCGTCCGACTCGGAAGCGGAATATCGCGGATTCGAATCCCGGACGGGTAATACGTGAGACTTTAACATTTGAGTTAATACTTCCAATTCTGATAGTGCTCGCTTCGATATGCTGGGGATCGGGACTTTAAAACCTCGGCCGGTTTGTCCAAGACTTGAAATTGAAAGTGAGTGTTCTGTCGCCAAGCACTCGGCATTTAGTAACGATCCTTCGGAGGAGACCTTAAAAAACCGATGCCCCGTGTCACGGCAGGCGTGGCACGCTAAAGAACCCTCTCTGCAAATTTTCCTTAGTGCACTGCAAAGGTCAAAATTTCTGCCACTTCACCTAAACCTGGTGGCGTTTCAATATATATGTAAGTGAAATATTTTTGAATGTTTAACACTATTCAATCAAATTCCTTTCTGGCACTTGCCCCATTCTCGCTAATACACAGCATACCATAAAAACACACTCGCGCATCTTATGCATAGATAAACTTGTTCTTGGGTATAATTCTTACAATTGAATAAAACTGTTTCTCGTCGCAAATAGCTAAAGTGTAAATTTGACGTGACACAACATTACAATCAACCAAACAATGTAAGAATTAAAATTAATGGTCGCCAAACTAACCAATACATAAATAATTCGTGGTAATTAGATCTTGGTTTTTCAAAAACCTTCAGGTAATGTAACATAATGACAATGGTCACCATACTGGCCAATACATAAATAATTCGTGGTAATTAGATCTTGGTTTTTCAAAAACCTTTAGGTAATGTTACATAATGTCAATGGTCACCAAACTGGCCAATACATAAATAATTCGTGGTAATTAGATCTTGGTTTTTCAAAAACCTTTAGGTAATGTAACATAATGACAATGGTCACCAAACTGGCAAATACATAAATACTTCATGGCAATTAGATCTTTGTTTTTTCAGAAACGTTCAGGTAATGTAACATAATGACAATGGTCACCAAACCGGCCAATACATAAATACTTCATGGTAATTAGATCTTTGTTTTTTCAGAAACGTTCAGGTAATGTAACATGATGACAATGGTCACCAAACTGATCAATACATAAATACTTCGTGGTAATTAAATCTTGGTTTTTTTTAGAAACCTTCAAGTTATGTAACATAATGACAATGGTCACCAAACTGATCAATACATAAACACTTCGTGGTAATTAAATCTTGGTTTTTTTTTTTTTAGAAACCTTTAGGTAATGTAACATAATGACAATGGTCACCAAACTGACCAATACATAAATACATCGTGGTAATTAGATCTTTGTTTTTTTCAGAAACGTTCAGGTAATGTAACATGATGACAATGGTCACCAAACTGACCAATACATAAATAATTCGTGGTAATTAGATCTTTGTTTTTTCAGAAACGTTCAGGTAATGTAACATAATGACAATGGTCACCAAACCGGCCAATACATAAATACTTCATGGTAATTAGATCTTTGTTTTTTCAGAAACGTTCAGGTAATGTAACATGATGACAATGGTCACCAAACTGATCAATACATAAATACTTCGTGGTAATTAAATCTTGGTTTTTTTTAGAAACCTTCAAGTAATGTAACATAATGACAATGGTCACCAAACTGATTAATACATAAACACTTCGTGGTAATTAAATCTTGGTTTTTTTTTTTTAGAAACCTTTAGGTAATGTAACATAATGACAATGGTCACCAAACTGACCAATACATAAATACTTCGTGGTAATTAGATCTTGGTTTTTCAGAAACGTTTAGGTGATGTAACATGAAGACAATTGTCACCAAAATGACCAACATAAAAATCGTATTCTAAGTAAGTTTGTACTTTAGAAAGCTTGAAGCAATCATAAATAAAACTACAATTACAATTAATGTAGCATATAAGTATTTGGTTCTTCATAACCCCTGGACAGGAACAAAAAATACTTTAGGATATCGGGTTTCAAAAGAGAAATAATATCAAGTAATCGAATTGATGACCCGTGACAGTCATAGTACTCTAAAAAAAAAAGATTTACAATAGTGTATCTCTTGTCTTTCCTTTTATTATAAAATGGTTGTTGTAATGTTTTTACGTCAGACCGGGAATTTTTTCAGCTATTTGATACGAAAAAACTTTTATTAATTTTTCTCTCATACTACTTAACAAGTCCGTGTAAGTGTGTGATATGCAAGTTTGTATAATGGTCGACTAGTGTTTACTCAGGATGGCTTTTTAGTAAGGTGCTAGCTCATCAGCTAGTCACTGTGACTCAGACAAGCATACAACTTTCCCGCCTATTATCCTAACAGGTGTACCATAACCTGTCTTCCTTATACCAAACGAGGATGCAATATTCAAATTTTATGTTTAAATTTTACGGGGTTCAGACCCATGACGTTCCTCTCTCTACAAATGAGCCACTGTGTTGGGCTTATTATACAAAGGGAAATAATAATCAATGTGTTTGCAGAAAATGTTCAAATATCTATAGTCCAAATAAAGACAAAAAATAGGAGAGAGAGAGAGAGAGAGAGAGAGAGAGAGAGAGAGAGAGAGAGAGAGACAGAGAGAGAGAGAGTTTTACTTTTCAGTCATGATTTTTTCACCTACAGTGAGGCGATCAGTTAAGGGATTAGGTGGAAACTTGAGTGCCTTGAGAGGACCATCGACCTTAGACAAGCTTTCTTGCAAAAGACAAATCCCTTGCTTTAGGATCTATCCCAAGTATGATTCAAAACAAGGCAGTGAGGGGCACTGTGGTCCGTAAATACTCGGGTACCGAGGGCCCCTTCTTACTTACAGATGGTAACGGTACACTTAACTACATGTAAGTGTTATAAAAAGCTAAATAAACCCTCCAAAGGTTTTACAATATAACAAAATATAAGATACCTTTATTCAGAGGGATTACATTTACTGAACAGAGAATACAATCAGAGACAATGTTATCACTATATATATATCAGTGTAAAATATATTATGATATATATATAATACTTAAACCGATTTAAATAATAATCGCTAGTCTTCAACATAATCTCAAACTATTGTAGACATTTAAAATATTTACACATAATACTAGATAGTATATTGTGTCGTAAAAGTCAAACAAGTCGTAAAATACAAATTTATACCATGGAATTCAAGAGTTGTAATTCTAGGGGTTTATTCCCTAACGTATATAATGTATCATTAAGATATATTTTAACCAGTTACAAGTTTCTTATCTATTGTGTTAGCATCTTCCCAAGCACGGATGGCGAAACCGATTGTTCTGAAATGTGGTGTAGGGAATTGGAATTAAACAAGTGCTATTAATTAAACAAATAATGCAACATCGGTAGAGAAGAAACAACATCAACTCCACTCCAAAACACCCACCCACCCATCCAACCATCCCCCCCATATAATAAATAAAAAGGAGAAAGGCGGCAATGTTTTAATACAATCCTTTAGATTTCATATTTATTATAGATGCACCCAGTGTGACAGGCAACGCTCAAATTATTTTAGTCCAAAAAGGTACAAGTATCGTACGTGAGCTTATTGTAAAAGGCATCTTAGAGGGTATGGGTATGGAGGATAACGCCTTATTTCTTTCAGTACCAATACAAAACAAAAAGTACATGAATTACAAATGAGCCTATTAAGTCTCTCTCTCTCTCTCTCTCTCTCTCTCTCTCTCTCTCTCTCTCATTTGGAGGGGCTGTGCATGATTGACAACGCTTGGTTTAATATCAATACAAAAAGTACATCAATTTTAAATAAGCTTTTTTTAATGATGGGTTGGGCATGTTTAAAAATGCTAAATTTGTTTCGGTACAAAAAAAAATCATGTATTTTTACAGATCTATTGAAATCATTTCCTTAAGCGGAGGTGGTATGACATACAACGCCTAATTTTTGTACAAATCAAACATAATTTGTCATTTTTCATCCAGTTGCTTACAGTTGAAATATAATCCTATCTTTATGCTTGAGATTTGCATCATATGATACATAACATTTTATTTCTTAGTTAAACAAAACAAAACAATTAAAATGCAGGTGATGGACTGACTGTGAAATCTATACAACAAGTTATATTTTAGAAGCTAAAAAAGTAGGTATCACCTAATTCATTCAAAATTCAAATTAAACTATTTTTATAACTATCATCTTACCTCTCTCTTTCTGGCTCCATCATAGGTGTATTTATGGACATTTTTATAAAAATTCCAAATTATATGAATTATAATTTCTATAAATTATATATATATACGCCGGCACTTTTAAAAAAATCCACCTTTATCAATTAACAAATCAGATATTACATAAAGTTACCACATGCAAATCATCAAAAATTAATGAGTAACTTCTTTAAAACACAGATCGAGCAATGAACCGATTCGTTCTTTTTTATCTCTCCTAAATCGGGATTAACGGACTAACTCTAGATTCCCTTTGTAATGAATACCAAAACCAATTATGTCTATTTCAGTAATGTACCAGAACGTTATCTTCAATTCCCCTCCTGTCCGTCTGTTTGAGTCATAAGAAGGTTGAAGTTACGGTTCATTGCCTGTTTAGCCCTCATATATATTAAATATTTTAAATTATATACATTAAATGTTAATGTTGAACTTAGAACTTAATGGAAACATAGCCTCATTTATTCGGCCTTTCTAGCGTAAATCGTACATAAGAAATTTCAATTGTTTTACGGTCACTTCATATCCATTTTGTTGGCGTTTGTCTTAGATATTCTCAATTTTTTAAGCTTCGGTGGAAATATTTTGCTTATTAAATCTTCAAAGGTAAAACGCTATTAATAGGCTAATTAAACATACCATATATCATGTAGTATTATCATTTCACTGGGAGTTTTTTAGCATATACATGTTAATTTTTGTTTCATTTAAGAATGCCTAACATTATTATTATTATCATTTTATTATTATCATCATCATCATCATCATTATTATCATTATCATTATTATTATTGTTATTATTATTATTATCATCATCATCATCATCATCATCATTATTATTATTATTATTATTATTATTATTATTAATCACTATTATTCATTATTATCGATGTCGTTGTTGTTGTTGTTGTTGTGTTCCGATAAAAAAAGTTGATTGATTTAATAGGGTCAAGAATATTTCACTTATATAGAGACGTCACCAGCTATAGGTTAAGTGGAGTCAAAGTAATGGTGTTTTACGCTCCAGTTAAGATTCTTCCTGATTTCGAGGCGGTCAGTTCTGGGATGGTGGAAAAGACCGAAGTGCCCGGAGAAAACAACCGACCCTCGACAAGCGAACTGACAAACTTTCTCACACTAGGGTCTGTTATGAGTGGGATTCGAACCCAGGCGGTGAGAGGCAGGGTGATCTGTAAGCGCGCTTTAGACCACTCGGCCATATAGGTTAAGTGGCAATAATTTTTACCTTTGCAGTCCGCTAAGGGCAATGTGCAGGTAGGGTTCGGAGCATCGGTTTTTAAGGTCTCCTTCGAAGGCCCCCATGACTTTCATTACCAAATGCCAAATGATTGGCGAAAGAACAATTACTACAAATTTTTCAAGTCTTCGTCAGACCCGGCCAGCGTTTAAAACCAGATCTCCTACACACGGAGGGATCGATAAAGATAAAATCTGTTCAATAAAATCAAAGATGGTAACTTTTTTAATAACAGGCTAATTTTTATCGTCTTCATTTGAAACATGTTTATTAGTAGATATAACATCCATACATTAACGAATTTGTTGAATAGGAATGGATTTCCGGAATGTGCACATATGGCACAGCCAAATTTTAACATGCACATGGCACAGCAAAATTTTAACGTGCACATGGCACAGCAAAATTTTAACAAGTATTTGTGTTATATATTTACTAACCCTGAGCGGGTACCGCTGCTGGTGGAGTAAACTCCCCGAGCGTATCAATAACTCAGTAGGCAGTACTCTGTGCTGTCAGAAAATGTACCTTGTGACAAATTTTTCAGCCGTTTGAATTTTTCAAATTTATTTAAAACTAAGGTTTGTTCCCTCCTTAGCTGGGTTTCGATTCATATAATTTACGAACGTTGGATTCATTTATTTTCAAATGTTGGATTATATTTTTATCAATCAACTTTTTCGGCCATTAGTGTCACTGATGAGGAATGATTTTTCGAAATGTGCACATATTGCACAGCAAAATTAAACAGATATTTTTGTTAAATAATTGACTTTAGAAATTGTTAGGAAGAAAGTAGGCCTCTCACCAAAAGCAATTTAAATCGGTTCTAAATACTATTCAAACAAACGATTTTAAACAAATTTACAGCAAAACCTCAATTCATGGCCACCATTTATTTAGTTACATATTGGCATTATAAGGCGCTTTCAGGTAATTAATAAAAAAAACAACAAAAATGGATTTTAGGATTTTTCAAAATTCACGGTAATAAGCGAGATAGTAGTTACTGGGTTTACTGTATTCTTATTAAGCTGTCAATAATTTTTCATGTTCATTTCTTTTTGTATCATATCTATCAATGTTAATTTCGCTTAGTCAATTAGAATCCCCAAAAGCAATGACAGAAAGTACAAACCTACAAGGGTAATAATATTCATGTTTCCTCAAATAAATTAATTAACAAGTGATGATATGTAAATGAGGTAAGATTATTAGGTTTAATTAAAAGGATTTTATTTAAATGCGGTTCTGTATATTTGACAGTAGTAATAAAAAATTAAATCCTTGTATTATACAAAAGTGTTATGTAAGCATTCTCGTGTCAGAGAGTTCAAACAATTAAAAATAAATGCATGTGAATTTGATAGACCAGTCGAAATGGAGTAATTGTCTTGTGCTCGGACCTCTACTATCACATTAAACCTAGGTAAATTCCAACGATTATATTAATACAGTGTTATTTTTAAATATTAAAATATGATGATTAATGTGTTTAAGATAAATGGTTTACCGTAACAACCAATACTATTACATTACCATGTGGCAAATTCATTTCATAAGCAGGAAGTCATAATATAAAACTTTTTTAATGGAACAAAGAATGGCAAATACGCACCTTTCTTTGTAATTCAGGATAGGTCGAAAATGTCTACAAATTCGCTGAAATTTGGCACGTGCCTCTAAAGACAAAAGCAATGGGGGATAACAACCAAAACGCGGAATATTCCCACAATTTGTGATGAAACATACTAAATAATTTTAAAATGCACTTTAAATTTTATTTGAATAAGTCGTTGATTCATTACACGCCTTTCGACATACATTGACAAATTTATATAAAAAAAAATACAAGGAAAAAAAACGGTTTAAATATGAACTATGAATTTGCATAAAATGAGTGGTTATTGTTATACTACTTTAAGCTATGTTAATTAGTTTGTTTAAATAATTTACAGTTCGACCTCCTACAACTTAGGACATCACATTTAAAAGAGTTATGTAAAAAATATGTTAGGTTCGACTTCTCAATTCAAATATTATTACGTTTTATTGATTTTTTTGCATTTTTACTCATACTGCATTGACGTCAAACTGTCTTTTTAAAAAGATATTAGTCACAAAATATATTTATTTTGTTAACAACGGTTTTAGTGGAAACGAATACGGTTGGAAAACCCATCTTTGTTGTGACAACTTACATGTATGTATGGTGAAATATCATTGATAAAGCGCTTAATTTGAATTTCAAAATTTAAAAAATATATATTTGATTATAAACGTGGGATAAGTATTTCATTTTAAGACTTGAAATAAATTTTTTGATGAGATAAACTTGGAAAATGCATTTTCTATACTAGTAGTACGTACTAGTGCATTTAACACACATATCACGTCAATGACAGATTAGCATTTATGTGCCAACAGACTTGCTTCTAAATTGTTTGATGTTTCTTAGATACTGATTTTGTATATATTTTAACGTAGGTATACATGTTACTTTTCAAAGACAAATATAAATTAAAACTGCCTCTTTTGATAATAAACCCCAACGCTCGGAACGACACGATTCTACTTTCTTACTTTGACCTTTGACCTTAGATGTTGTACATGACACATCGTCTTGTCTTTTTATAGATTTGTGAAAAGTTTGATCAAAATCCATTCATAGACGTTAAAGTAATAGAGCAGGCACAATTGACACGAACAGGCAAACAAAAATAGTGGCACCGATATATCCCCACCCCACAATGTCCCTATCCCTTCAAACCAAGGTTGCTGATGGGAAGAGTTAAATTTGTTTAATACCATAAACATGGACTTTGATTCAAATTGACTATTTAACTGCAATATACTTTTCGTTTTTATTATTATTATTATTATTATCATCATCATCATCATCATCATTATTATTATTATTATTATTATTATTACAGCAAAATCGCACATGTTCGCGTGGGTAGGAAGGGGGATTAAATTGCGCTATTTTCACGGGAAAACCACAAAATTTAATGTCAATAAAAAATTACCAAGACCTCAATGGAATTTATTATCACAAAATCGATTCCACATTTTTTTAAAGTTCATTACCACGAAATTTTACCACGATATTTCAGGCAACCCAACGAATATAAATGAATCTACATGTTTCTTATTTGTTTTATATGTAATTACAAATAATGACTATTCTACATGTAATTAGAACACATAGTTGCGTTACTGTACACACTTATAGATTTAGAACTCACGTAGGTAGTTGGAATTGCAACAATGCGATCTTGTACCATAGTTACGTCAAACAAGTTGCAAAACGATTATAGATTTCTAGATATCATAATTTGGTAACTCCCTATAAATAATGTGTCTACTCTTTTATAGTACTGAAGTACTTCGGATCATCCCTTTATTCCGTGTATCTTACCAACAGATCGACACGGCATTATGTTTATTTTACGTATGTATGATTTTTATTTTGTATCAGACATCCGTGAATGTAAATGCCAATAAAGATGATGATGATGACGATTGTGGTGATGACGACAACAGGGGTAATGGTGATGACGATGATGACAACTATTATTTTTATGTGCTACTTTTGAATTGTAATGATGTAACGCATTCAAAAGTAAATAATGATATTATTATTATTATTATAGTACTATAGTACTTATTATCAATGTTTTACCAAATATCCGAGGTCAACTATTTCGTGATGATTTTGAGAAAAATGAAATAAATTCTACTAATGGTGTTTCAGGTCAATGCCAATGTCGAAATATTGGATTGTGATAGAAACCGAAATGACAGATGAAAATCCCCGAAAAAAACGTATAAACTCTTATTGGAATTGAAACGAAGAATATGAGAGGAACTATGACCACTCGGTCAAATTTTTGACGAGTGTTTGTATTTAAAACTGCATTAGGTTTTCCTATGTAAAATATATTAACGGCGCATTTTTACTTAACTATGCCTCTCATGAAAAATTTTAATACTTGGTTCCGTAATAAAATCTTTACTTACGTTGTAAATCACGGGGAAACCTACTGCTAGTTCTACCAAAGATCTTATTTTAAAACATTGATCACGTGATTCTTTATCGGAAACAAGCAACGTCAACAAACGAAGCAATTGCAGTAGCACGTGTGTTCAAAAGAAATGCGATCACTTTGTCATGCATATCCAAGCCAAACTGCTTTTTTATTTACAGCCTTTTCCATCTGAGCCTGGCGAATCCTTAGAGTCAGTTTGTCCCAGCTGGCCCTTGTTCCTAGGTTTCATTGCAGAATCTCATGTCAGTTGTTGCACGAACACCTTTTCTTTCTGACAACGTCATTGTTTACATGTATGTGCTCCAAACTGATAAATAACATTTTATTAAGTCTGTCTATTCGACTTACTTTTATAAGTTGCGGAAAACTGTTGCTTATATTGATTGACTGTTTATTAATATCAAAAGGAATTAATGTCTCTAAAATGGTCTCTGTGTCAGCCATACCCTGTATCGCATGACTTCGATTTTAACTTCTTTTACATTTTATGAATGCACACGTGTAATAGAAATAAACCTCCTCATGAATTAATCAATTTTTTAAAAAAAATTCAATGCCGGTTTTCCCATGAGCAGAATAAATAATTGTAATGTTGCCGGAATGTCTACCCGTAATCCGATTATTAAACGCAAAGTCAAAATTTAGAATTACAATTAGGATTACATCATTTTAAATAAGTTAAGAAAATTTTTAAAACGTATCTCTTATAAATCTCACTCAGTGTGATTGACAAATTATAAGTTTCACTTTAAGACATTCCTTTTAACATGTCAATTACATACATAAAGATTCATAGTTTCACCGGTTAACCTGTGTGTAAAGTTTAAGTAAGAATATTTTGTATCTTAGTTAAGATTCTTTCAATTATATAAAGGCAGTCAGTCCTTGAACGGTGGGGAAAACCAGAGTGCTCGGAGTAATCACTCTACTTCGAGAATTGACCACTTTATCATTTTTGAATCTGCTCAAGTGGGATTCAAACCTATGCGGTGAGAGGAAAGGCCGAGCTGGTACTTTAAACAATAAATACCAGTCCTATGAAAGTATGTTTGAGGTCGGGGTTCGGCTGGGTCTGACCAAGACTATAAAACTCGGCATTTAGAAATAAAAGTCAGAAGAAAAGATGTTTTTCATTTTGTCATGTGCTACTTTTGAATTTTTATGAAATAATACAATTCAAAAGTAGCACATGACAATTTTAATAAAGATCTTCAGTAGAGCAAACAGTTAGCCAAGTTGTACCGTCTCTGTGACAAGGGGGCCTCGTTGATCGAGAGATCTATAACACGCGGATCACAGTATCTCTTAATGCCCAGGTTTAAAAAAGCTCTGATTGATTCTAATGCGAGAAATTTGTCAGTTTGCTTGATGAAGGTCGGATATTCCTGAACTATCCCAGAACTGACCCCCTCGATATAAGTTAAAGAATCTCCACTAGGAGGTAACAACTAGTCCACTACACACCTTTGTGACTAGTATGGGTCCGACTAAATGGTTGTAAGCTTAAGCGGTTTGGGTCGTAACTTACCCTGAAACCTTTGTCAGACCCTATACAGTATTTTTTTCTGTGGAATGCTGTAAATTTTGTCCCTTTAGCTTTTTACATTTTGTTCGGCTGAATGGGTGGGAGAAAATGCATTGCAGTTATTACATAACTGTTTAAGATTCATCATTCCCTTTTTTATGGTTAAATAATGACAACTTGAAGACAAGATACAGACACGTCATAAAGTTTATGTAACTCCCACTCAAAGATTTATGGCCTGCCTAAAAGGCAAAAACTAATAACATGCTTCAAGTAAGACAGGAAGTCGAACCAAGTATAAACTATTTTAAGAACCCCTTTGCTTGTTTTAATTGCAATATAATTATATGACAGTTTTGTTTGCCTTGAGCTGAATTTTTTTTCTTCTTCCTTCAAAAGATTTTGGACACCCTCATGCATACTTGAGTGAAATGTACTTTTTAGTGAAAATTTTAATATTTACAAGATGATGATGATGGCTGTGGTGGTGGTGGTGTTGGTGGTGATGGCGGCGATGGAGATGGTGATGAAAAGCCAAGAGGATAGTCACGACAACAATGTAGACGATTGTGGTTGTGGTGGTGGTGGTTGGTGGTGGTTAGGATGGTGATCATAACCAAGAGAATATAGACGATGATGATGATGATGATGATGATGATGATGATGATGATGATGTGGTGGCGGTGGTGATGGCGGCGATGGAGATGGTGATGAAAAGCCAAGAGGACAGTCACGACAACAATGACGACGATTGTGGTGCTGGTGGTGGTGGTTGTGGTGGTGGTGAGGATGGTAATCATAACCAAGAGAATATAGACGATGATGATGGTGATGATGATGATAGTTAGTTAAATTGTTTAATAATTAATTGCGTTGACCCGAAATAAAGTATTTTTGTCTCAAAATCTATTTTAGACACATTAAATGCCCTTAAATTAAATGTACTCTTAGCTGTCATGAGTTACTGTTTGTGTGTTACTTTTAAAAACCTTTTATGTTTTTATATTTCTTTTTATAGGTAAATATAATTATAAATAGGTAATTAAGATATAACATCTTTACTCCACTGTACTTTGTATCGTAAGAAATTCACATTCTGTCATAATTACCAGTTTTTATACAATTTTTGTCATCATTTTACGGTTTCCATCTATCAAATAACAATTTTTTTTAACTTTAATAACTTAAATATTTTAAAAATATTATGATAAAAAAGTTTTATAATATTATCTTAAAACAATTTTTCTAATGTATTATTTATAAAAATTCAAACAAGTGTTTTATCATATATCTATATCCGGTAGCGTCATAAACAGTGGTCTAAATCCGTGTTAATCCAGCAGCCTTTATTCGAACTAGGGACCCAGAACATGCTAACATGTGGTTAGCCCAAGTTCAAGAAAACGGTAGAATTGTAGTATCTTTCATAAGCATCATTGTCAGATAAAGGTCAGACAGATTTTTCGTCTGTCTGAAAGAGGCTTTCTGGGTTCCAGACGCCAAAATACTGTTTCCGAAGGTGAAATACCCGTATTTACCTCTGATATACAGTACATGTAATATGATTGGTTTCTGTAACATTCTTAAGTAAATTAAGCACAACACAACATGGGATGATGTAAAAGTTATCACTGATTACGTGGATTTCCATTTAGAATTAATCATCCACATCAAAGAAAAAACAGAAAGTGATTTAAACATAAAATCAATTTCATGCATATTCCATATGGTGCATTCAGCTCATTCCGTTTGGTTAACCATTTCCTGTGTATAACGGGGTGTGTTTTTATTTAAATTTATCTCTCCTTTTATCAACTCAAAATGATAATAATAATAATAATAATAATAATAATAATAATAATAATAATAATAATAATAATAATAAATAATAATAATAATAATAATAAATGAATAAATAAATAAATAATAAAAAAGTCAAAGTCTTTGAAAGGACTTTTCTGTCGAAACCGTTTAGTTTTTGAGTTACTGTCGTAATTTAAAAAATCCGACACTATCAGTCATAGAAGCAGCGGGAGGTCAGCAAAGATTCAAATGATTTTAAAAGTATCATTAAACCTCATATCTCTCCAATAAAAATCCTTACAGATTTAATTCATAATCTACGAAAACCTACTAGTGTCACATAAAAAAATTAGAACATTTTTATAACGCATTTCAAATACGTGAAAAAGCAATTTCAAATACAGTATTACGGTTTTCAAAATTTACGACGCAGTTTGTAACACGTTACGACGCAATTTTTTAACATGGAACGATGCAGTTTTTTTTAAAATGTTACCAAGCATTTTTTTTAACAAGACGTTTCGACTCAGTTTTTAACACGTTACACCTTACGACGCAGTTTTTAACACGTTACGACGTAATATTTTTACACGTTATGACGTAATATTTAACACGTTACGACGATGCAGTTAATAAACACGTAACGACGTAATATTTTAACACGTTACGACGCAGTTTGTTTACAGTTACGACGCATTTTTTAAACACTTTACGACGTTATATTTTAACACGTTACGACGCAGTTTTTAACACATTACGACGCAGTTTTTTTAACACGTTACGACGTACGACGAAATGTGCACATCTGGCACATCAAAATTTAACTGGTATTTGTATTATATATTTACTACCCCTGAGCGGGTACCGCTGCTGGTGGAGTAAAATTCCCCGAGGGTATCCATAACTCAGTAGGCAGTACTTTGTGCTGTCAGAAAATGTACAATTTATTAAAATTTTCAGTCGTCTTAAATTTGAAATTTATTTAAAACTAAGGTTTGTTCCCTCATGCAAAGCATTCCTTAGCTGGATTTGGATTTATATAGTTTTGAAACTTTAGATTCATTATTTTCAACTGTTTGGCCTATATTTTTATGTATCAAACTTTTCGGTCTTAGTGTCACTGATGAGGAATGAATTTCCGAAATGTGCACATCTGGCACATCAAAATTTAACTGGTATTTGTATTATATATTTAACACATTACGACGCAGTTTTTAACACGTTACGACGATGCAGTTTATAAACACGTAACGACGTTATATTTTAACACATTACGACGCAGTTTTTTAACATGATACACCCCAGTTTTTAACACGTTACGATGCAGTTTTTTAACACGTTACGACGTTATATTTTAACACGTTACGACGTAGTATTTTAACACGTTACGACGTAATATTTTAACACGTTACGACGCAGTTTGTTTACAGTTACGACGCATTTTTTAAACACTTTACGACGTTATATTTTAACACGTTACGACGCAGTTTTTAACACATTACGACGCAGTTTTTTTAACACGTTACGACGTACGACGAAATGTGCACATCTGGCACATCAAAATTTAACTGGTATTTGTATTATATATTTACTACCCCTGAGCGGGTACCGCTGCTGGTGGAGTAAAATTCCCCGAGGGTATCCATAACTCAGTAGGCAGTACTTTGTGCTGTCAGAAAATGTACAATTTATTAAAATTTTCAGTCGTCTTAAATTTGAAATTTATTTAAAACTAAAGTTTGTTCCCTCATGCAAAGCATTCCTTAGCTGGATTTGGATTTATATAGTTTTGAAACTTTAGATTCATTATTTTCAACTGTTTGGCCTATATTTTTATGTATCAAACTTTTCGGTCTTAGTGTCACTGATGAGGAATGAATTTCCGAAATGTGCACATCTGGCACATCAAAATTTAACTGGTATTTGTATTATATATTTAACACATTACGACGCAGTTTTTAACACATTACGACGCAGTTTTTTTACACGTTAAGACGCAGTGTTTCAACATGTTACGACGTAATATTTTAACAAGTTACGTCGCAGTTTTGAACATGATACGGCGACGCAGTTTTTAACACGTTACGACGCAGTTTTTAACACGTTACGACGCAGTTTTTACATGTTACGACGTAATATTTTAACACGTTACGACGTTATATTTTAACACGTTACGACGTAGTATTTTAACACGTTACGACGTAATATTTGAACACGTTACGATGCAGTTTGTTAATACGTTAGGACGAAGTTTTTAACACATTACGACGTTATATTTTAACACGTTACGACGCAGTTTTTTAACACGTTACGACGCAGTTTTTTTACACTTTACGACGTTATATTTTAACACGTTACCACGCAGTTTTTTAACACGTTACGACGCAGTTTTTTAACACTTTACGACGCAGTTTTTTTAACACGTTACGATGCAGTTTTTTAACACGTTACGACGTTACATTTAAAAACGTTACTACGTAGTATTTTAACACGTTACGACGCAGTTTTTAACATGTTACGACGTAATATTTTAACACGTTACGACGCAGTTTTTAACACGATACGACGACGCAGTTTTTAACAAGACGTTTCGACACAGTTTTTTAACACGTTACGACATGTTTTTTAACACGTTAGGACGTAATATTTTAACACGTTACGACGTAGTATTTTAACACGTTACGACGCAGTTTTTAATACGTTACGACGCAGTTTTTTAACACGTTACGACGTTATATTTTAACACGTTACGACGCAGTTTTTTAATACGTTACGACGCAGTTTTTAAACACGTTACGACGTAGTATTTTAACACGTTACGACGCAGTTTTTTAACACGTTACGACGTTATATTTTAACACGTTACGACGTTATATTTTAACACGTTACGACGCATTTTTTAACGCGTTACGACGTAGTTTTTAACACGTTACGACGTTATATTCTAACACGTTACTACGTTGTTTTTTTAACACGTTACGACGTTATATTTTAACACGTTACGACGCATTTTTTAACGCGTTACGACGTAGTTTTTAACACGTTACGACGTTATATTCTAACACGTTACGACGCAGTTTTTAACACGTTACGAGGCAGTTTTTTAACATGTAACGATGCATTTTTTAACAAGACGTTACGACGCAGTTTTTAACACGTTACGACAAAATAAGTGATTAATAACTCATTTTTAACATGTTATTGCACATTTCATATATAAAAGCTATGTCGTATTTTTAAGATAATAATAATAATAATAATAATAATAATAATAATAATAATAATAATAATAATAATAATAATAATAATAATAAAAAAAATAATAATAATAAACTTGTAATATAGTATTTTAGATGCTCAATAAGTAACTTATTTTAAATACGTAAAGAAGCAAGTTAAATATGTTTTTATTGTTATTTTTATTTATTTATTTATTTATTTATTTTTATCATGTCTTAACTCGTATCAGAAACGTTATAAGACATTTCATAATCAGACTGACAACCGATACTGGTTATTCACTAGAGTGTCGAAGCACACTGGGCACCTATTGAACTGTAAGACCATACACATGTTAGACTGACGTTAGATCAAACATGACACTTTCTAGACCCAGATTTAACCGGACAACTGTCGGACTGACATTGTAGGGTGAGAAGGTCAGGCTATACAAGGTTGACGACATGCCATGCAAGACGCCTACACTGGACACCTATTGGACTGCCAGGCCATGCTTTACGCTTGTTAAGCTGACGGCAGTTCACACTAGACACCTGCTAAACTAAGATTACACTGGGCGCCTATCCGACTGCCAGACCATAATGATCACACGTTAGGTTAACAGCATGCCAGACAAGACACCTTTTAGACGTTGATAACACTGGGCTACTGTGGGACATTTCCCACCATTCCGAACACATGTAAGGTTGGTAGCAGGTCATACAAAACACCTTCTAGACTAAGATTACACTTGACACCTGTTTGACTGACACACCATACAGAACAAATACTAGGTTGATGTAAGGTCAAACAGGACACCATCTAGACAGAGAATACACTGGGTACCTGTCAGACTGTCAGACTATACTGAACACATGTATGGTTGACGGCAGGTCATAAAGGTCACCTTCTGGGCTCTGATTACCCTGGATAATAGTTGGACTGTCAGAACCTACTGAAAACTTGTTAGGTTGACGACAGGTCAAAAAGGACCCCTTCTAAACTTAGATAACCCTTGACAATAGTTGGATTGTTAGAACCAACTGAACACATGTTAGGTTGACAGCAGGTCAAACAGGACACCTTCTAGACTTAGATTACCCTTGACAATAGTTGGACCGTCAGATCATACTGAACGTATGTTAGGTTGACGGCAGTTCAAACAGGACACCTTTTAAGACTCAAATTTTACTTGGCTACTGTTTGATTGTCGGATTCTAAGGGGTTAGAATGCCTAACCATACTAGTTACCTGTTTTGTCGATAACAAAAGAGTGTTGGACTGTAGAACCATACCGGACATTTGCTAGATATTTAGATCTTTTTTAAACGGCTATCAGAAAGTTTGGTCGCAATTATTCTGAAATTTGAAATGCGTTATTTTGCATTTTGGAAAGCGTTATTTTGCATTTGGAATGCGTTATTTTGCATTTTGGAATGCGTTATTTTGCATTTTGAAATGCGTTATTCTGCATTTGGAATGCGTTATTTTGCATTTTGGAATGCGTTTTTTGCATTTTGAAATGCGTTATTTTGCATTTTGGAATGCGTTATTTTGCATTTGGAAATGCGTTATTTTGCATTTGGAATGCGTTATTTTGCATTTGGAATTCGTTATTTTGCATTTGGAATGCGTTATTTTGTATTTTGAAATGCGTTATTTTGCATTTGGAATGCGTTATTTTGCATTTTGGAATGCGTTATTTTGTATTTTGGAATGCGTTATTTTGCATTTGGATGCGTTATGTTGTATTTTGGAATGCGTTATTTTGCATTTGGAATGCGTTATTTTGCATTTTGGAATGCGTTATTTTGTATTTTAAAATGCGTTATTTTGCATTTGGAATGCGTTATGTTGTATTTTGGAATGCGTTATTTTGCATTTGGAATGCGTTATTTCGTATTTGATATATGTATTACAGGCTTTGAAATGCGTCATTATGTTTTGAAATTCGATATTATAAGTTTTGAAAATCGTTTGCAATGCGTAATTGTGTGTTTTGATTTTTTAATCTAATAGGCTTTCATAATAATCGGGTTGATTAAAACGAATTCGTACATCTAATATAAAATGTCTGATTTCACAGTGAGTGTTATAAATAATCTTATGATCCGAGATTCTAACTGAAATTCATTACTCTCTCAGAAAAATGACGTCGGTTGTAAATCATTGATGTAGATTTCATATTGAAAATGGGCGTTGCCTAATTGAAATTGATTACAACCAATGTCATATCAATAATTATCAATATCTAATTACTTTTCTAATGAAATACGTATTTTGGAATGAATTAATCGAATAGCTTTTTTATAAAATACGTATTTCACCGTTTTTGGCAGTAAAAGAAATTTTTTATGTAACACATACTATTTACTTTTAATTGTTGTGTTAACTTTTAAAAGTAACTTAAAATACAAATCTTTATGAAACGTGAAATTAAAACTGTATTGTTAAGTCAAACAATTGTTTTTAAACATTTATAAAACGTATTAATGTTTATTGTAGGGTTTGGTGAATGGTTTTAGAATATTTACTACAAAATTTGGAGTAAGCTTTAAAATACAAACAAGCTGCCTTGGTGTTCTAGTACACTAGAGCGCGCGCTAACGCATTACAGCGCCTTTCATCGCCTAGGTTCAAATCCCGTTCAAATAGATTCCGGTGTAAACAAGTTTGTTAGTTCGCTCACCGGAGGTCGATGGTTTTCTCCGGGTCCCTGATGCCTGTGATGAGGAATAAATTTTCGAAATGTGCACATATTGCACATCAAAATTAAGGTAAGTGCCGACACCAAGGGAAGTAACTCTGATCAACAGGACAAAACAACCAAACAATAATAATAATTGTAAAAAAAAAAAAAAAAAATTATCGTTTAGTTTAGCAAATAAACCAACAATGCTACATTATCTTTCGCTAGTTTTTGGGGTTTCGTACACAGGATTTGATAATTCCAAGAGTTTTTGAGTGTTTCATAAAATATTCACACGAATTCTGAATATATCCTTCAATTAATTAAATTGCTTTTGTACAAAAAATAAATAAATAAATGAATAAATAAACCAAGCGTATGGTTTACCTCTGATCCTACTGGCTGGGTGCACACACGGTTCTCTGGTGTAATTTGAACGAGGATAGCGACACTTCATGATGAAATGTGTATAAGCATAATTATAAGCATACCAGAATTTCCAAATTAAGAAACGGATCGTGAGCAAATCGTGGGTAATATACACTAAAATGTGTTTTCAAACATTAAAAAGACGGTGTATGGAATAAAGAAATTTTAGTATTTCTAAATTTTCACAAATACTTTTAACATGTCATAATGATGATAAGAATTAATTATGTAATAGAAATTTCAAAATAAAGGGGTAGGGTAGATAACCCTCCGCATATCTCGAAAACAAGAAACCAAACATATGATTATTTTAAAATTCATTTTGAAGAATATGAGACAAGCTTCGTTTGGTTAGTTTTTTAATAAAACGTATTTCACAGATTTTCAGATTTAATAATTAGTTTTCATAGTTTAGGATTGTGAATGTGACCGGTATGCTCGGATTGAACTAATTTATGGTTATTGTAAAATAATGCATCGTCTGCATGCAGACGAGCTATCATTCATCTGCCGCCATTGATTATTATTATTATTTATTATTATTATTATTATTATTATTATTATTATTATCAATGATTACAGGCATATACCAATGAGGTGTTTATTCAAAGATCGTTTCAGTTGTGTAGAAAATAATTGAAATTCAAAACTTACCCATCATCTTGGTCCTCTTTGTCCGGATGTAAAACCTGATACCGGACATTCTCATGTCTTTTCATCCCTAAAACAAAACCACAATGTCAGCGACTTCCTTATAAAATACTGTTTCGGGAAAAAAACAAAAACAAAATTGTCCGAAAAATGTGTTGTTGTTTTTTTTTTTTTTTTTCTTTTTTATTTTTCTTTTCTTTTTTTTTAAATTTAATTATGTATCTTTACTGGGTTTAATCAACAACGCTTTTTTAATTGATTGATCCCATTATAAATGGACAGTTATGAGGAAAAAACCTGTTTAAAAATATAAAAATCTGGATTTTAAGAAAATACCTCTTTCAGTACAGTGTTTTGTATCTGTAGTCTGTTTTGGTTAGCAAAAAAAATCATAAATTATAACAGCTGACACTATTTTTATTATCATAAATGTATTTTTATTCTTTAATGAGTTTTCTAACAAATTTAATTTTATATTTATTTTTTAATTTATTTTTGTTCATCGAATATTAAAGTACTGTGTGTGTGTGTGTGTGTGTGTGTGTGTGTGTGTGTGTGTGTTAAGATTGTCATCCAAGAATCTATATGTATGACAATGTGTGTATGTGTTAAGATTGTCATCCAAGGATCTATATGTATGACAGTGTGTGTGTGTGTGTGTGTGTGTGTGTGTGTGTGTGTGTTAAGATTGTCATCCAAGGATCTATATGTATGACAGTGTGTGTGTGTGTGTGTGTGTGTGTGTGTGTGTTAAGATTGTCATCCAAGGATCTATATGTATGACAGTGTGTGTGTGTGTGTGTGTGTGTGTGTGTGTGTGTGTGTGTTAAGATTGTCATCCAAGGATCTATATGTATGACAGTGTGTGTCTGTGTGTGTGTGTGTGTGTGTTAAGATTGTCATCCAAGGATCTATATGTATGACAGTGTGTGTGTGTGTGTGTGTGTGTGTGTGTGTGTGTGTGTGTGTGTGTGTGTGTTAAGATTGTCATCCAAGGATCTATGTATGGCAATTCCTATGGCATAGTCCCTTCGAAAACTAATTCCTTAGAGTTTTGAATGTCAACTTAAAGTCTTGAAGTTAATACTTTCATTTAATCTATAAACTGTGGATAGGGATTTATTCAAAATTCAAGCAAGAGCAGTCTCTTGACGAACAAATAATCCCTCCCAAACATCGCCTACGAGAGAGAGAGAGAGAGAGAGAGAGAGAGAGAGAGAGAGAGAGAGAGAGAGAGAGAGAGATTTGGTATCGTGGCCTTCAACTTGGGCCTACCCATCTAGTTTATATATCAGTTTATTTGTTCAAAGTTTGATCGAAATTAGTGTTGAAGCCATAGAGCGACCATGCTATTCGGACTAACTGATTAACATACAGACGACCGAGTCACTGATTACTAATGTTTTTGGTATAAAAAGAATAAATTTATTCAAGGTTAACATTTGCAATTCTTTTTATTGATATATTTGTAAATGTGCCATGCACTACTGTGTTTTATACATTTAGTTAAGTCACAAGAGATAGTAACCAAGTGTTAATTTCATCAATTTGATTATCTAGTGGTTAAATATTAAATTACCGTGAGAATGTATTTTAAAACGTTCGATATATCCGGAAGCTTTAAACCCCGACTCAGTTGACATGTATTATTATTTATCTGTTACTTGGTATATCGATGTTTTACTAGTAACAGGATGTTTATATATTATAAAGAGACGTGAAACAATAAATGTTTATAATCAGTTTTTATATATATTTAAGGGCATACCAAATAATTTTTTCGTCACACACACACACACACACACACACACACACACACACACACACACTATTATTATTATTATTATTATTTAATAATGAATACAGTTATATTCACAAATATTATTGATCACCTCGTGTCTTGTTTTTACTTATTTATTTATTTATTTATTTATTTATTTATTTATTTATTTATTTATGTTTTCTTTTTGGTTACAGAATTACAAAATGTGGCTTGAATTTAGTTGATTTTACTGTGAAGTTAGCCCAATGGCGGCCGAGTGCACATGATTACGACGTTAGCTTTCAAACTGCCGTTTGTTCAACCGCGGTCGACTGTAAATGAGAATGGAATTTTTCTTTGTGTGGCTTTAACTGAATGGTTCAGTAGAGTTTCATAGACATGATGGTCTTCAATGCCAAGTTCACTGCGGCATTAAAATAAATGCATGCGAATCTCTCTCTCTCTCTCTCTCTCTCTCTCTCTCTCTCTCTCTCAAAAAAGTTACCCATGTATTCATTTAAACACGATATGTCTCTTTTTGCTGTTAAGCTCATTTAAGATTTTGGTCTTTCGGATGAGACCTTAAAAACTGATGTCCCGTATCACGGTAGACGTGGCACGTTAATGAACCGTCCCTGTACATTGCCCAAAGCGTATTGCAAAGGTCAAAATTTCTGCCACTTCACCTATAGCGGGTGACGTCTCGATATAAGTGAAATATTCTTGACTAGGACGTTAAACACCATTAAATCAACCAATCGATCATTTAAGACTGTATGATCTTGTATATAAAATCAAGAATTATCCCCCCATTAATTAAGAAACTCACCTGTATTGTGTTACACCTGTGGACGTTTATGTCATAACGACATATTTACTATTGACAGCAGCCAAATACTGACCCTTTTAAGAACAACCTTCATTTTTCTTTAAATTATTAAAACGTTAAAATGCTGCACATGTCCAGTCTAAATGCACAAAAAATAATGTCATGTGTCACCAATAACCAGTGATGTAAGAGTTATTTCCCTTACACCACAATTTTGCAGCAATCTTTCCATTGATTAAACTCGATGTGGGTTTATATATAGCATTTAATGTACGCGAGTTTATAATAATGTTTCTGATCAACATTGTACAACATTTATTTTTGGACCACAATTTCCTCCGCATGTCACATTACAAACCATTTTGGCAAATTAAAATAGAATCCCTTTCTTACTAGTGGCTAAACAGTATAAAGCGCGCGCTTACACAGTGCCTCACACTCGATTCGGACGGATCTTAGGCTGAACATTCGTCTATTCGCTTGCCAAAGGTCGGTGGCTTTCTCCTTGCATATCGATTTCTTCTACTATCCCAGAACTGACCGCCTTAATATAAGCGAAAGAATTTCGACTGGGTCGTAAAAAAGAAGTATTTCACGCCACCCTTAAATTTATGCAGTAAAACGTGGTTGAACAGCGCAAACGGTCTTCTGTTTGGAGACTAATACATTCTTACCAACTTCACCACGACAGTAAGGAAAAAGTACCGGTTGATTTACAGAAGTTAATTTTTTCTTTCATGTATATTGTCGTGGAGATCTGGGCACCCAGAGACAAATGCTAACTTTTCGGCTAGCAAATTAACTACTAAATGGGATTCGAACCTCGCGGGTAATAGGTGATTGGTGAGCTGGCATTTAGACCACCACAAACAGGAGTCTGAAAAAGCGGTCTTGTCGTATTTTTCATTGCGTGTCAGTCCATCATGTTAATTTATGTGACTTCATTGTCCAATGTGCAAAATAAAAAGTATATGATATAAAGTTTGATTTTGCTGAGTTAACGTTTGCCATAATAAGCTTTTCTTCAGATCCACTGTTTGCATTTGTGTCGTCACGCTCTAAAAGAGCTTAAGCTTTGTTGTTTTGCAGGGTTTAATGTTATCCCCATGTTTGTTTTATATCCTGTCAAGGTAACGTTGCTTCTGATTGATATAAAGCGAGCGCTTACGACTCACGGTGCCGCTGAGTGGTCTAAGGCGTGCGCTTTATCTGAAACCATTGCGTCACTAGTAATCAGAGTGATCTAACCCCTACTACTAACTTGATCCACTAAACAACTTGCATAATTATTGTAATAAATTTGATATAACAGTTAATACATCTAAAACCAAAATTGTTTATTTTTCAGAAGGGCAAACCACAAATACTAAAATTGACTTTTTATATGGTAATACAGTTAATAGATATTGTCAAAAACTATGTTTATCTTGGTGTTACATATTTTTTATAATGGAATGTTAATTGAATCAAAGCTTGTTGGCCAGGGTTCACGGTCTTTACATAATTTATATAATGTTCTATCTGATGTTGAAATCAATGTCGAAAAAAATGTTTCTTATATTGATACTTTAGTTAAGTCTGTTTTATGTTATGCATCAGAAGTATGGGGGTTTAATGATTGTGTTAATATAGAAAAAGTACATTTAAATTTTTAATTATTCTTAATGTTAAGAAGTCAACTATTAATTCTGTTGAATATGGTGAACTAGGCAGAAAGCCGCTTATATATTATGGATATGAAAGTATACTCAAATATTGGTTAAAAATTATCCAGGATAAAAATTCTTGAATATATTATATTTATAAAATACTTCTACATGATGTAGAAAATGGTCATAACTATAATGGTATGAATTGGGCCAGTAATGTTAAAAGATTATTATGTAATCTAGGTTTTGTAAATTTTTGGTACAGTCAAGATTATTTCATACCTGAATATAATATAATTAAACAAAGACTGCATGATCAATATCAGCAAACTTGATATCATCTACTAGAGGCTATACAAAGTTAAATTTTTATAATTTATACAAATGTGTTTTTGAATTTGAAAATTACCTAGTCAGTACTTAAGGATTCTAAATATCGTACAGCACTCACACGTCTCCGACTTTGTTCTCACAATTTAGCTATAGAAATGGGTAGATATACTGGTCTATGTAAAACAAGTAGAATATGTAAATGTTGCTGTATGAATTCAATTGAAGATGAATATCACTTTTTACTCGTATGTCCCGCTTATAGAAATTTAAGATTAAAATTTTTTAATAAGTACTTTTGTCATTGGCCAAATATATATAAACCACTTTACTTATATCATGTCGTCTCAGTAACAAAAATATTATAAATCTATTAAAATTCATATATTTTGCGTTTAAACATTGGCAAAAATTGTTAAAAAAATATTAAATAATGTATAAATTGCCAAATGTTCATTAATATAATGAGTTACTTGTAAAATATAATATATAATAATATATATCTTATAATATATTTATATCTTAATTTATTAATATGTCGTATATGATTAATGTAATCAATTATAATAACAGTATTAATAATACTCTTACATGAGTAAGATATTGTACTACTACTATGTAATAACTTTTCGATCCTTCCGACCTGATTATTATTCATATTATTTTGACTATTATGTCTTGCCATGTGACATATGCATGTAATTGTTTATATGCTATAAGTATTATTTGTATACTTTATGCAAATAAAGTTATTATACTTAAAGAAAATTTCATAATCTTGGTGCTGTCTATAATCATGTTAAAGAAATTAATCAGGGCAGTCAGAACAAGGTACCAAATATTTTATTGATAAATAACTTATGACATTTAATTGGTCTAGCTAAACCAAGTGCTTAGTAAAAGTAGTAATAAATATAAATAAATACAAATTTTTTAATGTAGTGATTTCTTTAAAGATAGCCTTTTCTGGAAATACCACCATTTTTACACGTTAGTTGCTATAATATTTTCACCAAGAATTGAATAGCAGAGTGGAGTAGTCATGTTTTTTTTTTACCCCAGTAAAGATTCTTGCTTCTAGATGTTCAGATCTGAAATGATGGGAGCTGTTGTAGTACAAAAAGAAAACCACTTACCCTCTACAGAAACTTGACAATGTTCTCGCACTAAGTCCTACAAGAATAAGATTGGAACCAAGGCAATGAGAGACACTTTGATTTATAACCGAATGCTCAGACCAATGAGCTACCGAGTAATATATTTTCACTAAAAATCTGCTCAGACCAATGAGCTACAGAGTAACAAATTTTCACTAAGAGGCTGATGGAATCTAGCATTGCCCTGAAAAACGATGCTCAGAACAATGAGCCACCGAGTAACAAATTTTTTTACAAAGAATCTACAGAATCTAGCATTGCTCTGAACAACAATGCTCAGACAAATGAGTCACTAGGCAATTTTTTACTAAAAAGCTGAAGAATCTAGCACTGCTCTAAACAACCATACACAGACCAATGAGCCATTGAGTAACAAATTTTCACTAAAAATCTGCGAAATCTTGCATTGCTCTGAACAACCATGCTCGGACCAATGAGCCATCCAGTAACAAATTTTTTACTAAAAAGCTGAGGAATCTAGCATTGCTTTGAACAACCATGCTCGGACCAATGAGTAATCGAGTAACACACATTTTACTAAAAAGCTGAGGAATCTAGCATTGCTCTGAACAACCATGCTCAGACCAATGAGTCATCGAGTAACAAATTTTCTCTAGTAAGCTGATGGATCTAGCATTGCTTAGAACAACCATGTACTGCTTATTAAAAAAGTTATTAAAAAACATTACAAAACTTTAAAATCGTTCATAATAATTTATTTGTTAACAAATAAATAGTTCATAAAGACTAATTTATAGCACTTCTGTTCATAATTATTTGCCATAATGTTTTCAAGACTACAAAAATTGTATCTAAACAATAAACATTGATAATACGTGGATTATTTCTCCATAACCACCATATTTGTCAATCATATACACATAAATGAATTTTACTTTAAATAACAAACAATAAAATTTGTTTTATAGAGGCAACAATGTATGTAAAAAACTCTAAAATAAAGTACAGGTTTATCACACCATAAACTCCCTAATCTTGGAAAACCCCTCTCAGAGAGTACATCAAGTATAGAAAGGGTGGAGTTAGTCAATTTAGAGGACTACATATTTCAAAAAAATTAGGTGAAGAAAAAAATCTGAAAATGATGTTCCTTGATAAAATACAAATCTAATGTAATTGCCAGTTTAACAAAATCATCATTTGACCATAAAAAGTTCATAATCGCCTCTGAAGTTTTAGCTATTTTGGCAGGCATACTGACCATGTGCTTTTAAGGACTAATGTCCCTACAATTCCAGTATGTTGTGTTTCTTGCAGGCGTGTAGACCAATCCTTTATCATAGAAGCAAATTCCTTAGGTAAAATATGTCCCAAACTATTTTGTAAAATGATATTTGGTCTTGTAATGGGTTACTCATTTTTATTTATTTATTTATTTATTTATTTATTTAGTTATTTATTAATATAATTTGTCATGTGACCCAATCTGTTATAAGATTTCATTTTTAGTAATAACAATACAGTCAAGCCTCACGTTTACTGTGAGTCACTAGGCAAACACATGATTATGCAAGCTTTAAATAAATACGAAAAAAGTAAAAAACATGTGTTGACCTTCATCTGCTAGTCTTATCCGACCGACTGACTGACTGACTGACTTCACAATAAAATTTACCAAAAAATAATAAAATGTGACTCATACAATTTATGACATGAGCTGTTCGAAAAAACCTGCACATCTATTCTGTCAAAAAATTAACAATAGATGCTGAGGGATATGACATTAGTTCCCTGAAGAATAAATCTTTTTTTAAAGTTTCCAAAAAATCTGCTTATACAAAAAGCAATATGCATAAAAGGGTTCAAAATATTTACATAGCAGTGGAATGACAAATAAACTTGTGCTTTTCAAAACAAAAGCAAAACCATTTTTACAGCAAAGTTACAAAATGAATGTGTAGAATTATCACCGGTTATTGCATTAACATATTACAAACATGATGTGTGCCTCAATGTCTGACATACATATCTCTCACACAGTCTGTTATATATGTAACAAGTGAAAAGAACATGTTATATTTCGATAATGAGTCAGAAAGCTTTTTGCTTCTCACTAAAGGTAGCTTTAAATACTTCATATAAAACATGTCATTCATAATGCTAATATGGTAATGGAAGAAAACTGCATTGCATTAGAACACTTCTATCAGTTTATCTACGTCAACTTCAGCTACAGACTTAAGGAATGTTACGGACTGCTGAATGTTTACTTTAGTATATTATTACCAATATCAAAAACACAATATAAGATAGGTATTTATCATTTTAAAAAAAAAATAACCACGAGTTGGGAATATTGCTCATAAAAGCCTCTTATAACCATTTCTTTTAACCAAGTTAATCTAAGCAGTAAAATAATGAATAATTTGCATAATTTACTGCTCTATAAGTTGGTTATTTTGGGTGAAAATTAATACTTTCAGATGAAAAAATTTATATCTTTAAGGATTAAAACTTTCTGAATGATAAGCTTTTGTGACCAAAAATATTTTTGATACCGGAAAAAGTTGGAATTTTATCTAGCATGTTACCCTGACAAATCATATAAAGGCTGGCATTTATCTACAGCTTATAGTGACTTACTCTATCCCAAACAGGCTACATGCATAAGATTAGGCTTAGATCAAACTATTTAGCAAGCTAAAGTATTTTAAAAAATACACAACTTCAAAAATAAGCGATACAATAAATATGTAGCAAATCATGATGTGTTTTCGCGATATAAATTAAACTCATATAAAAACGATGAAAATAATATCTTTTGAAGTCAGCTTTCAAAAAGTGCAGTTATAAAGAAAATTACAGAATAATGTACCTAGAAAAAAATTCAAATTTACTGTATATTATTATAAAAATGGAAAATGTCTTCCTGAGTTTCACTCTTTAAATTTATCTAGTATATAACTACAAATACTAGGTAGTTGACCTTTTTACAACTGTAATAAAAATTATTAGAATATGAACATTTTAATAAGACAAACCAGGAACAACTTTAAATGACCTAAATGTGGCCTTTTTAATGCATGTATAAACCTGGTTTACGTGTATCAAAATATGGAAAAAATTTAAAAGTAGACCTTAAAGTATAGCAAGCTTTTGTGTGGAGCAATATTTGTGAAAAAAAGGGGAAAATATAAAAATTTCGTGTCAAGGAAAAAAAAAAATTAGTACCTGGAATCTACTTTGAAAAAAAGAGAGAAAAAAGATGTTGGTTAAATTGTAGAAAAAAAAAAACCAACAAACTTGACAGAAACAAAATCCCCCTCATCAAGTATATCAATCCAGGGAGAAATATAACAAATGTCCTTCATTTTTCTTCATTATCATAAGTTTTAAATCCATCATTCCCTCATTACACTACTAATTTAATACACTAAAAATTTCCACAGGAAATAAAATAAAAAATCAATCACAAAAAATATCACACTGCGATAACTTCATTAACTTCCAGTTCTAACAACAAAATATCACATTGCAACACTTGTGTGTACCATGATGATGCCCAAATAATTTTTTTGTGTAGAATTCTTATAAATCCCTGTAAAATGTGTCCAATAGTATACAAACAAACTTAATTTTTTATCTGCTGACATGAAATCTAATTTTTTATCCAGAATAATTTTGCCATTTTATAAGTCAAAAAGATTTTTTTACCATCCAAAAAAAAAAAAAAAAAAAAAAAAAAAAAAAATCAATTTCTTATTTGTTTTTTTTTTAAATCTCTCTAGATTTATTGACAACCCTTTATGATTAAAACATCCAAATCTGACTGAAAAAAAAATTCAAAAGCAGTAAATGAAAGTTTCTCAAGTATTTCAACAATCAGTATATTCTTTCATAAAACAATATATAAGCCTGGGCTCTTTGAACAGCTGATTCTGTAACTTCACTGACACGACTATCACTTATGTGATACCAGCGTCCTGGAGGTACTAGTTTTTCTTCCATTTCTTCAGTTTCCTCGGAATCATTTACATTTCCATTAAAAACACACTCAGAATATCTCTGTACATACTCCCTAACATTGGCTACTCCATTATTGAGAAAGTTCAGAGCTAATCCTATATTTGGTCTAACTTTCACATAAGCTGTGTAATGTCCTGCATGAAGATGACCACTATGCTCCACTAATCCGTACAAAGAATACAGTATTTTCTTCTGTCCTGGTTTTACACCCTACAATTAAAGATAGAAAAATAGTGTAATATCTTTAATACCAATATCATATTTTAACATCAATTGAAACTGGAGCATGATTCCATGCTATCGATCATCTACTGTAGGGCAGATTTTTGTAAAAATAACTACAAATCATCTTTTTTTTCACTACAAAAACTAACCTGTGTTGAAATCCATTAATGTCAATAATTCAAAAGTTTGCAAATTATCCAATTATCTTTTTATATTTTCATACTTATTACAAATTACAGGCAAGCATTTCTGTCTGAAATGTTTATCAAAATTTTTCACTCACCTGACACAGGGAACTACAAAAGGGAGCTAAATCCAAGACAAATGGAAAGTCCACATGCCTGTTGACTTTCCTAGTACTAAAGCCAACCTGAAAGTAAAAATATCAAATCCTTTTAATACACAATCCTCGTTATTCTTTTATTTTATTAATAAACATGTACATGTATGTATGTACTTTAAAACTTGGTATATTGCCAGCGTTTGCCAAGTCAAGATTTTGTGCTGTAATAGGGTTTGGAAATACATGTACATTGTTAATATGAGTATACATACATGTATGAAGTAAAATATAATGGACTGGGACTTTAAAATAGTATGTTGTTAAGCAAGTTGGATAAGTTATCGAGGAAAATCAAAATTATAATATAAACAGATGTCTTAAGAATGACAATACATGTAGTTCTTTTCTACATTGTACAGGATATCTACCAATATTATAAGGAATTGGATTGGATTAGGATATGGTGTTTCACATTCCAGTAAAGATTCTATCACTTATATGGAGGCAGTCAGTTCTAGAATGGTGAAGGAAACTGGAGTTCCCAGTGTATACCATTGACACTTGGCAAAGGAACTAACAAACCTTCTCACACTAGGAATGGCCGAATGGGATTGAAATCTAGGTTTCCAGAGGCACCATGATCTGTAAGTATGCATCCAATGATGGAATATCCACATATTTTCAAATTAATGAGAAAAAATAGGGGCAAATTTGCTTTCACATAAGAAATATCAGTTCACTAGATTCTTACCTGTTCAAACCTTTTCAGATGCAAAGTAAGAACAGCTGGAGGAACATAAATAAAATACTGTTTGGATGCATTGGATTTTACCGTCTCTTTTTTCTCTGAAATAAAAGTACAGTAGCAAAAATATGCAAAAAACCTCTGTGTTTTTTAATTCCATTAATTCTTGGAATATGTCAGTCACTATCACTATTAAAATGATGACATAATGTAGGTTGAACAACAAAAGGGGGAGTTTGTTTTTAGACTATCAATTGTTTCCAAATATTATTTGACATTTCAATCTTGTACCCCAAAATTGTTATTTGTGGCAAGTCCCATGACAAGACTTGTACAATGTAGACTATATGGATACAAATCTCTAGTGATGCTAATATTATTATTACAATTAAGAGAGAGAGAGAGAGAGAGAGAGAGAGAGAGAGAGAGAGAGAGAAACTTATGCACTTTCAGGGTCAAGCATTTGTAATATCAATGAACCCTAGTTCAAACCAATTTCATTATACATGTAATACAAAATATGAAGTAAAACCACCTGCCTATTAAGACTACAATTTTAAGGTCCCTTTGCTTCATAATGCAACCAATAACAGCCTCTATATAAAGACCACCTATATATTTCTTAGGTCACAAACTGTAAACATACTAATTTTAGGGGTGTATTAATTTTAGCAATTTTCACGCTTGGACAGCAGCGCTAATATAAATACACTGCTAAAATATATATTCGATTTATAGTCTGTCTCCCAAAAGTTGTTTTGCACTAATTTTAATCCATGTAAATTAGTCCAAAATGTAAAATGCAATAAAATATGTACACACTAAAATTAGCATGTTTACAGTACTGTAAGTGGTCTTTAAATACATGTTGTAATGTACTTGAAAAAATTCATCATACCTTTGTTTTGACCTTGCTTATGCTTCAACTTAGTACAATTTCTGCAACCAAACTTGTTGTTTCCCGTCAGTAACTCAGCAGAGGTAAACTGGTGCAAACACGACATGATTGTACATTCTCTCGACGTAGGATGATACCTCGGACCTAGTGTAACTGTGGATTTCAGCTGAGCTTCTTTCTTCAATTCTTTCTTAGTTTTGGATTGCAATTTAGAATTCTGTCTAGAAACTGGGGGACTAAAGTGTTTGGTGTCAGTAGAACTCACACTGTTTCTATCCTCATGTTTTGATACTGTCGTATCATCATTACCTAATTTTTCTTCACACTGTCCATGTGCCTCATTTTCTCCCTGAAGCACTAGATTTTGTAAACTTGTACTCAATGAGACCTCAATATTTTCTGCAGACTCCGACCTCAACTTTGCTGACTGGTTTTGAATGTTTTTGGAAACACAATTAATTTCATTATTAATATCACAATCTATTTGAATATCACCATTACAAACAAGTTCAGTACCATTTTGCACTAATGAAGAATTATGGGTACAAATTGATAAGTTTGCTAAATTTTCAGAAATGTCTTTTTCTCTCTTATAAATATTTGGATCTTTCAGAGTTTTAACATTTTCTGATGAAGTACTTTTATCGATGGATTGAGTAGTATGTTCCCCCATATTTTCATTTCTATTGTCAATAGAATTTAAACCATTGCTACTTCCTATGTAGGCACTATCACTAGAGATCCTGGACATATTATCAACATCGCCATTTTCAATATCCCCATTACAAACAATCTTCTCTTTATCTTCCCCATCTTTTTCTGTTTCATTTTTATTAATAACAGATGAGATGCCGCTTTGAGAATCACAATTATTTCCATTTAAAACAGGATCACTAGAATTACTCTGTGACATACTGGCATTGTTGTTTACCCGATCATTACTACCTATACTACCTTCTATACTATCCTGCATCCCAGGGTCACTTTCTTGTTTAATCGTACATGAACTTCCAGAGGCACTGGTTCCATCTTGTGACAGTGTTGTACTACTGGAGTGTTCCAAGTCGGTCTGTTCTGTATCTACTTCTGATTTTTGAACAGAACTATCTGCCTCATCGGCTAGCACACTGTATTTGTTATATCTAGATGTATCGCTTTCCAAATTGTCCTCTACATCTGCATCTAAAACACGAAAGATGTATAATACAATAGGGGTATATAAACTAAAAATTAAGGTCACAGGTCAAGCTAGAACATTTTTATTCAATAAGATTTCGAGATTTGTTTAAATATTGCAATTGTACTCCGGATTCCATTGCTTTTAGAAAAATTTTACTATATGTAATTGTATAAATATACAAGCATATACATGCACAGGAGGTTTTGAAGATTGTACACACGTACAAGCATATAAGAGGTTTCAAGGAAATGGAATTCTCCTGTAATTAAAATTAAGAAAGTTAGAGGTTACTGTATGTCCTTAATCTTTGTAAATTACATGTATTATTGCAAACTGACATTCTACCTTCATTCCATGGAAGCTTTATTTTTAAAAATAAAATTTTTAAATTCTGATTTCATAATATAAGCATAAATGAATGAACTGGGGTTTTACTTCCAAATAAACATTATTCCACTTACATTGGCACCTTACCAGCTACAGATAACAAGCACATATTTTTTTTAGTTTTTTTTTTTTCAATATCTAAGGTTGTCCCAAAGCTTCTTACCACTTTATCTAAATTTATCTGTATCAAAAATCATTATTTATTATATACCTGAAGGATCGTCCCTGTTGCTAGACTCGCCATCATCCTCTCCATCTTTTGAGTCTTCTTTACTTTTGTCTTTCTTTTCACCATCTTCTTCTTCATCATTCTGTTCTGTGTTACCTTCACCTTGTGCTCCTTCTTCGGTCTGATCATCAGCAAGAGGTAGAACTTTGTTTTTGGATAATTTATTCTTCTTTTGCTAAAAGCAATTTAAGAATGTAAACATGTATTTAAATGAAATCTATAAATATTTATCACAGTTATCAAATCATTCTAATCTTATCATTCTACTTTGTACGTAAAGGATTTTTTCTAATACCGAAATCAATCTTCATAAACTCCATGCTGTAAACATTATACATGTACAGTATGTACTTGTATTTATTCTACAGTATATGTACATGTACATGTATATATATATATATATATTTTAACTGCAATTCATTATGACGGCTCATTCAATCTTAACCATTTTCATGTATAAAACCTCCCTTGTAATATAGTGTTTGATATCCTTTATCATATTAATGACTTGTCATCATCAAATTGATGACAGAAAAATTAAAAGATTTAACATAGAACATAATGTAAATCTTGACACCATTAAAATCAACAACAACTGTTCATTGTTTCTTTAACCCCAGTCCAGATTTTTTCATTTACACACATATGTATATAACAAGCAATACTGATTACAAAACTGTGGTACCTGGCAGGGCTTTTTCTACTTTTCTGGAAAAATGTCCGGGTCCCATGACTTTGGGAAATTTAGTGCGAAAACTCCAGAAATTGGGAAAAATTGAAATAACAATAAAACAGTTTCAGAGTTTTGTGATTCATTTAATGAGCTCATTTATTACAGTATAATTTTTCTCTTTTTAAGTGTTTTAAAATTATCGACCATAGCATCTAACTGATCATCAGACAGTTTATCATTTCCTTCGGAACATATTCTCATAAGAGCATCCAGTGAAGTCTGAGTCAAGGAACTCCTGAGAGGGGTACACAAGTTGTTCATCAAACTAAAGCCTCTCTCAACCACTGCAGTTGAGGCAGGGATAAGTAAAGAAAACTCCACAAGCTTAAAAACTCTTGGATAGCAATTCTGGATAACTCTATCTCTGTTCATCTCAAAGAAAACATCTCTGATGGTTAACACACCTTTCTGTCTGTAAAATATAAAACTGGAACAAATTTAATCAATTTATAACTGCTTTCTGTTAAAGAAACATACGGCCAGCCAGAATCCAAGCTGAATTCAGAAAAAATGACTGATATATATATATATACTATGAAGCAAAATTGATATTGTTAAGTCTTTTTTTGCTGGTCTACACATGTGTCAAATATATAAATATTAGTATTAATTCAATGTATGGCAGTCATTATCCAATTCATTACTCAATGGTTTTAATTAATAATCAGTTAAAATGAATCTTTATTTAAATGATTAATCACAAACAAATTTAAACTTACTAAAATATTTGAATTAATATCTGGTTGTGTCAGTCATTACAAATTTTATATGCATTATAAATATCTAGAATGTATTCTTAACTGTCATAATCATTATCCTGAGTAATTTAATATTAAAATGAAATATTGATTAATGCAGTTGATTTTTTCAAGTGATAGAAAGACTGAAGCAGACGATTGCTGGCCTTGCTGAAATGAAATTCAATTACCATAAATATATTATTTTTGAAAACAATTGAATAGTTAGTGTTCAAATTAACAAACAAAATAAACAGTAACTGAAACTGAAGGCAGAACAATAACATAATCAGTTAATCATCAATAACAAATAAACGAAATAAATTTTCAAAACAAATTTTGAAAACCAAATGTTCAACTATTAGCTAATATGCAAAATTAATACAGAATTTTGAAATAAAATACAAATCATCTACATGAATTTGAGTTGTACCTCAACATGAACAACTGTCTTTTAAAGTCCTTAAGCTCTGCTCTAGTGGTGCCGACTGAATCAAACTCAGCCTGGGCAACACTTCTGTGGCCTTGGAAAACATCAATTTTCTCCTCACCATAGTACTTAGCAAGTTGTTCAATATCACCCTGAAATAGGTTATGATCAGGCACTCTTGTAACATGATGTTTTAAAAACTGTTCTATAAAGGCTTTCCGAATTCAGATATGAACAAAATAAAAAATCAAATTGACAATGAATATTAAAATTAAATATTTCTAGAATTGTCAATAATTGATTCATCATGTTAAGTATTACCACAGGCAGCAAACCATACTGTGAAACTATCCCAACATTATTAAGTGGTAGGTCACAGGAAATCAGGTGTTCCAGAATAAATGTGATCATCTCTTGACTTACCTCTTACAATGTGATTTATAATGTTTCTTTACATGTGAATTTACTTACATTTCCGTATTCATAAAGATCTGTAATAGCAGCTGGTAGATTTCTGGGATCAAGGAAACCAAACGCAGACAAAACTGGGCTACAGTGGAAAGCATCTTGAATTTCATTCATTAAACTGTAAATAAATGGTACAGCAACTGAGTTTAAAAACTGTGCAGGTGTTAGTTCCCTCTCTGCATGATCACTTATTATCCTTCTTGCTAAGTCAGTACGATCATCTATTTCAGCAAACAAAATCTGACATTTGGAAAATTCTGTATCATCATAATTATTGGACTTGTACTTTTCACACAGTTCTGTGAGTTCATCAAGAGTACCTTTCACTCTTGAAGCTAGCATAGTAAAGTTTACTTGCTCTTCCTGCAAGTACAAACTCAACATATTTACAGGCTTCAAGATATCACATATAATTAAAGTCATGGCTACCACATCCTTTCGTGTGACATTCATTCTGATTCCAAACACTTCAGGTTCTTTTTTATCTTCATAAATGGCATCAAGACAGTCAACAATACTTTCATATCTTGAGATAAATCTCTGACATGCTTTTAGGTGAGAAAGCCACCTTGTAGTTGCAGCTTTAATAAAAGATAATCCTTTCTGGCCATAAGCTTCTTGGACATGTTTAAAGACTTTAAATTTTTGTGGCGAGTACTCAAACATCCTCCAGAGGGCAATCAGAGTAGCATCAACATCCTGCAGTAGATTGTACTGTTTAATAAGGTGAACCAAACAAAGTGCCAGTCTGTGATTCCTGCAGTTAATATAAATTGCTGAGGGGGAGACATGTCGCATACGTTTTTGAAGTCCTACAAACAAATTTAACAGCTTTATAAATTTATTATTCTAAAATTAATTCAACAGAAGAAAATAATGAATAGGGATAAGTAAAATAAAAATCATTCTGGTGCCACTGCAGGTGGACTATTGTCTAAGCATCCCTTGGGGGAATCTAGGTAGCCAGATGAGGCAAATAGTGTTAATATCATATCAAAATTATTCCAATTATTCAAAAAGACTGGACATTTTTTTCAACTGAGAGCAGTGTGTGTGTGTGTGTTTCAGCATTACTGTATAGGCAAGTGTCCTGCTTTGTGTTAGTCATTCAAGGTGATTTGAAAGTGTTAGCTAGCTCTCTGGAAAAATAACTGACAATATGGTAAAATAGCTTCAGGCTTGTATTATATTATCCCACTGGTGAAATTAATACTGAAAACAGATAAACCAGTCAGTGATCTATTCAATTAATGGCTTTATGCTGAGTGCCAAGTGGAAAAGCAACATCTACCTACGGTACCATAATAATTCATTGCCTTTGGTATGACAATCAAATTGACTTACCTTTAACTTCTCCACTCATTGTATTACAACCATCAAATCCAAGAAATCTCACATCAGTCAAATCAATTGCCTTGGAAACAGCAAAATTTTGTATAGCTTGCATGAGAGCTTCTGCTGTGGTCTTCTCTACATTAATAAAGCCAAGATAGTGATCATTTATATCACCGTTAATATTCCATCTCCCCATAACTGACAACTGTGTGCGGTTTGCACTGTCTGTACTTTCATCAGCAAGAAAAGCAAATGGCTTGCCTCGTAATGAAGTCAGTAGCTGTCTTTCAAAATAATCACTAATGATGCTAATCAATTCTGTAACTGATGTTGATGATAAGTAAGTAGCCTGTGGGTCTGCAGTTTCAATATGGTGTTGAAGATCTTCAATACCCAAAGTTGCAATAAATCGAACAAATGTTTCAAAGTTTTCAGTTACAACCCACTTCTGTCGAACCAAGAAATATGCACATCTCATCAACTTTATTATAACCTCTCGATTTTTACTTTTCCAACTGTCACTTTGTTTGCACAATTGCTGATATACATTAACATGTGTACTGCAGTTTACATAACGTTCCAGTGAAACTGAGTGCATTTTACTCGAGTTATGCCGCTCTAACTTCCTTGTAGGATGTGTACCTAGTTGAACACCTTTGCCTATGAAGCTCTTGTCTGAAATTGGGTTAAATAACTCGCAGTGTTTACAAATATAACCTTCTTTGATGACACTGTAATACAACCAACTGTAGCATTACTCATACCTTCTACTACTGAATTGTCTAGCATCGGGAACAACAACAACATCTGCCTCCTCATTATCGGCAATGACCGCTTCTTTGAATTTCTCGGCCGCGCTACTGCTATTAGTGCAAGGTTCGGTAGTACGAGAGTCAACCTCTGTCACTTTACAGACCATTTCTGTCTCCATTTGAGGCAGCCCTAGATCAGAAGTAACATCATTATCTGGCATTGCGGCCCCTTTCTTAAATCCAAATGCATCAAGTTTTTGGCATTTTGAGGCGTCTTTTTTGCTTAATTTCTTAATATAATATCTGCCATTATGTGACATGTTTGTAATCTGTCGTAGCCATTCGTATTGTACATGTGACAGTATTGGTTGTTATAGGCCTATACGAAGTTAACCGAGGAATTTCGAATGCACTTCCGGAAACTTGATGCTGCCGTTACCTTCCAGAAACAATTAAGTGGACATCGATTTAATCGGATATTATCTAGATATATTTTTTTTCATCCGAAAAACCTAGTATTTTTGACATATTAAAATTGGGAAAAATGAAAGCCTAAATTGGGAAAAATTAGCCATATTTTGCACTGGGAATGAGGCCGAATTTCGGCCATAAATGTAAGGTAGAAAAAGCCCTGCCTGGTGAAAACTCTCTACCTTCAACAAGTGAACTGAAAACTTTTATTTACATTAGGATCTGCCAGGATGAGATTCAAACCCTAGCTAATAAGAGGTGCTGTAATCCATAAGCCAATGTTTTTTTACTATTCAGCCATCAACTGAAGTGGAGTAGAGTACTGATTTTTAACCTGCTGTTTAACATTCAAGTCAGGATTATTCCACTTATTTCTAGAGTTTCAGTTATGGGATGATGGAGGAAACCTGAGTGCTCAGATAAAACTAATGACCTTAGTTAAATAGACTGACAAACATTCTCATGCTAGGATTCGCCAGAGCAGGTTTTGAACCTAGACAGTGAGAGACACTGTAATCTGTAAACTTGCAATCATTTGGCCATCTTCATTGACAATTGGTAGTAGTTAACAATGTAAAAGCAGACAGGAACACTAACATTCCAGTAAATACATATACATGTTTGTGGTTTACCTTGGCATCCTTTTTAGCTTGTCTTTTCTGTTTCTTCAATGTGCTTTTATTTGGTTTATCCCCCTTGTACGCAAAACCCTCCACACCAGTTGGGGAGGGCTCATTAGGGGTCTCTGTACTCTGACTTTCTTTTCTTCTGGCACTAGTTATCTGATTAGGTCTTAAAGGCTTAAAAAAAACAAGATATCAATTACAATAACTTATATTCAGCTTTTGTCATAAACCTTAATAGTCATCATGATTATGCTTACCGTTCATCTATAGCTCTAGTTGCTTTGTTAATGATGTTGTGCACCAAAATAGTCGCAAGTCCCGTGTCTTTTTAAAGCACCATACAATACAGTAACATATTCCACTACATTAAAACATAAATAATTTTTGAAACAAATTTTGTGTTTTTACGGTTTATTGATTATTATCCTTTTTATTATGTAGGAAATGTTTTATTAAAGTATTCAACATGAAAATTTATCATGAAAGTTGTCTCTAGGATGGTTCAGAAGTCTTATTCAGCTGACACAAACAAACTAGACAAACACAAGGCTTCATGTATAACTTGAAACAAACAAACCTTTTCTTCTGTAACTGGAAGTGATAAGTCTAGGAATGGTTCAAATACTTGAGATATCTGTGAAATGAAAAAAAAATGCATGTATATACATGTCCAACAGTGATTTCTCCATTGCAAAAAGATTCAGAATACTTAAAATTAACATAATGATTTCTCCATTGCAAAAGGGATTCAGAATACTTAAAATTAACAGAATGATTTCTCCATTACAAAAAGGATTCAGAATACTTAAAATCAACAGAATGATTTCTCCATTGCAAAAGGGATTCAGAATACTTAAAATTAACAGAATGTTTTCTCCATTGCCAAAAGGATTCAGAATACTTAAAATTAACAGAATGATTTCTCCATTGCCAAAAGGATTCAGAATACTTAAAATTAACAGAATGATTTCTCCATTGCAAAAGGGATTCAGAATACTTAAAATTAACAGAATGATTTCTCCATTGCAAAAGGGATTCAGAATACTTAAAATTAACAGAATGATTTCTCCATTGCAAAAGGGATTCAGAATACTTAAAATTAACATAATGATTTCTCCATTGCAAAAGGGATTCAGAATACTTAAAATTAACAGAATGATTTCTCCATTGCAAAAGGGATTCAGAATACTTAAAATTAACAGAATGATTTCTCCATTGCAAAAGGGATTCAGAATACTTAACAGAATGATTTCTCCATTGCAAAAGGGATTCAGAATACTTAAAATTAACAGAATGATTTCTCCATTGCATAAGGGATTCAGAATACTTAAAATTAACAGAATGATTTCTCCATTGCAAAAGGGATTCAGAATACTTAAAATTAACAGAATGATTTCTCCATTGTAAAAGGGATTCAGAATACTTAAAATTAACAGAATGATTTCTCCATTGCAAAAGGGATTCAGAACACTTAAAATTAACAGAATGATTTCTCCATTGTAAAAGGGATTCAGAATACTTAAAATTAACGGAATGATTTCTCCATTGCAAAAGGGATTCAGAATACTTAAAATTAACGAATGATTTCTCCATTGCAAAAAAGATTCAGAATACTTAAAATTAACAGAAGCAAAAAAATTGCAGTATATACATGCACCATCTTAAATCCCAAATCTACTGTGCAATTGAAAATAACGATCCATGAAAAGGAAAAGTGACATCAACTCAAGGACAGATCACTGTTATGGCTTCTTCCTTGTTTGAGAAAGTTTGTTGATTGCCCAATGTCAGTATGGTAAATGATTTTATATGTCCTCAACCATCACAGAAATGACTGTCACAATATAAAGTTAAATAATCTTGACATCCACTCATTCACCAAAACCCAGATATCAAAACAGATCTTCCAATAATAAATATTTTTATTTGCTGTGTGAAATTCCCATTTCTCAAAACTTGAGAGGCTTTGCATTCATATACACCATAAATCACAAAAACCATGTGACGTCATGTATAAATACAAATAAAATGCAATACACAATCCAGAATTATATCTTAGGTAAACAAACAAACATAATATGCGAATTCAGATTACTTGCAAAGTTTTTTGCATTGATATTGACAATGAACATCATTTTACATCAGTTACACAATTTCTCTTTTTTAAATACTTACATATTTACATTCTTCACACATGACTGTACTAATAAGATGTCCACCGAACAAGGAATCTACAAATGTGTGCTTAACTTGCTTACCAAACTCTGAAAAATATGATAAAGAAATCTACATGTATATACAGATATCAAGAGAATTAAATCTTTAAATATTATACAATCTCTAGGAAATCAAGCTTGTCTGGCTGTAAAACATCAATCATTGTATTAGTCATCACAGACATGTATTCAGTAGGAAAGACTTGCTGTATTTGGTATAGTTCTGACTTTCAAGATCAAGGCACAGTTTTAAAACCCTGCTTTTTAACAGGTAATTTTCTATTTCAATTTTCTCAGTTCTGCCAACACTGAACCAGTAAAATAAGCTGTAAAATGGCTTGTAAATATTGATAGTTCATCTTTTCATGGAAACAAAAAACTAAAGGAAATGTGTCCCAATGGATAATGTAGCATTTATAGGATTAAAATTACAGAAATGATTCATTACATGTGAGTGAAATGTTTAGTACATACTCACAAAAACTGAAAAAAATATTTTTAAAAATGTCAAACAAACATGGCAGAAGGTCACTAGCAAATCAAGTCCATTAAAAACATTCACAAAAAATTATAATGAAAATGATGGTAAGCTGAAAAACGTTACTTCCACAGATATGCTTATTATTAGGCCAAACATTATAAAAATCTTACCTTTGATTTTGTATCTGGTTTCCTCATCAACTTTCTTTGGATTAACATTTTCATTTAGTTTAAAAACTTTTAATATTGCAGACTGCCCTCTCTATAAAACAAAATATCTATCAAAATTGAACATGGTTAAATTATGGAGATAATGTACATTGTAAGTTAAAAAGAAACACACATTGAAAATCAGAATAATTTCAATTTTTTTTTTTCTTTTATTTACCCAAGTTTTTCAAACGTAACATTTTTTAAAATATTACTAATTTTAAAGAGAGTAAAATTGTCTATAATACACTACATAAAAAAAACAAAACTTAATTGATTATTTTCACTATTGTATTTCACAATGTCAGTATGAACAAATTTTTTACTGGTAAAATACCATTGAATTTTATCTCAGCAGGAAAATTTTCTTAGTCCAACAACGCACATGTACAAATTTTTGTTGTTGTTTTTTTTTTAAATATGAATTACTTTAATAATTATTGACAAAAAAGTACATTCTTCAGGTAATTTTTCAAAAAAAAAAAAAAAAATAAAAAAAATTTCCTTTCAAAAATCCACTTAGTCCTTAAAGCTAAAACTACTCATCTTAAGAAGGGAAAATGGAACAAAAATACTATTAAAGGTTGGTTTTAATGTTGTTTTATGTCTTACATGTATGTATGACCAGATTGGGGTTCAAACCCACAACTTTTGCTTTCAAGGAGAATGATCAACCTGAATCACTGAGGAAACTTTCAATCAAATAAATATTAACTCTTTTACTTCTATACCTTCAGAAAGGAAAAATTACTTCAGATCTATTATTTATTTTCTGGAGTTTTTAACATAAGATAAAACAAAACTTGTAAGGGTGCCTTCAAACAGAGATTTCCCTTTTGTAAATTGGGGCCTCGGTGGTGGTCTAAAGTGTGCACTTACGGATCACAGCATCTCTCACCGTCTGGGTTCGAATCCCACTCATGGACAGATCCTAGTGTGAGAAAGTTTGTCAGTTTGATTGCCAAAGGTCGGTGGTTTACTCTGGTTTCCTCCACCATCCCAGAGCTGACCGCCTCGAAATAAGTGAAAAAATCTTGACCAGGTCATAAAACACCATTGCTCCACTCCTTTTGTAAATTTTTCTATATATACCACTGAACCAATCACACTCTGACTGAACCAACAATAGCAATAAATAGGTGATTTACAAGTACTGTATATACAAAGAAGGAAAAAAATATCACATGAGTATCTGGTGATCACTCACTAAAACATTGATAAAACCTAACCTTTATTTCTTCCGTTCTCATATTATCTAACAAGTATCGTAGTAGTTCATGACTATCTTGCTGCTGATAACCTCTAAATCTTTGAGCTCTGCAAGGATAGAAATATATATTTAAAATACACTTTTAATAACTTGAAATTTTTAAGGCTTCAAATTAAACTCGACTGCTTTTATTTTTCAGTAAAATAGACTGTTACATGTACTCTGTGGAATGTTTTTTACATTGTTATGTTTTCACAAGGGTTCTGTGCTACTATATTATTGTCTTAGGAGTACAGTGCCTAAACCACAGACGAAGGCACCATATTTCCAAGACAATTTTATAGTAGTACAGGTTCCGTGGGAAAAGAATGTTTTTAGTACATCACATGACAATATAGGTTATAGTACAGATAGGCGTATTTGACAAATAAAAAACAAATTATTTCCATGGAAATCAAAATTAAATATCTCTATCTTATCTTTATATTCATATTTGCAAAACAAGATGTCATGTTGCTTACAAATGGCAGACTCTTCAAGGGGCACATACAGTATTGCAGTATAGTATTCATCTGGAAAAACAATAGTACCATGCTATCAAGAACAGTTTTGCCATTGTCAAGAAATACCAGAAACTATATGTAATAGAACTCATGTAGGTGACCAATCAGTAATGTGCAAATTATCATGTGACATACTAAATGAAATCATTTGTGATGGCATTACATACATGTATGTCTATATCACAGATCAACATCACAATATAACTTGAGAGTACTGAGTCTGCCAGTTAAAAAGTTATTATATGACAATTCCTTTGATAACTTTGCCATCTTTTCAAAGCATCTCACTGTCTTTTAATTTTTTTTTTTTTTTTTAAATACTACTTGATTATTTCCAAACCCTCTTTAACACCAATACCAATGAACAAACAGTGGTGAGGAATCAAGGTCTTACTCCGTACTTACTTTTTACACACTTGTCCAAATAAGACGGAAGGATTAAAGGTACTACTTTTACTGGTAGAGTTGTTCATTTCCTGTAGAAAACTCAGCATACAGTTGGTAAGTTGACCAGCTTCTCCGAGTATCAACTCTATTGGAGACTAAACATAAATATAAAAAACAAAAGAATATATAACTTAAACTTATTACACATGTAATCTGTATCCTTATCTTTATGTACATGAAATTACATTTTGCACAAATTCAGTTTTCTTATTTGTTGAGATGATTTATTTATTCCTGTATCGGCAATCTTTATTTTCCAATCATACTCAGCTGGTTCTAAAAACATACAAATTGTTGTTAATGTCAACAACTGTGAAAACATTAACAATCAAATAGTGTAAACTTGATTTGTGGAAAAACTATCATTGAAAATTTACTTTTCGTAGTATTTTTTTTCGAATATATGCTTATAAGTGACAAAACACAATTTTGTGTTTTCAATAATTTCTTCAACTATAATTATTGTATTACTATTTATATTAGCGGTATTATATTTGACGATTCCGAGGGTCTCAAATATTTAGTGTGTATTAATATTAGTGTTGTCATTGTTTCCCCTTAGACAGGTGAGCTAAAAATAATGTTGAAGTGTATTAATATTGGTCGAAATTAATTTAAGCGCCAATATTAAAACACAGCCAAAATAAATATTTATACAGTATAAGAAATGACTTAATGCTTGTAGCATGCACAAAACAATTTTTTAGAAGTAATGATGAAAACCAAGGTACATGTACATACAAATGTTTTTAATGGAGGTGGTTCCCCATCACTATCTTCACCACATGAATCACTATCATCGCTGTCACTGGCTACGTTCTTCCCTGGAATACTCATACGCCGTCCTTTCTTAGCTCGGTCAACAAGTACGCTTTCCAAGCAGTGTGTCTGTGTTAAATTCTACAAATACAGCCAATAAAGCCATACATAAGTGCCATGATTTTTCATTACATGCACATCACTTCAAAAATGAGATAAAAAAAAAAATTCCAAATCTGTCTAACAGTCAAAAATGTATGCAAGTACTGATTAGCCTTGGAACATTTATCAATATTCAATTACCAGTTTCTTTTAGTCTAGTCATCTATAGTTTGACCTCAAACTAATTGCAACTGAACAAATTTTGTTACTAATATGCTCTCAAATATATGAAATGTTTAGAGAAAAAAGTCTACCAAAATCTAACAAGGGGAAACAAGTTTTTGAGAAGTTTTAATTTCTTATGGGGATTTCTATAGACAAGGGAGATAACTCCTGTAAAACGGGTGGAGTTTCAGTCCAATTATCATATGTTTTTTGCTATTTTAGCAAAAAGTAAAGCAAAGACCCTGGAATGGATCAATCATAATTGATTCCATATGTATATTCAAAATTTCTGATTTCATTTAAAGTGAAATCATTGGCCCATTTCCATTCAGTTGCATTTTATTTTAAGTCTTTCAATGTTTCTATAGTGATGAGGAATTAATAATAGAATACTCAAAGTAATGAAGTAAAAGTATAGACAAGTTATGTTTTTAACCCGAGATATACTTATTTTACCATTTCTGTGTATAACAAAATATATTTGAGGTGAATAAATCTTTTTTCCATCTCATCAACATGCCCTTTATCAGCTTTTCAACAAAATTATTTAATTTTTTTACATTCCATATACATATTACATAATAAATTGTCCTAAATTATCTATTTTAAGTCTATATATAAATTTTCATCTAATTTCTAGGCTGTTCTTCATATAGTATCAGAGAAAACTTAAAAGTTTTTGAAAATTTTTGTGTTTAATTTAGGATCACAATGAGTTATCTCCCTTTTCTATAGAAAATGCTATTGGTAACTTCAACTGGCAAAAAACCCAAATTCCACTGGATTAAAATTGGTAGATTTTTTATGGTGAATAAAAACAAAATTCCTAAAAACAATCAGATAAGAACATTTTCTGTTGCAATTACTTTGAGGTTTGACCCTATTTTTTCAAAAATTGACTAGACTATTTCTACCAAAGACTTTAATAGGCAACAATTCAGTCTCAATCAACTTCATAAGTTTTTTCTTTCTTTCAGAGATATTCAACATGGTATTTTACATCAGTTTATCTATCATACATGTATATGCTAGTACTTGGGGAGGAGAAGGGGTGCTAAAATTATTTTACATTGCTCAAATCAGTCAGATGTAATTTTTAATCCAATTTTGAGTTGTTTTACACTGCAATATTTCAGAAGAGTAGAAGCATGCTGTTTTACACATCATTCACTTCTCTTTCATTTAAACTGAGGTGGTCAGTTCTTGAATGGAGGAAACTGAAGTAACTGGGAAAACCATTGAGCTTCTGAAATCAGGAGGCATCAAGAAATTTTTCAGCTGATTGCAAGCTATTCTTTTTTTCTGACAGATCTCGTTAAATTGTTATATTTCTATTTAAATATTTCCAGCTACATTCATCTCCAGGCTAGGAACATTTCTTATTACCAGGCATAAATTACACACACAAAGTCAATATATTTAAATGAATCACTGGATAAACATTTCAAATAAAATAAATTCCACTACTCCTGAAGATCAACTGAAGCAAAAACTCATATGTTGTGTGAATGTTTATAAAAATGTCCGGTTTGAACTACAGCATGCTGACTCAACCAAGTTAAATTTTTTTCATAACAAAAGAAAGGCATAATCATTAAACATCCGTAAAGATGTTTTGAGGATGAAATTCTTCAAAGATAAAAGAAAATGTGAGAAAACGAAACCATATTATAATCATACCTGCATCACAGCATTGAAGAAACATGTATTTCCTAAATTGCTTAAGCCCTGAAATATACCAAAAAAATTCAATGTATTCTTCTAAACTAAATACAAAATCAAGTTTAGTCATTGTGTAATTGTAAATCAAAGCCTGATCATTTGAGTGAATAATTAAATAGGAGTGGAATTAAGTTATGGTGTTTTACATATATATGTTCAAGTATAGAGTATTTTTGTACATATACATGTATATTGTGGCAAGGTGGTCAGTTCAAAGATGGTTGAAAAAACCAATAACTGAAACCAAGACCTTCAGGAAAACTGACAAACTTTCAGACAGTAGGATCTACCCGTGTGGGATTCAACCTACATGTAGGAGATAAGATGTGCTATGATTCATCAGCTCAAACTTCAAGCAATTGACTGGGATGCCAAATCACATTACTCCATTCATCTTGTTAAGTGAGACCTATTAGCCATGGACCTCTTTAAACCATGGCGACTGTATAACAACTTACCTTTATCTTAACACAGCTTGGTACTGCTAAACTTTTCTGTGTTAAGGTTTTACTCTTGACTTCTTTATTTGCCAAATCTAAGGTCCCTGAGGGGACAGTGCTGCCACTTGTTGGTCTCCTTCCTACAAAACAATATTAAGGATAACACTGATTGGTTATAGATATTTTATAAACATTTTTATGCTATGTAATTTCCAGATTTAAAGATCAATTAATTTTCATGAAAATCTCATTTAAAGTCATTAAAATACAATTATTCTTGTGATGTTAGATGAAACTCGGAGCAAACTGAAGTTAATATTAAAATTCAATATCTGAAAAAGTTATAAAATTTAGACTTTTGCCACACTCACACACACACTAATAATCATGAATACATGGATTTGTTTAATTCACAGTGTGTGTGTCAGGATACAAAACTTTGTAATTATGTACCTTGACAACCAAGTTGTTATCAAACTATTATGTTGAATGCGATTTATAATTAAAACTGAATATTGTTCCAAGAAATTACAATTTCTAGCTGGTGACATGACTGGGACTAGCCCACAGTATACATTCATTCAACTTATTTATTACTTTACAGATACTTTACACACCTGATGACTGGGTGATATCAGCCTGTGATATACCAGCTTGTTTTCTAATCCATTCTATACATTCTTGCAGCCTTCTCAATCTGTCAACTGGGACTTCATCATCACACTTATAACACCTACAAAACAAAATTTTATTCAGTATCTCATAGACAAGACTAAATTCTATGTACAATTTTGGGGAAAAAATCCACAAAAATGTTCAAAATGGCTTGATTTCATCATTTAAGGCCATTTCAGTAGAAACTAAAATATAAGTGGAGGGTACAAAAGGAAGCCTTTCTATATCATAAATCTAAGAAACGACAAAATAAAATAAACAATAAAACCCAAATGTTAAAAACTGACTAGATTTAATTATGGCAACAAATGATATCAAAAGAACAGTACACGTATAGCATTTCTTGTTAATCTATTTATCATTGTTAATCTCTGTTAAAGAGGAAATAAAGAAATGATGATAAAAGTCATAAAAAAAGACAGCATAGTTCATCTTCTCCCTCAAAAAAACAATCGGGCCAACTATAACTTCACCATACACATGTACAAAGTTCTTTTTGTTTACGTATAATTAAGCTATACATGCTTGGTGTTTTATCAAAGTAGATTAGAAAACTGAAAAAAAAATGAAGTGCACATACCATGCTGTCCAAGAAGTAGTATTTATCACAAGGCAATGACAGCTAGATCTAGGTGTCTCGTAATGTTTCAAGGCGTGTTTCTCTCTAGAGTTTCTATCACATCCCTGAAAAAAAATAGACATCACATCAAAACACTGAAATTACTAAAGGGTTACTCCATATATAATTACTTGAATTTTTTTTTTTTTTTTTTACAAAATGCATTGCTCATTATATTACAATGCAATTGACAATCCAAACTTGTGTAAATGTTATGTTTCACTGTTGTATACTAAAAAGTACCGGTGTGTTGACTGATCCATGGAACCTGATTCCTTTCCATTTAATAATCCAAACTTTCACCACAGCCCCTCTATAATACTACCCCGAAATCTCAAATTCTTATGCCCCAAATTATCACTCAGAATTTATTTTACAAATTTGTAGAAATAAATCAAGCTTTGTCATAAAAAAATCTTTTTCAGCATTTTGCTATTTCCCTAGCAGAGTTAGTTAATATATATAGACAAGATAGACATGTTGGATACCAAAATAACAGGCTTGACTTTTTATCTTATGATGTAATTCTGTTTTCCCAAATGTTGAAGACCAATTGTTATCAACTATACCATTATCTTAATGACTGGCTGGAATTGTATTCAGGTCTCAGTCATGACAATTCACCTACATTGAGGTAGTCAGTTCTGGAAGTGTAAAGACAACTGAAGTACCTAAAGTAAACCACAGACACATAGACAAAACAACAAACTATCTTCTTAAACCAAGGTGGCCAAATGAATCAAACCCTGAATGTGAGAGGCATGAGGTCTGTAACCTGGTGCTATTTATCACTAAGACAAATTTTTTCATATGCTAAATGTTTGCTATTGGTATCAATAAAAAAGTTTTTTTTATTATTTTCAAAAAATGGCATACCTGGTGACCACACTGTAAACAAACCCATAATGTGGGCTCAATTTCAATACTTTCTGTGGCTGCAGCACCCTCTATGATGCCATCTACAGGTTTATCTGACTTTCTTCCACCAGACTGTTCATTACTGCAAGACTAATTTAAAACAAATATTGTTTTATAAAAATGCCATCAACAGTCACTAGTATAAAACTAAAGGTTCATTAAAATCTGACTGCCAGTATTTTGTGTTGTAGATAAGTAACTACATGAAATAAAAACTTCCTGGCCATATTTCAAAGTTTAAATGGTACCATGTTCAATATAAACAGTAATCAATTTTCAACATGACAAATTGGTTTTAACTTCTTATGATTCTCATTAATTATCTTAGGTAGAAAACAGGTTCTATATCTCCATAGAAAAAAAGGACCAATTTCACTTATAATATCAAAAACAGATTGGGTTTTTTTTTCTTTTAACTTGGAAATTTTATGAAAATTAGTAAATTTAATCAATTTCATGTGGCAGTAAAAGATACATGGCAAAACCTTTTAAAATAATTCGCCATACTTTTTCTTCTTCGAGAGAGAGTTGAGTTGAGTAATGGTGTTTAACGTCCCAGTCAAGAATATTTCAATTATATCGAGACGTCGCCAGCTATAGGCGAAAGTGCAGAAATTTTGCACGTGCGTTGTGCTGATGGCATTGTACAGCAGGGTTCTTTATCGTGCCACGCCTGCCATGACACGGGACCTCGTTTATTTTAAGTTCCCATCCGAAAGAACCATGACTTTCATTTCGTTATGCCGAGTGCTTGGCGAAAGAACAGTCACCACCCACTTTCGAGTCTTGGGTCAGACCCGGCCGGGGTTGAACCAATGACCTTCCACTTACGGAGCGAGCACTCTACCAACTGAGCTACTGCAGTGGCCTCTTGGAGAGAGAGACAGAGAGAATGAGAGAGTTAACTTACAACACATTCGCCATATACATGCTTAGCCAGGCCTTTTTTCATGGCTGCTACATTCACTGCCATATTTACATGGTTGCATGTTGGTACTGAAATATATACATGAATCATAACTTAATAATACTAGTACCTAAAGTGTTAAATATTTTAGTTGAATATATTCCATAGTTAGTATTTGTGTATTGGCAATTACATACAATAACATACACTTTACTGGTATTCTAGTTAAACAGTCACTAAATGAATTTTTAATTTTCTTTCCATAGAAAAGTAGAATTTATTTGCTACATAGAGTGGTATGAGAGGATGAGAGGCAATGTGATCCATAAGCATGCACTTTAGACCAATTTGCCACTGAGGCCCCACTTCAATCAAGGTGATAAGTTTTAGAATTAGAGATGATTTAAAATCTATAATATCTGGACACATGGATTTTCTTGACCCTGCATCATGGGCAGGTAAAGTGGAATCCTATTTGTCTGGGGTATAATTACAAACCTGTTCCATCATCAGAGGACTCTGACGCTTCTTTTGTCTTCCGTAACTTGTGCTTTTTGTTCTTCCCCATATTATAACCAGACTGTGTCGTTTCAGTTTCTAAGACTCTCATTTAGCTAGTTTGAGGTGATATAGCTGAAAATCAAATACTTTTAATAATTATGTCATGGTTTTATCTTATTCAGTTATAAAAACAAACATGAGGAGTGATTTTTTATTTTTTTAATTAGGCTACAAATCTATTACAATTAACTCCCAGTTATTTTGACTCTTGTGGCTAATAATACTGTCATTGATTATGACATTTTAAATGCAATAACCAAAATATTTTTTTTGAATTCCAATTGCAATCAAGGCTCACAATATTAATAGGGCCTGTCCACACATCCTGCATGTGTAATAAAAATAGACAGGATGCAGAAAAATAAGTTCTTGTGGGTTTTCTAAATGCAATTTCAGATAATTTCCACATTTTTATAAAACATTTTTCACTTGTGATCAAGTTTGTTGGGAGCGATCAATAGCTGTAAGATCAGAAACAGAAATATAAATTACCGGGTATGATGTATATTCTTAATGACCTGCAATTAGCTTATCATAATATTTAAAACCCTGGCAAATCTGCCCAGAGCAAAATGGAATAAGGACAACATGACTCTGAGAGCTGACAAATATTAGGACAAAATGACCCAGACATCTTGTTTCCGTTATACCAAAAATCTATCTATACCAAAACTTTGGTAATAGTCTCCACCAAAATTTAGTTCCAATGTTACACTGATTACCCTTTAAAACCAATAGCACATGCTTCAAATTTTTGTGAAGTTTCAAAAGAATTCTTCCTCTGTAGTGTTGCATTTTTTAAAATACAAATATGTTAGAACTTAGGGGGTGTGCTAAATTAATTTCGGCTAATTTTGCATTTCTGAAAAATTTTCAAGATTCACGTGTTTATATGTTTTCATAATGATTTGGCGAAAACAGTAGATGTCATTTATTGTAATTTATCGACTCTAGAATTTATAAAAGTTTTAATAAGTTTAGAAAAATTCGTCGAATGTATCACGATATTCGCACTTTCACTTTCCTATCTCGTAAAAAATTTCAGTATGTAAATACACCATAATGAGAGTAGAATTTACATCAAACCTTATCTTAAATACTTCCCGTACCTTTTAATCCTTAAATGAAACACACAGCAATAGAAAAGGATGAATGTGTGTTCATTGAAAACCCACATTCAGTTTATTCACACGATTTTCCGTCTTCCTCCACGAAAAGTAAAATGGCTGCCTCATAACCGTTAATTGATTGTCGTAAAATGTTTTTAAATCAAACTACATTCATAATTTAAATAAATCACATACATTTTATATAGAAATATAATTTTAAGCTAGCTTTATTCATTTAAATGGTTAATTCTTGATAAACGTTTTGTTTATTTACGACACGAGTGTGTTCTGTAGTTTACTATAGTACGTTTTTGAACCAAACTTGTGGGTGCGTTCAAACCTGTCACTATTGATTCATAATATCTGACAGTGATTTCAGCAACTCCAATAGAGGATATGGATGGCAATAGAAGCCTTAAAAATTAACAGTGCCATAAATACAAGCACAAAGAGTCTGATAATAAAAACAGTTCGCAGAGAATTGAGCAAAGCTAGAATCGCTGCGGATCCATGATATCGATGGATCCGTAAAATAAAATTGTAAAACAAGTATATTATATCATAGTATTTGAAGTTTTCTAGACGCCCTGCTAAAAATGACATCACATGTGCCAACTTGATGGCAGCATTAATTTATGTGTTTATTATAGTGAAATGTTTATTCACTCAGGTATCGATACTTGCGGGTTAATTTTTTCGCAACTTTCAACATTTCAAAATAATTTACTGACCGGAATCATAAATAATAATAACTTAAATAATCATCAATTGCCATCTCCGTCTTGTCGGAAACTATATGAACTTTTTAATACAAACATTAAGTGCAATCCAAAGTAAGAAACTAGACGCTCCCTGTCATTAACGTTGTGTAGCGCATCGTGTAACGTGTGTCAAATGTCTATGATTCTTTCGTTTGTTTCGTAAGAAAAATCATCCACTCGGGACAGATCCTAGTGTGAGAAATATTGTCAGTTTGCTTGCCGAAGGTTGGTTGTTTTCTACGGGCATTCCGGTTTCCTCCATCATCTCAGAACTGACCACCTTGAAATAATTGAAAGAATCTTGACTGGGGCGTAAACACTCCACAAATCAGAGCATTCAATATATTTACAACTGTAGTTTCATGCGGTGCAAGTCTGGTTCATTATGTGGTAAAATGTTACTTTTTTAAATTCTTAAATATGCACATTTATGGACCACAAGTTGAAATATGATGGGGATGTTTGGGGGTCGTTCAGTGCTAACATTACTCTACCCCATGGCTGCTGTTCGTTGAGTCTCAGACTACTCTTTGAGAGTGGCAAATTGCATGCCCCTTTTTTACTCGTTTCCCCATTGGATGTTAGCCAATAAGCATTACTCTTTGACTTCCCCGTGAATATTAGATGGCAGAGATTACTCTTTGTTTCCCTGTGGATATTAGCTAATAATAGTTACTCTTTTTCTGTGAATGTTAGATGACAAGCATTACTTTTTGACTTCCTTTGTGGATGTTCTATGGTAATAATAAATATTTTACTTCACCCGTGGATTTAGATGGCAATACTTTTGGACACTACCTGTCGGTTATAAATTCCTATTTTTAATTGTTTTAATTGTTTGTTCTATTGTGTAAGTTGCATGGCGTAATCGTTAGGTCCCTCTTAATTTCATTCTACTGTAATTTTAATTTTAACATGTTATGTAACATTTTCAGAAAACGAGAACAATTTCATTTAATTTTAGAAATGCGGTATATCACTCTTTTCATTGATAACAAGAACTCGAGATTGATCACAAATTTTATTTCGATGAAAAAAAAATAAAAAGAAAAAAAAAGAAAGAAAGAACATTATCTATATTACAATATTACTTTTATTTCAAAATTCAGTTTCATCGATAATACATAAAAAAAATTTAAAAATATTAAAAATAACAGCACTTCAATTTTCATAAAAACGCTTTAATAACTCTCACAATTCTTGCATCTTTACTATAACTTGTTGAGATGGAATGTTTTTGCAAAGGAACTTATGCAATGAAATGTTTAATGAAAATGAATGAGTATTCAAGTCAAATAATTTCATTATAAAGTGTATATTTCATATGCCTTCCTAATGTTATCTTGGATAAGAGTAAGTCTTTCCAGAAGAAATGTAGTTACAACACACTCTTTGTCCCGGTATCATATCTTGTTGAAGACCATAATTTCTACGTTCATTCATATCATGCTGACAGTGTAATGTCAATATCCCAGACACTGAAATTCCACCAGAGTAACTTCCTGTACAAGACTGAATATCCTCCCTTGTGTAAAAGTCTTCTTGAACATTTGACATAGGTTCCAATTTCAAACAAGGATGAACGAATGGATTTTCCGTTTTCACTTGTACTGTGGTTCCATCATTATACCTGGTTTTATTTCCAACATTGAGTTGACTCTCGGAATAGCACTTGTTAGCTGTGAATTCACAAAGTCTATCATTATGGCAAAGTCTTTTGGTTTTCCTTTTTTCGTTAACATCTAGAATAGAACCAAACGTAATATGATGATTGATAATTCTGCAAAAAGAATTTACTTAGCAACGTACACAATGGAGCTGAACATACAACGATTAGAAAAAAGTGGATAACCATACATTAGGATGACTGAACAATTTCATAATTACATAATGAATATTTGCATGTAGAAGAGTTATTTGAAGAAAAAACTATCTTTGCATTTAGCGTTTGTTTACAGCATTGTTGAATGTATAATTACATGTATTTCAATTTTAATAAAGAATTTTGTCTTGCCAAAATAATTATAATTGCAATACAGTGTGGGAAATACTAAAAATAAAAAAAATTGTCTTGCCAAAATAATTGTTATTGCAATACAGCATGGGAAATGCTTAAAATAAAGTAATTTGTCGTGCCTGTTATTGCAATAAAGCGTAAGAAATGCTCCATGTAGGTGCGATAACGAAGTGCTTTCCTTTAAATTGCTTCAAGTATTAAAGGGTGTAACTACAAAAAATTGTAACCACAAAAATCTTGCCCTTCACAGGTTAGCATGCAGCTGGCAATAGCCAAAGCAAACAATCATTCTCCGCTGACTAGGTAAAATGTACTTTGCAAAAATCAGAGCATCATTTTTTTGTTCGAACAGAAATACAAATATGTATACAAATACGAACAGAAAACTACATCTGCATGCAATTGGCATATCTATGATTGACAGTAAGCAATCAACAGAATCACATAAAAACAAATTGGATTTAACTGACACAGCAGAAATACAGACCAAACGAAACAATTTTTGACTGTCACGTGGTCAGTATGAAAACAATACCACAATTAATGGGATTTGCGTACATTCAAAAAAGAAACTTATTTGAATTATTGCTGCTAGTTGTTCTTTGAACTGCATTTAAATAATTTAAAACTATCTTTTTTTTATTGTAAAAATCTAGATATTATGACATTTACACCGCGGCGTATATACACTACTGTTTGTTAGAGTTAAAGATATTTAAAAATATTTTACCTTCTGTGATGACTTTCTTAGATGACTTTCTCGTCAACTCCTTACCAATAACATCTGAATTGTGTAATTGTAAACCATAAAATTCCATCATGGCTTCCAGCGAACTTCTGGTAAAGACATAATAAAAAATATGTTTACAATGCATGCAGCATGATTGTTCGTGAAAATTAGGAACCCTATATACACAGTACATAGGTTGGCACGAGCATTTGGTTATGTTTTGTCAATATGGTTCTGAAATGTAATTACAGATAAGTAACAAAAACACAAACGAACACATAGATTCTGGAGCTTAGATATTGATAAAGACACACTTATCTCCCTTGATACAGTGTAGACCTGTTCTTTTGCAATAACTAGTTTAAGAGATTGATATCAGAATAAATATATAAAAAATCTTTTGCTTAGAGAAAGAGTTATTGAAACATTAATTGAAGTCAGGTAGGACGATAACCCTGAAATTAATTTTTTAATAAAATGCAAACTTTTGAAACTATTTCATTCAAAATTGCATCGTTTCTAAAAAAAAAAAAAAAAAAAAAAAAAAAAAAAAAAAAAAAAAAAAAAAAAAAAAAAAAAAAAAAAAAAAAAAGATTATTCTTTTTAAAAAAAAAAAAAACGCAAATCAGATTGAGGTCAATTCGTTTTACTTTTTCAATGTATTTTCGAGGACGATAAGCAACCCTCCGGGTACTGATCGGAAAGAAAAATAAAATGAAGTTGTCATTTTTTAAATCTTATATAAATGTATATATCGAAGATTTGTTTTTTATTTAGCAAATAAAACAAACATACCAGTCCTTGTCCATATCACAATCCCAAAAACAAAGTAAAAACTTTGCAAACTGGCAAAATATGTTATACACGTGAACTTCCATCAAGGAAGTGAGGCCGGGTGCTCCGGAAGGGTAAGCAATATCAGTCGTATTTAAATGAGGTTGATTTTAGGAAACATTGGTTGTAAAATAAGTACAACAGTTTAGAGAGATTATAAAAACAATTGATTGTAATATTTTTGACACATCAAAATACTAGTATATAACAAAAATACCTGTTAAATTTTGATGTGCCATATATGCACATTTCGGAAAATCATTCCTCATCAGTGACACTAAGACCGAAAAGTTAGATAGATAAAAAGCATAAGCCAAACTTTTGAAATAAAATGAATACGAAGTTCCAAAATTATATGAATCCAAATCCAGCTAGGGAATGCTTTGCATTAGTATTAATTAAATTCAGAAAATCTTTAAGACGCTTGAAAACTTTGCTAAAAGTTACATTTTCTGACAAAACAAAGTACTGAGTTAAGGATACCCTCGAAGAGTTTTACTCCACCAGCAGCGTACTCGCTCAGGGGTAGCAAAAATATAACAAAAATACCGGTTAAATTTTGCTGTGTCATATATGCACATTTCGGAAAATCATTCCTCATCAGTGACACTAGCGGCCGAAAAGTTCGATAGATAAAAAAATTAGCCAAACTGTTGAAAGTAAATGAATCCCATATTTATATGTTCACACATGTAGTTTAAATATGAATAATAAAAGTTTAAATTTATATGCATATAGACAAAACGAAGTAAACATTTTTGTCTGATTCTAGAAACCGTCGTTTTATTTCAAAATTCGGCGTTTATTAATGCGATTTTATATTCAAAAGAAATGTTAGTTCTCTACAAAAGTTGTATCACTTTGTAACCAACCATATCTACCAAACAACTATGCAGCATCTTGTCCCATTAAATTTAGACATTTTGACACGATAATCAATGACAATTTCTCATCTTTCATTTAACTAGAATTATCAGTTAATCGCTATAATTAAAATATTGACAAAACCCCATATTAATTCATCTTTGTATAATATCAAACATCAAACAGACAAGTTTTATCTAAACTGATTACAAATGTAGACAACACTATCAGACTGTCATCATGATCTAGAGGTTTATCATTGACACCGATAACAACATCACACTTATCAATTCGATAGGTTTTTACCTGTTCCTGCTTGTACAGCATAGAAACTTTTTTGAAAACAGTCCAACCGGAGAATTAAATAAAAAGATGAGGCAAGAAAAATACATTCTGGGATAAAAGATTACGAAACTCCTGACCTTTTGATTAGTATTTGATAAAATGAAGATTAGTGGTGTGGTTTAAATTCTTTTCAAAGGACAAACCATCCCACATGTTTTACAATCTGTACCATAAAATTTAACATTAAAAAAATTTAAAATCAGGAGAGTTATGATACTTAATTGAAAGACAAGTTCGTCTACAAAGATCGCTCTTTCCGCTTAAGACTTTGCTTGATAAAGTCGCATATTTTGTTTATAAAAAAGTTATTTTTAAAGGGACATTTGAACTATTTTGCATTATTTAATCTCAAAAAATTAAGTCATATTAACTTAATTACCATGGTTCTAATTATAAAAATATCAGTAAGCACTAAGTATTTAAATATAGTTTCCTTGCAACTTGTTATATTATGATATTTTTACAACCCCACCATATTGTTATACTATTGTAAGTTTACTTTGTCATACAACTATACACAAGTATCACAATGTCTCGATATGTTTATTTTAAAAAATATATAAAATGTAAAATAAACAAGTCCGTAAAAGTAATTTGATAAGAGATTTTAAAAAAATAGAGATATTAATTTCACCAGGTGATATTTGATACTTTTAGACTGAACGTTGTTATATGAGAGAAAAACAAAATTTTAATTTGACATTCCGAAATGTTTTCTAGATTGGCACGGATTTAATTCATTTAGTACACACCTGTTTTTCCCAGCCTCTCTAAACCCTTTAGCAAAAGGATTTCTAGCAATCTTTAATCGTGTTATCTGTAATTAAACGAACTCTTATTAGGTAATTCATACCACACATTCTAACTGAATTCCTAGAATTCATTTATGAGAGGTTTATCTATCAGTAAATAAATATTGTGTTAACCTTGCTATGTAAAGGCATTCTCGAGATGAAGAAAAAAAATCTGAGCATTCAGTGTATTTTACTACAATTGTTTTCTCGTTTCGTTTGTTTTTTTCGTTCTCGTTGATGTTGCTTATTTGTTTTGCGATGATGTAGACTGTGCAAGTTCTAAGAACGGAGGGTTGTTTTTTTTTTTCTCGAAAATACACAACTTACATATTATATATCATGCTGTTGTTTTTCCCTTAAATAAAAAGTCCACTCAAACATTTTTTAAATTTAATTTTGTAATCATTTAATTTGGATAGAGGATGGTTAGAATAGATTAGATTTTGACACTTAAGATGAGTACTATCTCGTACTAACGGAAGCGTAAAGTTCAGAGGGTTAAATCCCCAGCTGTGACCAACAAAAGATCGTACTATACTTAACAATTGATACTTAATATGATTGGAGTGTAAACAATTGATATCTCAAATTTCACAGTTTGATGTTACCTTGTAAACACACTTGCCATTATCTCACCATTTATTAACGGATCTATTTCTGTCAACATCAAATTTAAATCTTAATTCTCAGATAGAAAAATGGATTAAGGGATTATCAATTTAACACTTAAGATAAAATTATAATCCTACAAATATTCTTATCGGTTCATGAATTGGTCTTGTAACAAGCAAACTTTGTAAGTCTTTGTTTAAACTTTTAAAAATACAAAATCGTTTGAATAACTTGAAGTTAGTTACAATTGTTTCTCTAGTGGTAATTATTCTGGATGTAAAAGTAAAACTTTCATCTTACAGTTTTGCTAAGGTATGTTTACTTTTGCAAACTACGTCCTTGATTTGCCTTAATGAACTTTTTGTTAGTCATTTTTGTGACAGACATTATTTTTCTTAGTAATACAATCTACAAACAGTAGTATGAATACTAACCTACAAAATGTAGTACATCGTTGAGCACGATGCTGAAAGAAATTTTTAAACGACAAAAAAATTAAAATGTATCTTTGTAGTCTTTTTTCTTGTTTCCTGCATTTTTATCATAGCTTAAAGATTACGACTTCGTTCTTTTCTTCTTTTCTTTTTGTTTTCAAAAAATAATAAATTATTTTCTTTTTTGTTTACCTCCTGATTTTGATATGCTGTCACGGCGATGAATGATGTCTGTGGAAATGTAAATGTAAACTGTTCTCTTACTCCGTCTGAGTTGTCGCAGAGTTTCTCTATATGTATCCGAGGCTGAAACCTCTGCATTGACATCAAGGAGACCTATTAAACACACATGTATACTAAAAAAGATAGGCGTTTTTATGGGAAACAAATTTTTCCTACAACCCAGTATGCAGACTCAAAAAATGTTAACAGGAAAGAAAAAATATAACTTAAATCTCTTAATTTTTTATCTCGAATTCAGTCATTATTTTTTCACGACTGGTTCACTTCAATTACTGCTTGATGTAAAAGTATAATTTATATCCGAAGTTAAAAATTGTTTAACAAATAATCTTCAAGAAATCAAAAATATATTTTACAATTGAATTTCAGATCATCGAAGGACTTTTAAAGAAAACTTTCTGAACGAATCGGTTTCAGAATAATCTTTCACAAAATTGATAAAATTTAATTAAAAATAAGTTATATCTTATTGCAAGTGAGATAATTTCGGTTAAAATTATGGCAACAATGTGTTTATACCGGGGGACTTTGAGCTGTATTAATTGAATGTTCACAATCTGACAAAACAGCAAGTCAATGTAGCTTAAAAACACATGGTTTGCAATAGTAACGAGCAACAAAGGACAAGTCTCAACAAACGAAGCAAATAAGAAATGACATAGAATAATCACAAATTCAATTAAGTGATTAAAGACACTTGACTGAGGTTTACTTAATATTATTAAATCCGCATACGTTTTGATTTTTCGGCGATTTTTTCCACTCAGAATTCGTAAAAAATAATTTTTTATTTAATTGCATAATATTTATTTTGCTGAACAAGTTAAATGCATGTATATGCTGATCGAATAGCTACCTGTCCTGGTTTAGTTTTTTCGTTATTTGTTAGCTTGATGCGCTCGAAAGACACTATTTGTGAATTGAGGAAGTTGCTGTCCATTGGAGAGTCTGGGTGGTTGTAAACTTGGTTTTGTATCATTGTATCTCCACTTCCAGAAATCATCCATTTTGAGCTATAATATGAGAGAAATGTTCCAATTTAAATATGTACAGGTATGAATAAAAATACGATTTATATAGAAAATTATACATGTATTGAAAATGGAATTTTCATGTTAGGTCAGGCCGGTCAAAGCTACATTCCCTTCACAAGGTGGTTATTATTAGTCTTTAGTTTTTATGAAGTAACTGAATAAAATAAATTTTAATCTTTTTTTCTACAACAGTTTCTTTATGCCATTATGAAAAAATTAATTCTATTAAAAGAAACAATGTACTACTTTTAAATTTATACGAAACAATGCAAGTAAAAGCATATTCCACTTGTTTCAACAATAACATGACAGCTAATGATGTCTACAGCTTTGATTTAACACAATATATGGCAAAATGAATATCGTCATTTTTTAAAAAATAATTTGGGGTAGATCAAAATTTCATTTACTGATGTATTGTTAATAAACTTTGTCAGTATTTAGTTCCAAAATAAGATGAATCAAATTCCAGCAAAGCAATGCTTTACATGAGAGAGACAAACTTCAGTTTTACATACATTTAAAAACTTAAGACAGCTGAAAATTTTGCTAAATGGTATTTTTTCTGACAGCACAAAGTTCTGTCTACTGAGTTATTGATACTCGGGGAGTTTACTCCACCAGCATAGGTACCCTCTCAGGGTGGTAAATATATAACATAAATACCTGTTAAATTTTGATGTGCCATTTGTGCACATTTCGAAAATTATTCCTCATCAGTGACACTAGGGACCGAAAAGTTTGATCGATAAAAATCATAAGCCAAACAATTGAAAAATTAATGAACCTAAAATTCCAAAATAAGATTAATCCAAAACCAGCTACGGAATGCTTTGCATGAGGGAACAAACCTAAGTTTTACATAAATTTTAATAAGATATATTGATATCAAATTGGTTTAAATTGCGAATACATACCTGTGGTATACGTAACGATATTTGTTACGATCAAGTTGTGTAAAATCCATATAAGTTCTATATCTTGAATTAAGATCTAATCCTCTCAATCTTACCCTTACAGCTGGAAACATTCGTCTGAAAATGTAAAATACATAAAATATTTTGCATTTTTTTTTTTTTTTTTTTTTTTGAGTTTTAAATTTATAGTAAAAATAAACTATAAATTAATAAGAAAATTATTGAATAAAAATTACAATGTATAATATACGAATGTGTTTTTTCAATCAAGCAATATCATTATATTTTGTATATAATGTGTTTTACAATCACCATACAGTGTAAATTTATTTAGGAATATGATACATAAAAAGTCAGTGATTAGAAATAAGTACAATTTAATAAAATCCATGAGCGTCTTAAAACATATTCTGAAAGACTTATAAGTATAGTTTGTGCGTATTTCAAAAGCTTACATCTGTAATTTTAGTTGAAAGTGTTTTTTGGCCAGACTTTCAAAGATTTATATAGTGAATTTTCGTAAAAGTAGAAGAGCAGCCTAAATTAAACCACTTTAATATTTAAACGAATATAATTGGTAAATTAAAAATATTTTAACTTTATCAGACAATTTGTCTGTAATCAACAGTTTTCAAAAACTAAAAAAATAAAAATAAATAATAATAATAATAACAAGAAAAAGGTTTTGATTAAAAATGTGCAAATTAACAATAAATTTCATCATAAGTTTGAATAATCCTTCATGTTAAAATATAAATCATCTAATCGGCAGTTCAACAAACAGAACGATCATGTTCCTTTACCCCTTAATTTATTTTAAAAACTGACAAACCTTCCAGATTTCGTTATAATCATCTCTGTACCCAAACTGTGGAAAGATCGCCATAAGTCATTATGCAAAAGGTCAACAGTTATACATTTTGTTCCTGAATTATCTACAATAGAACAAATAACAAAATGTATAAAAATAACGAAGGAAAGCAAAACTTGATATACTTTTAATAATAATAATAATAATAATAATTATTATTATTATTATTATTATTATTATTATTATTATTATTATTATTATACAAGCTATTTTGCTACTTAAGTGTTTTCAGTAACAAGCAAATTACACCAACCTTTAATGGCCTTTTTTGTTTTATAAGCCCAATACTTACAACCTTGACTTTCGGTCCAGATTTTCTTCAATTCAGAATATTTACAAAAGTATATTTGTAAAAGTATTTCCCTAGTCAAAAAGAATTACATAAAAATATCGACATGATAACCACTATGTAATTAAAATTAAATAATTTTTTTAAAAAAATAGTTATCGTCTTGAGAAGTATGAGATGCATATTTTTTTTTATCTTTCAACATTTTCCGCCCCTAGTGTCACTGATGAGGAATGAATTTCCGAAATGTACACATATGGCACATCAAAATTAAAAAGGTATTTTTGTTAGACTTTAAGAAATGGTGTGACAAAACAAAAATTACAATTCTAAAAACTTGATATAATTTATTGTATCTTAAATTATTAAAAAAATATTGAAGATTCATATATAAATATCATCGTTTTACATCAAACAAATTAATCTATTTAATTAATGCTGCAATTGCTTTAAGCAATAGATCTCTTGCCATTTCAGTAGCGGCATTACGAAAACTGTCTTTTTATAAGGGTATATTGCAAAGATTTTTGTTGCACCAGTAATTTTTAACTTAAAATAGAAACGATTTTCATTGAATTCATAAGTTTCATTAAATGGCTTCGATATCAGAGATATTAACAGAAAATCCATTTTGTGAATTATAACATTTGCATAAAACGGATTTTTTGGTTCTTTATTTTAAAAGAGTGCGTTTTTTAAATTGCGTTTTGGAGACTAATGATTTTAAAATAGATTGGATTTGCTTTGGTTAAAAATTGCTCCTTAACAGCATCATTGCAAAATAAATTGTCGTCAGTTTTACAAGTACAGTCGACATTCGACAATTTCATAATTGCCCATTATGGTCTGAAAGTTTCGTTATGTGTTTAGCTGAAATTGTGATTTGTGTTATGTTATTTACTGTACCCGATGACAAGGTTTGTTTTTAAACATCAAATTGCGGAAAAGGGACACAACGGAATTCAAAATCAAAGATTAAAGATGAGACTAACAAGACCAACATACTGGTCTGACCCAGAGAAATCCAAAAATTGATATTTCAAAATGATTTTTTTTTTCATTTTTGTCTTACAACTGGCTCATATTTTCATGCAAACAAGTATTCCAGTTATAACCTTTTTCACTCTTTGGACGAAATGAGATATTGTCACCGAGTAAAAAGGTTTTTAAGAGAGGACAAAAAAAAATGATTAAAATCAACTAAATTTTCTCTTAATTGAAATGTTTCTATAAGTCAACTTTTTGAGGACATTAACAGTATACAAGAATAACATATTGTATAATAGTTGTTTTAACACCGTCAAAGTAATTTGATACAAGAATGTGTATTTTTTAAACATGCATGTCTGAGAATAACAAACCATTTGTATTAACTTAATGCAAACTTTAACCTACATCGCAAAATGACGCAAAAAGTGATGTTTTGTTACCATGTCCATAACCATCGCCACTTTGTGCAAATTTGATGAAACTGAGAAGACTGACTAGATGAACGTAGATGAACATCTCCAATCAAACCAAAGATAATTATGGTTTTTGTGAATATTTCGTTCTAAATTCTTCTACGTTCATTATTCCGAACAAATTTTTTTTCTTATGTAGGGAGGGCATGTAGTATTAAAAATATAATCAAATCTTGATTTTCCTGTTGGAAATTAAACAAAACTATCAGAAAAACTTGAATATCTAAATTTATAGTTAAAAAAACCTCAAAACTATTGTCCAAATATCTTTTTTTTTATAATTGTTTCCGGCAAATCAAGTGTATATAGTTCATTCCTTTAACATACAGGAAAGAATGTTAATTTTTTCCTTTTCCTCAAAGTATTGCACTTGAAAAACGAATAATATTTCTTCCTTAATACATTTATTTTAAGTGACAATATTTTGTAGTTAAAAGGTCTGCAGTCTGCCCAGTCTTTTGAAATTTTAAAAACAAAGATGGTAAATAGCTTGCAATATATATATATATATATATATATATATATATATATATATATATATATATATATATATATATATATATATATATATATATATATATATATAACAAATACCAGTTAAATTTTGATGTGCAAGATGTGCACATTTCGGACATTCATTCCTCATCAGTGACACTAAGACCGAAAAGTTGAAAATAAAAAACATAAGCCAAACAGTTGAAAAAAATGAATCTAAAGTTCCAAAATTATATAAATCCAAATCCAGCTAAGGAATGCTTTGCATGAGGAAACAAACCTTAGTTTTAAATAAATTCCTAATTTGGACGGCTGAAGATTTTGCTAAATGGTACATTTTCTGACAGCACGAAGTACTGCCTACTGAGTTATGGATACCCTCGGGGAGTTTTACTCCACCAGCAGCGGTACCAGCTCAGGGGTAGTAAATATATAACAAATACCAGTTAAATTTTGATGTATATATATATATCCTAACGTTGTAGTCGATGGCCAAATAACGTTTGGTTTCAGAAAAGTTTGTAATTGATCATGCAATTTTACACAATGCTTTAAGTTTTGTTCAAGAGTTACGCAAAATTGTATCTTGAGGTTAATTAAATTTCGTGTACTTCTAAAACTAAAAGTTTGGTTAACGTTTAATTCTTATAAACATAGTTTTATAAAACGTGGATGAACGACAAAAATAGGTCTTTTAAAATTCATTTCAAATTATCATTACTTTTACAAGGAATACCTAAATACCAAAGAAATATATATATATATATATATATATATATATATATATATATATATATATATATATATATATATATATATATATATATATATATATGAAATAAAGTTCAATTTAAAAAACATTAAATGAGATTATTTGTAAACAGCAAAATAATTAACTTAAATAGCAAAGTAATAAAAAAGGGGTTTGCAAAACTGCATGTTTTCCTTGGATCTTAAGTAACTGTTTTAAGTTATGATAAAATAAAGTAAATTTTTATTGGAACTTAATCCAATTACTTAAAAAACCAAGAACATGACACAACATTGACATAAAATTAAAGACAAGAATTAATAGTTTTACATAGTGACCAGTGATCATATAACTAACGATTTTTGACGGACACAATACAACTTCAGGTTCAACTAAAATAAAAGTGTAACATACAATGTTAAAACATGAGAATTTCTTTTTAAAATGGCAAAAATAAGATTAAACTCATAATTTGATGTATACAGCTGTTTAAATTAAAATTAAAACTTAATTTAATATGCCTTTCCAACCCATTTGTTTTTTTTAAATATCTATATTTCAACTATTAGCAGTTTTGTTTCTAAATGCTTTCTTCGATCTTTTAAAGTAAATTTTGATGCTAATTAAATCAAAGTTATACATGTTAATCAAAAATGTCAAGCTAATTATACAAGTAAAAAAATATTACCGAACAAATTAAAACAGAAACTTTTAACATCAGTTGATTTTCACAAGAAAAAAAATTGTGCATTTTTTAAAAAATATAAGTTTAAACAAGTGTATAAATGGATTTATTGTTTTGCGATATCAACAAGAATTAATTCTAAACTAAAAGTTTGATTCGCTGTTCATTTTATATATTTGAACAATCCCGTTAAAATAAGAAATTGAAAATCCGATATGGAAACAAATAGACATATTCCGGTAAATTTTGCAGCTATTATTTAACTAATCCACAACAGAAAAAAAAACAGTTCTTTGGTAATGAGCAATTTTTAAAAAGTTTGCGGTTTAAAAACAAATAATAACAAAAGGATATGATTATATACTTACCGTAAACAGACATAGAGGAATTATACAAATTTTGACCGGAAATTTGCAATGGAAAAAATTCCTCTTTTTTCTTTTCTGTTGTCTGTTCAACGCCATGGCGGGAATCTTCGGACGATAATCCCAGAAGATTTTCCACGCAAAAAGCACGAGCCTTTGGACTTAGCATTACCAAAAAGTAGAATTGAAAAAAAGTTAACTTTTTTAAAACTGAATTCAAATCTTGTTTGTTATGATGTTGTTAGAATTAAGAATTAAAGTTTCAATTAGTTTGTGTAATTTAAACATCGTCACTTCTTGTTTAAGGTTTAAATGTGAATGGGATCTTAGAACAAACAAACAGAAGATTACGTTAATCTGTTATAATCGCTACTGTGATATATAACAAATGATAACAGAATAATCATTGTTTCAACAAGGTTGTATTGTAAATTGTCACGTGATTTTAACAAGATAGGTTCCCTGCTGTTAGTGTTTCATCACCAGACATCACACGTTTTCTCAGATAAACTTTCTGACATTGAAAACGTTACAAAAGATATGTATTTTGCAGAACAAATGAAAATATTTATAGACTTATTTTAAACACATCAGACCACCACGTCTTATCAATAGGAGTTTCGCTCAATTGGGCATTTGATACAAATGTAATTATTTAAGAATAAGCATATGTCAGGTAAACAAAGCGCATATATACTATCAAAGACAAGATGTGTAGTAATAATAATAATAATAATAGTAAATATATAATACAAATACCAGTTAAATTTTGATGTGCCAGATGTGCACATTTCGGAAACTAATTCCTCATCAGTGACACTAAGACCGAAAAGTTTGATACATAAAAAATATATAAGCCAAACAGTTGAAAATAATGAATTAATTAATAGTAATTAAAAAACACTATTTTTATGTTTTTGGAAAGCATTTTTGTCAAAGCATAATTTGAATGTCCAACCTATATAACAGGTTTAATGAGGCATGATGAATGAGTTGTGTAAGTTCAACAATATACTGTATACTTGGCAGTTACCAAGACAACCGATGCAAAAACATACAATATCAAACTTATGAAATTATAAAACATCAAATCACAGAAGCATAAATCAGGACAAATGATAGTCAAATACCAGTATTTTTCTTGAGATTATCAGCAGACAAATGTTTTCAGTCTAAAAACCGTTCTAGTTAATATTTGGTTCATTAAAAAATTCAACTGAGTCAAAACTTACCAGCACAGAATAAGTACAATACTGGTTGAATATAGATAAAAGTATCAAAATTACTTAATATTGAAATTAATATATCTAAAAGTGCTTTTTTGTGGAAAAACTAACTTTCAAACAAAATGTTTAATGAGACTTAAAAAGGTTATTCAGATTTTTGAAAAAAAGACTTAAAAAGGTTGTTATTTAAAACAGGTGGCACCTACTCTGCCAGTGCACCTGACCTCACTTTAAAGAGCTTGTTATTCAGATGATAAATTTAATCTATAGCTTTTAATGTGTTTTTGTTTGCAACAACCACTGTTGTTGAGAATTATAACGAAAAGTTCTCCAGAAACTTAGTATTTATTTTAAAAGTTATATTTACATCGCAAATGTGATGATTTTTTTCCTTTCGTAAATGTACTAATTTAATTTAACTTCATTTTATTTGATCATGCAGTACTTTTATCCCTCGGCTCGTGTTCCAACTATTCTTTAACGAGTTCAAATACAGTTAATAAATATTATCTTCAACAAAATAACGCAAGTTCATTTATCCGACATAAATTTTTCATCAAAGTTATCTTGATCGTTACATTTTGTTTTAGTTTTAATTTTCTTCTTTTTTCACAAAAAGTCTTAAAAACAACACTCTTTAATGCATTCTGTCTTTAATTTCTGTAATTATAAATATGAACTTATGAACCTACATAAAAGAATGTTTACACTCTAAATGCTCACTACTCTAGACAAAAAACAATTTCTAAAATTATTTTACTGTTAATGCATATTTAATTTTCGGGAGCACTTAGTTAGGTGACAGCTGATGTATTAGCCTGGTGATTTTGGCAAATTAATTTTCAGCCCATCCCAACCAAGTGATAGGACTGTCAACAAGGTTTGTGGTTACAGATACTTAATCCTCTATATAACCAATATTTATCTGTTTAAATAAATTAAACACCGGTTGGATTTGGTATTGTTTACATTTTCAGGTTTGAATATCAAACACGGATAAGAGTACGGGTTTTTATGTTCAGAGTTGTCTCTGGGTAGTATGTATGTATTAATGGTATTCGGAAAGACGCCTCTTGTTAAATCTTCACCTTTACTTGTAATTTATTTATAGATACATACATATATTAGGATTAAAGGATATTTAAACCTAAACTCCAGAAACAACAAAGGTTAAACTTGAAATCTTATTCAGTCTTGGTTAAAAAGAGGCTAATTTTTTATTTTTGTTTTTGCGTGTCTGGGGTAGTAAAAATTGATAAGTGGAATAATAATAATAATAATAATAATAATCTCGTTCCTTTAGTACCTTTTTTTCCCTTAAAGTTTTCTGCTTGTGTATATTAACTACAATTACCTATTGTCCATTTTAAAGTAGCAAAGTCTGTTTTTTTTTAAATTTTAAAATTCATTTGAATAAATCTACAGGAATTTGCAAACGAAAAATACGTATTTGGCAATAGCCAAAGCAAAGAATAACGTCCCAAAAGATAAAAAATAGAAGAGAATAAAAAATACACACAAAAAATATAATACATTTAGAGTAAAGTTTATTTTCTGAATACATCAATGTGGATACACTCCGGTGGCACAGAGAAAGAGCGGAATGCCGTTGATTCGAACCGCGGCCTGCTCACACAAACGACTTTCAAATTTGAGATCCTGCTTTCCCATCTGGCGCTCGGTATTAAGAGGGCAGAATTTCGACTGGTACAACAATCATGTGCTGATTTTGAATTTCTATTAAAATAATACATTCAAAATCATGTGCTGATTTTGAATGCATTATTTCAATAGAAATTCGAAATCAGCACATGGCATAACTGAAAGATTTCGAAAATTTGCTGAGCAAAATGTGCAACACAAAAATATTAATGGTAATCTTAATCACCCCTTGTTTGATTGGAGTTGTTCATATAGTCATTCATAATAAAGACTTCTATATGGCATGAATTTGTCATTCATCAAAATGACTAGACGTCCTTGGATATGCAATTTAATCGGTTATTACAAAGAAAAAATGAAAGAAATGTTACTTGTCTTAAATGTTTTCTGAACGCTATTGATAGCTAGCCAGAAAGCTTTAAAGAGAAAGCAATGCGCAATGAACACACAATATTTAATAGGCAATCGGATACTGCTCTATGGTGTAAACGACCTAAATCATATATAACATATACTACATATGTAGTTTATGCACATAGAAAACAAATCAAACAATATTCTTTGATAGACATTATAACGTAAACAACAAAATGTACTTCATACATATTTTGACCTATATTTGATAAGAGAAATAAATGATCAATGAAACTTTAAAACTGATAGTTGAATTTGTAAGTGGTGTGTGGCGCCATTGTGTGAAAAGGTGAATGATATGTTATGCGTATCTTACAAACGGGTCAGACATATTGATAGTATTCACTCGTTGCACTAACAAGTGTGTACAAAATGTCTGATAGGGGACATTTGATAACAATGACTTTCAGTGCAGTTTAACGTCCCATATGGACATCCATGTTCGTTGTCATGTGATCACAAATGATAACCATAAAACGCTCACTGATGGTTAGTTTAAGCATTATTTATTAGAAGAATCAAAACTCTGGAATTACTTTGAAATACAGTTTTTAAAAATGAGGATCCTGGAACAGTGAATTCTTATATTAACCAGTTTCCTGAACATCTATAATATTACAATTATTACAACCTGACATTTAATACTACATACAGTCAAGTACAGCATTCGGTAGAACAATATGAGAGAGAGAGAGAGAGAGAGAGAGAGAGAGAGAGAGAGAGAGAGAGAGAGAGAGAGAGAGAGAGATGCATACATATGATGAATAGACCGTAGATAGTTTTTCAGTGAAATTGTTTAGACTGAAGAATAAAATCATGAACAAGTAAAAACACTTCGGCATCATTGATGGTTGCTCTTCACCAAGCCGAACAAGATAAAAAAGGCATTTCACAAAATGACGTATTTATGACAAAATTTTTTCAGTTTTTTGTCACGTTACTGCTATTAAGTCATAGTTGAGATTTTGTTGTTGTAATGTTTTTTAACGTCGCATTAGCAATTTTTAGCTATTTGCGACAAGAGTATATGGATCAAATTCATGCATGCGTGAAATGTGCAAGAGTGTATAATGGTCTTCAGTATACTAGCTCGCACTAAGGACAACTTTTTGGTTATGTGCTAGCTCACCGAGTCAGTATGTCGCAAACAAGCATAAGTATGACCCAGTCGCTCTCAAGGCGGACACTCTACCGACGAGCCATCGAGGCGGTGATAACGTTATTGTAAAATGGCATATACATGTACTTCGCTAAATTGTCTGCAAGTCTTGATCGAAATATAAATATATATTCTACTTGACTTCAGAGAAGTGTACATCGTATACGTCAAAATTTATTATCAATTGTTTTGTTACGTCATTAACGACTTGTTCTTGTATACAGAAGTTCTAATTTGCGCTGGTCATACAGATCCTATGTCCAGAACCACCAAGAAAAAAAAAACAAAATAAAAGTTGTTGTTGTTGATGTTGTTTTTTTTTTAATAAAAAGAAGACAAAAATGAACAGGAAACATAAAACGGAGATAATGAATATCTGCGCTTTGGATAGAAATCAAACAAATAAACGGTGTCCATTTCTGTTGTTCAACTGTTGTAAACATAAACATATAAATAACGCTCTTACTTATTTAACAACCCCGGTTCTCAAAATAAACACTGATAAAACGGAGAAGAGAAAACTTTATTTTCCTAGCTGAACCAACTCTCAGACAAGAGCATGTCACAGTTACCAGGACTGTTATTTAAACAAGTGTTTTGTTTGTTTGTTTGTTTGTAATATCTTATTTTTAGCAAGTGTTTTATATGTTAATGAATAATAATAATAATAATAATAATAATAATAATAATAATAAAGCAGGTATATAAGTGCAGTATGATTTGAATATTGCTGGTTTATAACCTGTAAAGAATGATAGGTATTTTCTCGATATCAAAATTTTCCAGTGACAATTTATAGACAAGATGTAGGTTATATAAATATTATTATTTCGATTAAATAAATCGAATATAAATATTTAATGCATATCTATATTATCCACATCACAACTAGTAAGTGCAATGGCGTTTCATCAACCTGTCAAGATTTTTTTTTCAAATATTTTAAGATGCAATTCACTTTTTTAAACGAGCAGTGCCACCCTACATTTTAAAAAACACAATAACAAAATAATATTCAGCAACTTTTAGGACTTACAAGACACAATAAAAGCGTAAAAGTTCATACATAAGCCAATAATATATATATATATATATATATATATATATATATATATATATATATATATATATATATATATATATATAACATTACTTTATGATCTGTTCAGTCATGACATAACACACAAAGTTCTAAGTAGCATTGCAGCTAACGAAGTTTTCATTATACACGAGATTATACAAACGGACAACATATTTTTTTCCAAACACGATTTCTTACATAATGTTTTAAATCTGATAAAAATATGATAAAAGGCAAAATATAACGAACATATATGTCAATGACCTAAAAAACATGCGTGTTTCTGAAAAAAAAGGTAATCTTTTGTTATATCGTGCAAGAATGTATTATATAAATTTGAGCTCGTACTGAGAGAGAGAGAGAGAGAGAGAGAGAGAGAGAGAGAGAGAGAGAGAGAGAGAGAGCAGAAGGCATTCTTGCGTGATACATGTAACTCTAACTCTTGAGCGTTTACGTTGATTTAACCCACACCATATTTAAAATTTAATTTAATTTATAATGATAGGATATATGTCAATTTTTCAATAGATATATGTACATGTATGATAGATTTGCTTACACTTAAGCTAATGATGCTAACTATAACAAAAGGGTGTACTTGCTGTTAAGGAATTTCGGTAGTCTTTTAATTACTCGTAGCGTTCCCATTTCCGAATAAAATTCATTCCGTTTCTTAATTTTATGTAACTTGTTATTCTATTTATAAATGAATTGATGACAAGATATGATAAATAGGTGTTGCTCATTTTTCTACAAAAATGTTGTTCCTCTGTATGGCACAAAATAACATCTGGGTTACCACAAAATGTCGTATTATCATCCCTATCAAATAAAGCATAAGTATAACACTATCATTTTCGAAAGATGTGTGAGCAATCAGTTTACAGAGTGCCCTTAAACGTGAAAAGATCACAATTTCCACCCAAAGTTGTTGCACTTGTAATTGTATCAGTTTATTTTTTCTTTATGTTTATTATAACATATTCTCTCTCTCTCTCTCTCTCTCTCTCTCTCTCTCTCTCTCTCTCTCTCTCTCTCTCTACGATAAATCAAACCACTCCCCCAGTCAAAATATTCTTCCGCCGAGTAAATGATTTGATACTTTGTCCCCAGATGGCAAGCGCCAGGCGAGAAAGCACTATCTCAAATTTAATTAAGTATTACATATTATAACCCACCCGGTACGTGGGAGTTTGGACCTACAGTCTATCTTTCTGAGGATGACGCTCTTCCACTGAGGCCACTGCGGTAGCTCAGTTAGTGGAGTGCTAGCTCCGTAAGTGGAGGTCGTGGGTTCGAACCCCGGCCGGGCCTGACCCAAGACTTGAAAGTGGGTAGAGACTGTTCTTTCGCCAAGCACTCGGCATTACGAAATGAAAGTCACGGTTCTTTCAGATGGGAACTTAAAATAAACGAGGTCCCGTGTCATGGCAGGCATGACACGATAAAGAATCCTGCTGTATAATGCCATCAGCGCAACGCAAAGGCAAAATTTCTGCACTTTCGCCTATAGCTGGCGACGTCTCGATATAAGTGAAATATTCTTGACTGGGACGTTAAACACCATTACTCAACTCTACCACTGAGCCAACGGCTTTGTATTCTGATACATTTTAAAATAATGCGTGACTTATAGAATTATGGAATCAATGGTCCAGGTGTTTCTCTCGTTTTCGTTTCTTTAAGTGGCGTGAAATAATGGTGATATTTTCACTTATATATGAGGTGGTCACATCTAGCATGGTGGAAAAACCTTTTATCTGAGAAATGTTGGAACTATTTTGAAAGGCATAAAACTGTTGTAACTTGAACCGCTTTATATTTAACAAAAATACCTGTTTAAATTTTGCTGTACCAGATGTGCACATTTCGGAAAATCATTCCTCATCAGTGAAACTATGGTCGAAAAGTTTAATCTATAAAAAACATTAGCCAAACAGTTGAAAATGAATCTAAAGTTTCAAATTTATATGAGTTCAAATCCAGCTAAGGAATGCTTTGAATAAGGGGAACAAAACTTGCTTTTAAATAAATTTCAAAAAGAAGGCTGGAAATTTGCTAAATGGTACGTTATCTGACAGCACAAAGTACTGCCTACTGAGTTATGGATTTTACTCCACCAGCAGGGGTATCCGCTCAGAGGTAGTAAATACCTGTGGGTAGTGACTAAGAAATAATGCTTGTAAAAAGTCTCAAATGTATTGAATTGAGTTTGGTATTTTTCACTTACTTTGCTTTAGTATTAAACTGCTATGCGCATGCGCATTAACTATAGATGATTCTAGTAGAAGGAAAACGTTGCTGCTACGGAATTTTTCATTGTAAATTGGCGATGTTTACAACGGAAATGATGTTTTTGTGACGTAATACATCGTATGCGCAAAAGAATCTACTAATTGTTTTGTTTTTCAACATGTAAAATCCCCATAGTGGCAAGTTTTTACTGTGTACAAAAATATACCATGGAATTCGTGGATGCGTATAAACGACTAGACTCAAGTCAATGAAAAATACCAAAACTGTATTCAAAGCAATTTCATTTTCTATGAAAATCAGTTAGAATTCACTGTCACAAGCAGTGACTAAAACAGTAATCCCTGATTATTTATTATCATTTAAAAATTCAAATATAATATGAAAAATTTGTAAGGACAATATTTGTCATAAATTTAATTTTTTTTTTAAGAATCAATGAAGCAAAGATATTACATTAAGCAAATAATGAATATTTATGGAAAAATTTGTAAAACTTTTTTTATAATTAGTGAAACACAATGAAACGAAAATTACTTTACAATTTCTATTGAAAAAATTAATAAGCAATAATCGGTAAACGGTAAAATCAATAAAAATTGTAGAATTTCAGGAAATGTTTATCGTCAATTTATATTTATTATTTATACATGCAACACAAAATAGCCTAAATATCGATAGGTTTTTCATTTTTAGGGTAAAACAATTAGTTACACCTGAATACCTTTAGTTTTTGGTTTTGATTCATGTTGGTGCGAATATTTCAAAAAGACAACCATATGTTTATGTCTCCAGATACCTAAACTTTTATTCTGCATCTCAAGGTGCAACCAGTATCTGCAACATGTAACGGATTTATTCAAGAATTCTTCTTTTAGAAACGTAAAGAAATTTAGTTTTCCAAAATGTTTTTGTGTTTAATTGTCTTAATATCCATCATCAGTGTTTTCAGTTCAAGTGTGTCATTTCTGGAAGATGTTTCCTTTAGTGACAAGATTATTAACAAATACAAATTACAGAAAGTTTATGGATGCCAAACATCTTTAGACATTTGTTCAAAACTATGTGACGAAGTTGCTCTGTGTGCATCATTTTTCTTTAAGGATGAATACAACATATGTCAGCTACATTCTGTTAGGTTTGGAGATTCAGCCGAATGGAAGTCTGCAATTGGATGGAGATATTACTACAGTAAGTGATGAAATATAGATCGTTTCAATAACAATTCTGCTAAATTGATCGTTTCTGAAATATTTGGTTATTTTTCTAAAGTAACTGTTTTAGTACAATCCTTAATTAAAATCATTTTTGCAGTAACTATGGTTACAATTATGACGTTTTTGGTATTTAAAACAAGCTTAAAAAATAGGTATAGTGTCCTTTAATTTAAAAGCTCAATAAAGTGTTAAAGTTAAGTAAAGTAAACAAAGAGAAAGAAAAAAAAACATATCAGAACCTGACACAAAATAAAAACAAAAATCTTTATTATTTGTATATCTGAACAGGGTAAAGAGAAGTTATATATTAACTAGTATGAAATACTTTTTTATTTCCAGGCGTTTAGTATTTGTAATTTTTTTCTTGGGGTATTTTTCTTTTACAATTTATTTTTGTTCTGGGTTAATTTCATATTTATCCAAATAAAATTGTATATACGAAGCCTCTTAACTGGCTGATTTGCAAAGAATAAATACATTTCAAATTGTGTAATTAACGACGTTATTAAATCAACCTGCTTCACTTCAAACAGGCAAAAAAAAAAAAAATTTTATGTTAGATAATACACCGCAGGATCTCTGCTTACAGCGAACAAGATTTTCGTCTATCAGATAAAAAGATTTTTAAACAACCTGAAGGAAACTTTTTCTTATAGAAACAAGTATATTGCGCAAAATGCTGAAAGTAATCCGTTATGTCCTTACATATAAAATTATATTCAATTGAAGAACCAAGAGATTGTGAAGATGTTTTTGCGATGGGGAATAAATTGAACGGGGTGTATAGAATATACAGAAATGGTAGTTACTATGATGTCTATTGCGATATGAACAGAAATGGATGGACGGTATACATTTTTTAATATTATATTAAACATGTAGGAATAGGCTAAATTCAGAATAAATAAATCTTAATTTCGATATTTTATGATCATCTCGCGTTATCTAAACATATTCCAGTTATGTACCAAAAAGCTGCCGTCTCGCTCTAATGCAGCTGTATGAATACATAAAACATCTGACAAAATATAAAAAAACAGCACCATTTCTAATGGCTTATGATGCATAGAGACGTGAAGTAAGTGGAGGGTAAGATATAGTACCGACTTATGTGCCATTCTCTCCGAATGAATTGTCATTCTATTTTTTTATGCAGCCGGTTTTATTAACGCATAAGGCACGTTAAAGTTGCAGTTAGAAAGAAAACAGCAATTCAATTCGTTCACCGATAATAAAAAAGTATAATCATGAAGTGCGTAAAAATGACAAACTCTATGCTGTTTGCTGAAGACTACTTTTTCATTTTGTTCGTCTAATTGAACTTTAAATAACTAATTACAACTTTTATGTAACTTTTTTTACCTCTTTTCGTTAATTTCAAAAAGTTTTTACAATTGCATCAAATATATTTTTATTCTAGGTATTTCAGAGAAGAATAGATGGATCTACAAATTTCTATCGCAATTGGAATTCCTTTGTTTCAGGATTTGGAAACATAAGCCATGAGTTCTGGCTTGGTATATAGTCATTAAATGTATTATTTAAATACACAACTTGAGATATTTACGATGTTGATCTTTTTGGTTATCATAATTTCTTAATCCCTGCATTAAATTTTTCACACAATAAGTAGAAAAAATAACATTTTTGAAATTTTTTTATATATTATACTGCAGACAGAACGTAAACGCTTAAAGAACAAGTTGTACGCTAAATCTGTTAAGTGTAAGACTCTACATAAACAAAATCAAGTTTCTTTTGTAGAGATGTTCTCTGGTCAAGAACATTGTCGGTGTCCAAATAAGAAACACGTTTACCGAAAACATTGTGCGACAGAACAAAATCTCATACTACCTATTTAGCAAGAGCGTGTATGACAATGATGGCGGCAAAATGATAAGGTCAAATTAACGTTAAAACCCATTGGGTATTTTGACTGTGAAGATAACGATAATGTATTATATAAATGTTACAAACCGCATGTAAAGTTCGCGCTTGGAAATATACTTTTCGAAGCTAATTGTATATAAAATGATGTCAAAAATCTGGGAGTTGTCCGTCTGGTCTGGTCCTGATCTGTTATTGAAAAAAAAAAAAAGAAAAAACACTCTGGATCTTTGTCCTGGTTATTTTCATTAAACGATAGGATAAGGCGCCTTTTGCCTTCATGTTCTTTACTAAAATGTTTTCAGTGTTACGGCGATGTACACGAAAACAACTTTCTCGAGACTCGAGAAATATTAATATCTCACCCGAAGACACCTAACAATTAAAGGCATATTTAGTTAATCATTGTTCATTATTTCGGGAAGTAAACAGTCTTTAGCTGAAAAAATAAACCTGTCAACAGTCAATACTGTAAAATCAAACAACTTTAAACATGAAAAAGCAAGACAGGGTTCAAATATATTTGTATCAATGATGATAATAAAATTCCGACCAGTTGAACTGTTTACAATAAAATTGTTTTCTATAGTGTAGTTCATTGGGAATTACTTAACTATAACCGGTCAAAACACATTATCGTTGAAAAGTAAGGATTGACTACTTTTTATTATTGAAACAATGAAAAAACATTCAGACACGTATATCCCTGAATATCATCAATAGGTATGTTTAAAATAATATTTCATCTGTTTCATGTTTGTAACATAGCGATTATGTCGACGGACTAATTAGCACTAGCATTTTTGGGGAAAAACCTAAACTGACCATTCAATGATCGTAGCATTGCTGAATCAAATTGTTTATATTCTATTGTATCCATAGCAACTGGACACGAGTCATAAAAACAGTCAGAGTTGCTCAAAAAAGATTTTTTTTAAAATCTTAAAACAAATTTTACAAAATATAAAAATCTGTGTTAGTGCTAAGAACATTAGGTGCTCCAAATGAACTTATATTCACAAACAATTTATTTGACGATATTCCTTTGTATCTGTTGCAGAACAACATAAATTCGCAACAGAACAACAGAAAAAAAAAATTCGCAACAAAACAACATAAATTCTCTCTCTCTATCTCTCTTACAAAAACACACAGATATAATTTCAAAGCGGCACAATAGAAACCAATACAAAAAGTAAAATAAAGTGTCGGTTTTGATATTTGATTTAAAAAAAAGAAAGAAAAACATAACTAAATGAGATTTTTTGATTTCCTGAAAATTTTAATCATAAAAGTTTCGTTTGTAAAGTTTTTAATGTTTACACGATGTAATAAGTACTTTCTCGTGTATATTTGGTGTGTCAGAAGTTGGAATAAGTTTTTCTGATAAATGTTGGCTATTGACACTTTTGTTAACATAATCAAAATATGTTATTTTGTTTCACAACCAGTCTCGAAACTAAATTTTTCTGCACTGTTTTTATACAATTACGTTTACTAGAAACTGTTATACGGAGGTCTAATACAGAAAGATGTAAATAAATAACAATCTATAATTACGTACCAAAACTTCCGGAGATTTTGTCGCTCCAATCATCAAGTAGATTTCCAAAAAGAATTTAGGACCAGTAAATTTTATTTTGAGCTTAAAATGCAGTTTTCGGTGTGTCTAATCACCTGTAATGAAAAAAAAAGGTTTTTCATTTAAATTGATTATGAGTAAATGAATATCTAAATCCAAAACAGGATGATAAAGGTTTTTTCATCGATAGTTTTGTGGCATATTCTGATCTCATTTTCACACACACACACACACACACACACACACACACACACACACACACACACTTCTCTCTTTGATTTGTAAGTATGTTTGAACATTAAATTTATTTATTTTCAATCCGTTGTTAATGTTATTACTTTTCATGCTTTATTTCGCAGGTCTTGACAAGATATATGAACTAACATCTTCGGCGAACTATTCTTTACGGTTTGATTTGGAAGACCACGACGGCGTTTGGAAATATGCGATCTATAGTAACTTCAGACTAGGAGATGCATCAGCAAAGTATAATTTACAATATGATGGGTATTCAGGAACTGCAGGTACCAACTTAGATAACCTTGTAAATTACATGTACTTTTTCCAATTTCATTTATTTACTATGTATTCCATCTAACAAGGTTTATACAAGTTATTTACTTAATGAAAATATACAATGCAATTTTTGTTTCATTTCCTTAACTTATAACCTTAATTATAGGGGCTTTGGTGGCCAACTGGTCTAAATTGCAATCTAACGAATCACAGTGTCTCTCATCGCCTAGGTTTGAATCACACTCGGGAAGAAAAGTGTTAGTTCGCTTGCAGAAGGTCGGTGGATTTCTATGGGTATCTGGTTTTCTCCACCATCCCAGATCTGTTCGCTACAATAAAAGTGATTCTTCTAGGGGGGAAAACACCATTCGAAAACTCAAAGTAACTCCTTCTAATTTATATACAAATCACTTAAAGAGACAAAAGTTTTGATAATTTGTTCTTATTTTATGATAATAATCTTACACTCATTCTGATAATTAGTTAAAAATACAAACAATTTAATTTTTAAAAATCAAACTCCTTTGCTAATAAGAAACTAATGAATGCAAAATATCTCATTTCGTCTATATATAAAATGCCACAAAAATGTTTCAAGCATACCTTTAGTGTTAAACTAATGATAATTACTGTTTGTAGTATCTCTTAAATCATAATTATTCAATAATTATACAAAGACCAACGAACAGACTCTAATGAATGTCTTAGTATATTAAATCAATTTTAGCATCGAAAGATTTTCTTATCACAGTGTAGATAAATGGAATTCATCAAAACAAACGGTAAAAAAAACAAAAATTGTGTTATTCTTTAATTAATTAGTAAAATATTATTAAAACACTCTTTACTTATACTTGAATACTTAAAGGATCTGCAAACTAAAACAAATTATTACAAATAATTGACTTTAAAAAAAATCAGAATGGAAAATTCATTAAATATATAACACAAATAGCAGTTAAATTTTGATGTGCCAGATGTGCACATTTCGGAAATTCATTCCTCATCAATGACACTAAGACCGAAAAGTTTGATAAATAAAAAAAACATTAGCCAAACAGTTGAAAATAGTGAATCTAAAGTTCCAAAATTAAAATAAGTAATTCAAAATAGAGAAAAGCTTTTGCTTATATAAAAAAGAAAAACATCTTGCGTTTTGAATTTTAAATACGAGGTTATAGCTAACGGCATAATTACTTGTGATATTTTTATATTTCATTTTATATCTGCTGTTATACTTTAATTCAAAAATAGAATTTTGATATGGATCTACCTAATTGTAAATCTGCAAAATGATATTATTGTTTGACATAAAGATAAACTGCACGTAAAACTTATCTTTCGCATTGTAATGGTAAAAAATGGCATTTAAAGAAATAGTTCGTTGTTCTTGTTCGTGAAAAAGATATAAGATATATATGATCATTAGTTTTTTGTTTGGGTATTTTCAGGAGATGCATTAGCTTATACTAAAGGATGCAGTTTTTCAACTTACGACAATGACATTAATTCTTGTTCGGCACTTTATGGTGGTGGTTGGTGGTATAGTAGTTGTCACAATGCTAATCTGAATGGATATTATGGTGATGTGTCATTTGGAAGAGGTTTAAATTGGAAGCAATGGCATGGACATTATTACTCTTTAAAAACAACCGAGATGAAAATACGACGAATATAACACATTGTCTTGGCAATGTCATTGATAAGGTTTCATATACTTTCAAAGAGTTTTCGCGATCTAAAAAAGGCAAACTTAACTTTCTATGTCACTATTGAAATGACTGCGATAAATAAAAGATTTACCGAATTCGACGTTTTGTTATTTTCAATAGAATTTCGTATAATAATTTAGTCTAAAGTTTGTGTATCGTTTGTTACAAATCTAAGTTATAATTATTATTTTACTATTTTTCCACAGATTTTCATTTTGATAATTAAGGTATGTTTACCATTATCTACATTTGAAACAATGTACGAATTTCTTAAATTTCAAAAAATCCAAAAAGCTTGCAGTAAAAAATATGAATGAAGTATTATATGATATGTTCTCATAAAACAAAAATGTTGAATGCTTCCATTGTTGGTACTTTAAGTCTTAAAGTTCAAAATAAATTAATATTAAGTAAATAAATTGTATACCAAGGATCGTTAAAACGATTGTATGAAGGATTAAAACGCCGTTTTTAGTTTTTGTACGTAATACAAAATTTTGCAGGTGCTGTTATGTTGTGTAAAAAAGATACAATAGAATTTATGTCATACTGTCTAGTCCGGATGTTTTACCTCGTGCTAGAGCGCTCATTCATCATCCGGAACACAAGTCTCTCCTCGGTGAGGAAATGGGTTTTTCAGGTGATTCAGGTGATTAATAACGAAGTGTAAACCTTTATATCATTTACTCGCAATAAATATTTCATTCGTATACTCGTTTATTTTTAAATTACTAAAATTACAGTGATGATATTTTTTATTGACAAACAAAGCAGGTACGTTGTTGTCGCAGCTTCACAGCTTGATAAAGTTTCTAACATTATTTTCGTTTGTAAGTAATTCTACGTTAAATTTCTTATGAAGGAGTTTGGTTTAGATAGTATATTGGAGAAACCTACCTATACCAAAACTAATTTTACCAAAGATGAAGTTCTTTCCAATCATAGGGGAGTCCCTGAGTCTTTCGGTATCAATTAAAAACAGGAAGAACTTAACCTACCTTCCTTGTATTAGATTCCAAAACATCACAAAAATCAATACAAAGAAAGATAAATGGCAGGTTCCTCTAAATGTACTACTTAATCATTATCAGTAAATCTAGCACAAATTTTGACAGCCGTAAAAGATGGCATTCAGACCTATTCAGAAAAAGTCCATTCTACATCTGGCATCATACATATGTGGATTTTAAAAATTCTAAAGAACTACTTGACCATCTTGTTTCTAATACTACATCTTCGTTAAAAGGAATAAAAGCTTTTGATTTTTCTTCCCTTTACACCAATATCCCTCATTCTAAATTGAATGAATGTCTAAAACAAATAATTCACTTGTCATTCTTTAACGAAAAACGGTAAACCAAGATACGAATATCTACTGCTCACTATAGATTCAAGTTATTTAGTAGAACACCATACAGACTGCAAACAAAAATATACAGAAAATACCACCAACAAAATATTAGTGTTTTTGATAGGCAACATATTTGTTGTGTTTGGCAATAAAATTTTCTAACAAACAATCCGTATACCAATGGGCACAAACTGCACCTTTGTCTGCTGATTTGTTTCTTTATTCATATGAATCAGAATTTTTACAGAACTTTGTCTAAACCTTGAGAAAAGAATGTTGCTAAATCATTCAACTACACATATATAGGTGGCGTTCTTTTTCTAAATAATCTTACATTTTGAGAATATGTGAAGGCCATCTATCCAAGTGAGCTTGAAATAAAAGACACGTAGAATTCTCAACGTCCTGCTCCGTATTTTGATTTTCACCTCAATTATGACACCCACGAAAGTTACATCTGAAGCTACACAACAAACATGATTGACTTTAATTTTTCTATTGTCAACTTTCCGTTTCTTTGCAGTAATATCCCTGCTTCGCCTGTGTATTGTGTGTATGTTTCACAGTAAATACGTTATAGTAGAGATTGTTCCCACCACGGGGACTTTCTACAATAAAACAAACTTTGTCAAAGCATGGTGACGTTAAAACATTTTATTCACTTGATAATTCAAGTAATGCCATCAAATATATCTATAGACAGTTATTGAAAAAATTTGCAGGAGACAAACATATCTTATAATGAAAATGATTTTCAGGATACTTCAAAAATATTTTTAGAGGTTAAGCTAGTACAACAATTTGGCAGTTCGGCATTAACTTTGTCCCAAAGTTCAATGTTTATTTATGCATGATTCCATATTTTGATTTTAATATGTAATGATACGTTACTCGACTTATGCGGGGCTGTAAAGGTCAGTGGTGCCACTACAAGAACGTTTTGGGACATCCGAAGGACTGAGTGTAAGAAATATGCCTTCTGTTCCAACGTTGTCTGAAGAAGCGGAGACTGGAGTGGCGATTTGAGCCACTGCAATGTCTATAAGTGATACCCGAAGTGCTGAAAGCACTGAAAGCTTACATGTCCCTTTTTCCATAACGATATCAGTACCGTTTGTCATATTAAGGGGCCTATCTCTATTTTGCATGCTATAACAAACCAAAATACCAAAATTTCCGTCTGGCGCCCTATTCTTGCCTTTCTCGACCTCTTGCATCTACTCTTGCGTCGATCTCTCTCTCTCTCTCTCTCTCTCTCTCTCTCTCTCTCTCTCTCTCTCTCTCTATATATATATATATATATATATGCTGGTTTTTTTTCGTTTTTGAAACAGGACGCTTTAACTGTGTAGTGTGGTGGTAAAATATAAAATATTGCGAAAAAAGGAAGACAATTGTCGGAAAGGATAAGGTCAAAGTCGAAAAACAACCCGGACTAAGATATTAAGAGTTCGACGTTAATATAATGAAAAAGTTTGTTTTACGTGTACTTCTATAATATTCATTTAAATTAAGATGTTAAACTAGGGCAACATGGAAGGGTTAAATGAAAAGAGCATTCGAACAATAAACTCAAGCTAATTTTTTGAACGATTAGCTAATTCGTCCGAACAATTAAGCTTATTAATTTGCTAATTATTTGCTAACTAATATAACTATACTAACTATTAAATATGGGCACCAATATGGCGCAAAGGTAATCAGCCAAACATAAAACAAGAACATACCAGTCCTTGTCCAAATCACAATCCCCAAAACAAAGTAAAAACTTTGAAAACTGGCAAATTTAGTCATACACGTGAACTTCCATCAAGGAAATGAGGCCGGGTGCTCCGGAAGGGTAAGCACCTCCTTTCTACTTTGCTTCACCCGTCACATGCAAGTCAATTTTGAGAATGAAAGGAACAAAGAACTATAGTAGTCAAATATATCCAGTATAAGTTTGGATACAGTGAATACATACTCATCAACAATATTGTGGTGACGGCCATAAAACTTTTGAGGGCCTTAATTTGCCTAGGCTTGCAATATTCTTGCGTCAACAATTTAATTGTAAGCATTTTGCTCGATAAAACACGTACAAAGAAAAACCACAAATGTGAGATGCAGACGTTAAAATGACCAACAGCAAACTTTATGTTAAATGAAGATGTTTTGAAAAAAAATGAAGAATTTGTTCCCATAAAGCTTGTAATTGTTAATAACTTAAAGTATTTGCATACACTGTCATAGTATTCAGGCTATAAATAGTAACAAGCACGGGTAGATTTACCCGAGTACACCTACACATCCCTATCTTACAGTAAAACAGACATTTACTTAAACATTTAACACTTGTATTTCTGTTGACAAATTTCTCTAACAACAGTTAAAAGTGCAGCTAAGACGCTTCAAACACATGTGATTTAAGTATAGGTGCCAAATCAGCATGGACATTACGCGTTACCGCCTCGAGGGCAATATGGATTACCAATGTCTCTTGTGCATTGTGTTCAACAAATCGCACATCAAAATTTTTGAATGACTAAATTACAAACTGAAGTAATAACTGAAACAATTTATTTCAAAGTGTAAACGAAAAGAATTTGTTAAGTTTGAAGGAAGAGTTGAAACAAGTAAAAGAGATATCAAACGAGTGAGTAATGACTTAAATGAACATGTGAGGATAATAAAAGGTAAAATTCTGATTGTACAGCAAAGGTTGTGTTTGATAAAAGAAAAATATAAATAGATTAAAGTACATGTATAAGTGAAACAGAAATAGCTTAGGCAACAGAAAGGCTTAAACAGGTAAATGTTCTAGTAACGATGGTGTTATTTGGGAAATGGTGTATAAACAAGGGATTTTTTGTTACACTTTTTAAGTAAAATGCTCAATTTTTTAAAAATCTTTTTTGTTTATTCTAATCAGTAAACAAAGGTATTATCATTCCAATACGAAAGATAAATGATCAAAATAATATGTTAATAATTCTTGTAGCATTTCTTTGATAATTGTTAATTGCTTATTTTGAGTTTCTATATAAACATCTTATTTTTGAATTATGGGAAAAAATAATAATAATAAATAAATAAATAAAAAACAAACACACAAATAAATAAATAAATAAATAAAATTCAAACAAAACAATGTTGTATAACCTATTTTTTTTTTTTTTAATTTTCACTTAATTTATAATTTCAAACAATGTCATTATTCTTTGTTAAAAGTGAGTCTTGGTCAAGCATTGTGCAATCAGTTTAATGATAGAGATGCAGAAATGAACATTGCCATTAAAGAAGAGATAAACAGGTTCCACAGACAACCACTTGGCTAAAATATATTTTCGAGATTGCTTTTATTTTACATGACAACGGAAACTGTTGCTATATATACAAGCGGAAAAAAGTAACTGTGCATGACTGAAATGTGAGATTATAAAATAATTTGAAAATGCAAAGCAATGAATAATTTCGTATTTGTTTATTGGATATTTCTTTACAAATTCATGTTATTGAAAAGGTTACAGATACTGTTATTTCATACGCAGGGGACTAGAAACATAGCAGATAGTAAAAGTCAGTTCACAAGATCAGTATCGTGTGTGACCACCATTAGCATTGACACAGGACTGACAGCGACGCCTCATAGAGTTGATTAAATGCCTAAAGAATGCTTGGGGGATGTTGTTCCATATCTGGTCTAACACTTGGACAAACCCTTGCAATGTAACAGGCTGATTGGGAAGATGATGTAATCGGCGTTCCATTTCATCCCATACGTGTTCAATTGGAGAAAGGTCGGGTGAAACGGCTGGCCACGGTAACACATTGACGTTATGCTGTGCCAGAAAATCCATTGCAACCCGTGCGACGTGTGGTCTTGCATTATCATGCTGAAAAGTGACGTTAGGTTGCTGTCCTTGAATGAATGGGATGACATGGGTCTGTAGGAATTCATCACGGCACCGTACACTGGTCAAATTCCCGTCGATGACTACCAGAGGAGTTCTGTCATTCGCTGTGATGCCACCCCAAACCATTATACTGCCCCCACCTAACGAACGTCATTCCACCACACACGCGTCATGGAAACGTTCTCCAATGCGCCGATACACTCTGGAGCGTCCGTCACTGCTGTCCAAGTGAAATCTGGACTCATCGGTGAACATAATTTGTGCCCAGTCTCGTCGATTGAAGCGTAAATGTGTTCTGCACCATGCAAGACGAGCTGTGCGATGACGTCGTTGTAGAATTGGACGGATTGCCGGACGTCGTGGGCGAATAATGTCTTTCCCGTAAACGATTCCGTACTGTTCTGGGGCTGTTTGGGCGTAGTCCAGGAATGCTCCGGTCAGTAGTACTGGCAGTTTGGAAATGGTTCCGGAGGTACACAAGCCGGATATGGTTGTCTTGCTGACGTGTCGTTACGCGTGGACGTCCTGAACGAGGGCGGTCTCTAGTGGTGCCAAACTGTTGGTATCGTCTCCATAAAGCATAAACAGTGTTTCTGTGGACACCAAAATGTCTAGTGCAAAGTGGGTCATACCAGCCTCAAGCATACCAATTGCGAGGAGGCGATCATTTTCATTTAGCTTAGGCATTACACTATGGAAGTTTTCAACCGAATAAACTTGCTTTTCTGGTTTTCTGGTGTCCAAACAAACAAACAACAGTAAATTATTCCTAAAATATTGTCACTGAAATGCTGGGCGACAATTGCGTGGAAACCCATCCGTGCGCATGAAGCGTAAAAATCACGGGCAATTGATGCAATGACCAACCGATATGATAGAGGTATATACACTTACCATTTTTGCAAATTTTAAGATTTATACATTCAGTAATCATGGCCGTAACTACCATTGAGGCAAGTGAGGCAGTTGCCTCACCTAGAATTTTGCTGATTTTTTTTTTTTTTTTTTTTTTTTTTTTTTTTTTTTTTTTTTTTTTTTTTTTGTGACCGATTTTAGATTTTAGGGATTATAGAAAATACAAAGTCTTGAGATGTTTTTCTTCATTTAATGAATAGCCAATTTAATTTGTTATCGCCATAAAATGTTTTTCACATAATTTAATTCATGGTATGCTACACAGTTCCGAGTATTCTGTTGGTTACATTTGATCCGTTTCCAATTTTATACATGATGAGTTTCTGAGAATTTTAAGGTAGTAAGTACATTATGGCTTCGTCAACGAAAAAACAATCGAAACTGGACATTTTCTTGAATGAACGAAGACGTTTTAATGGAAATTTCAAAGGAAAATGAATTAAATGAATAGATTAGTTTTTCAGTATGTCTGATTCTGTGTCGCATAGTTATTATATGAAAATCTTCGGCTGTCGGCATTTTCATGTATTGCAATTTGCATGATTAAATGTATCATCTACAAACAAATAGCTCTGCTTGGTCTTTTTATCTATGTAATCTAAAAATTAAAGAAAAAAAAAACTGAAAAGAAACCATGAAAATTTTCTCTTCATTTATGTAATATAAAAGCTTTAAGAGAAGGTTTAAATGCAACAAAGCATGTTTAACCCACACCATTGACAGAACTTAATTTTTATAGAGGACGTCAAGTCACTTTTGGTGACGGCACTTTGGTGCCTCATTGAAGAATTAACCACAAATTCTCAAAGATGAACTTATCCAATACAACCGGAGATGCTACCTCAAGCTTCGGTATTACACTTACAGCTTTATCTACTAAGTCTGTTTTTCAGATGATATCAAAATACATAATGAAATACACATCTTTTAGCCTTTGGAATGCCAGGAAAATGCAGGAATTTAGCTTAAAATTTAAATTTAAACATTTTTCGGGGGGGGATGGTTCCGGCCCCCTTTATAAACGCGCTTCCGGCACGTTACAGGCGCATTCGGTGTATCAAATGTTTGTCTCATATACAACCAAGGCCTAGTTACGGTCTTGGTAATAATAGCGAAATTATAAATTTTATTGATGCACAGTTACTTTTTTCCGCTAGTAGTATATACACGTACTATCCGCCCATAATTGTTTGTCATAAACATATCTGGTGAACAAAATTCCATATTTAAACAAAATCATTCAAAAATCCATGTAACATTTACTGACCTAATTGGGAAAAATAACCCGAGACTTATTCAAAAAGTTTCTTGAATTCTGTGCATATAACAATTTTTAAATGTTTTCAACAAGATAACAAATCCACTATGTCCAAAATATCCCTTATGCACCTTCCTAGTTTACCATATAGGATATAAAAGTCATGATTTGAATATTCATGATGATCACCCCTTGAAAAATCCAAACAACATATGGCTCTTTTCTACATTTTTCTAATTGAAAAAACAATCAAAAGTTTTTAAACTCTATCGATTGCATCAACGCCATCATGGTAGTAAGATAATATGATTTGCATATTAATTTATTTGACCTTTATTATAACCTTAAAATACCCTGAGAGGTCCAACTGCGTAGGTGACACAGTGATACTAACAGCGTCAGTCTCCGGTCTTGAAAGCGGGAGGTCGAGGGTTCGATTTTTAACATTTGACATACCGTTGCCTTGTCTTGCGCTCGGCATAAAAAGGACAGAATACCTACAGGTTCACTCAATGCTAGGATAATGTGACTTGGGAAGTGGTTTGTTTGTTTTCGGCATAATGACTCGGTGAGCTAGCCCATTTACAAAATGTCGCCCTGTCTGAGTGCCTACTTGTACAAAGCAAACCCCAATACACACTCACACATCACATGCATACACAAACTTGCACTTAGTTAATCCTTTGAGATTAATTACCTTGCTCCAATTGATAACTGAAAAATTTCTGGTTAAACAACAATAAAACTAACCATCCAACAATATGTGACCAGTAATGTCTTACACTCGGTTTTAGAAAACGGAGAAAAAATTTAGTTCCTTGTCTAATAAAATTATTGAATACAATACCCAAAGTACACGTGATTGGTGATTGCAAAACACAATGTCTTTCTAGTGCTCTAATGATCGAAAGAACTTCGTAGCAAAAGAAGACAAATATAAGTTATTTCCCTTTAGAAACTCTTTGATTAATGTAGTTCAGTTGAGTTGATGAAGAGAATAATATATTCGATCAGCGAATATTATTCTGAAGGGTAAGGTAAGAAATGAATTTAAAGTTTTAATCAGATTAACATTAATTGAGCGAAATATCTTTATATCTAGACAGATTATAAAAATCTTGATCAGTGAGACATTTTTCGGCTGAACAGGGACTGGAGTCTGGAGTAACCAGTCGAATCGAACTCCGTTTCTGGAGTTTACTCCGTTTTCCGAGTTTTCTGTACCGGCTTGCATTGCGCGATCGATTCCGTCCGCACGACCTCTGGTGACCTCCGGTGGTTATGGCAGGGTCAATAACTTGCAGAAAACTATATAAGAACAATTATCTGTTCAATGTAATCAAAATTGAATACTGAAGTAAAACAGTGAAGCAGTTAAAAAGAAAAAAAAGAATTCAGATATCTGTTTAAATAATTTCACAATGCCTAAGTAGGTTTTTATATGTTCTTTCTCTTTTAATAATTCATTATTTAAAATATTTCTTTTTTTATTTTTAAGTTTTTATAACTATTTTCTTTATTTACTTATATTTCAGTATTTAATATTTGTTTTAAAATATTTATTAATTAATTAATTAATTTATTAATTGATTAATTTATATATATATATTTATTTATTTATTTAACGTGAAGACTACCATACTCGCTACATTTCGAACTTTGAATCACGATAACTACACATCCGCACGGTAGAATCTCAATCCGCGAGGCAGAAAGATTCTAAATTATATTGCCTTCAAACACTTACAATCTTGATTAGCCAATCTTAGCATTAACAAGCGAAATTTAAATTAATTAACAACACCTAAGACACTCCGAAAACAGAGTTTCGTCTTCCAAAACACGCATGCGCGAACTCCACTTTTGGAGTTTCCTCAGATTTTTTAACCAGAACTCTGTAAACGGAGTTCGATTGGACTGGTAACTGTTTTCTCGCACATAATTTATCATGCTCGTGAACAATTACTGTAACTCGCTCACGTTTGGTTCAGAGAAGATTTGTTGATATGTTTCGGTTCTACTGGAGAGTAACAACTGAAGGGGTCAAAGTAATGAAGAGTAAATGCCTTTCATACATTTATGCAGTAAAGGGGGAAAATAATGCAACGTGATTATTAGGCACTACCTATGAGGGGCAAGGCTTTAATAACACCAAGTCTGACTGAGAAAAGATTGATTGGTTGAATTATTGTGGTTTCACGTTCCAGTCAAGAATATTTCTCTGATATCAAGAAGTCACCAGCTGTAGATGAAGTAGTACGAGAGATCTGACGTCGATTTTATTTTACTTTTCGACTTTTGTAAAAAATTTTACATAAGTCGAAAAGTAAAATAAAATCGACGTCAGATCTCTTGAACTATGGATGAAGTTGCAAAAATTATAACCATTGCAGTGCACTAAGGGCAATGTACAGGGAAGGTTCTCTAACTGTCACACCTGTTGTGACACAGGGGATGTTTAAGATCTCATCTGAACAATGTGACCTTTATTTCTAAATGCTAGTGCAGGTGAAAGAACAGTCACTATCGATTTTCTAGTCTTCGTATGACCCTGTCGGGGTTCGAACCCTCGACCTCCCATATTCAAAGCACAGAAAAGAGAAAAAGTCTGGTTTGCAGCTCTTTATTACACGCCAAAGGAACATGTATTTTCATCTCATAGAAATGTTATGTAACAGGAGGGAGGATGCACCTGTAAAAATACACATCCTCACCAAGTGTCCCAGCTGAAGGTCAAACCTGGCCCTTCCGCATGAAAAGTGCTCTACCACAAGGCTAAAAGTTTCACATGATTAAGAAGCCAAATCAGAATCCAAGATGACTCATAAAAATGGTATTAAAAATCAAGTTTTATAATTTTTAAATAACCTTTTGTCCATTTTTTTGAAAACTTTGAAATTAAACAACTTCTTCTCTAGAACCAGTGACCCAGTGATAGTAAAACTTGATATGGATCTGCTTTGGGCAAAGCTCCTTCAAGTTGCAAAATTGGTTGATCTTGACCTTCATTCAAGGTAGGAAAAATGTGACCCTATTATTGATAGATTTTCTGCTCTATTCTAGTTTTTAAAAAAAAATTCAGTTCTGTCCAGAGTCTTTATGTTTGTGGTCATCAGGCTGTTTCTTATCAAGCTCAGCTGTCAGTTACTTGAATTACCTGAGTGTACAAAAGTGAATACCCCCTTTTGATTGGGCAACTTTCTATAAAAAATGTAACACCTAGGACATAATGTATATTTGCCAGTACCAACTGATTTGGCAGCTTGTCTGAAGCAGTTAAATGTCTTGTTCAGAAACATACTATACAGCAACTGTTGGGACTTGATCCGTGATCCTATAACCTTTGAATAAATAAATAAATAAATAAATAAATAAATAAATAAAATATGACAAAAAATAAAATAAAGAAATAAATATTAATACTACTACTACTACTAATAATAATAATACATGTAATAATAATAAAAGACTAAATGCGTTTGGTTTGCTATAGGATAATTATGGAAAACTTAACTGTGGAGTGGAGTAGGGAAGTACTGTTTAATGTGATAGTAAAAAATCTTTTTATGAAGTGAAGGTGGTCATCAACATTCTGGGATGGTATAAGAAAAAAGAATGGTGAACAAAACTGCTGACCTTTGACAACAAACTGACATTCTCCCTCACAATAGGATCTGCTTGAGAGGGATTTACCTAGGCATTGTGTTCACAGGATCTAAAATGCCATCTGGCTGCTTGAGGCCCCAGAAACAGAAAAAGGCAACAGACTTGTGAAATTTAGTCATAAACTTATCCCATGTTTAAAGGTTACATACCCCCCCCCCCCCCCCCAAATGCTACCAAGTTTTAAGTGATTAATATTTGCCAAGTACATGTACTCCAAAAAATTCATTTTTTTGAAATTTAAAATTTTGCCCATTATTCTATCTTTTTATCTTGTCTTTCTAGCATTATTAAGTTAATGACTTAATTCTTTAACATATGTAACAGGATTTGACTGACTGTCATGGTTGACCATGATTTTGAAAAAAGACTTGAATAAGATCTGAATTTTTTGACATTCTTTTGAAATTAATATGTTATCACCAACTAACATAGTTCTTCTCCATTTTATGATGATTTTAATGATATTGTACTTTTGTTTTAAAGTTTTATTAAGGGACTAAAATGCCTATTCAGACTTGTAAATCCATCAATATTAGTTTTTAGTTTCACCATTTTTTACACTTATGTCCAAGTTGTACCTTGTTCTCTTTCAATTCAACCATCCCCTCCCCCAGACCATAACTTTGTGTCATACTTTTTATGTTAATGAAATAAAAGGTGTTAGTGAAAAGGTTTTTTGAATTTCTTTTGGTTATTTTAAATGTAACAAAGTTGACCACTTATCAGTATGAAGAATGAAAGATCAAGTTGTGCAAGTTACATGATTGGCTAAAGGGAAACAACTCTTAGCAGAAAATGGTTGGCATTGTAGATTCCTCCATCAGAAATTCAAATTTGACTGAAAAAGCCTATAAACCACTAGTTAAATAATTATAAACATTTCTGTCAAAAAGCTTTGTTTGAAAAAAAATTAAGGATGAAATATTGTGGTTATTGGATACAAAAGGAGCTCTTATCTATGGTGGCTTATTTCTGACATCAACATAATTTTAGTCGACATAAAATTATCTTGACATGTCGACTTAATATCTTGACAAATCGAGATAATATCATGGAAAGTTGTGATATCAAAATAAAAAGTCGAGATATATAACACGCCATGTCGCGATACTCATGTTGACGAGTCGTGATAGTTATCTTGATATTGCAACTTATTTTTTGTAACTTCTTGAACGTAAGTATCACGGCATGTCGTGTTAAATATCTCAACTTTTTATTTTGGTATCACAACTTGTCATGATATTATCTTGACTTGTCAAGATAATAAGTCGACATGTCGAGATAATTTTATGTCGACTAAAATTATGCCGATGTCAGAAATAAGCCACCATACTTATCCAAGAAGTTATCAATTGACAATTTTAGGATCTTGTCTAATGCAAGTGTATTTTCATATCATGTTTGATAAATACTGGACCAAGCGAACCAATCTGAACCCTTCACTTTCCTGGGCCATTTTTTTTTTTCTTTGTGGATGGGGAGGAGTTGGATGGGCCGGGTTTAATTTAGAGACAGGTTTTTATTCAACACTAGTTAATGAACAAAGAATAATATTATTTGTAAAATATTTATATTTAGAAAGTTTTACAATTTACTTGGTGTTTGTTTATCAATTCCCTGATGGTACATGTATCTGATATCCTTTACAACTGTCTGATTTCTCAATTATTTTTTTGAAGTAAAAATCTTGAAAATCTCAAACAAAATAACACTGCCAGTAAAAGTATAAATTTCGGTGAGTTACTGCAACTTTGCTAATAACTTGTGGTGTCACAATATAAGTTATTTAATTTTCACTGGGGCATATTTTACTGCTCTGGATTCAACTGTTTTCCAGTTAAAATCAGATTTTATACCAGCTTGGAACTATTATAATTATGACATAAAACATATTTATTTTATTTTAAATTCAACAGTTTATATCATGAAAATAAAATGCATATCAAATAATATAGTCTACTAGATCCTAGTGTGAGAAAGTTTGTCAGTTCGCTTGCCGAAGGTCGGTGGTTTTCTCTGGATACTCCAGCTACCTCCACCATTTCAGAACTGACCTTCTTGAAATAAGTGAAAGAATCTTGACTGGGACATTAAACACCATTACTACACACCACTTAAATAATACAGAGACACAGAATATGTTTTTTATTTCCTTTTTTCAATACAATTTTATAAACTACACTAATCATCATGACTACTAGTAAATTATAATTGTGTTAATTGTCTAGGAATGGTTTGCTTGAAAAGTCAAAAGTTCAGTTCTATATGTACATACATGTATTTACGAAAACAAATGAGCAACCGTTAATTGTGTGTGATATAATTCAAGGACTGAGACACAATAACAGTAACAAGATTCAAGAAAAATATTTTGTTATTTTTTGCTATTTGACTTATTTACCTTAGTCATTATGTCTATCACATCAAGTGGTTTGATTTCGGACTAAATTTGACACAAGGATTCTGATAGCCTCCTCTAAAGTGCAAAGTCATGAATTCAAACATCAACAGGGTCATGCATAAGAATTTGAAATTCTTACAATTGCTACATCATCTGTTGCTTGACATAAGAAAATTGAAAAAAAAAAAAAAAAAAAAAAAAATTGAAAAAAATCATTGACATCATTTTTATACACTTATGACAATGTATGTAAAATGCTTTTAGTTGATTCTTTGAAAATTTTCTGTAAAACTGGAGGTACCACTGTACTATTTATGTATATAGCCAAAACTGGTAAAATTAAATGTTCAAATAGCTCCTTTTTTTCATTAAGTATTTCACATAAAAACCACATATGTATATACATTTGTTCTTAAAAAATAATCTGTCTTTTTTTTTTACAGATCATGCAAATGAAGTACTTTTTAAGTCATTTTAAAAGTCTCCTTCCAAAAAACAAATAAGTGGCAAAATAAATGAAATTGTAAATTTTAGTTCATAGTTGATGCAGATATTATACCCTCCCTGGTAGTAAACCTTGTATAAAGCTTGGCAATAAGAAGTTCGAAAATTCAGCCATTACTGTAAATTTTAATAATAAAAAAAATTAATTGCCAATAAACATAATGTTTCACCAACTTCGATCTAGTTTGGAACCTAGAAAATGGATGTTTAAAATATGTTCCTGAATTTGAAAATTAATAACCAGGGAAATTTAAAATAACCAAGCTAACCAAGCAGGTGAGCATTACAGGCCCTATTAGACTTTCTGCAAGATTACTGTAATATAAATCTTGTTGTGAATGATACATTATAAATTAGTTTCATTATCGTACAGAAATTTTATTATGATGTCAAAATCTAACATACTTTAATTTAAATCAGGTTAACATTTCAGGCCCTTTTGTACCTCATAAAGCCATTAAAGGGATGTAAGTTGTTTTTTATCAAACATTTTGTTGTACAAAAAATGTTACACAGTTTGATTCAAACCAGGTGAACATTTCAGGCCCTTTTGTACCCTCATAAAGGGACATAAGGCGTTTTTTATCAAACATTTTATCATTCAAAAAATGTTACAAAGTTTGATTTAAACCAGGTGAACATTGCAGGCCTTTTTGGATCTCATGCAACATTGTAAATTAGCAGTTTTATTAACAAACAGAAATTTTATTATCATATAGAAATGATACACACACTTTGATTGCTTATACTTGTGACATTGGGATCAATATATGTCTGTTAAATAATACTGGCATCACTAGGTTGTATTATCAGCATGAATAAAGAAGTGATAATATTTTGTAATTCTTTGTATTAACATGGATGATAGGTAAAAAAAATTTGATATATCTGTGAAATTATTGTTGTAATAATATGAGTAATATTGATTTTAGTCTAGATGTAAAGGGATTGTTTTAATTTTATTGGTTTTCATAAGCATTCTGGTTTTAGTGTAGAATTCGAGAAATGGCTTTCCCTTAATATACAGATAATTTGTGAGTTGCTTACGGATGCTTACAGAACAAATGTCTTTCACTGCCTGGGTTGAATCCCATCAGGGCAGATCCAAGTGTGAGAAAGTTTGTCAGTTGTCTGGACACTCTGGTTTCCTCAACCTTTTAAAAAAACAGACCACTTAAACAGAAAAGAATCTTGACTGGGTCATAAAATACCATGTCTCCACTGTACTCTTTTAAAGTTGGCACCATTTCCTAGAAAAAAATTTAAACATAGCTGATCTACCTGATGATGTTCCTAATGAACAATGTTACATTTGGTTTAACGATTAAAGCTCGAATAAGTATAAAAATTACAGTAATTTCCCAGCAAGATGTAGCCTGCAAGATCTAATTATAGAACATGGTTATGTCATTAAAAAAACCGGGTAATTTAAACACAACTTACAAAATGTTGAAATACGATAAATTAAACACAGAATTTCATTAAATTTGTCATTTGTGACTTTGTAAGGGATAATAACACCAATTTGAATACATTTTGATATTAATGATAGACAATTAATGAAATTTGTCAGGTTTCCCCTTTGATTCATTCGAGTTTCTATACATCAGTGCACATACTCGAAGCTCGAATCATTGTTAAACAAGTGACCAACCTGTGAGAGGATTCTGTTGATATACAGCTAATAGGAATGAAATTTTAGAAAACCAATCTCACGGATTGTGATAAGAAGTTATCTTTTTTAATGTCCCCCTTCAAAGAAGGGAGGATGTATTGCTTTGCTGCTGTCTGTCGGTCGGTCTGTCGGTCCACCAACAGTTTCTGTTCATTTTCTTCGCAGAGGTTGCACATACTGAAATGAAATTTGGTACAGATTTATCAATAGAATATATTCTAGGTCAAGTTCTGTTTTGGGTATGAACGAGCAATTTTTGACACAGTTATCCCCCTTGGACTTAGAAAAATTCCAACTATTTGCAGTTTCCATTTTCTTTGCAGCGGTTGCACAAACTGAAATGAAATTTGGTATACAGATTCATCATAAAAATATCTATGTCAAGTTCTGTTTTGGTATGAACAAGCAATTTTTGACACAGTTATCCCCCTTAGACTGAGAAAAATTTCAATTATTTGTTTTACATTCATTAAGTATCTCTACAAAGGTTGATCAAATTAATTACTGATTTAACATATATAATAAGCTTGGTTGAATTATGGTTATATTGATATTAATTTATATTTTAAAAGTACAGTCAAACCTGTCTGAAGGTCTATATGTTTGTGCAACCTATAATTAAAAATTTTTTTTTTAGCTTCGACACATCATATTTGATAGATTTATGCATCTCAGATAGTACTGGTAGATGACCCCAATAGATTTGAAGTTCAAAAGGTCAATTTCATTTCCATATACACTGCCCATAATAAAAGCTTGTGCACCCTATAATGTCTGTCCAAGAAGGGGGGGGGGCATAAGTGTTTCACAAACATCTCTTGTTAAAAAATGTATATTTTTAGAAAAAAAAAAAAAAAAAAAAAAAAAAAAAATTCAGAAAAATCGAAAAACTGCAGCTTTAAGGCTTACACGTATTGGTTACTCTAAAGTTGTTTCAAAAATTGTCCTCATTATGTTGATTTAAACACAAGGGTACATGATTATACTACCTTGGCATTGTCCCCACGGCTCACATATCTAACAAATTGTAGTCACTGATTGAAACTGGAGTTGTTAATGAATCCTAAATAAAATTGATACAGAACATTATCCATTGTGTTAATCACGCTTAAAGTTTACTAAATGCAATTAAGAGATCTTTATTGGCTCTGAGTAAGTTATTGGAAATCTTGGTTGATGTTAATTAATTGACAGATTGGTAATATCCTGATCAAGCTTATTAGCACATTCTTAATCATTTCTTTTTTATTAGAACTGATGAACTCCATTTACTGTTGTTAATTTCAGAATGCAACATTCTTGGAAAATATCACCGTTGTCCCAAATGAAAAATATAAAGATACATGAATAAGGTGAGTAGTTGATAACAGAAATAAAATTTAATGTTTGCGAGTAGTTAATCTCAGAAATGAATATTAATGAGTATCAAGATTGTGAGTAGTTAATAATAATGAGTATTATGATTGTAAGAATTTGATATCGTAAATAAATATGAATGAGTATTTTCTGTGAGTAGTTGATGTAAGAAGTGAATAGTAATGAGTAATTCTATTATGATTGTGAGTAGTTGACATCAGAAATGAATATAACTTAGTATTAATATTGTAAGTAGATGAATATCATTGAGTACAGTAGATTCCACTTATTTGCATACCGGTTAATAGCATATTCTGGTTAATTGCATAATTTTTCTCCATTTCCTATTTAAATAATGTTAAAATTTTCATTTATTTGCATAAACAAAATTCTAAATTCCGCTTAATTGCATAAAAAATTCTGAAAATTATGCGATCTTGGTCTGAAGTTTCACGATTACAAAATATATTTGCTGACAATGCAAGGTAAACTTGAGAGGTGTTAACATTTTATAAACGTGTGAACAGCTAACGCCAGGTGAGATATGAAGCCAGTTAATTAGTGTTTACTTTGTAGAGTTGTTCAGTGTATTTAATACCAAAAGATGTTCCAGTTACATCAATATACTAGAATCAAACAAGATCGATGGTCTGAAAGAAAAGTCCATCTACACCACATTTTGGAATACCATCTAAATATGACAAAAACTTTCAGCTAGAATTCTTAAAAAATTATTCAAATTTAACTTTTATTTTCTAATTTTTAATGTAATTTTTTAATTTTTTTTATTTCAAAGAAATTTCTAATTTTTTGTTGTTTCTACAGTGCACTGACTATGATGTTTCCTTAAGTACTAAAAAACAACCTCACCTGACGTAACCGTAGATAAATTAGCTAGAGTTTTTAAAACTTTATTCAAATTAAAAAACATTTTTTTGAATTTTAATTTTTTTTTAATTATTTCAAAGAAATTGCTAATTTTCTGTTGTTTCTACAGTGCACTGAATATGATGTCTCCAGAAGTACTAACTACAAGCAACTTCACCAGCAAATTTGCCCAAGGGGCATTTTTGGTTATTTGCATATTCCGCTAAATTGCATAAAAGCATAAAAAATTCTGACAATTATGCAATTAAGCAGAATCTACGGTATCAAGTTTGTGAGTAGTTGATATCAGTAATGAATATTGATGAATATAATGATTGTGAGTAGTTGATATCAGTAATGAATATTAATGAGTATTATAAGATAGTGAGTAGTTGACATCAGTAATGTATATTAATGGAGATTATGATTGTGAGTAGTTGACATCAGTAATGAATATTAATGAGTATTATAATTGTGAGTAGTTGACATCAGAAATTAATATTATTGAGTATCAAGTTTGTGAGTAGTTGATATAAGTAATGAATATTGATGAATATTATGATTGTGAGTAGTTGACATCAGTAATGAATATTAATGAGTATTATAATTGTGAGTAGTTGACATCAGTAATGAATATTAATGAGTATTATGATTGTGAGTAGTTGATATCAGAACTAAATATTAATGAGTATTATAAGATAGTGAGTAGTTGATATAGAAGTTTTAGCCCTAACTATAAGAAAATTCAGGTCATCCTTTTGAAAAAGTGAGTTGATATAAGAGCCAATGGTGCAAGGGGGATTTTCAAGTTGAACACTGTCTTTTATAAATGAAATGATCTTGACTGAGTAGTTCAAATAGTTCCAAAAAACTAATCAACTTTTAGGTCTGTCTTAAAAAGCCAGTAATTCTCAGGGGAATAAAGCAACAAATCCCAAAAATAATTAATTTATAAAATCTACTGAATACATAACATTTATTTTCTTGATTAAAATTTTGTAACACGAAATTAATTTTCAAAAAAGTGAAACTTTTTTATACTTGTGTAAAAAAAATCAATAATTTTCATCTGCCTCATAATGAAATGGATGCAAATTTTAAAGGAAAAAAGCCTAAAGCAATATTTCAGAGCAAGAAATTTTTAAAACCTGCCATTTGATTGGCTCTTTTCTGTAATCTAATTGAAAAACCTGTAATTTGATTGGCTCTTTTCTGTAGTCTAAAAGAAAAACAAGTATGGTCGTAAAAAAGCATTTAAACAAGTGTTTAAGTTGACGTTCAAGGATGTAGTTAGATGCCATTATACATGTGTCTTCCTCATCGGAATCAGGGTTAATAGTTTCATTTCCTTATCAATGGAAAATGTCAGGACTCATTTTGAGTTTTAGTACTTAAAGCATCTATGTCTAATATGAAGACTTATCGTTGCTTAAAAAAATCTGGTGTATGTAATAATATTGTCATTTATGTATTTTATGAAACCGAGGGTCCTTCAGGAGAGACCTTAAAAACATATGTCCCATTTCATGGCAGGGATGACATACTAAAGAACTCTCCCTGCACATTGCCCTTAAAGTGCACTGCAAATGGCAAAATTTCTGCCAATTCACTTAAAGCTGGTTATGTCTCGATGTAAGTGAAATATTCTTGACTGTGAAATAAAATCCCATTAATTAATCAATATATGAACTGAAACCCCTTTGATCATAATTGAACTTAAAAATTCGGATCAAACAATACATATTGCATACAAAATCCATATATATATATTTATAAATATTCCATATTACTTTCTATAACTGTACCGTAAAACCTGCTAGTGTAATCACTTCTGTAAAAAGACCACCTGTCTATTCAAGATCACTGTTTAAGGTCCTTAAGTCTCTCTTCCATTTAAGACTAGTTGCCTAAAAAGACCATGCACCAATTCCTCAAATATTCACTCTATTGAGTGTACACTCAACTTAAATTAGGGATTATTTTAATGTCAATATTTAAAACATTACACTTTTAAAATTGAATATTTAATGTTATATTTGAATTGTTAAGTGTAGATTTGTAGCACAAAAACAAAACATTGTCACATTAAACTTAATTTTTTTTTTAATATTGATAAGAGAAAATTGGGATTATTTAAGTTGAGCTTATACACTCTTTTGAGTGAATGATTGTGAATAAAACTGGGACCTTGTCTTTGGTCTGTCTGGGTGGTCTTTATATACAGGTCTTACATTATTTATAAATATTTCATATAACCTTTTATAATCTATAATTTAATTCAATATATCCCTGTATTAAACGTGCATTCCTACATTACAAGTATAGCCCCATGTATATACAATAAACATTGTTATTTGGTTATTTTGAGAATCACTGCCATTGGTTAATACAGATAAGGCATGGACAGAGCTTAATAATATAAACAAGTCATCTTGATTATACATTTGTGTTGAGTGAGAAAGGTATATATATATATATATATATATATATACAATAGATTCAAAAGCTTTTATTTTATTCTCACCCAAACTTGTAAAACCTTTAACAAGAACGATTAAGTAAACCTGTCAAGACCCTAGCTCATTGTGGTGATATACAAAGATGTTCACTGAAAGGGTGCTGCTGGTTGTACCATATGGAGGAAATGATCAGAATCCATCAGAGGAAATTACCAATATATATTTTTATTGATCTATCATTGGTTTTAATATCAGCTATACTGAAGCAATTCACATCACTTACTATAGTACAGATCAAGCAATACGCATCCAGGGCGTAGATTCTGAACTCTCGGAACAATGAGATAAGATATCCGTTCTTAAATTTGAACAGTGGTGGTTTATATTAACCCAAATACATACACTTGGAGTTTATAAGTTGTAGAGTGGCTTGTTTGACTTGTATACATGAACAATTATTTTTATAAATGATTTGAAGTAGATTTGTTTAAAGGATCAATTTCTATATTCATAATGGATAAGTATGGTAAGTAAAAAGATTTCTTCTTATATTTGTAATGGACAGGTACGGTAAGTATTTTTTCATGTCAACACTTAAAGAGATTATAATTGTTTATATATTAAGAGTGATTCCATTTTTATTATGCCATTTTGTAATAGTACCCTGGTGTTAATAATAAGAAGTAATTTTGCCAATTGTTCTTTTCGATATTTGTTTTTCTGATATTTCTGATCACTTTTTTTATGTGAACTTTTTTGAATATTTTTCAAATTTGTATGATTTCAGTCACAGATTATCGCGATCTGTTTTTCTTTGACTCTAACTAAGAGCATGTTTTTATTTACATATTATTCTAAAAACCATATTAGATAAATAACACTTGTTGCTCACTTGAACTCAAATTAGTATAATTAGAGATCCCACAATTTGTTTGTTTTTACTCGTCTTATTTGGCTGTTTCTTTAATTTACTTTTACATTTCATGTTCTTGGTTGTGTTGGCTGTTTTCAAATACTTTATTTTATTTTAACTCTAAATTTATTTCTTCTGGTATGACTCAAATAAATTATTAGGATTAAAGGTTCAGCATTTGGTTTGCTCTGTCTCATGAAGTGCAGATTAGAGTAGGTTGGTAGTTTTTCAAACCCAAGTCGTTTTTTTTTTTAATTATTATTTTATGTCAGCACGATCAGTATTTGATATTTGTATGAACCCCTGAACCAGAATACGAGAGGGAAAAAAATACAGACTTACTGCAAGTGAACTGACAAACTTTCTCATATTAGAATCTGGCCAAGTTAAGAATTTAAAACTTATAGGCAGTTAGAGGCACTGTAATCTGTAAAGAGACACTTTTTACCATTCACCAACACAGAGTTGATGTATATAAGCATCAGTAATCACTTTATAAATCTTTGGTTTATGTTTTAATATTTATACAAAAATGTTAAGAATTATTGGTTGAACACGTTTTTGAAGAGCCATATGTGCAGTCATTATAGCTACATGAGATTTCTCCAATAGCTCTTAATTGATTTTGCAAAAACTGTTACATATTGCCTATCGAATAATTAGACAGCACTTTAATCATGTTAATAGATGTTTGGAATTTTCTGTTAATTATTTATTGAATATTGGACTACTGTATGATATATAAATTGAGTGGCTTTACCTGATGAAAATTACTTTACTTACATTATAGACTCTTTTATAGCATTTAACCGATTTCAAAACCATGGGATATTTTGGGCTATGTATATTGATGATGCAATGCATATACCGTTAAATGTAGGTAAAGTTTATATTATATAAGATTGAAGTGGAGTAATGGTGTTTTATGTCCCAGTCAAGATTCTTTCACTTATATTGAGGCAGTTGTTTCTGGGATGATGGAGAAAAATGGAGTGCTGGGATCTACTTGAGTTGAATTGAAACCTAGGTGGTGAGAGGTTTTATTATACAACTAAAAACTATTAATTGCATTAATTGATGGAAAGTAGGTACTACTTAATTATTACATAAGCAATAATTTTATAAAATTATTTTTAAAGTTTAACTAAACTGTAAATCACTGTCAATCTTTACAAACAACATGCTTTAGAAAATCTGTTAGAGCAGTCTGAAGATACAGGTACAGCTTATATTATTGTTTCATGATTTTTTCATGATTTTTTAATGATTGTTTCATGATTATTTCATGATTGTTGGTTTCAAGATTGTTGGTTTCATGATTGTTTCATGATTATTTCATGATTGTTTGTTTTAAGATTGTTTGTTTCATGATTGTTTCATGATTTATATACAAATGATAGTGTTACTTTTTTACAATGTTTTGACTCAGTTTCCGAGTCAATATATGTACATGAACGGGTAAATCTGGATGCATCTGATTAAAATTTTAACTGCATCTGCCATGCAGAGTGTAATGGAAAAAACATTTATCAAAAACCTGCCCTTAGTATCAGTATCAATTTTAAATTCTTAATTTAAATTTTAATTTTAATTAAAATTTTGGTATTTTTAAATTTTATTGGCCACCTCAGTGGTACAGTGGTAAAGTATTCCCCTCAAGAGCTTGAGGTCCTGGGTTCAAACCCCAAATAGCTCATACATAAAACTTTAAAGTGGAGATACTGAACTTACCCTGGCATTCAGCATTAGGAGGACAAAGTATACACTGGTTTACCCTGTGTCATGATAATGTGACTTGGGCGGTACGCATATGCTGCTCTATAGCATACCAACTTGGTGAGCTAGAAGTTTAAAAAAATAGTCACCCTGATTGTGCACTAGTAGTAAGCAGACATTATACAAACTCTCACATCCCACGCATACAAAAACATGTTCTGAAGCTTATCCTTAAAGATTTATAAGTAAACTTACACCGTTTTCGGAATAGCTGAATAATCAGTGATATGATAATAAACAATAATAAAACTAACCAACATCCATCCCTTATTTTATTGTCATGTACAGAAGAATAAAAACTATAAATTAATTATTGTCAAATAAAGCATGTTGAACACAGGTACAGAACATTATCTTAAAATGCATGATTCATGATAACCTGTTTGTAACAGCTAGGAGAGGGGAAACGCTGGAAAAAATAGATTCCCTTCCTCACAGACTGTTGGGCTGAGGATTGATCCAAATCCATATGCATGTTAAGTGAGCATACTACCATCAATATATACATGTATATATATTGTGAGGCTCAAAGATCTGAACCAGAGAGTCTTATGGCAGTAAAATAACTTTATAACATCTACAGTTTACAATATTATTACACCACAGAAAGCTTCTGCTAAATAGTACACAGTTGCTAACAAACAGATAAAAATCTGCATAACAGCTTTGATTTTAATCTGCCTGGATAATTATAACACACCCATTTAGGTATTAATTATGTGCTGTACATCTTGCATGAGAATAGACAGTGTCCAGTGTTGAAATTTTTGGTCATTGATCATAATATTTTTTTTTGACCATTTAAGATGTTGCAGACAGATTATCCTGTTCTTTCTAGTGGTTCTTGTTAATTTTCACCCCCTCTTTTATTTAAATAAATATATTAATTATTGTAAGATAAAGGAAAATTGTACACAATTATATACACATATTTATCTGTAAGAGTCATGATCCAGGATGCAGTCTATTTAACAACTGTTGTGAGAAACAGCTATAAACTTGCATCATTTTCAAGTATGTGCATGCTGTTTAATAAGATATCAGTTTTTATTTTTCTGTTCTTTCACCATATGTATGATTTATAGTTAAATGATTGTTTTTGGCAAATTAACAAGAATTTCAAAAATACTTTCCAAAAAATTCACATCCTTGCTGTGAAAACAATTTATTACAATTAAACAACAATGATTGATATATTATGAATTTAGTTATTGTAATTATTCTCATTGATTGATTGATTTTTTTTTTTTTTTTTTTTTTTTTTTTTTTTTTTTTTTTTTTTTTTTTTTTTTGATTATTTTAACCATTTTGTAAATATCTGTATTTTACAACTTAGTTGGAGTGTCTAGAGCAAGCCTTGAGTGAAATGAATCTGGTGGTTTAATTAACAATTTGAGGATTTTTCAATTTTTCACTTTATTTCAAGTCAAGCTGTTTTTGTCCCTTCTTTCATGTTGTTTTGTCTTTTCAATTGCATAAGTTAATGTATGTACATCTTTTTTTTCAGTTTTTTGATTTTTTTTTTCTGTATGAAGTAGTAATTGTTTTTTTTTCCTACAAAATCTTCAGTTGTTTCCAAACAGGTAACATTTCGCTGTAGTCAACATTTCCTCCATTTAGAGTGGGATTTGCCTTTGACATTTTGAATTTGTTCTCTTTCAGCATTTCCAGATTTATATATTACTGTTTTAATTGGTTTTCCCTTTTGTTTAAAACCAGATGTTCAACCATATCCCTTTAAGTTAGAATGTTGTTAATTAATTTTGACATTTTGGATTGATTTCTGCAGGAATTTACAAATTCATATTTAGTTACCACATTTAATACTGGAATTTAGCAACTGACATTTTAGACTAGCTGGTCTTCTTGGCTATGGTCAACTGTTTCTCAAAGTCATAACCTAAACTGACCAATTTGTGACAACATGACAAACAAATTTTCAGGACCTTCAATTTTTAGAGGCATTGTATTTTATATTTTAATTTAGTATTGAAGTTAGATTTAGAGTCCTAAGTGGATTAGTCATCTAAAGCTTGAGATGAAGGATCTCAGCACCTCTCTACTACCAGGGCCTTGGTGGCGAGTGGTCTAAAGTGCAGGATTATGGATCACAGCACCTCTCACTGCCAGGGTTCGAATCCCACTTGGGACAGATCTTAGTGTGAGAAAGTTTGTCAGTTCACTTGTTGAAGGTCAGTAGTTTTCTCCAGACGCTCTAGTTTCCTCCACCATCCCAGAACTGACTGCCTCAAAATCAGTGAAAGGTTCTTGACTGGGGCCTAAAACACCATTACTCCACTCCGATCTCTACTACCTTAATGTACCAATCCCACTTAGGTAGATCATGATGTGAAGAAGTATGTCAGTTTGCTTGAAGGAGGTCAATTAACCCGTCATCAGATAACTGACCTTCTCAATATAAATGAAAGAATTTTGACTTGTCTTATGATGATAGTTTTGCTTTTTAAAAAGTAGTATTATTGTTATATTCCATTGAACTACAAATTTAACTTTCCTCTGAATGATAAGTTTTTGAAATACGGGATTTTGTACATTTGATTTGCATTGTAAAAATTCTTCCTTTTAATGTATAATGACAGTTAGAATGCAGGAGCAGTAATAATTGTTGATATCTTTATATTGCACCCTTATTATATATACAGTGTTATTTTGGGTGCCAGTAGCAGAAATAATTGTTAATTGGACATTCACAGTTTTGGTTGTTTTTGTTTATTTTATTTTTACTGATATTTCTTTTTATAGACACTTTGGATCATAATATTTTTGTTTTTGCATAGTATTTTTGTTTTTCTGGTTTTTTTTTTCAAGGTTGTTTACCGTAAGTTGTTTTTGTTAACAATTTTATTTTAAGGATTTTTAATTTTCACCTTATTTCAAAACCGAGTTGTTTTTGTCCTGTCTTGTTTATTGTTCTGTGTTCTTGATTGCATAAGCAAATGTGAAGTACATGTTTTTTTTTTTTTTCTGTTTGACATAGGTAGTTGTTTTGTCCTACAATTTCTGCAATTATTCACCGAGAGTTAACATTTAACTGTAAACAACATTTCATGAATCAGAAAAGGATTTGCCTTTGACATTTTGGATTTGTTTTCTGTCATGTTTACAGTTTTGTATATAACTGTGTCTATTGTCTCATGTTCAACTTTTTCCTGAGTCAGAATGAGATTTGGTGGCTGAGTGATAGAGTGTCTGCCTCAAGAGCAGAAGGTTGTGGGTTCAAACCCAATCAGATTTTGTTTCATTGCCTGGCACTTGACGGTAGGAGTATAGAGTATCAACTGGTTCACCTGGTGCCAGGATAATTGACCGAGGTATTGGTATACTTGTCTGCAGCATACTAAGTGAATGACCTAGCATCTTACCAAAAGGTAGTCCTGAGTGAGCTCTTGTAGATGGCAAGCCGATTACACACACCTAGCACCTTACCAAAAAGTCACCCTAAGTGTGCTTTTGTAGATTGCAGGTCAAATACACCTACCAAACTGTGCTCTTGTGGATGGTAGGCAAAATACACTCACCAAGCACCTCACCAACAAGTCACCCTGAATGTGCTCATGAAGATGGCAGGTCAAATACACACACATAGCAACCTTACCAACAAGTCGCCCCGAGTGAGGCCTTGTAGATGGCAGGCCACATACCAACACCTAGCACCTTACCAACAAGACACCCTGAGTGTGCTCTTGTAGATGGTAGGCCAAATACACTCATCTAACACCTTACCAAGTCACCCTGAGTGTTCTTTTGTAGATGGTAGGCCAAATACACTCACCAAGCACATTACCAACAAGTCACCCTGAGTGTGCTCTTGTGGATGGTAGGCCAAATACACTCACCCAGCACCTAACCAACAAGTCACCCTGAGTGTACTCTTCTTGATGCGTGCCAAATACACACACCAAGCACCTTACCAACGAGTCACCCTGAGTGTGCTCTTGTAGATGGTAGGCCAAATACACTCATCTAGCACCTTACCAACAAGTCACCCTGAGTGTGCTCTTGTGGATGGTAGGCCAAATACACTCATCTAGCACCTTACCAACAAGTCACCCTGAGTGTGCTCTTGTGGATGGTAGGCCAAATACACTCATCTAGCACCTTACCAACAAGTCACCCTGAGTGTGCTCTTGTGGATGGTAGGCCAAATACACTCACCCAGCACCTAACCAACAAGTCACCCTGAGTGTACTCTTCTAGATGCGTGCCAAATACACACACCTAGCACCTTACCAACAAGTCACCCTGAGTATGCTCTTGTAGATGGTAGGCCAAATACACTCATCTAGCACCTTACCAACAAGTCACCCTGAGTGTGCTCTTGTAAATGGCAGGCCAAATACACACACAATGCACCTTACCACAAAGTCACCCTGAGTGTGCTCTTGTGGATGGTAGGCCAAATACACACACCTAGCACCTTACCAAAAAGTCATCCTGAGTGTGCCCTTGTAGATGGCAGGCGAAATACACACACCAAACACCTTTCCAAAAAGTCACCCTGAGTGTGCTCTTGTGGATGGTAGGCCAAATACATTCACTTAGCACTGTACCAAAGGAACGCTTTTGGTGTGTTTTATAGATGGCAGGCCAAATACACACACCACATATGGCATGTACACAAACTTGTACTAAGATGACTTTATACAGATTAATAATCCTGGTTTCATTGTAAATAGCTGAAAAAAATGCTAATGGGATGTCAAACAACATTACAACAACAATAAAAGACTGAGGTTTTGCTTTTGACATTTTGGATTGATAACCTTGGCATTTAACCTTTCTTATTTTTATTTGTATCACAGAATCAGAATGGGATTCATTTTTGACATCTAGGAGTTGTTTTCTGCTGGTGATTGCAGTTTTATATTCAGTTTAAGCAAGAGAAATATATTTATCACTCTTAAGCTTTCCACATGACATATCACATTAAGCAAGTTATAAATTTACAGAGTAAAGGAAATGCATTGTATCAGTAAACATATTAGTTAATCTAGTCAAGCTTATAGAGTCCTGAACACAGGGAATTAATGTAAGAAATGTTTTAGAAATGCTGATGTTGATACATAATACATGTACACTTGACATCTGTTAAAATTCAGTATGGGAAAGTATCATAGACAGCAATCAGGTTCATAGCATTTTCAGAAACAGTTGGTGTTGTTATTTACCCTTTGAAGACTTTGTTAATTGTAATCTTTCTTGCTCAAAAATGCCACTTTTGGCTAAATTTTTTGTTCCAAAATTTTCACCCACCAGGCAGTCAATTTGATAGAAGATGGAAGATATGGTAGATAACTTTGATCTTGGGTCATGGTCAAATAATTTATAAATATTGTTTTTTAGTAGAAATTTGTTATCCCAAATTTCTTTTAATCCATTAAAAATCATCAAAGCGTAATTTAAAAAAAAAAAAAAAAAGTTTTTATGAAAAAAAATTGTTGGAACTTTGTTTTGGAGGTACACAATTTAATTATTTTAATTTCAATGATTGATAAGCTCCTAATTTTAGAGTTGGCTAATATGTTGCTTTCCACTTTTCAAAACTACAGATTTAAGTTGAGTAATGGTGTTTAATGTCCCAGTCTAGAATATTTCACTTATATCAAGACGTTGCAAGCTTATAATAGGCAAATTTATAACTACAGAGCTAATTCTTATAAAGGTAACACAAAGTAGTAAAAAAAATTTTAAAATTATGTAAATAGAAGCAAAAACCTTGGTGGTTGAATGGTCTTCAAAAAATACATGCTGATGATTCAAAACACTTCTCACCTAGCCAGACCCTTAAGTAGGAAAGAATGTCAGTTTGTTGAAAAGAACAGATATATAAAGTGTTATTAAATTTGTGATTAGAGTGGTGAATTTTGTAGAAGTTTGTAAAAAAAAAAAAGGTGAGTCAATCCAGTGCTTATTTTGGATTTAGTGACATGAACCCTTTCAGAACATGAAACCAATTACTCCTTCTTGGATAATACATCAATCTATCACAATGTTAACCTCATGTACATTTGCCAGTACCCATTAATTTGGCAGCTGGGGGGGATTTGGAGCAATTTGAAATTGAATGTTTTGATCAGAGGATGTACACACTGTGGCTTGAAACCATGACCATTGTATGATGAGTCTGTGACCTTATCAACTTGGCTTCTTGTCTGCTAAGAACATAGCATAGTTAACATTGTTGGGGAGCATAAAAATATGATGTACATGTATGTAAATTTAGATGCTGTCAATAGAATAGCCATGAATGAACCTAAAATATATATATCCTGTTTGTTACAACTTTTAGTAGCTGCCTCATAAGGAGGGCTGTGGGTATCACTAGAAGGCAGTTTCAACAAAAATGTGGCCAAAATTACGAATATTCATAAAAATTCCGGAAATTAGCCGAAAAATCACCGAAAATGTAATTTTCACTGCTTTTTCCGAGAAAAAATGAATATTAGTGTAATTTTGGCAAAAAAAATGAATATTCGTAATGAGCTTTGCATATCCATAATGAGGTTGTAATTTTCGATAGCACGGTTACAATTTTCGGCGTACGGTTTCAATTTTCGGTAAATTATTTCCGACTGTAGGTAGGCGGCACGCTTTGAAGTTAGGACTACCGTAAAATGAATAAAATTTGTTTATATATATAAATCTAACATCTAAGGAGAAAATACGGAGTATATATAACACCTACGGTAAGATTGAGAATAATTCCATTGCTTTGGTAACTTGTTTGAACATCGACATACATGTAGCATGCCAGAAATCGTAACCAATGAACATGTGACCGATGATCATATTTGAATTTCATTTTATTCCTTCATATATTTACCGGTAACTGATATTTCAATGATAGATCTACATTAGAATATTTAAATAAAACATCAAATTAAAACAGTTTTGTTATTTTTGTCTGTAAAAATACAAATTCAAGAAATCAATCCAAGGCTTCTAAAACCGCATCAATTTTAATCTGCAAACTTTACGTCAGTTCCGAGTCACGTTGGCAGGTAACCAGGTGCTTAACCTGAAAATTTAGTCAAGTGATCAGACTGCAAATCTACTTTTTATAAGAGAGGAAGGGGAACTAAACCGTCCTATTAATTGACCTTTTTTAAGGTTAAATAAAATAATGTAAATACATGTACTTTCAGATAAAAATGATGCAAGTGTATATAATTTTAAGGCTTGAAAAAATAAATCCCACTGAATTACAAGATCGTTATGACAGCGAGCACTAAATAGCCAAGTTTTGTCGTCCGTATATTTTCTGAATAACTAGCGTTTTAATATTTTTTTCACTGAAAACTTCATTTTAATATTTAAAAAAAATTATTTATTGTATTATATTCAAACTCTTCACTGAAAATAATGAAAGATAGATTGGAAGAAAATGTTACAAACATGTGATCGCGGACTTTTTATTTTTATTTATTTATTTAGATCTATTTATTTATTTATTTATTTGTTTATTTTTTTATTATTTTATTTTATTTTATTTTATTTTATTTTATTTTATTTTATTTTATTTTATTTTATTTATTTTATTTTATGTTGACACCATTACTAAAATTTCATTTTTTTTTTAGTTATCTGTTTGAATTAATGAATGGAAATCCAAAGTCGATTCGCAGCGATCTAAAAATAGGATTAATTTTTAATCTTCACAAAGCAAAGTACTTCTCCCATCCCAAACAAAATGTTTTATTGATCATCTGTGTATAAAGTACTACTTGTCCCGTTTTAATTTGCTACCTGGTCACGACTGCAGACATCATTTGAAAACCTCTCAAGGTGTGATGATAAGCATATTACAAGTGATTAAGAATATGCATCCTACTAATTAGCGTTTCCGTTTACGATCTCATCAGTTAATTAGTTTGTCAGTAACGACTGACCATTCTTTATTTTGTTCCTCTGTAATCACTGTTTTTTTCTTATAATCCAAGGCAAATATTATTAAAGACAAATAAAAATAAATAAATAAATAAATAAATAAATAAATAAATAAATAAATAAATAACAGTTAAAGAAAAAAGAAGAAAAGAAAAAGAAAGAAAGAAAAAACGGGACAGATTCTCGGGTCTCGTGGAAATGATAACCATTCTAATTATACCTGACCTAGTTGTCAAAACATTTGTAAAGGTTAACTGGTAAAGGCACGTGCAGTGCCTTGAAACTCGTGGTTGTATTTTGTTTGAAGTCAAAACTTCTTGTCAAGTTATATACAAGTAATCAGAGAAAACGCTGTTTCACTTAAAATGTTTTTGGAATTAGTAAATCTACGATACAATTTTTCTTAAAACCGGGATTTATTTATATTTATGGATTAGATTTTGATACACATCTGACTAACAATTTCAGGTAAATTATATTTTTAAAAATTATCTCCTGCTTCAACTATTTTAAAAAATTACGTGAAAAAAATCTGTTAAAAATTCGTGTTTTATTACATTTTTTTAAATTTTCACATAATGCTTTAATCTCATGAGTTTTGTAATTTAATTCTGATATAATAACGGACAAAATCGATCAACAACTAAATCAATCATCCATGTAAACATTCGTCGTGTGTTCAAATTATTTATGTCTCTGAGTACCCATGAAGGATTAAATGTATTCAAATTACGTTTCAATAATCATCGCGGTAGACATTTTTTCTGCCGGTGGACGATTTTACTGTCCACCGCGACAAAAATATTCTTAATCTTTTTTCTCTTTATTCGCGATGGACCGCGGTGGAAATTTAATCCCCTCTAATCGCAACCTTGTCCACCGCGGTGAAATTCACGAATCCACCGGGCTGTACTGTATGTCGATGTTCAAACAAGTTACCAAAGCAATGGGATTATTCTCAATCTTACCGTAGGCGTTACATATACTCTGTATTTTCTCCTTAAATGTTGGATTTATATATATAAACAAATTTTATTCATTTTACGGTAATCCTAACTTCAAAGCGTGCCGCCTTCCTACAGTCGGAAATAATTTACCGAAAATTGAAACTCTGCTATCGAAAATTACAACCTCATTATGGATATGCAAAGCTCATTACGAATATTCATTTTTATTGCCAAAATTACACTAATATTCATTTTTTCTCGGAAAAAGCAGTGAAAATTACATTTTCGGTGATTTTTCGGCTAATTTCCGGAATTTTTATGAATATTCGTAATTTTGGCCACATTTTCGTTGAAACTGCCTTCTAGTGTATTAATATATGAATGGCTTATTATCTGAGCAGTATTTGTTGTCTAACTGTGTAAGATGGGATTGTTCAGTATAAATATATTTATGATATAATCTGTCCAGATTTGGGCATAAGGGTCAGATTTATATCTCCTCCTTCTGACAGATTGAAATTTTCACTGAAATACATTAGTGGTGCCTTTGTATAAAGCAGAATGTAAAAATCTCAGAATTTTTATTTATGATTGATGATCAAGAAAGTGAGTACATTATTGCCTCTAGAACTGCTAGTATTTTATAATTTAATCAGCTTACCATTCCAATAAGTAAACAAATTAAACCTCTAAAATTACAACATTCTGATAACTAGGATGACCTTTTACAACTGATCTTATGTTTATTAGATACTATAGTGATTTTGTGATTATGAATAAGATTAAAAATGAAATGATAACTTAAAAAGTTTTATTTTAAAATTCCTGACTTAAATCAAGGTACTCTGAGTGGCTTTTGATCCAGAGTGCATGCCAACAGATCATAGTGCCTCTCAAAAAGTTTAAAATCCTTATGTGTGAAAGTTTTTCAATTTGCTGTAAAAAGATGGTTGGTTTTCTCCAGGCACTCTGGTTTGCTCCACCATCCAAGAACATGTCACCCTGATATGTGTTTGAAAAAATCTTGATTAGAGCTGGCAACAATATTATTTCACTCCATTTTTGTTAATTTCATGTTGTTATAATAGATGGTGGAGCATCATTGATATCATTGGGGGAAAAAAAAACAGATCAATGAGAAATAGATAAATGATATTTCCAACTTGTAACAAATCCTTATGTGTGTCTTATCAATTCAAACAGATTGTCAGGATAGGATTTTTTTTCTGTAATAGGATTAGGAAGATAAAAATGCTGTAAAGACAGACATAAATATTGAAATGAGTAAGGCCCCAAAAATATCCAATGTTTTGTTTTGCTGGTTCATTAAAACCTGCTAAAGTGTACCAAGTTTATATAAGGCCACCTGTTCATTAAAACCAATACTTTAAAGTCTCTTTGATTTATATTTAAATCAAAAAGAACTATAATATAAGTACCACCTATACATTAAATATCAAAATATCATAAATCCATGTAAAATTTACTGATCTATTAATTAGGAAAACTAACCAGACTTATTCAAAACGTTTCTTTTATTCTGTACATATAACAGTTTTTTAATGTTTTAAACAAGACAACAAATTCACTGTGTCCAAAATATCACTGATACACCTTTCTAGTTTACCGTATATGATATGTAAGTCAATGTTTTTTAAATCGCTCCTACTGTTGTTTTAATGAGGAAATGTTTGAATAAAACAAATACTGTAAATCAGGAAATTAATGCGTCATGAAATTAAGCGAATTGCCGATTTTGAAGTAAAATGCGTATTGAAATTAATGCGATTTTTTAATTTTTCAATTTTTAAAATTTTTGCCTATTTTTATCTTACAATTATAAACATTAAATTATGGACTCAGAAATCATTATATAATGTCTTCCTTAATTTAAAAACACATTATAAACAAACTTTCGGTAGACCTTATTAAAATAAACAGTGAAGTGTGTCGAGGGTAAATTCTTAAGCGCCGATGACCCATTGTTTTAAATTAACCAGGGTGGTAAAGGATTATCAGAACAAAGAAACGTGTTTTTTTTTTAAATAAACAAACATACTCAAATATAACGCTTGGAGTTTTTATTAAAATAAAGCATTCAAAATTAGGACGTCCATGTTGGCATGTGTACAACTGATGTTCGCCTTCAACTCACGAGTTTAGAATGTTAGATTACTTATAATCACAGTACTTTCAATTTGATGTTCCAGTCAAGATTCGAAATGATTTTACAGTCACGATTTCACCCGTAGCAAAATTCCCAGTAGGAAAGAAACAGAAAAAAAGTACCGCTTAATGAGAATGTGCTCTAATTAATCAGTTACGATAACAACTTCCGGTTAAGGGAGGTAACTCAAATTACAATAAATAAACAGAATACAGACATCGGAAAATAAATGCAACAAGAAATTAATGCGATTAAACGGGCCTCGCATTTTTCGCATTAATTTCCTGATTTACAGTATTTAGAAAAAAACCATGTAATGTCATGGACCAATAGTAGCTACATATTACATATTATATATATATAGAGTTGAATCTGGTTATCTCGAACACAGATATCTTGAACTTTCGGATAAGTCAAACTTTTTGAAAAAGTCCGGACAGAGTTGTTCTTTATTCAACCAAAACAGCTCTGGTTATCTCAAAGTTGGATATTTTGAATTTCTGGATATGTTAAACAATTTTTTCATCCCTTTGAATGAAAATCCTAGAAAAATTACATTCGTTAACTCGAACAAAAGTTTTAAGAAAAGTTTTAAGAAAAATTGAATTTATTGACTCAAACAGATTTTTTTGGTCAATTTGATTAATTTTAAATACACAGTGACTGTCGATACTGTTGATTTTAAATCAATGCAATCATTATTATTTAACTGCACTGACATCTCAATTTCCTTAATCTGTTAATTATTATATGTTGCATAAACAAATAAACCATCAAGAAGATTAACGTGTGTTTTAATTACTACCAAGCTTGACATCATGGTTGTGTGATGTGAACATTAATAAAACAACCGGAAGCTTGGGGTTATTAAAGTCGTAAAGCGAAACTGGTATGGGGACCAAAGATACTTTATTGTTTGTCGGTAAAATACAATAGTGCAATCAGTTATTGACAGATTTTGAGTAAATAAAGAAAATTTTACAAAACAAAATGCATAATTCTATCAGTTACTTTTGCATTTTAACATGTCAATAAGTGAACCTGCTACAAATAATTGGATGAAGGACCTGGTCCTAGTACTGGGGGGTAGTCCATAGTTTCATAATATCGTATATCAATGTTGAGCTAAGTAAAAGAAAATCTTCAGATTTTTAAATAATATATGTTGGAATACATATGAAATAAGATAAAACAGTGATACAGCTTGACAAGATAAAACCGGAAGTGACTTCCGATAGGGATGTATGAGGTTTTTCGTTTTCTTTGCCATTTTTTAAACACTGTTTATCTCGAACTCCGGATAAATCAGACTTTTTTTTGTTTCCCCATGGAGTTCGAGATAACCAAATTCAACTGTATAATACCACCGAGAAGGATTGGAACCTACATGATGAGATGTGCTTTTTTTAGACCACTTGGTTGTTGAGGTTTCCCGTTAAAAACAGTTTCAACTATTTCTGGCCCACTGGATGTTTGTAGAATTAATTTCCTATCATCCTTGTGTCTCACCCAGTATTTTTTTTACCACCTGCTCATTACATAGATTTTTATGCCCAATTTTTCATAATGTAGGAAAGTTGAAGATTTTTCTACTTATGTCATGTTTTGGTAACCAACGTGGTTTTAATGTAAACAAATCTGTCCGTTTTCTTGTGCACTACTGTTATACTCACATTTCAAAGAAGTAGACCTGTACAGCACAGTAAAATCTTGGTGTTAGAAATGCATTTCTGGTTTTATTTAATTCAGTTTTGAATCCCAAAATTCATAGGGAAAAAAAAAAAAATTAATAAAACCGCTTCCCCTACACAAAAAATAAATAGATAATAAATAAATAAAACTGCTTCCCCTACACATTCAGAGTTTAATTTCAGAGTAATGATCTATTGAGCCTATACTCTTTGTTTGGTGTGTGAGATAATGAAATTTTGTCTGGTCTTTATTTTTTTAATAACCAGATTCTTAAAGCATTATATAACATTTTATAGCTCAATAAAATGTCTTGGAATGTAGGCTTTGCAGGTTATATATACTTTCTTAATAGTCTTACAATGATATATATTGAGCAATTTTAGCACATTTAAGGTCAGATTTCATAGGAAATGTACGCAGCTGTTCATTTCAAAATCTATATTTGCATGACCTGAATAAGAATAAGTTTTTCTTCTGTTATAAAGATCTTAGGGGTGTTTAAGACATCAGGACATCCTAGAGCATATTGAATTTCTTGATTATCATGGTCAATAATGTGGAATAATAAAACATTCTTGTTTTAAAAAACAACATCTGTATCAGTAAAGTTGTTAATGTTAATCCACGACAAAAAAAAAACTTACAATTTGTGATTTATTATCAGACAGCATGAAATGATATAAAAAGTGTTTCAATGAAAAGTGTTATCCTGATAAACTGTTTTTCATTAAAGCATAAAAATGTTTTGTAATTAATCAAGAGAGATTAGGTGAGGATGGATTTTTGTGATTTTCACTAATAAATACAGAACAAATTGTATTTTCAAATATGTTCTAATTCTCAACATCGCTAGATTTTTTCTTTCTGTCTTCTTTCTTTCTTTCTTTCTTTCTTTTTTCCCTCTTATTTTGTTGTTGTTGTTGTTGTTGTTACTTTTGTTAGTTCGTTGTTTTGTCAACATTTTGTGTCATGGAAGTCAGTTTATTAATTGTTCATATTTTTTTGCTATTCTTATTCAGTTTTCTATTTTTGTACTCTGTAGGAGTCTATAGGTGGCAGAGTATTAGGGGTCACTTACAGCTCACATTTTCTCGTACCTCGATCAGAAAAATCCTACGCACACATTGGTGCTAGATTTTTCTGTTTTGTCAAGTTTGTCTGGTACAGCCTCACGCAACAATTGACAATCTCAGGATGACGTATTCGATCATTGTGCTTGACGTCATCAAAACAATAGATTTATTTATTTATTTTTCAAATATGTGTTTTTATTGTTTCTTGTCAAAATATTTTATTGTCAAAGTTGTTTTATATTTGCATTGAATACAAATCTTTGATATCTTAAACTTTTGAAGTGTTGTCGATTGGATTATTTTTAAAGAGCGGATTTTACAATGCATTAAGTGTCCAAAGGAATGCAAGGGGTCCCATTTGGGTGTTTTGTTTTGTACATATCGCAGTTATAAACATTTTTATGGTACAAGAAATAGAATGTGTTACCTGTTTGTGACTGATACCGGTTGATCTCAGTCTCGGGTGATGTGATGTAACGTATCCCAATCTCGGCACAGCCTCAATTGGGATATATTACATCACATCACCCTCGACTGAGATCATCCAGTATCGGTCACAAACAAGTGACAGATTCTATTAATCTCCTACTATCTAAATTGTAATCCCACCTGGGCAGATCCTAGCTTATAAAAAGATAAATATTGTCAGTATGTTTTGCTGGAGGCTAAGGGTGTTTTTTAAGGTACTCCAGTTTCCTTTACCATCCTAAAAATGACTCTAATGAAATGAAAAAGAATCTTTAATTGGTCATAATGACATTTCTACTCCATGGTTGTGTTTCTTATTGTTTTATATTCAAGTAACACATATACTACAACTACGTCCTTACATTCTATCAGATTTCACAATTCATAACGTTGAAAAACATATTTTTAATAAAATCATAATGCTTTTTATATTATATGAAAAAAATGATTAAGAATAGTTGTGGTTGTCAAAACATTGTCAAGGTATGGAAAATAAAAAACTTTGGTAGGTTACAACAATATGTCTTTTTTTGAGGTGAGGTCTTTGTACCTGTGTGGCCCTGAACCCATACTTATTATGGATTGAAAACAAAAGTCCTCCTGCAGGTTAATTGAAACACTTCTTCTGTAGGTTAATTAAAACACATTCTATACCTATTTGAGGATTGACCTTTGTGTTTGTGTTTTTCAGAACCTATTCAAAGATGGAATCACACAGTATCATTACTTTCTGCTTGTTAACTCAGGCTAATCCTTGGAGAAAAAAGTTGAGTTCACTTGCCAAATATTAATCCAGTTATTCTAAATTTTTATGTATCATCTTAAAACTGACTTTTTTATCTTTAGTGAAACAATTTTTACAGGTCTTAGTTTCACAATCATTTCTTAACTAAGATTTTCCTTAATTTAATTTTAACAAATTTGAAATCTTAAAATTTTTTTTAATTGTTGAGATATTGAGGATTGTTAGGTGTCGTTTCAAGATTACTTCAAGCTTGTATCATCTGTATTTAGTTTATCAAAAATGTTTATTTGTAATTGAAATAGAGATAGTAAAATTTTGCTTATTTTAAGTTAAGAAAAATCTTAGTTAAGGACGATTTTGAAACTGGGGCCCGAATTGTAAAACAGTGTGCTACTCCTCTCTGATCTATTTTGGCCCCCAATTGGCCAAGTGGTCAAAAATGCTGACCTTCTCAATATACCTATAAGAATCATGTCTTGTGTGTAAAACACCATTTTTCCATGTAATTTTGATTAACACAGTAAGTGATATGTATGAAGTCAGTTTATCATGGAGACAATATTACATTCATGTCAATATCCCAATACATTTGTATTCTGTAATCTTTGATTGCTACTTTAATTGAATATGTATATATTCATATCGTATTTAAATCAAATTTGTCTATTGTTTTCATTAATGCTAGTAATGCAATAAGCTATAATAATATGAATTATTAATGGCAAGATTGAATCAGAATATTAATAGTGTGACAACTTTGACTTGGTTTGACTTCTGAACTTGAGACTGAAATGTCTTGTCAATTTGATCAGTATGTGATCTGCTTATGATGTGTTGAGAGTGTATAGTCAAGTGAAATAATGATATGTTAAGCCTGTTTCAAGATTCTTTCATTTGTTTGTTAAAGACACTGTGTCTTGAGTTTAAAATGTTTTTAATTTCAATCACAATTATACTTTAGACATATCCAAATAATTTTTTAAAAGCCAGCTTTTATCTAATCATTATCACATTTATTACCCTGATGCATCGAGACACTTATTATAAAGTACTAAAGTTGCAGAGGCTGATTTGTAAAGGATACGCTCATTTACACACACACACACCCACACACACACACACACACACACACACACACACACACACACACACTTTATCATAATTATTACAAAACCTTATTTTTTGTAAATTTTAGACTTTAATCTCAAAGAAAATGTTATCAAATTTGCTATATGATTCTAAAAAAGAAAAGTAAAAAGTAAAAAAAGGAAAGAAAATGTGTCATTCAAAAGCTGCTTAAAATACATTTAGGTCAGAGTTATATAAATTATATTTCGATAAATTAGAAATGAAACCAAATCATGCTAGCTTCTGCATTTCTCATATCTGTAGCTTTTAATACAGTTTATATGTATTTAATGAAGATTGATTAAAAATATATATATATGTCAGATTTTCTGAACTATAGTTTGGTGAATTTATCTCACCTTTAACCCAGACTGTCAAAATGATAATCACAATTTTATTTTGATTCATTGATAAAAAAATGTTTATCATAATTGATGTATGTATCATTCTTTAGGAGGGATGATATTGTTTAATACATTAATATAGGGATAATTGAAGATGTAGCATATTGATGTTGTGTGTCATTAAATAGTATTTTGGGACAGCTTAAAGAAATTTTCTTGGAAACAAAACTGTTATAATATGGGCCATGCTTTAATACTTGAAGAGACTTTAACAGTCTTCTGTTCTAAAAGTTAGGTTGAAGTTCAGGGTTCAAACCCTGGTTGGGTCTGACCAAGACATAAAAATAGGTAATGACTGTTGTTTCACCAAGCAGGTGGCATTTAGAAATAAAAGACACTAGGTCCTGTGGAGTAACCTTAAAAACTAATTCCCCATGTCTTGGCAGCAGGTATGACATACTTAAGAACCCTTCCTGCACATTGCCCTGAGCGCACTGCAAGGATCTAAATTTCTACCACTACAACTATAGCTGGTGAGGTCTCGATATAAGTGATATATTCTTGACATAAACATTAAATCTATTTCCATCCACCAATCCTAATAGCCTGGTCCCTAGCAAACTGAACTATAGTGATATGGTTTTTTTTGTTTTTTTGTTTTTTTTTTGGTTGATGCAGATAAGTTCATGTTTTTTAGCTTCATATGTCTGTATCCCACAATAAGAAAATGTTTTCTGGCTATGAAATGCTTTACAGCAAACCACATATCATATAAAAAGCAAAGATTTAAATCTCACCATGTGCTGTTAGTGAGACCCAAGCATGAGAAAGTTTGCTTGTTTACTTGCAAATGGCCTGTTTATTTTTCCCCTCAGGCACTCTTGTTTTTTCTACCATCCACAAACTGATTACCTTGATATGAATGAAAAAACCTTTAGAAGCATCAAACTCCTTGCACTATGTTTCAGATGATCTGCATTTTCAGATTGCTTTGATCACATAAACGGGCTTTTATCTTTGCAGCCTTTAAATAAGTTAGATAAGCGATCACCATACAATGTTTGATTTAATTGTTCTTCCTTTTGGTAACTGTTTCCAACAGTACCAGAATAGTTCAGGGAGTGGAATGGATAATGGGGTTTTACACCTCAGTCAAGATTCTGTCACTAAATATCAAGGGAGTTGGTTCAGGAATAGTCAAGGAAACCAGAGTTGGTAAAGGAAAACTACTAACCTTTGGTAAGTTAACTCACAAATTTTCTCACACACCAGAATGAGCTTGAGTTAGATTTTAACCTATGCACTGAGAAGCACTGTGATCTGAATGTCAGAGCTTTAGAACACTCAGACAAAGCATTTTGTCAAGATACCAAATACTTTGATAGATGCTTTATTGTTGAATTTATGTGCTTTTTTCAATTTTGCTCTTTATATTTTCAGGTAATTGGTCACCGTGGTTTCCATAAACAAACAACAGATTGTACAATGATTACTGTGTTTATAAATTCAATGTTGTTTAACCTTATATTCAGCAAAAATGTAAAGGTATGCATTATCATATTTCTCTTAATGTCTTTTGAATAAAAAATTCTCTACTCAGCTCATTGAGTTAAGTGCCTACTCAAATTGTTTGACATCATATTTTTGTACTTGCCCAAGTCAGAAACTATTAAAGACTTTGAAATAGTGAACGACTATTCTTTCACCTATCTCAGATAAGATAGAAGTAATGCCAAAATTATTCCATGGGGTGGTTTTTTAGATTATAAGACCATAGAAGCAATTTCTGTTGTGTATGTAGATGTAGACTTCAGTGTTGGCCTTGCTGAGCTGCTGAGCAAAGCGATTGTTCTCTGCCTAGGTTTAAACCCAGCTAAGGCAGATTCTAGAGTTTAGCAGTATGATTGCACAAGGTTGTTCAGTTGCCCATGTCACTTCACTTTTCTCTTTTATCCCAGAACCAATTGCTATACAAAGAAAAAAAATTTGACAGGTACATGTATAAAACACCATTACTCCACTCTGTAGGTTTGGTGTGAAAAAATTGGTGTTCATAATCATCATCATTTTGTGCATGTATATTACATCTAGCTGCTTGCTGGCATCTCAGTTATGAGTGAAATGATCTTGATTTAGATGTAAAATCCTATTTTATACACTGCTAAAATGAATTCTTTTGAAATTTAATATAGAGCTAGTCTTATCAGAACCATACCTTGAGCAAGTTTCAATTACAATACATGTCGGACATGGCCATTTTGTTAACAAGTCATGAAACTCCAGTTATTATTTATCTATATAAATTGTTTTTTATCATATACATTTCATACAGGCATAAATTTCAGTTACTAGATTTTGCTGATTTTAATTTATCAATAAAATTATCTCACCCTAGATGGAAAATCGTATTTTAATCACTGCAATTCGACAGCTAAGGCTCTCAGTACTTCAGTCCTTTGATAGACAGTATATAATATTTATATAGTCCTGAAATAAAATAAAAATCCACAAATCAGAGAGTTTTGTCTCACATTAGGGGAGGTATTGATGGCTAGTATGCAGCTGGCAGCTATATTTTTCAAAGGTAAAAAAATGTTGGAAGTCATTTAATCAATCGATAATTTTATTTACATCCATTGCAATCTGCAACTTAGAAAGCATTTGGATTACTGAACTTTTTTTTGTGGATTTAATGCTAGCTCTGGACAATCAATTACTGTTAAATTTTTAAATTTTCAATTTTCTTGACTTGTTAATAGCCTAATTTACTTAGTATCAGTTTAAGAACCAATTATTTTTCCAGTTTTCATGAATTTATTTCTCATTATGAAGGAAGAAACATTGATTAGTTTATTTTATAAAAGAGGGAAATAATGAATCAATGAGTGTTTCAATTTAGGATGTTAACTTGATGTAAATGTTCTGATTTAAGAAAGAGAACATCATTTAAACTAATAGAGTTGTATAAGGATTATTGTTTGAACATTTAGCTCAGTGTTCTCATGGATTCTGTATTGGTAACAGTTTTGGCTATGTTGATTGGTGCTGTTTTTAAATGTACCAAAATAACAGTCAAATTAATTCATTTTTTGGTATTGATCAAGAAAAAGGCATAATTAATTTTCATTTGTGATAAAACTAAAGCTTATAAAGGAAAAATATTTATATATTTATACAATCATGTGAAAATAAAAACTTTAAATGAGCCAGGGAAAATATTATTTAGGCTGTTGATGTAAGTATGTTTTTATATGCTTGCTAATAAATGAGACCATTTGTTGTCTTTTTTCTGTCTCTGAACACTTGTATAATAGACATATATAGACAATAACCAGACAATATAGAAGGTAAACAGACATATAGACAGTAATCAAACCAAGGTAACCAGATAGTATAGACGTAACCAGACCATGGTAACTAGACATATATAGACAATAACCAGACAATGGTAACCAGACATATATAGACGGTAACCAGACATATATAGACGTAACCAGACCATGGTAACCAGACATATATAGACAATAACCAGACAATGGTAACTAGACATATATAGACAATAACCAGACAATGGTATCTAGACACATATAGACAATAACCAGACAATGGTAACTAGACATATATAGACAATAACCAGACAATGGTATCTAGACATATATAGACAATAACCAGACAATGGTAATTAGACATATATAGACAGTAGCCAGACAATGGTAACTAGACATATATAGACAGTAACCAGACAATGGTAACTAGACATATATAGACAATAACCAGACAATGGTAACTAGACATATATAGACAGTAACCAGACCATGGTAACTAGACATATATAGACAGTAACCAGACCATGGTAACCAGACATATATAGATGGTAACCAGACAATGGTAACTAGACATATATAGACAGTAACCAGACCATGGTAACCAGACATATATAGATGGTAACCAGACCATGGTAACTAGACATATATAGACAGTAACCAGACCATGGTAACCAGACATATATAGATGGTAACCAGACAATGGTAACCAGACATATATAGACGGTAACCAGACCATGGTAATTAGAAATATATAGATGGTAACCAGACATATATAGATGGTAACCAGACAATTATAGATGGTAACCAGACCATGGTAACCAGACATATATAGACAGTAACCAGACCATGGTAACCAGGCATATATAGATGGTTACCAGACCAAGGCAACCAGGCATGCATATACAGTAATCAAAACATGGTAAGACATATAAAGACGGTAACTAAAACCATTGTAACCAGACTATATAGACGGTAACTAGACTTGAGTAATATGACAAAATAGGTGGTAAACTAAGATTTTTTGAAATTTATCATACAGCCAGCCTTATGAGAATAATACCTTTGGCAAGTTTCAGTTACAATAGATGTCAAACATGGCCATTTTATTAATACGTTACATCATGTTATTCAATTGATCTAATGCCAATGTGAAGTTACTTGAGTATAATGTACTACCAACAGTTAACTTGTGCCATTGATTGTTTGATTGAAAGATGTCTGGGTTTGATTTGCTTACTGGAAATCAGATCATAATACTGCTCAATTAACAGCAGAAATAATATATTGTCTGTTTTTACTTTATAGATAATTTTGTCATATTGTATTTATGTAAGCTAAAAATTGGTTTTATGTCCCAGTCAAGAATATGTCACTTATATCTTGATGTCATCAGATATAGGTGAATGAACAGAAAATTTTACCTTTGCCATGCCCTCAGGGCAATGTGCAGGAAAGGTTCTTTAGCCTGCCATGCCAAACGTAACATTGGGCATCAGTTTTTAAGGTCTTCTATGAAGGACCCTGTGACTTTCATTTCTAAATGACCAGTGCTTGAACAGTCACTACCTATTTTAAAGTCTTGATCAGACCCAACCGGGGTTAAAAACTCTGACCTCCCACATACAAAGCGAGCACTCTATCAACTGAGCCACTGTAATGGTATAAATGGTAAGATTTAAATACATTTAGGGAACATTACAGTTCTTCTATCACTTTCTCTCTTGTCAATATTATAAGTGTATTTAGTTTGTATACCCCACCATGTATGGTGGGGCCTTGTTTGCCATTTTATCTCAAGTGCATGATGCTTGTGCTTTACAAGAACCTCGATCTTTTTATGAGAAAGTCAACAAGCTTTCTTCTTAGTCTATAAGACATTGCATGCTTTAGACCACTTGACCAGCAAGTGTTCTGAGTGTTGGAATAGGAATTGGGCTGAGTGACTTTGTTGTAAAAGAAGAGAAATTAAATGGTAAAGAATTATTTGTTGTTTATTTCTTGTCTGAAACTTTTGTGTTCTTATAGGAGTGAAGCGGAGATGTAAATGGTGTTCACCCTAGTAAAGATTTTGTTTTATATTAATCAAGGCAGTCAGTTTTGGATTAAATTTCTACCTTGAAAAATCACGTCTATCTTTAGAAACGTAGATGACAAGCTTTTACACACTATTGCCTAAGTGAGATTTTCACACAAAAAGTGAGAAGCAATATGTGGCTGTAAGCTTATGCTTTAGTAACCAAGGCTTTTTCAGTCTCATTGGGATTAATGCATTTAACAGGCCAAAGACCTTCATTTCTTTGTATCTTTTCTAGGAAAAGTGAATGAACTTTTATTCATGAAAACAGTATCAAATTAATGGTTTTTAATCAGTATTTTTACATGATGCTTCATCTTTTCTGATACCTATATTATCCATTCTTTATTCATAATTACATAAAAAATGTTTAAGACATTACTGAAGATAAGATGTCTTATGAATACATTGCCTTCAAAATCAGCATAGTGTATAATATAGACAGATAAAATTGGATTATCAATGTTGTCTTTTTGTTTGGATTGGAGTAGCGTAATGATGTTTAAAGCTCCTGGATTAGTGAGTTAAGATTTTTTAGCCGATATTGAGGTACAGTAGTTAGTGATTCTTTGTCTGGACTCAGCAGTTGAATTAATCTACGGGATGGACTTTGATTTAAATTTTGGAATTCTTGGACTGATCTCTTGTACGAAAGTCATTGATCAGACTATTGAATTGTATATTTAATCAGAAATCATGGATTATAAAGACTCTTTATTAGTAGGTCTAAACCATCAAAAACTTTGATCAAAGTTATTTTAGACTATCAAAACTTTTATATTACAATGATCGAAACCTTTCACAACTTTGATTGGCATACTTTTGATTAAAACTGACATTTTCCAACTTTTTCTAAATCTTTGATTAAAGTTGATGGAATTTTTATTAATGACAATACGAGCCTAACTAGGTCTTGTCTTAAAAGTGACAAATTTGTTTGAAGCATACTAAAGTCAAATAGATAAGCTGCTCTCATGAATACAGTAGAGCAGCATCTTTAAAACAAATTTTAAGAAGATTTGAATGATTTTAAAAGACTACCTTTAAGACAATTTAAATAGATTAAAATTTTAATTTTATTACTGCTATTTTAATTTTAAATTATTAATATACATAGGTGTTAGACTCCGTAAGCATTTACAGGAAACTTTGATCAAAGTTCTCTATCAAATATTTGTGGTTGTAAGGTATTGTTACAAGAACCTGAAACAAATACCATTTTTACTTTTATAGTTTACCAATATAATTATTTTATTTTGCTTGAAAATTGTGAGGAATGACATTAGTAAGTTATGTTCAACATATAGTTTAAAATTGCTGATTAAATTTTTTTAATGTAGCACTTGTTCAGACAAGAGACTTGCATTTTTGAGATTTCTTTTTTCTCTTTTTTCATTATATAATTCATATTGAAATTTCCTTCATAATTTCCATGGCAGTCAAGGACGCTGTTTTAGTATGGGATGTACAAGGTATGTTACAAGCATGTTGATAATGATTTGATAAATAGATGTATCAGTGTGTCATCAATGTACTCAAAGAATCTGTAAGTTGCCTCATATATTTGAATGGCAACAGTTTGTTTTTAAAGCTAAAACTTTTAAAGGCCAAAACAAACAAAAAAGTTTGTTTCACTTTTACCTTTCAGCAAAATATGATTGGTTTTATATATAGGGGAGAATTCATGACAGCAACAAATCATATCTTAAATTGCATTAAAAACGTTAGTGTATGCAGAAGCAAACTTTTCTTGGCCTATATTGTACCTTTTCATGGGTCTTGAAGCTATTTTGTCAATAATATACATGTATTTAAATGAATCCCTCATTGTGGAGGAAAAAAACTTGCTTTATTGCTAAAATAAAACCAGAGATTTAAAGCTTTAAAATAATTGCATGGTAAGTATTTGTTCATTAAACTTTTAAGGACCATTTAGTATTTTTAAAAATATTTAAATTATCTAGTCTATTTTTAATTTTTTTTCAGATTTTTTTTTTAAATTTATGTATTAAAAAGCTTAAAAGAATTAATATGATATTTAGTTAATCCTAATTGCAAGTTTGAATTATTGAAAAAAGCAAAAAGAAACAAATTAACATGGTATTTTATTAATTAACATAATAAAATTTGTATTCAAATATTCTAAAATTTTGCTTTTTGGTACACTAAATTATAAACATATCACCATTATGTATTGTGTTAAATATTGATTATAAATATTTTATTGATACATTGATGATACATTGATACTGAAATGATACCTTAATCTGTTGCATGCAATATCTCATTTTCTTGCACCTTCCTTAAGATTATCTATAAAAAAACAGCCTTTTCTGAAAATCTGTCAATCAAATTTGCTTACATTCTTATTTTTATCTTAGATCATCTATCAATAAATTCATAGGTGTTTTGGTATATATTTGCTTTTTGGCATGATGTCATATAAAGAGACTTTTTATAATGACGTAATGTTAACAGTGTAATGCGTGGGTACAAATAAAAGATTTTTAAAAAATTGCATAATTTATGTATTTTGTGGTGCAAGAAAAATAAAATCAGTCACTACTTGAATCAGGTGCCAGATAGGGGTATCTCAATCCTTTTTCTATTATTTTTGCTCAAAAACTCAAAAGTCTTATTGTGGAGCAAATTAATACACAAGAACTTTGTTGAGATTCCCCTATATCAGGCACCACAAAATGATGATAGATTCTATTAGTCTGTAATATAATGATAGATTATATTAGTCTGTGATCCACCTGAATAGATTTCATAAACTCCTGTCTGTCTAATAGCTGTTCTTGTTGTCTTATGATCTTTTGTTCTTGTCTTGTTTCTGACTTGCCTTCATTGTTGTCTTGATTCCTTCTTGTCTTAATTCTTGTCTTATTTCCTCCTTGTCTCAATTCTGGTCTTATTGAGTTAATAGTGATTAGAAAATTGATATTGTTTTTTTTTTTCATTTTAAAGAACCTGATATTTTTTATATACAGTACCATAGTCCCCTGGTAATATTATTTGTCCTCAAATAATAATAATCATCATAAATACCACTTTAACTCTTTTAAAGAATGTTGATACAAAATGAAATTTCAACTGAACAAAAAGATGTTTTTATCATTCAATTCTGCATGCTGCATGTTTCTATGGTAAACAATACTACAATTAAAACACTGCTGTAAAGGGATATATGATTTTAGTCTCTAATTTTAAAATTTGCAATAAAGCAATTACAAATTAAAAATTTGTTGTATTCACTGATGTAAGAGTGACCTCCCTTTAGAGAACCCTCATAAGATAGAGAGTACTAGTACTGTACATAATTAGATATTGTAGCCCTTTATTTTCTTTATCAAATTTAGTTACAATTATCAGAGATAGACCTAGCAATCAGTTTCAGAACATAGTCACTCAGTGTAATAACATCCTTGGAATTTTAGACTTTGAAATAAATTTTTATGTCAGTTAATAGTGCTACAAAACTTTTTTAAAAACTTTTCCTTGGAATGTTTATTTTTATTACTACTGTTTCTTATTCATTGTCCTAAGCTTTCTATATACCTGAACTATTTCATATGAATTAATGAGGATGGGAAATGTCTTATTTTTTCAAATACCCTTTTTATCACGTTGTGGCAGTGGAAATATAATTCAGTGAGGGTTTATTTAACTTGAAGGCCTGCAGGCTTTTGTTTCACAATCATTCATAAACTAAGATTTTCCTTAACTAAAATTAAACAAATTTTGGCAATCAATATTGGAATTACAGACAACAATTTTTGTCAAAACTAAATGCAGACATTTCAAGCTGAAAGTGGTCCTCAAAATGATACCTTTAATTCTTCTGTATTTTAAAAATATATTGAATTTTTAAGATTTCAGATTTGCCAGATTTATGTTCAGGAAAATCATAGCTAAGAAACTTGGCCTGTTAGATAAAGGTGAAGTATCAGGTCATTGCTAACTTAATTTCCCATCTGAATTTTCAAAACAATGTACCATATTATTATCTAGTCCCCGCTCTCTTCTCAGCATTGGTGATTTTGATCATGCTATCACATAATTGAATATAAACTAGAGTTCTACTTTGATAACTTCATCAATACTATACAGGTATAAATTCTAATATCATGGGATTTTTAGTTATCAACCTCTATATTTCAAACTCTCCTGAGGTTTAAAATATATGATACAGTGATTGGTAACATAACATTGATTTTTTTTTTTTTTTTTTTTTTTTTTTTTGACGTCATTTTAAATGTCATTATCATCTAATAACAGTCATCTGACCAACACTTACATTCAGTAATTAATCCTTCAGAGATTTTCTGCAGGCGTAGGAATTTGTCGTAAATTGTTTCTGATTAGTACTCTACTGCAGCTGCCATCAGCGTTTCATGTTCGTTCTGTTGCTATAGAGTATGTCCTCAGTATTCTGTGGGTGTAATGAAGAAGAAAAACACAAACTGAAAACACATTTATATTCCATTTTACTTCAGTCATACCTATATTTGAGAATTGAAAATTCTGATCTTCATTGTAAACTACCAAAATTTTTTTTTTTTTTTTTTTTTTTTTTTTTTTTTTTGTGATACATATATAGAATTTTCATGTATGGGTATATATTGATTTGTCTGTTTGATATTGTACATGTGGTGTATTGGCGTTTTTGTGTTCTGGTGATATAAAATATGCATGTCCTACATATTATTGTTCTTATTGTTTTATTGTTGTTTAACATCGCATCAGCAAATTTTCAGCTATTCACGACAAGAACAAGGATATTTATCTCTATGGATTAATCTGAGAACAAGGTCATGTATGCAGGAGCTGTGCAAGTGTGTATTATGGTCTGCCAGGTACTTGCTCACCGAGTAAATATGCCACAGAGAAGCATACTATGAATGACCGGGCGGGGGACCGAACCTACAAACTCCTGCTCTTGAGGCAGTTTCCTCTATATTACATTAGGATGTAAAATCAAATGATAGTAAAACTTGTTAAACTGAAAGCCTACAAGATAAAAAGTTCTGTTTAAGAGGACCAATATGTAGTTTCTGTCTTTACTTGTAAAAAAAAAAAAAAAAAAATTTAATAATTTTTATTTTATTTCAATTTATATTTTTTGCATTTTTTACAGCAAATACATTCAGATTTGGAGCTTATTTGTTTAAGGTATTATTTGCAATACATGTATCCAAATCTTATAATGTTCACCAGGAAAGGTTATGTTCACATCTTAACATTTTGTCATCTTTCCATATTCAAAAATGTTTGTCATCTTTCGTTGTTCATTTTCAATATTTACATTTACTAATTCAGAAGACTTGAGTAAATTCTTGGGGGTCTCTTAAATAATAAAATAATCTATTTTCCTAGGTTAGTTGTTTGGTTTAACATTGTTTGACATCACATCAGGGATTTTTCATTTTTATGACAAAACATTTTTTTTTTTAAATCTCCAAAATTAGTCTTAACACAAGTTTTTGTGATGCATGAGTGTGCAAGTGTTTATGAATGACAATGCACTAGTGCACACTTATGGCAACCTTTATTAGTGCTAGTACACTTGCCTACAATGCTGCAGATAATCAATGCATGGAACTTGGTCCATTAAACTGGTACTTAGCCAACAAGTACAGGATGACTGGGGACAAACTCACAGCTAGAAAGGTCTGAATTTTGAAGTCTGATGCCTTAAATTCTCAACCGCTACAACCTCTATTTCTGTTAGGATATACACAGTCTAAATATTAGAAAATTTGTAACATACTGAATTGATTATCCCATTAAAACTGCAACAGTATTCATGCATTTTACAGAGAATGTTTTAGATCCAAAATAAAAATGAATCATCATTGAACCAGTGTCATAAGTATATTTATTAAGCATCTTAATACATAATCTATAATACAATTTACCCTAGCTCATCAAAGCGTAAGTCCATTCCATATACTGCGGACAGCGACAGCGTTGATCTGAAAATGGCAGGACAAAATTTTCTAACATCACAGTTTCCAGCCATGAATTCTCAACAGAGGATTGGAGGAGACCAGTCACAAAGCAGGAAAAAAGTGGGCCTAAAACCAGGAAGATCGCTTATGGACTGGATAAGACTGGGAAAAAGTGGTGTGGATTTGACAGGAGTTGGAGGTAAAGTTCAAGAGGTCACTCAGGAAGAACTGGCCAAGCATAACACAGAAAATGATTCCTGGATCTCATTAAGAGGTAGGTGGTATTAGAAAAATTGTTTGATGGATTTCATGAAAATCCATTTGTTTTTTTTTTTTGTTTTTTTTTTTTTTTATAAAAACTTTGATGATATCAGTGGCAATAATTGTAATACAAGTTAACGCCATTGTTGTTGGGAAATTTTATTGAATAATTGTTTTTAGAAAAGAATCTCTGAAATGTTAAAATAGAATAATTACATCCTCAAATTATATTTTTAACAAAATTTATTTTATTGATTTCATGTATAATTGAAATCTGAAAAAAATATATTAGATTCATCCTTGCCACATGTTAAAAAAACTATTAAGGGCCTAATGCAGGGTTCAAAAACAGGAATAACACTTTTCAGGGGTCTTTGGTCTGTTTTATTTGTGAGAAGATCAGTGTTTGAAGTTGATGTAAGTTAGCCAACAATAATGCCATATAATGCATGCAGAACATGTTCTATCAATTATTACTAAGAGCACAAATGTATTTTGTCAATTAAAAAAAAAAAAGAGAAAAAAAGAAAAAAAAAAAAAAAAAACAAGGAAATTGTAAAACCAGATTAGGTCTTCAGGTTTGTCAGTTTAGACTGGTTAAACTATTTATTTAAAGTTTAATTAATTATGGAACCATCTACAAATGTTGTCTTTTTTAAACTCTAAAGAATAATTATTACCTTTATTGTTGTAAATAATTTTAATATGAGACACCAACAAAACTATTTTCATGATTTCAATTGCAAATACATCATGAATAATAACGGATCGAGTTTAATGTATAAACTCTTATTTGTTGGGAGTGCTAGTTGTTAGTTCAATACCAATGCATTAATATAATTTCATTGATATTTTGTAGTCTTAAGAGCAACAAGCTAGAATGAAATGATTTGATTTAATTTTCCAGTCATTTTTACTCCAGTTCATTTATTGGGTAATTAATGTTTGGACTTTGGTATTACAGGTTTTTTTCTGTTTACTTTTATAATCTCATATGGGTAGAAACATTTTTGTTGTCTCTTTTCTTCTGTATTAGAACTTTTTTCAGGAACAGAAAGTGTTTTTTAAGTGTGTGTGATTTTAAAAGTGGAGTGCAAATGTTTTATGTCTCGGTGCCGCACGTTAAGGAACCTTTCCGCTCATTGTCCTAAGCACAATGCAAAGGTAAAAATTTCTGTCACTTCACCTACAGCTGGTGACATCTCAATACAAGTGAAATATTCCTGACAGGGACATAAAATCCCATTAAATCAATCAATTAATCTTGGTCAAGATTTATTCCTAAACACAGAGACGTTCAGGTCTGGGATATTTTATAAGTGTCCTGAGGGACCACCATCTTTCATCAAGAAAACCCACAAAATTTTCTTGCAACAGGATCAAATTTGATTTGATTTAATGGGGTTTTATGTCCCAGTTAAGAATATTTCACTTATATCAACATGTCACCAGCTATAGGTGAAGTGGCAGAAATTTTGTCCTTTGCAGTATGCTTAATTGTAAAATTGTAATCTTCATAATTTTGTTGATTGTTAAGATATTCAGGATTTTAAGCTGTCATTTGGAAGATATTTTCAATTTCATTAAATCAGTGTTTAGTAATTCAAAATTTTTTTTGGTAGTTACAAAAGCGATTGACAAAATTTGTCAGATTTAATTTAAGAAAATAAAGGAAAGAATGTGAAACTTAAGACTCAGGCATCCTAAATATTAGTGAAAAGAGGTCATAAGACATCATACTCCACTCAACTGCAATGGATCTGAAATGTCCTAATAAAGTTGTTCAGACAGAATCATAGTTTATCCAGGGTTTAATTTCATCAAGATTCACTGTACTTTGATGAAACCTTTTTTATTGAAATAAAACTTTTAAGATATTTTACTGTTTATATGTTTACAGGGAAGGTATATAATGTGTCTCAGTATATGGAATATCACCCTGGTGGTATAGATGAATTAATGAGAGGTTCTGGAATAGATGCCACACAGTTATTTGATGAGGTTAGTACATATATATGTGTGGGTGAGGGAGAGAGAAGGAGATGGGTATATGTATCACCCTGGAGATATAGATAAATTAATAAAAGGTATGGAATAGACATACACAGTCATTTGATGAAGATAGTTCTTGTGATTATGTGACATTGTACTGGGGTTGCACTTGTGTGTGTGGTAGGGGGAGGGGATTAACATCCCAATGACTTAGATGTATTAATGAGAAATTATAGAATACCTGCTATATATTTGCAGAGGAATATGTAGTTACTTTTTATAATAAATTCTTGATCATGAATAATAAAAAAATAGCCATTAACAAATAATGCGTTACATAACAGTATTAATTGTAAGATTTTTTGACAATGCATCAGAACAAAATCTTTTATTCCCCTTTAACATATTGATCTGTAAAATCAGCAGTGTTTACTGATTATAGACTATATGCTTCATGTTAGTGTTATTGGCAGATATTGCTAAATGGCAATGTACTAAGTATTCTTATTAAAGGAGCTGTGAGTTCAAGCCCTATTCCTTAATGGAAATTTTCTCAGTTGATGCTAATTTTCTGTCTACACTTGGGTTCTTTGAATACTATGTTTAAAACTTTCACAAATCCATAACAGGAATGGTAATTTTGATTGGGACTTGAAAACAACCTGTTTACTCAAGAAAATGCATAAATTATACATTATGCATTTACAGACTAAAACACACTTTCACTATTTTTGTTGGAAGAGTGCTTGTTTCGAATGTGGAAGATCAGGGTTCAAACCCTGACCAAGACTTGATTATTGGTAGTGACTGTTCTCTCACCAAGCATTTGGCATGAAGAAATGAAAGCAAAGAATTGTTTGGAGAAGATCATAAACACCAATGCACGGTGTCATGGCAGGCATGGCTTTTGCACATTGCTGTAAATGCATTGCAAGGTCATAATTTCTGCCACTACACCTACAGCTGGTGGTGTCCTGATATATGTTAAATATATTTGATCGGGACATAAAACCCCATTTAATCAATCAATTAATCTTGTTTATGGCATTTCTTGTTCCTTTAACAGTGCTATAACTTGTTCCTACCTAGCATATATACACAAGATATTTTGTATGCTCAGCAATATAGCTTTGTTAACTTTTAAAGTTGAAGGTCAGATACAAGGCCTTATAATTAATTACTATTTGTTGGTTGTTTCAATATTGACTTATTTATTGATGTCTGAGGATGTCAGTATTGGCTAGAGGCTAAGCCAATATGTCACCTGATTTGACTTAGTATTCTGTGTGTAATTTCTGAACACCCACTTGAAGTTATTGATATCAATATTTACGTATTGCCCTCTTGTATTTCATTAGATTAATATATTCATTCTTTTTCATTATACATAAATGAATAATATCTTAACCTAAATAGGTTATATTTATTTTGTTTTATTGCCCTATATGTTTGTGTTTGTTTCGAAAGTTTTTTTTCCATTGATTCTATAAAGGTTAAATGAATGTTTCTTTCTCATTGGAATAAATGGATTTTGGACCATTTTCCTAAATGTCAAGCTGCCAAGCATTTTGTTAGTAAATCTATAAGCTTTAATAGAATTTGAGTCTATATTTACAAATAAGTTGTTTGGTTCGTCTGAACCAAATGCAATTAATTTTACTTATTTTTTTATCTAAGGTTTATTTTTAGTTATCTTAAACCTTTAACAGTCTTAGAAATGTAATATTTTGAAATTATCTCCAAAAATGTAATATTTTTGAAATTATCTCAAGAAGTGTGATATTTTGAAATTATCTCCAAGGAAAAATTGATATTTGCAGCTTTTACGGTCTTTTTTTATGTCAACAAATCTAAGATAAAAACTGAAATCTTAAAACCTGTAGCCTTTAGGCTCAATATAGATTCTTATTTTAGTCTTTACATTATCATCAATATTGTCATGTTGCTTCTATTAGATTACTACTATATAATAATTAATTTAACCTTAAATCATTGTCTGACTATGACTTCCTTACTGCCATCTTATAATCATGTCAGATCAACTGATCTTAATCTTGTTGCTATATTACTTCTGAGTTCTTTTGTTTTTAGACCTCTGTGGCCATGTGGTCTAAAGCTAGCCCTTACAGGACACAGCACCACTCGCCGCCTTAAAAGTCAAATCCTACTTGGTCAGATTCTAGTGTGAGGAAGTTTGTTGTTGCCCTTGCCAAATAAAAGTTGTTTTCTCAGGGTATTCCAGTTTCCTCCATCACTATCCCAGAACTGCTAACTACCTAAATATAAGTGAAAGAATCTTCACTGAGGTGTAAAACATTATTCTACTTCACTCCTTTGTTGTTCTTTGATTGGGTCATTTTTTTAGGGTCATCATTTAGTATGGTTGGAATAACATTTCCTTTTAGCTTTAATAAATTGAATTTCTGTCTGAGAAGATAGAGCAGTAAATTGACATTTACATCAGAAATACCTAAAACAGATCTCTTTACAATATACTGTAATGTGATAATGACATATTGTCTAACCTTGATTATAAAAGTTGAACGTTCTGTTCATACCATTCTGTTCATACAAATTGGAAATTTTAGTAAGTTTAAGTAAGTTAATTGAAGACCTTTTTTCTCCATTAATGGGTTTTTAAAAAGTGTTTTGTTACGCAACATATTGATTAAGTCCAATCTGTCAAGGATGTTGTAATTCTCATTTAAATACTTAATAGCAGTAATTTATATTTCATGTTACAAAATTTCTGTTATTTACCCTATATCTGAACTGAAAATGAATCAAGGTAATCATATGTTTTGAGATGGCGGAATTCTGGAATTTATTGATTTGAATCATTACCATTAGTGTGTGAGTGTATGATGATTTATGTGTCCAGAATTTGGATTGTGCACATAGGCTGCGTTTTTTTTTTGGCTTGCTAAAACTCGATTTTTAATAATGCTTCCAAGATAGGTGGGGGCTACTTTGATTGAGACTTGGTCTATTTGGAGTTTTCTATTCTTGTTTTAGTACAGTTCAAAGTTTGAAATAATTGGTTAATTTTCTAGTTATCAACAGTTCTTGTTTAAATAATCTTGAAAGCAAATGTTACTTCCTTGTTCTGTGGAAATAATAGGCTGTTAATTGATTAGAAGATTGTCTAATGTTGATGATCTTAAGTATGATAAACAGTTTGATAGCAATTTAAATCGACAGTTAAATGATTAACCCAATGCATTCTAATGTTATTTTCTAAGTTAAGTAAAGTAATTCTCTTAAGTCAAAACATTATCTTCCAAGATGAATACATAAATAGTGTTTTCAATGTTTTTCTTTGTTGAAAGGGCAATTAGTCTGACTAATATGGAATCCACTTCCAATGTCCAAAACATTGTTTCTTTTTTTTATTAAAAAATGAAGCAAATTACCCAAGTTAGCACTTTATTTAGTTTGTCTTAAAAATTTTATGGCAATTATATGTCCTTAATTATCAAATTGCATCAGTAGGCCTTGGTGACTTATTGGTTTAAGCATGCACCTTCAGATCACAGTGCCTTCCACAGCATGAGCTCTAACCTGATTTTGTCTGGTCTATATGCGAGAAATTTTGTTAGTTTGCTTGCCATAAGTTGTTTTTCTCTAGGTATTGGCCACTGCAGTAGCTCACTTGGTAGAGTGCTCGTTCTGTAAGTGGAAGGTCGTGGGTTTGAACCCCAGCCAGGTCTGACCCAAGACTTGAAGGTGGGTAGTGACTGTTCTTTTGCCAAGCACTTGTCATTAAGAAATGAAAGTCGTGGTTCTTTTGGATGGGAACTTAAAATAAACGAGGTTTCCCGTGTCATGGCAGGCATGGCACGATAAAGAACCCTGCTGTATAATGCCATCAGCGCAATGCACAGGCAAAATTTCTGCACTTTCGCCTATAGCTGGCGACATCTCGATATAAGTGAAATATTCTTGACTGGGACGTTAAACACCATTACTCAGCTCAGCTCTCTAGGTATTGCTGTGTATTATTCTGGGATAGGATTGTAGTCTTTTTAGCATGTCTATCACATGCCAATGTTTTTAGACCCGACTGTCGCAGACAAAAAAAAAAAAAAGACCAAAAAGTGTTTTCAACCATATCTGTGTAAGGAAAGTGCAACTTCGTGGATAGTGGGAATGATGCTATGTTCCAGGATGAAAAAGGGTGAATGCCCATTTTCAATGGAAATGATGTCATGTTCCATGGTGAAAAAAGTGAATGTCCATGTTCATTGGAAATGATGTCATGTTCCATGGTGAAAAAAGTGAATGTACGTGTTTATTTTGGAAATGATGTCATGTTCCAGGATGAAAAATGAATGTCCATGTTGAGCGAAATGATGCCATGTTCCAGGGTAAAAAAGTGATTGTCTGCTTTCAGTGGAAATGATGCCATGTTCCAGGATGAAAAAAGTGAATATCCATGTTCAGTGAAAATGATAACATGTATCAGGGGGAAAAAAGTGGATGCTGCTTTGTTTCATGGTTAGAAAAGTTGGCTTTTATTCCAAAATTATACTTATGTAGCATATTATATGGTGTCTTTAACTCCTATAAAGTAAATAAATGAAATGAGAAAATAATGTATGATAGGATTAGAGTATGTAGGTTTATCAAACCTTGAAATTCTTTAATAATACTTTCAGCTTTAAAAGCTATGCTATCAGACTCCTTATTGGAATACATGTATATAAATCTGTGAATATTGATATTGTCTGTAAGCAATGTTGCCTCAAGGAAAGATTTTATAGGATTTCTTATAATCTGTGGTTATGTCACAGTTCTGACTAAATGATAGCTTTCTTGTCTAATATAGAATAGATTTACTCACTGGTGTTTATATAAGCTAACTGGAGAAAACTATGAAGGCAGAAACATTATTAGTTTTAAAGCTTCTACTGTAAATATTGCCTACCAACTGTTACTATTATATTTTCCTGAGTTAATGATGGCTTAGAGGTACAGCATCTGCCTCAAGTGCAGGAGGATGTTGGTGCTAACCTGGGCTAGGTCATGCATAAAATTCAAAAAAAATTGAGCTCCTGCTGCCTCATTTGGTGCTCAGCATGAAGAGGACAAAGTATCACATCTAGTTTACCTGGTTTCAGGACAGTATGACTGGGGGAGTACTGTGCTTATCTGGGGCATAATGACCCAGTGAGCTAGCAAGTTAAAGTTGTCCTCATTGTGTGTTTGTACAAACTTACAGATCTCATGCATACAGAAACTTGTTCTTAGAATAATCTATAGGAACAAGTCTTAAATGTTTTCATTATCAAAACCCAATATATTGCTGATGTGATGTTAGACAACATTAAAACTGTTCCAGCATTTAACTTTTGTTTTACATCATATGCCGGTAATATATGCAATTGGATTTTTTTCAAAGTCTTTTACTAAGTAATGCCATGTTACAACAATATTATAACATAAATAGCTAGTTTGCTACATAACAATAAACACATGTATTCATTATTTTGTAATCATTTGTCCTGCTATTTGTTTATATTATCTTGTTTTGGCAGTTATATCATTGACTTGTATTATATTCTTCATTGAATTGTCTGTTCCTAAAGTACATCTTTTTTTTTTATTTGGGAATTTATTTGTATTAATAGAAATCTTAATAGAAAATATATATACATGTATATAGGTGTACCGGTATGTCTATAGTGAGCAAGTAGCAAAAATACTTATATATTAATTTTATTGTTTGACTTCATATACAAGATTTTGTCAGAACAAAGGAATTCCATAGAGACTTTTTTACTGCTTTTTTGTATGTGATAGGAATCTTTTTGACCTGGTACCATAACTGGCACACAGATAGACATCCCTTGGGTGATTTCAGGATTTTTTTTCATTACATCTGTTGAAGAACCTTTGAAACCAAATAAAAATGATATAGTTTTAATATTTGCAGTATATGGATGTTTGGTGCCCTGAAGTATTACCTTACGTCCTCAAGTATATATATAGAGAGAGATTGATTTTGTGAATATTGAGCACTGAGCAATAACAGTTTACAATGAACCAGTCAAGTTATCTTTTCTAGCAGTTACTATTGTAGAATTTGCATGTAGAAGGATACTGAAAATTAAAATTAGGTTGCTCAATTGCTGCGATAAAAAGTAAAAATTATCTCACTAACAATTGTAAATAATGAAATATTGTTTGAATGTTTAAAGTTATATTTTTCATTTAAACTTTAATTGTAGAATATTTTCAATTTAATTTTTACTGTAACTATTTCTCCAAGCAATAAGGGGTTTGTAATGGGTCATAAAATTCTTGATGAAGTCTGCTAAAATGTGTACTTTTGAAGGACTTGTTTTAGTAATTGAATTTGATATATTATTCCATTAAATAAAAGGAGAAGGAGGGGGGCTTTCTTTTTTATTTTCCCAATAACAGGAACATTTATTATCCATGCCCATTCATGTGCCAAATTTGTGACATTTCCATGGACATTGCAATCATGTTGATGTTTCCTATGGCAGGTGATGCAACAGTTGTATCATTACATATTGATTTTCGATTTTTGTATTTAAAACTATAATGATATAGATTGTCAAAATAAAATACGAGCCTTTTTTTAAGATTCTTTCTCTTATAAGAAATTTTATTATATGTTTTGAGTCTTTTTTGTTAAATGTTGTTTTACATCACAACAAGAATTTTCAACTATTCCAGATAGACGATTTTTATTTATCATGAGGATTAATCCTAACACAAGTTTGAGTGGGTGTGCAAGTGTTTCTGATCTGCATTGTACAAGTGCTCATTTATGGCCACCATTGGAGTGCTAGTATATTTGCCTGCTTTGTCACAGATAAACATTGCAGACCTCACAGTCCATTAAACTTGTACTGAACTAACAAGTATGGGCCTAAACAAGGACTGGGGTTGAACACACATTGGTGAGATGCCTTGAATTTTAAGGCTAGTACATTAACCACTTGGCCACTGCAGCCCCTAATAGTGGATCTGATTTCCATTTTGGTCATAAAGAAATAACTGTGCACAGTATATATACAGGTCATGTCCCAAACTAAAATCTTGATCCAGGTTCTTTACTTACCTATACAAAGTGTTAGTATAAGTGGAGTTATGGAGATTTCTGCTCTTGTCAAGATTTTTCCTTGTATAGAAGATGTTTGCAGTCAAAAGATGGTGGAGGAATTCAAAGTTTTCACAGAAAATTTTTGGACTATTGATTAACTGTTTCTCCAATAAAATCTGCCCCTGATGAGATTCAAACCTAAATCGTGAGAGGTGATGCAATCTGTAGACTAGTGCTTTAGTCCACTTGGCAGCCTTGTCCGAATTTCCTCTGACCCTAACACACATTATGCCTAATGAAGTGTCTAGAAATTGGTCCGAATTCTTAAATCAGCAGTGATGAAATCTTAAATATATACATATTTTGGAAGAAAAAACATTTCTCTATTGATCGAGGTTAACTTTTCCTCAGTTCCATGTACATTTTCACTCTGGAGTGAAATGAAGCAGCACCTTCTGTCACCAGTTACTTACTTACTTACTCCTCTTTGTGCGTTTAGCACATAAGGCCATCCACCAAGACTTCCTGCTATCTTGTGTCCATCTACGGATCTGTCCCCATGTCCAGTTTGTTTCGTTTATCTCTTTCTCTACGATCTTTTCCATGTTTTTTTGGTCTTCCTCTCTTTCTTTTTGCCAGAATGGGTGTCCATCGCAATGCAACCCTTGGGATGGAGGTTGGGTGCATTCTGCATATATGTCCTATCCACAGCCATTTTCTTTTCTTTATAACTTGGGATCTGTCACCAGTTGGTATCTGAAAAATCCTGGGTTTTTGATATAGAAAATGTTCTGACCCTTTACACAGCTGTTATGTGTGTTAGGGGCAAAGGAAAATCGGACTATTGGCAGACAAGCCTCCAAATTAAGTGTTAGGAATAAAGTTAATGCATGCATCTTCTGTCTTCAAAGATTTTGCTTGAATAAATGTGTATGCCAGCTATTAATTCTTCAGACAGATGTGTTAATAGATTAACACATACTTATATTTCCATTTTACTGTAATTATAGTGAATGTTAATTTTTTACAGGTTCACAAATGGGTTAACTTTGAATCTATGTAGAAAAATGTGTACGTGGGAAAAATTAAAAGCAATAACACCAGTCCATAAAAGAGGTAAAATATATTTATGATTTTT
>CM056596.1:34710845-35112738 GCA_029721355.1 Tegillarca granosa | reverse complement strand
CTAAGCGTATTGCAAAGGTCAAAATTTCTGCCACTTCACCTATAGCGGGTGACGTCTCGATATAAGTGAAATATTCTTGACTAGGACGTTAAACACCATTAAATCAACCAATCGATCATTTAAGACTGTATGATCTTGTATATAAAATCAAGAATTATCCCCCATTAATTAAGAAACTCACCTGTATTGTGTTACACCTGTGGACGTTTATGTCATAACGACATATTTACTATTGACAGCAGCCAAATACTGACCCTTTTAAGAACAACCTTCACTTTCTTTAAATTATTAAAACGTTAAAATGCTGCACATGTCCAGTCTAAATGCACAAAAATAATGTCATGTGTCACCAATAACCAGTGATGTAAGAGTTATTTCCCTTACACCACAATTTTGCAGCAATCTTTCCATTGATTAAACTCGACGTGGGTTTATATATCATTTAATGTACGCGAGTTTATAATAATGTTTCTGATCAACATTGTACAGCATTTATTTTTGGACCACAATTTCCTCCGCATGTCACATTACAAACCATTTTGGCAAATTAAAATAGAATCCCTTTCTTACTAGTGGCTAAACAGTATAAAGCGCGCGCTTACACAGTGCCTCACACTTGATTCGGACGGATCTTAGGCTGAACATTCGTCTATTCGCTTGCCAAAGGTCGGTGGCTTTCTCCTTACATATCGATTTCTTCTACTATCCCAGAACTGACCGCCTTAATATAAGCGAGTGAATTTCGACTGGGTCGTAAAAAAGAAGTATTTCACGCCACCCTTAAATTTATGCAGTAAAACGTGGTTGAACAGCGCAAACGGTCTTCTGTTTGGAGACTAATACATTCTTACCAACTTCACCACGACAGTAAAGAAAAAGTACCGGTTGATTTACAGAAGTCAATTTTTTCTTTCATGTATTGTCGTGGAGATCTGGGCACCCAGAGACAAATGCTAACTTTTCGGCTAGCAAATTAACTACAAAATGGGATTCGAACCTCGCGGGTAATAGGTGATTGGTGAGCTGGCATTAACAGGAGTCTGAAAAAGCGGTCTTGTCGTATTTTTCATTGCGTGTCAGTCCATCATGTTAATTTATGTGACTTCATTGTCCAATGTGCAAAATAAAAAGTATATGATATAAAGTTTGATTTTGCTGAGTTAACGTTTGCCATAATAAGCTTTTCTTCAGATCCACTGTTTGCATTTGTGTCGTCACGCTCTAAAAGAGCTTAAACTTTGTTGTTTTGCAGGGTTTAATGTTATCCCCATGTTTGTTTTTATCCTGGCAAGAACGTTGCTTCTGATTGATATAAAGCGAGCGCTTACGACTCACGGTGCCGCTGAGTGGTCTAAGGCGTGCGCTTTATCTGAAACCATTGCGTCACAGTAATCAGAGTGATCTAACCCCTACTACTAACTTGATCCACTAAACAACTTGCATAATTATTGTAATAAATTTGATATAGTTAATACATCTAAAACCAAAATTGTTATTTTTCAGAAGGGCAAACCACCAAATACTAAAATTGACTTTTTATGGTAATACAGTTATAGATATTGTCAAAAACTATGTTTATCTTGGTGTTACATTTTTATAATTGAATGAATCAAAGCTTGTTGGTCAGGGTTCACGGTCTTTACATAATTTATATAATGTTCTATCTGATGTTGAAATCAATGTCGAAAAAAAAGTTTCTTATTTGATACTTTAGTTAAGTCTGTTTTATGTTATGCATCAGAAGTATGGGGTTTAATGATTGTGTTAATATAGAAAAAGTACATTTAAATTTTTAAAACTATTCTTAATGTTAAGAAGTCAACTATTAATTCTGTTGTATATGGTGAACTAGGCAGAAAGCCGCTTATATATTATAGATATGAAAGTATACTCAAATATTGGTTAAAAATTATCCAGGATAAAAATTCTTTAATATTTATATTTATAAAATACTTCTACATGATGCAGAAAATGGTTAACTATAATGGTATGAATTGGGCCAGTAATGTTAAAAGATTATTATGTAATCTAGGTTTTGTAAATTTTTGGTACAGTCAAGATTATTTCATACCTGAATATAATATAATTAAACAAAGACTGCATGATCAATATCAGCAAACTTGGATATCATCTACTAGAGGCTATACAAAGTTAAATTTTATAATTTATACAAATGTGTTTTTGAATTTGAAAATTACCTGTCAGTTATTAAGGATTCTAAATATCGTACAGCACTCACACGTCTCCGACTTTGTTCTCACAATTTAGCTATAGAAATGGGTAGATATACTGGTCTATGTAAAACAAGTAGAATATGTAAATGTTGCTGTATGAATTCAATTGAAGATGAATATCACTTTTTACTCGTATGTCCCGCTTATAGAAATTTAAGATTAAAATTTTTTAATAAGTACTTTTGTCATTGGCCAAATATATAAACACTTTACTTATATCATGTCGTCTCAGTAACAAAAATATTAAAATCTATCAAAATTCATATATTTTGCGTTTAAACATCGGGAAAAATTGTTAAAAAATTATTAAAAAATGTATAAATTGCCAAATGTTCATTAATAATGAGTTACTTGTAAAATATTAATATATAATATATATCTTATAATATATTTATCTTAATTTATTAATATGTTATGATAATGTAATCAATTATAATAACAGTATTAATAATACTCTTACATGAGTATGATATTGTACTACTACTATATAATAACTTTTCGGTCCTTCCGACCTGATTATTATTCATATTATTTTGACTATTATGTCTTGCCATGTGACATATGCATGTAATTGTTTATATGCTATAAGTATTATTTGTATACTTTATGCAAATAAAGTTATTATACTTAAAGAAAATTTCATAATCTTGGTGCTGTCTATAATCATGTTAAAGAAATTAATCAGGGCAGTCAGAACAAGGTACCAAATATTTTATTGATAAATAACTTATGACATTTAATTGGTCTAGCTAAACCAAGTGCTTAGTAAAAGTAGTAATAAATATAAATAAATACAAATTTTTTAATGTAGTGATTCTTTAAAGATAGCCTTTTCTGGAAATACCACCATTTTTACACGTTAGTTGCTATAATATTTCACCAAGAATTGAATAGCAGAGTGGAGTAGTCATGTTTTTTTTTACCCCAGTAAAGATTCTTGCTTCTAGATGTTCAGATCTGAAATGATGGGAGCTGTTGTAGTACAAAAAGAAAACCACTTACCCTCTACAGAAACTTGACAATGTTCTCGCACTAAGTCCTACAAGAATAAGATTGGAACCAAGGCAATGAGAGACACTTTGATTTATAACCGAATGCTCAGACCAATGAGCTACCGAGTAATATATTTTCACTAAAAATCTGCTCAGACCAATGAGCTACAGAGTAACAAATTTTCACTAAGAGGCTGATGGAATCTAGCATTGCCCTGAAAAACGATGCTCAGAACAATGAGCCACCGAGTAACAAATTTTTTTACAAAGAATCTACAGAATCTAGCATTGCTCTGAACAACAATGCTCAGACAAATGAGTCACTAGGCAATTTTTTACTAAAAAGCTGAAGAATCTAGCACTGCTCTAAACAACCATACACAGACCAATGAGCCATTGAGTAACAAATTTTCACTAAAAATCTGCGAAATCTTGCATTGCTCTGAACAACCATGCTCGGACCAATGAGCCATCCAGTAACAAATTTTTTACTAAAAAGCTGAGGAATCTAGCATTGCTTTGAACAACCATGCTCGGACCAATGAGTAATCGAGTAACACACATTTTACTAAAAAGCTGAGGAATCTAGCATTGCTCTGAACAACCATGCTCAGACCAATGAGTCATCGAGTAACAAATTTTCTCTAGTAAGCTGATGGATCTAGCATTGCTTAGAACAACCATGTACTGCTTATTAAAAAAGTTATTAAAAACATTACAAAACTTTAAAATCGTTCATAATAATTTTTTGTTAACAAATAAATAGTTCATAAAGACTAATTTATAGCACTTCTGTTCATAATTATTTGCCATAATGTTTTCAAGACTACAAAAATTGTATCTAAACAATAAACATTGATAATACGTGGATTATTTCTCCATAACCACCATATTTGTCAATCATATACACATAAATGAATTTTACTTTAAATAACAAACAAAAATTTGTTTTATAGAGGCAACAATGTATGTAAAAACTCTAAAATAAAGTACAGGTTTATCACACCATAAACTCCCTAATCTTGGAAAACCCCTCTCAGAGAGTACATCAAGTATAGAAAGGGTGGAGTTAGTCAATTTAGAGGACTACATATTTCAAAAAAATTAGGTGAAGAAAAAAATCTGAAAATGATGTTCCTTGATAAAATACAAATCTAATGTAATTGCCAGTTTAACAAAATCATCATTTGACCATAAAAAGTTCATAATCGCCTCTGAAGTTTTAGCTATTTTGGCAGGCATACTGACCATGTGCTTTTAAGGACTAATGTCCCTACAATTCCAGTATGTTGTGTTTCTTGCAGGCGTGTAGACCAATCCTTTATCATAGAAGCAAATTCCTTAGGTAAAATATGTCCCAAACTATTTTGTAACATGATATTTGGTCTTGTAATGGGTTACTCATTTTTATTTATTTATTTATTTATTTATTTATTTAGTTATTTATTAATATAATTTGTCATGTGACCCAATCTGTTATAAGATTTCATTTTTAGTAATAACAATACAGTCAAGCCTCACGTTTACTGTGAGTCACTAGGCAAAACACATGATTATGCAAGCTTTAAATAAATACGAAAAAAGTAAAAAACATGTGTTGACCTTCATCTGCTAGTCTTATCCGACCGACTGACTGACTGACTGACTTCACAATAAAATTTACCAAAAAATAATAAAATGTGACTCATACAATTATGACATGAGCTGTTCGAAAAAACCTGCACATCTATTCTGTCAAAAAATTAACAATAGATGCTGAGGGATATGACATTAGTTCCCTGAAGAATAAATCTTTTTTTAAAGTTTCCAAAAAATCTGCTTATACAAAAAGCAATATGCATAAAAGGGTTCAAAATATTTACATAGCAGTGGAATGACAAATAAACTTGTGCTTTTCAAAACAAAAGCAAAACCATTTTTACAGCAAAGTTACAAAATGAATGTGTAGAATTATCACCGGTTATTGCATTAACATATTACAAACATGATGTGTGCCTCAATGTCTGACATACATATCTCTCACACAGTCTGTTATATATGTAACAAGTGAAAAGAACATGTTATATTTCGATAATGAGTCAGAAAGCTTTTTGCTTCTCACTAAAGGTAGCTTTAAATACTTCATATAAAACATGTCATTCATAATGCTAATATGGTAATGGAAGAAAACTGCATTGCATTAGAACACTTCTATCAGTTTATCTACGTCAACTTCAGCTACAGACTTAAGGAATGTTACGGACTGCTGAATGTTTACTTTAGTATATTATTACCAATATCAAAAACACAATATAAGATAGGTATTTATCATTTTAAAAAAAAAATAACCACGAGTTGGGAATATTGCTCATAAAAGCCTCTTATAACCATTTCTTTTAACCAAGTTAATCTAAGCAGTAAAATAATGAATAATTTGCATAATTTACTGCTCTATAAGTTGGTTATTTTGGGTGAAAATTAATACTTTCAGATGAAAAAATTTATATCTTTAAGGATTAAAACTTTCTGAATGATAAGCTTTTGTGACCAAAAATATTTTTGATACCGGAAAAAGTTGGAATTTTATCTAGCATGTTACCCTGACAAATCATATAAAGGCTGGCATTTATCTACAGCTTATAGTGACTTACTCTATCCCAAACAGGCTACATGCATAAGATTAGGCTTAGATCAAACTATTTAGCAAGCTAAAGTATTTTAAAAAATACACAACTTCAAAAATAAGCGATACAATAAATATGTAGCAAATCATGATGTGTTTTCGCGATATAAATTAAACTCATATAAAAACGATGAAAATAATATCTTTTGAAGTCAGCTTTCAAAAAGTGCAGTTATAAAGAAAATTACAGAATAATGTACCTAGAAAAAAATTCAAATTTACTGTATATTATTATAAAAATGGAAAATGTCTTCCTGAGTTTCACTCTTTAAATTTATCTAGTATATAACTACAAATACTAGGTAGTTGACCTTTTTACAACTGTAATAAAAATTATTAGAATATGAACATTTTAATAGACAAACCAGGAACAACTTTAAATGACCTAAATGTGGCCTTTTTAATGCATGTATAAACCTGGTTTACGTGTATCAAAATATGGAAAAAATTTAAAAGTAGACCTTAAAGTATAGCAAGCTTTTGTGTGGAGCAATATTTGTGAAAAAAAGGGGAAAATATAAAAATTTCGTGTCAAGGAAAAAAAAAAATTAGTACCTGGAATCTACTTTGAAAAAAAGAGAGAAAAAAGATGTTGGTTAAATTGTAGAAAAAAAAAAAACCAACAAACTTGACAGAAACAAAATCCCCCTCATCAAGTATATCAATCCAGGGAGAAATATAACAAATGTCCTTCATTTTTCTTCATTATCATAAGTTTTAAATCCATCATTCCCTCATTACACTACTAATTTAATACACTAAAAATTTCCACAGGAAATAAAATAAAAAATCAATCACAAAAAATATCACACTGCGATAACTTCATTAACTTCCAGTTCTAACAACAAAATATCACATTGCAACACTTGTGTGTACCATGATGATGCCCAAATAATTTTTTGTGTAGAATTCTTATAAATCCCTGTAAAATGTGTCCAATAGTATACAAACAAACTTAATTTTTTATCTGCTGACATGAAATCTAATTTTTTATCCAGAATAATTTTGCCATTTTATAAGTCAAAAAGATTTTTTTACCATCCAAAAAAAAAAAAAAAAAAAAAAAAAAAAAAAATCAATTTCTTATTTGTTTTTTTTTTAAATCTCTCTAGATTTATTGACAACCCTTTATGATTAAAACATCCAAATCTGACTGAAAAAAAAATTCAAAAGCAGTAAATGAAAGTTTCTCAAGTATTTCAACAATCAGTATATTCTTTCATAAAACAATATATAAGCCTGGGCTCTTTGAACAGCTGATTCTGTAACTTCACTGACACGACTATCACTTATGTGATACCAGCGTCCTGGAGGTACTAGTTTTTCTTCCATTTCTTCAGTTTCCTCGGAATCATTTACATTTCCATTAAAAACACACTCAGAATATCTCTGTACATACTCCCTAACATTGGCTACTCCATTATTGAGAAAGTTCAGAGCTAATCCTATATTTGGTCTAACTTTCACATAAGCTGTGTAATGTCCTGCATGAAGATGACCACTATGCTCCACTAATCCGTACAAAGAATACAGTATTTTCTTCTGTCCTGGTTTTACACCCTACAATTAAAGATAGAAAAATAGTGTAATATCTTTAATACCAATATCATATTTTAACATCAATTGAAACTGGAGCATGATTCCATGCTATCGATCATCTACTGTAGGGCAGATTTTTGTAAAAATAACTACAAATCATCTTTTTTTTCACTACAAAAACTAACCTGTGTTGAAATCCATTAATGTCAATAATTCAAAGTTTGCAAATTATCCAATTATCTTTTTATATTTTCATACTTATTACAAATTACAGGCAAGCATTTCTGTCTGAAATGTTTATCAAAATTTTTCACTCACCTGACACAGGGAACTACAAAAGGGAGCTAAATCCAAGACAAATGGAAAGTCCACATGCCTGTTGACTTTCCTAGTACTAAAGCCAACCTGAAAGTAAAAATATCAAATCCTTTTAATACACAATCCTCGTTATTCTTTTATTTTATTAATAAACATGTACATGTATGTATGTACTTTAAAACTTGGTATATTGCCAGCGTTTGCCAAGTCAAGATTTTGTGCTGTAATAGGGTTTGGAAATACATGTACATTGTTAATATGAGTATACATACATGTATGAAGTAAAATATAATGGACTGGGACTTTAAAATAGTATGTTGTTAAGCAAGTTGGATAAGTTATCGAGGAAAATCAAAATTATAATATAAACAGATGTCTTAAGAATGACAATACATGTAGTTCTTTTCTACATTGTACAGGATATCTACCAATATTATAAGGAATTGGATTGGATTAGGATATGGTGTTTCACATTCCAGTAAAGATTCTATCACTTATATGGAGGCAGTCAGTACTAGAATGGTGAAGGAAACTGGAGTTCCCAGTGTATACCATTGACACTTGGCAAAGGAACTAACAAACCTTCTCACACTAGGAATGGCCGAATGGGATTGAAATCTAGGTTTCCAGAGGCACCATGATCTGTAAGTATGCATCCAATGATGGAATATCCACATATTTTCAAATAAATGAGAAAAAATAGGGGCAAATTTGCTTTCACATAAGAAATATCAGTTCACTAGATTCTTACCTGTTCAAACCTTTTCAGATGCAAAGTAAGAACAGCTGGAGGAACATAAATAAAATACTGTTTGGATGCATTGGATTTTACCATCTCTTTTTTCTCTGAAATAAAAGTACAGTAGCAAAAATATGCAAAAAACCTCTGTATTTTTTAATTCCATTAATTCTTGGAATATGTCAGTCGCTATCAACATTCATTAATATCTCATTAAAATGATGACATAGGTTGAACAACAAAAGAGTGAGTTTGTTTTTAGGCTATCAATTGTTTCCAAATATTATTTGACAATTTCTCATTACCAATTTCAAAGTTGTACCCCAAAATTGTTATTTGTGGCAAGTCCCATGACAAGACTTGTATAATGTAGACTATATGGATACAAATCTCTAGTGATGCTAATATTATTATCACAATTAAGAGAGAGAGAGAGAGAGAAAAACTTATGCACTTTCAGGGTCAAGCATTTGTAATATCAATGAACCCTAGTTCAAACCAATTTCATTATACATGTAATACAAAATATGAAGTAAAACCACCCTGCCTATTAAGACCACAATTTTAAGGTCCCTTTGCTTCATAATGCAACCAATAACAGCCTCTATATAAAGACCACCTATATATTTCTCAGGTCACAAACTGTAAACATACTAATTTTAGGGGTGTATTAATTTTAGCAATTTTCACACTTGGACAGTAGCACTAATATAAATACACTGCTAAAATATATATTCGATTTATAGTCTGTCTCCCAAAAGTTGTTTTGCACTAATTTAAATCCATGTAAATTAGTCCAGAATGTAAAATGCAATAAAATATGTACACACTAAAATTAGCATGTTTACAGTACAGTAAGTGGTCTTTAAATACATGTTGTAATGTACTTGAAAAAATTCATCATACCTTTGTTTTGACCTTGCTTATGCTTCAACTTAGTACAATTTCTGCAACCAAACTTGTTGTTTCCCGTCAGTAACTCAGCAGAGGTAAACTGGTGCAAACACGACATGATTGTACATTCTCTCGAGGTAGGATGATACCTCGGACCTAGTGTAACCGTGGATTTCAGCTGAGCTTCTTTCTTCAATTCTTTCTTAGTTTTGGATTGCAATTTGGAATTCTGTCTAGAAACTTGGGGACTAAAGTGTTTGGTGTCAGTAGAACTCACACTGTTTCTATCCTCATGTTTTGATACTGTCGTATCATCATTACCTAATTTTTCTTCACACTGTCCATGTGCCTCATTTTCTCCCTGAAGCACTAGATTTTGTAAACTTGTACTCAATGAGACCTCAATATTTTCTGCAGACTCCGACCTCAACTTTGCTGACTGGTTTTGAACGTTTTTGGAAACACAATTCATTTCATTATTAATATCACAATCTATTTGAATATCACCATTACAAACAAGTTCAGTACCATTTTGCACTAATGAAGAATTATGGGTACAAATTGATAAGTTTGCTAAATTTTCAGAAATGTCTTTTTCTCTCTTATAAATATTTGGATCTTTCAGGGTTTTAACATTTTCTGATGAAGTACTTTTATCGATGGATTGAGTAGTATGTTCCCCCATATTTTCATTTCTATTGTCAATAGAATTTAAACCATTGCTACTTCCTATGTAGGCACTATCACTAGAGATCCTGGACATATTATCAACATCGCCATTTCCAATATCCCCATTACAAACAATCTTCTCTTTATCTTCCCCATCTTTTTCTGTTTCATTTTTATTAATAACAGATGAGATGCCGCTTTGAGAATCACAATTATTTCCATTTAAAACAGGATCACTAGAATTACTCTGTGACAAACCTGCACTGTTGTTTACCCGATCATTACTACCTATACTACCTTCTATACTATCCTGCATCCCAGGGTCACTTTCTTGTTTAATCGTACATGAACTTCCAGAGGCACTGGTTCCATCTTGTGACAGTGTTGTACTACTGGAGTGTTCCAAGTCGGTCTGTTCTGTATCTACTTCTGATTTTTGAACAGAACTATCTGCCTCATCGGCTAGCACACTGTATTTGTTATATCTAGATGTATCGCTTTCCAAATTGTCCTCTACATCTGCATCTAAAACACAAAGGATGTATAATACAATAGGGGTATATAAACTAAAAATTAAGGTCACAGGTCAAGCTAGAACATTTTTATTCAATAAGATTTCGAGATTTGTTTAAATATTGCAATTGTACTCCGGATTCCATTGCTTTTAGAAAAATTTTACTATATGTAATTGTATAAATATACAAGCATATACATGCACAGGAGGTTTTGAAGATTGTACACACGTACAAGCATATAAGAGGATTCAAGGAAGTGGAATTCTCCTGTAATTAAAATTAAGAAAGTTAGAGGTTACTGTATGCCCTTAATCTTTGTAAATTACGTGTATTATTGCAAACTGACATTCCACCTTCATTCCATGGAAGCTTTATTTTTAAAAATAAAATTTTTAAATTCTGATTTCATAATATAAGCATAAATGAATGAACTGGGGTTTTACTTCCAAATAAAGATTATTCCACTTACATTGGCACCTTACCAGCTATTTTTTTCAGTTTTTTTTTTTTTTTCAATATCTAAGGTTGTCCCGAAGCTTCTTACCACTTTATCTAAATTTATCTGTATCAAAAATCATTATTTACTATATACCTGAAGGATCGTCCCTGTTGCTTGACTCGCCATCATCCTCTCCATCTTTTGAGTCTTCTTTACTTTTGTCTTTCTTTTCACCATCTTCTTCTTCATCATTCTGTTCTGTGTTACCTTCTCCTTGTGCTCCTTCTTCAGTCTGATCATCAGCAAGAGGTAGAACTTTGTTTTTGGATAATTTATTCTTCTTTTGCTAAAAGCAATTTAAGAATGTAAACATGTATTTAAATGAAATCTATAAATATTTATCACGGTTATCAAATCTAATCATTCTAATCTTATCATTCTACTTTGTACGTAAAGGATTTTTTCTAATACCGAAATCAATCTTCATAAACTCCATGCTGTAAACATTATACATGTACAGTATGTACTTGTATTTATTCTACAGTATATGTACATGTATATATATATTTTAATTGCAATTCATTATGACGGCTCATTCAATCTTAACCATTTTCATGTATAAAACCTCCCTTGTAATATAGTGTTTGATATCCCTTATCATATTAATGACTTGTCATCATCTAATTGATGACAGAAAAATTAAAAGATTTAACATAGAACATAATGTAAATCTTGACACCATTAAAATCAACAACAACTGTTCATTGTTTCTTTAACCCCAGTCCAGATTTTTTCATTTACACACATATGTATATAACAAGCAATACTGATTACAAAACTGTGGTACCTGGTGAAAACTCTCTACCTTCAACAAGTGAACTGAAAACTTTTATTTACATTAGGATCTGCCAGGATGAGATCCAAACCCTAGCTAATAAGAGGTGCTGTAATCCATAAGCCAATGTTTTTGACTATTCAGCCATCAAGTAAAGTGGCGTAGAGTACTGATTTTTAATCTGCTGTTTAACATTCAAGTCAGGATTCTTCCACTTATTTCTAGAGTGTCAGTTATGGGATGATGGAGGAAACCTGAGTGCTCAGATAAAACTAATGACCTTAGTTAAATAGACTGACAAACATTCTCATGCTAGGATTCGCCAGAGCAGGTTTTGAACCTAGACAGTGAGAGACACTGTAATCTGTAAACTTGCAATCATTTGGCCATCTTCATTGACAATTGGTAGTAGTTAACAATGCAAAAGCAGACAGGAACACTAACATTCCAGTAAATACATATACATGTTTGTGGTTTACCTTGGCATCCTTTTTAGCTTGTCTTTTCTGTTTCTTCAATGTGCTTTTATTTGGTTTATCCCCCTTGTACGCAAAACCCTCCACACCAGTTGGGGAGGGCTCATTAGGGGTCTCTGTACTTTGACTTTCTTTTCTTCTGGCACTAGTTATCTGATTAGGTCTTAAAGGCTTAAAAAAACAAGATATCAATTACAATAACTTATATTCAGCTTTTGTCATAAACCTTAATAGACATATCATCATGATTATGCTTACTGTTCATCTATAGCTCTAGTTGCTTTGTTAATGATGTTGTGCACCAAAATAGTCGCAAGTCCTGTGTCTTTTTAAAGCACCATACAATACAGTAACATATTCCACTACATTAAAACATTAATTTTTGAAACAAGGTTTATTGATTATTATCCTTTTAATTATGTAGGAAATGTTTTATTAAAGTATTCAACATGAAAATTTATCATGAAAGTTGTCTCTAGGATGGTTTAGCAATCTTATTCAGCTGACACAAACAAATTAGAAAAACACAAGGAATCATGTATAACTTGAAACAAACAAACCTTTTCTTCTGTAACTGGAAGTGATAAGTCTAGAAATGGTTCAAATACTTGAGATATCTGTGAAATGAAAAAAAAACATGCATGTATATACATGTCCAACAGTGATTTCTCCATTGCAAAAAGGATTCAGAATACTTAAAATTAACATTAGCAAAAAAATTGCAGTATAAACATGTAACATCTTAAATCCCAAATCTACTGTGCAATTAAAAATAATGTTCCATGAAAAGGAAAAGTGACATCAACTCAAGGACAGATCACTGTTATGGCTTCTTCCTAGTTTGAGAAAGTTTGTTGATTGCCCAATGTCAGTATGGTAAATGATTTTATATGTCCTCAACCATCACAGAAATGACTGTCACAATATAAAGTTAAATAATCTTGACATCCACTCATTCACCAAAACCCAGATATCAAAACAGATCTTCCAATAAACAATATTTTTATTTGCTCTGTGAAATTCCCATTTCTCAAAACTTGAAAGGCTTTGCATTCATATACACCATAAATCACAAAAACCATGTGACTCTGTGTATGAATACAAATAAAATGCAATACACAATCCAGAATTATATCTTAGGTAAACAAACAAACATAATATGCAAATTCAGATTACTTGCAAAGTTTTTGCATTGATATTGACAATGAACATCATTTTACATCAGTTACACAATTTCTCTTTTTTAAATACTTACATATTTACATTCTTCACACATGACAGTACTAATGAGATGTCCACCGAACAAGGAATCTACAAATGTGTGCTTAACTTGCTTACCAAACTCTGAAAAATATGATAAAGAAATCTACATGTATATACAGATATCAAGAGAATTAAATCTTTAAATATTATACAATCTCTAGGAAATCAAGCTTGTCTGGCTGTAAAACGTCAATCATTGTATGAGTCATCACAGACATGTATTCAGTAGGAAAGACTTGCTGTATTTGGTATAGTTCTGACTTTCAAGATCAAGGCACAGTTTTAAAACCCTGCTTTGTTAACAGGTAATTTTCTATTTCAATTTCCTCAGTTCTGCCAACACTGAACCAGTAAAATAAGCTGTAAAATGGATTGTAAATACCGGTAGTTCATCTTTTCATGGAAACAAAAAACTAAAGGGAATGTGTCCCAATGGATAATGTAGCATTTATAGGATTAAAATTACAGAAATGTTTCATTACATGTGAGTGAAATGTTTAGTACATACTCACAAAAACTGAAAAAATATTTTTAAAAATGTCAAACAAACATGGCAGAAGGTCACTAGCAAATCAAGTCCATTATAAACATTCACAAAAAATTATAACGAAAATGATGGTAAGCTGAAAAACGTTACTTCCACAGATATGCTTATTATTAGGCCAAACATTATAAAAATCTTACCTTTGATTTTGTATCTGGTTTCCTCATCAACTTTCTTTGGATTAACATTTTCATTTAGTTTAAAAACTTTTAATATTGCAGACTGCCCTCTCTATAAAACAAAATATCTATCAAAATTGAACATGGTTAAATTATGGAGATAATGTACATTGTAAGTTAAAAAGAAACACACATTGAAAATCAGAAAAATTTCAATTTTTTTTTTCTTTTATTTACCCAAGTTTTTCAAACGTAACATTTTTAAAATATTACTAATTTTAGAGAGAGCGAAAATTGTCTATAATACACTACATCAAAAAAAACTTAATTGATTATTTTCACTAAATTTATCTCAGCAGGAAAATCTTCTTAGTCAAACAACGCACATGTACAAATTTTTGTTGTTGTTTTTATTTTTAAATATGAATTACTTTAATAATTATTGACAAAAAAAGTACATTCTTCAGGTAATTTTTCAAAAAAAAAAAAAAAAAAAAAAAAAAGTTTCCTTTCAAAAATCCACTTAGTCCTTAAAGCTAAAACTACTCATCTTAAGAAGGGAAAATGGAACAAAAATACTATTAAAGGTTGGTTCTAATGTTGTTTAATGTCTTACATGTATGTATGACCAGATTGGGGTTCAAACCCACGACTTTCTGCTTTCAAGGAGAATGATCTACCTGTATCACTGAGGAAACTTACAATCAAATAAATATTAACTCTTTTACTTCTATACCTTCAGAAAGGAAAAATTACTTCAGATCTATTATTTATTTTCTGGAGTTTTTAACATAAGATAAAACAAAACTTGTAAGGGTGCCTTCAAACAGAGATTTCCCTTTTGTAAATTGGGGCCTCGGTGGTGGTCTAAAGTGCGCACTTACGGATCACAGCATCTCTCACCGTCTGGGTTCAAATCCCACTCATGGACAGATCCTAGAGTGAGAAAGTTTGTCAGTTCGCTTGCCAAAGGTCGGTGGTTTACTCTGGTTTCCTCCACCATCCCAGAGCTGACCGCCTCGAAATAAGTGAAAAAATCTTGACCAGGTCATAAAACACCATTGCTCCACTCCTTTTGTAAATTTTTCTATATATACCACTGAACCAATCACACTTTGACTGAACCAACAATAGCAATAAATAGGTGATTTACTGTATATACAAAGAAGGACAAAAATCTCACATGAGTATCTGGTGATCACTCACTAAAACATTGATAAAACCTAACCTTTATTTCTTCCATTCTCATATTATCTAACAAGTACCGGAGTAGTTCATGACTATCTTGCTGCTGATAACCTCTAAATCTTTGAGCTCTGCAAGGATGGAAACATATATTTCAAATACACTTTTAATTACTTGAAATTTTTTAAGGCTTCAAATTAAACTCGACTGCTTTTATTTTTCAGTAAAATAGACTGTTACATGTACTCTGTGGAATGTTCTTTACATTGTTATTTTTTCACGAGGGTTCTGTGCTACTATATTGTTGTCTTTGGAGTACAGTGCCTGAACCACAGACGAAGGTACCATATTTCCAAGACAATTCTATAGTAGCACAGGTTCCGGGGGAAAACAATGTTTTTAGTACATCACATGACACTGTAGGTTATAGTACAGGCGTATTTGACAAATAAAAAACAAATTATTTCCATGGAAATCAAATTAAATATCTCTATCTTATCTTTATATTCATATTTGCAAAACAAGATGTCATGTTGCTTACAAATGGCAGACTCTTCAAGGGGCACATATTGCAGTATAGTATTCATCTGGAAAAAAAATAGTACCATGCTATCAAGAACAGTTTTGCCATTATCAAGAAATACCAGAAACTATATGTAATAGAACTCATGTAGGTGACCAATCAGTAATGTGCAAATTATCATGTGACATACTAAATGAAATCATTTGTGATGGCAATACATAAATGTATGTCTATATCACAGATCAACATCACAATATAACTTGATGGCAGGATTAGAGTACTGAGTCTGCCAGTTAAAAAGTTATTATATGACACTTCCTTTGATAACTTTGCCATCTTTTCTAAGCATCTCACTGTCTTTTAATTTTTTTTTTAAAAACTACTACTCGATTATTTCCATACCCTCTTTAACACCAATACCAATGAATAAACAGTGGTGAGGAATCAAGGTCTTACTCCGTACTTACTTTTTACACACTTGTCCAAATAAGACGGAAGGATTAAAGGTACTACTTTTACTGGTAGAGTTGTTCATTTCCTGTAGAAAACTCAGCATACAGTTGGTAAGTTGACCAGCTTCTCCTAGTATCAACTCTATTGGAGACTAAACATAAATATAAAAAACAAAAGAATATATAACTTTAACTTATAACACATGTAATCTGTATCCTTATCTTTATGTACATGAAATTACATTTTGCACGAATTCAGTTTTCTTATTTGTTGAGATGATTTATTTTTTCCTGTATTGGCAATCTTTATTTTCCAATCATACTCAGCTGGTTCTAAAAACATACAAATTGTTGTTAATGTCAACAACTGTGAAAACATTAACAATCAAATAGTGTAAACTTTATTTGTGGAAAAACTATCATTGAAAATTTACTTTTCGTAGTATTTTTTTCTGAATATATGCTTATAAGTGACAAAACACAATTTTGTGTTTTCAATAATTTCTTCAACTATAATTATTGTATTTGTATTTATATTAGCGGTATTATATTTGACAATTCCGAGGGTCTCAAATATTTAGTGTGTATTAATATTAGTGTTGTCATTGTTTCTTCTTAGACAGGTGAGGGCTGTTCCAGAAAAAATTACATGGTACCCTTTGACGGCAAACGATATATTTTTCTGTGGGTTGTGTGGGTATCTGACATTTATTTTCTGTGGGTGGTTGTATCTCAAATAAATTAAATTCTATGGGTTGTCGCAAAATTTATATTATTTTAATTTATTTCTGTCATTTTTATGTCGCGAAAACTTGCCTCTCCTCTAAACAAATTAAACTGCAGGAAATAATCGTTTATATGACATCACGGTAACAAAAAAAAGGTAAACAAGTTAGCTCCCCTATATTGTTGTTTTGTGTACCGACATAAAAATTTCCGCCATGCGGCCGAGGTCAGTTGAAGACGTCTGCGCTTGGTTGGAGCAGAACGGGCTGACAGAATACAAAAATACATTCATAGGTGAGTATATTATTAGAAATGATTGATACGTCTAAGAAATAAAAGGAAGACCATGCATTTCTACACCCCCCCCCCCTCTGAAATACCGCTATGTTCGCGTTCAAAGACATCGTGTTTAATTTCTGGCATAATGGGGTTCATACCTGTATTTAAAATTGTCTTAGATCAAACGGTACATATTTGATTTTAAATTTTAACGTTAATTTGAGTTTAAAACCTGATCAAACATCGCCAACATGTTGGCAATTTCCGGGAATACCCCTCGAATGTTAAAATTAGAATATGGTTGAGCCAATCAAATTAAAGTTAATAAATTTCTATCTTGTAACAGCTAATGAACGCGAATGTAACTGTTTATGGGATTCACCCATTAAATGGGGCAAAATATCGCCGACTTTTAGTAATGTTTATCTGTTTATAAAGATATCGGTTTATAAAGAAACGATCTTTTATCTTTTGACAACTGTAAGGATTATTTCATTCAGCTCCAGTCGAAATTTAATGTTAATGAACCAGCATTGTCAGCAACGTCTGAGAGTGAGAGGCCCATAGGGAATTACGTTAGCCATAAATTTTTCTCTCATTTACGTAGAAATTTTTGTAATATTGCAGTGATTTTATGATTAAAATGTTACCTGACTGTAAGTACTGACAAAGAATAACCTTAACTGAATTTTGTTTGTATTTTGAAAAACTGAACACAGTTTGTATTATTATCTCAGTATTAGAGTTAAGTACAAAATAAAATTTGAATGATTTGATATAAGGTTTTTTTTTATTTATTTATTTTTTTTTTGCATATTCCTATCTAGTGCAGAGAAGTGTGATTTTATTAGAATAAGTAAAGTCACTCCCAGACTTCTCTTTTCTTGTGTGTGTGTGTGTGTGTGTGTGTGTGTGTGTATATGTATATTTTCTTGTGTGTGTGTGTGTGTGTGTGTGTGTGTGTGTGTGTGTGTGTGTGTATATGTATATATATATATATATATATATATATATATATATATATATATATATATATATATATATATATATTTTTTTTTTTTTCCCCATGGCTCTTCATGATTTTAAATTTAAATTATGATGAATCTATTCACAACAATGACAGTTCATACCGAATCTCAGAAATTACACTGCATGCTTGCTTTTTGTTAAGGACCCCATTTTTCCATCTCTTTTATTATAAACGCCATATCAATTACATGAACAGTGTAAAACTCACTTCAATATTTTGGTCACTGTTTTGACCATGAATAGCTGAAATATTGCAGATGCTGCTTTAAGCATGAGTTATCTCACTCATTCACTCAGTCAAGGTCAATCTGTTTCAATTGTAAAGGGACCTCTGTAATTTGTGATAATTGCAAAGTTAAATGGAGGTTGCATGTGGGGAATACTGCATCTGAGGAGTTGATTCCATTTCCTCAGAACTTTTTGTATGAATTGTTACTTTTAATTGTAATATCACATTTATGAGGATACATCCTGTATTGATCTAAAACTTATTATTGATTTAATTTATTTATATGGGTGGTGGTATCTCTGAATAATTAAATTCTACGGGTGGTTGTATTAGAAAAAAAAAAGAAATTGTGGGTGGTGGGGGTTTCAGAAAAGTGCTTTCAAACCCACCCATACAGTTTTTTCTGGAACAGCCCTGAGCTAAAAATAATAGTGTATTAATATTGGTCGAAATTAATTTAATGCCAAAAGCGCCAATATTAAAACACAGCCAAAATAAATATTTATACAGTATAAGAAATGACTTAATGCTTGTAGCACGCACAAAATGATTTTTTAGAAGTAATGATGAAAACCAAGGTACATGTACATACAAATGTTTTTAATGGAGGTGGTTCCCCATCACTATCTTCACCACATGAATCACTATCATCGCTGTCACTGGCTACGTTCTTCCCTGGAATACTCATACGCCGTCCTTTCTTAGCTCGGTCAACAAGTACACTTTCCAAGCAGTGTGTCTGTGTTAAATTCTACAAATACAGCCAAAAAAGCCATACATAAGTGCCATTATTTTTCATTACATGCACATCACTTCAAAATGTAGTAAAAAAAAATTCCAAATCTGTCTAACAGTTAAAAATGTATGCAAGTACTGATTAGCCTTGGAACATTTATCAATATTCAATTATCAGTTTCTTTTAGTCTAGTCATCTATAGTTTGACCTGAAACTAATTGCAACAGAACAAATTTTGTTACTAATATGCTCTCAAATATATGAAATGTTTGTAGTAAAAAGTCTTCCAAATCTGATAAGGGGAAACAAGTTTTTGAGAAGTTTTAATTTCTTATGGGGATTTCTATAGACAAGGGAGATAACTCCTGTAAAACAGGTGGAGTTTCAGTCCAATTATCATATGTTTTTTGCTATTTTAGCAAAAAGTAAAGCAAAGACCCTGGAATGGATCAATCATAATTGATTCCATATGTATATTCAAAATTTCTGATTTCATTTAAAGTGAGATCATTGGTCCATTTCCATTCAGTTGCATTTTATTTTAAGTCTTTCAATGTTTCTATAGTGATGAGGAATTAATAACAGAATACTCTAAGTAATGAAGTAGAAGTATAGACAAGTTATGTTTTTAACCCGAGATATGCTTATTTTACCATTTCTGTGTATAACAAAATATATTTGAGGTGAATTAATCTTTTTTCTATCTCATCAACATGCCCTTTAACAGCTTTTCAACAAAATTATTTTATTTTTTTACATTCCATATACATATTACATAATAAATTGTCCTAAATTATCTATTTTAAGTCTATATATAAATTTTCATCTAATTTTTAGGCTGTTCTTAAAAGTTTTTGAAAATTTGTGTGTAAAATTTAGGATCACAATGAGTTATCTCACTTTTCTATAGAAAATGCTATTGTTAACTTCAACTGGCAAAAAACCCAAATTCCACTGGATTAAAATTGGTAGATTTTTTATGGTGAATAAAAACAAAATTCCTAAAAACAATCACATAAGAATATTTTCTGTTGCAATTACTTTGAGGTTTGACCCTATTTTTTCATAAATTGACTAGACTATTTCTACCAAAGACTTTAATAGGCAACAATTCAGTCTCAATCAACTTCATAACTTTTTCCTTTCTTTCCCAGATATTCAACATAGTATTTTACATCAGTTTATCTATCATACATGTATATGCTTGTAGTTGGGGAGGAGAAGGGGTGCTAAAATTATTTTACATTGCTCAAGTCAGTCAGATGTAATTTTTAATCCAATTTTGAGTTGTTTTACACTGCAATATTTCAGAAGAGTGGAAGCATGCTGTTTTACACATCATTCATTTCTCTTTCATTTAAATTGAGGTGGTCAGTTCTTGAATGGAGGAAACTGAAGTAACTGGGAAAACCATTGAGCTTCTGAAATCAGGAGGCATTAAGAAATTTTTCAGCTGATTGCAAGCTACTCTTTTTTTCTGACAGATCTCGTTAAATTGTTATATTTCTATTTAAATATTTCCAGCTACATTCATCTCCAGGCTAAGAACATTTCTTATTACAGGCATATATTACACACACAAAGTCAATATATTTAAATGAATCACTGGATAAACATTTCAAACAAAATAAATTTCACTTCTCCTGAAGATCAAGTGAAACAAAAACCTATATGTTGTGTGAATGTTTATAAAAAATGTCTGGTTTGAACTACAGCATGCTGACTCAACCAAGTTAAATTTTTTTCATAACAAAAGAAAGGCATAATCATTTAACATCTGTGAAGATGTTTTGGGGATGAAATTCTTCAAAGATAAAAGAAAATGTGAGAAAACTAAATCATAATTATAATCATACCTGCATCACAGCATTGAAGAAACATGTATTTCCTAAATTGCTTAAGCCCTGAAATATACCAAAAAAATTCAATGTATTCTTCTAAACTAATTACAAAATCAAGTTTAGTCATTGTGTAATTGTAAATCAAAGCCTGATCATTTGAGTGAATAATTAAATAGGAGTGGAATTAAGTTATGGTGTTTTACATATATACATTCAAGTCTAGAGTATTTTTGTACATATATATTGTGGCAAGGTGGTCAGTTTAAAGATGGTAGAGAAAACCAATACCTGAAACCAAGACCTTCAGGAAAACTGACAAACTTTCAGACAGTAGGATCTACCCATGTGGGATTCAACCTACATGTAGGAGATAAGATGTGCTATGATTCATCAGCTCATACTTCAAGCAATTGACTGGGATGCCAAATCACATTACTCCATTCATCTTGTTAAGCGAGACCTATCAGCCATGGACCTCTTTAAACCATGGCGACTGTATAACAACTTACCTTTATCTTAACACAGCTGGCTACTGCTAAACTTTTCTGTGTTAAGGTTTTACTCTTGACTTCTTTATTTGCCAAATCTAAGGTCCCTGAGGGGACAGTGCCGCCACTTGTTGGTCTCCTTCCTACAAAACAATATAAAGGATAACACTGATTGGTTATAGATATTTTATAAACATTTTAATGCTATGTAATTCCAGATTTAAAGATCAATTAATTTTCGTGAAAATCTCACTTTAAGTCATTAAAATACAATTATTCTTGTGATGTTAGATGAAACTCGGAGCAAACTGAAGTTAATATTAAAATTCAATATCTGAGAAAGTTATAAAATTTAGACTTTTGCCTCACACACACACACACACACACACACACACTAATAATCATGAATACATGGATTTGTTTAATTCACAGTGTGTGTGTCAGGATACAAAACTTTGTAATTATGTACCTTGACAACCAAGTTGTTATCAAACTATTATGTTGAATGCGATTTATAATTAAAACTGAATATTGTTCCAAGAAATTACAATTTCTAGCTGGTGACATGACTGGGACTAGCCCACAGTATACATTCATTCAACTTATTTATTACTTTACAGATACTTTACACACCTGATGACTGGGTGATATCAGCCTGTGATATACCAGATTGTTTTCTAATCCATTCTATACATTCTTGCAGCCTTCTCAATCTGTCAACTGGGACTTCATCATCACACTTATAACACCTACAAAACAAAATTTTAATCAGTATCTCATAGACAAGACTAAATTCTATGTACAATTTTGGGGAAAAAATCCACAGAAATGTTCAAAATGGCTTGATTTCATCATTTAAGGCCATTTCAGTAGAAATTAAAATATAAGTGGAGGGTACAAAAGGAAGCCTTTCCATATCATAAATCTAAGAAACGACAAAATAAAATAAACAATAAAACCCAAATGTTAAAAACTGACTAGATTTAATTATGGCAACAAATGATATCAAAAAGAACAGTACACGTATAGCCTTTCTTGTTAATCTATTTATCATAGTTAATCTCTGTTAAAGAGATAATAAAGAAATGATGATAAAAGTCATAAAAAAAGACATTATAGTTTATCTTCTCCCTCAAAAAAACAATCGGGCCAACTATAACTTCACCATACACATGTACAAAGTTCTTTTTGTTTACGTATAATTAAGCTATACATGCTTGGTGTTTAATCAAAGTAGATTAGAAAACTGAAAAAAAAAATTGAAGTGCACATACCATGCTGTCCAAGAAGTAGTATTTATCACAAGGCAATGACAGCTAGATCTAGGTGTCTCGTAATGTTTCAAGGCATGTTTCTCTCTAGAGTTTCTATCACATCCCTGAAAAAAAATAGACATCACATCAAAACACTGAAATTACTAAAAGAAGGTTACTCCATATATAATCACTCAATTTTTTTTTTTTTTTTTTTTTTTTTACAAAATGCATTGCTCATTATATTACAATGCAATTGACAATCCAAACTTGTGTAAATGTTATGTTTCACTGTTGTATACTAAAAAGTACCGGTGTGTTGACTGATCCATGGAACCCGATTCCTTTCCATTTAATAATCCAAACTTTCACCACAGCCCTTCTAAAATACTACTCCAAAATATCAAATTCTTATGCCCCAAATTATCACTCAGAATTTATTTTACAAATTTGTAGAAATAAATCAAGCTTTATCATAAAAAAATCTTTTTCAGCATTTTGCTATTTCCCTAGCAGAGTTAGTTAATATATATAGACAAGATAGACATGTTAGATACCAAAATAACAGGCTTGACTTTTTATCTTATGATGTAATTCTGTTTTCCCAAATGTTGAAGAACAATTGTTATCAACTATACCATTATCTTAATGACTGGCTGGAATTGTATTCACGTCTCAGTCATGACAATTCACCTACACTGAGGTAGTCAGTTCTGGAAGTGTAAAGACAACTGAAGTACCTAAAGTAAACCACAGACAAATAGACAAAACAACAAACTATCTTCTTAAACCAAGGTGGCCAAATGAATCAAACCCTGAATGTGAGAGGCATGAGGTCTGTAACCTGGTGCTATTTATCACTAAGACAAATTATTTTCACATGCTAAATGTTTGCTATTGCTATCAATAAAAAAGTTTTTTTTATTATTTTCAAAAAATGGCATACCTGGTGACCACACTGTAAACAAACCCATAATGTGGGCTCAATTTCAATACTTTCCGTGGCTGCAGCACCCTCTATGATGCCATCTACAGGTTTATCCGACTTTCTTCCACCAGACTGTTCATTACTGCAAGACTAATTTAAAACAAATATTGTTTTATAAAAATGCCATCAACAGTCACTAGTATAAAACTAAAGGTTCATTAAAATCTGACTACCGGTATTTTGTGTTGTAGATACGTAACTACATGAAATAAAAACTTCCTGCCCATATTTCAAAGTTTTAATGGTACCATGTTCAATATAAACAGTAATCAATTTTCAACATGACAAATTGGTTTTAACTTCTTATGATTCTCATTTATTATCTTAGGTAGAAAACAGGTTCTATATCTCCATAGAAAAAAAGGACCAATTTCACTTACAAATATAATATCAAAAACAGATTGGGTATTTTTTCTTTTAACTTGGAAATTTTATGAAAATTAGTAAATTTAATCAATTTCATGTGGCAGTAAAAGATACATGGCAAAACCTTTTAAAATAATTTGCCATATTTTTTCTTCGAGAGAGAGAGTTGAGTTGAGTAATGGTGTTTTACGTCCCAGTCAAGAATATTTCACTTATATCGAGATGTCGCCAGCTATAGGCGAAAGTGCAGAAATTTTGCCTGTGTGTTGCGCTGATGGCATTATACAGCAGGGTTCTTTATCATGCCACGCCTGCCATGACACAGGACCTCGTTTATTTTAAGTTCCCATCCGAAAAAACTGTGACTTTCATTTCGTTATGCCGAGTGCTTGGCGTAAGAACAGTCACCACCCACTTTCGAGTCTTGGGTCGGGGTTGAACCAATGACCTTTCACTTACGGAGCGAGCACTCTACCAACTGAGCTACTGCAGTGGCCTCTTGGAGAGAGAGAGAGAATGAGAGAGTTAACTTACAACACATTCACCATATACATGCTTAGCCAGGCCTTTTTTCATGGCTGCTACATTCACTGCCATATTTACATGGTTGCATGTTGGTACTGAAATATATACATGAATCACAACTTAATAATACTAGTACCTAAATTGTTAAATATTTTAGTTGAATATGTTCCATAGTTAGTATTTGAGTATTGGCAATTACATACAATAACATTCACTTTACTGGTATTCTAGTTAAACAGTCACTAAATGAGTTTTTAATTTTCTTTCCATAGAAAAGTAGAATTTATTTGCTACATAGAGTGGTAAGAGAGGATGAGAGGCAATGTGATCCATAAGCATGCACTTTAGACCACTTTGCCATTGAGGCCTCACTTCAATCAAGGTGATAAGTTTTAGAATTAGAGATGATTTAAAATCTATAATATCTGGACACATGGATTTTCTTGACCCTGCATCATAGACAGGTAAAGTGGAATCCTATTTGTCTGGGGTATAATTACAAACCTGTTCCATCATCAGAGGACTCTGACGCTTCTTTTGTCTTCCGTAACTTGTGCTTTTTGTTCTTCCCCATATTATAACCAGACTGTGTCGTTTCAGTTTCTAAGACTCTCATTTAGCTAGTTTGAGGTGATATAGCTGAAAATCAAATACTTTTAATAATTATGTCATGGTTTTATCTTATTCAGTTATAAAAACAAACATGAGGAGTGATTTTTGATTTTTTTAATTAGGCTTCAAATCTATAACAATAAACTCCCAGTTATTTTGACTCTTGTGGCTAATAATACTGTCATTGATTATGACATTTTAAATGCAATAACCAAAATATTTTTTCTGAATTCCAATTGCAATCAAGGCTCACAATATTAATAGGGCCTGTCCACAAATCCTGCGTGTGTAATAAAAATAGACAGGATGCAGAAAAATAAGTTCTTGTGGGTTTTCTGAATGCAATTTCAGATAATTTCCACATTTTTTCACTTGTGATCACATTTGTTGGGAGTGATCAATAGCTGTAAGATCAGAAACAGAAATATTAATTATGATGTATATTCTTAATGACCTGTAATTAGCTTATCATAATATTTAAAACCCTGGCAAATCTGCCCAGAGCAAAATGGAATAAGGACAACATGACTCTGAGAGCTGACAAATATTAGGACAAAATGACCCAGACATCTTGTTTCCGTTATACCAAAAATCTATCTGTACCAAAACTTTGGTAATAGTCTCCACCAAAATTTAGTTCCAATGTTACATTGATTACCCTTTAAAACCAATAGCACATGCTTCAAATTTTTGTGAAGTTTCAAAAGAATTCTTCCTCTGTAGTGTTGCATTTTTTAAAATACAAGTTAGAACTTAGGGGGTGTGCTAAATTAATTTCGGTTATTTTTGCATTTCTGAAAAATTTTCAAGATTCACGTGTTTATATGTTTTCATAATGATTTGGCGAAAACAGTAGATGTCATTTATTGTTATTTATCGACTCTAGAATTTATAAAAGTTTTAATATGTTTAGAAAAATTCGTCGAATGTATCACGATATTCGCACTTTCACTTTCCTATCTCGTAAAAAATTTCAGTATGTAAATACACCATTATGAGAGTAGAATTTACATCAAACCTTATCTTAAATACTTCCCGTACCTTTTAATCCTTAAATGAAACACACAGCAATAGAAAAGGATGAATGTGTGTTCATTGAAAACCCACATTCAGTTTATTCACACGATTTTCCGTCTTCCTCCACGAAAAGTAAAATGGCTGCCTCATAACCGTTAATTGATTGTCGTAAAATGTTTTTAAATCAAACTACATTCATAATTTAAATAAATCACATACATATTATATAGAAATATAATTTTAAGCTAGCTTTATTCATTTAAATGGTTAATTCTTGATAAACGTTTTATTTATTTACGACACGAGTGTGTTCTGTAGTTTACTATAGTACGTGTTTGGGTGCGTTCAAACCTGTAACTATTGATTCATAATATCTGACAGTGTTTTCAGAAACTCCAATAGAGGATATGGATGGCAATAGAAGCCTTAGAAATTAACAGTGTCATAAATACAAGCACAAAGAGTCTGATAATAAAAACAGTTCGCAGAGAATTGAGCAAAGCTAGAATCGCTGCGGATCCATGATATCAATGGATCCGTAAAATGAAATTGTAAAACAAGTATATTATATCATAATATTTGAAGTTTTCTAGACGCCCTGCTAAAAAATGACACCACATGTGCTAAATTGATGGCAGCATTAATTTATGTGTTTATTATAGTGAAATGTTTATTCACTCAGGTATCGATACTTGCGGGTTAATTTTTTTCGCAACGTTTAACATTTCAAAATAATTTACTGACCGGAATCATAAATAATAATAACTTAAATTATCATCATTTGCCATCTCCGGATAGACCATTTGCCAATTAAATGTTACGAGTCATCGTGAATCATTTTCCTATTTAGACAGGGGACGAAACCTCTGAATTTTCGGGTTTTTTCGGAAATACATCGCTGTAATAATCATGCGGGTTAGGGTAGAAAATTCTGGAATAGTTCATTCAGCTGTTGGTAAGATCGCCGTTGTTAGACCTTACAGTATACATTCCTTTTGCTGTCAAGCTGCAGACGATATTACCTGGCCAGCGAAAATGGGAAAGTCGGTCATGCGCAATTCTATTTTCTTAACCCGCATGATTTTTCAGCGATGTATTTCCGGAATGAGTGTTTGTGTCTTTTCCCATATCAAATCCCCGTAAGGATTTTAAAAAGCTCTGCATTTTATACTCCAGCTAAGATGGCATTTAGTTTGGTGTCAGTTAATTACGACAAAATGCATACGTCATAACGGTATGTGACATTCTACAAAATTTTTTGATATCTCTTCTAAAACCTCGAAAAACTAGTGCTACGGCAGACGTGAATCAGACAGTAGGTCGGAATTTTAATTGGCAAATCCAGTATTGATCAGATATCTCCGTCTTGTCGGAAACTATATGAACTTTTTAATACAAACATTAAGTGCAATCCGAAGTAAGAAACTAGACGCTCCCTGTCATAAACGTTGTGTAGCGCATCATGTAACGTGTGTCAAATGTCTATGATTCTTTCGTTTGTTTCGTAAGAAAAATCATCCACTCGGGACAGATCCTAGTGTGAGAAATATTGTCAGTTTGCTTGCCGAAGGTTGGTTGTTTTTCTCCGGGCATTCCGGTTTCCTTTCTTGCGGTGCAAGTCTGGTTCATTATGTGGTAAAAATGTTACTTTTTTAAATTCTTAAATATGCACATTTATGGACCACTCGTTGAAATATGATGGGGATGTTTGGGAATCGTTCAGTGCTAACATTACTCTACCCCATGGTTGCTGTTCGTTGAGTCTCAGACTACTCTTTGAGAGTGGCAAATTGCATGCCTCTTGCACTCGTTTCCCCATTGGATGTTAGCCAATAAGCATTACTCTTTGACTTCCCCGTGAATATTAGATGGCAGAAATTACTCTTTGTTTCCCTGTGGATATTAGCTAATAAGAGTTACTCTTTTTCTGTGAATGTTATATGACAAGCATTACTTTTTGACTTCCTTTGTGGATGTTCTATGGTAATAATAAATATTTTACTTCACCCGTGGATTTAGATGGCAATACTTTTGGACACTACCTGTCGGTTATAGATTCCTATTTTTAATTGTTTTAATTGTTTGTTCTATTGTGTAAGTTGCATGGCGTAATCGTTAGGTCCCTCTTAATTTCATTCTACTGAAATTTTAATTTTAACATGTTATGTAACATTTTCAGAAAACGAGAACAATTTCATTTAATTTTAGAAATGCGGTATATCACTCTTTTCATTGATAACAAGAACTCGAGATTGATCACAAATTTTATTTCGATGAAAAAAAAAAAAAAAAAAAAGAAAAAAAAAGAAAGAAAGAAAGAAAGAACATTATCTATATTACAATATTAATTTTATTTCAAAATTCAGTTTCATCGATAATACATAAAAAAATTTAAAAATATTAAAAATAACAGCACTTCAATTTTCATAAAAACGCTTTAATAACTCACAATTCTTGCATCTTTACTATATCTTGTTGAGATGGAATGTTTTTGCAAAGGAACTTATGCAATGAAATGTTTAATGAAAATGAATGAGTATTCAAGTCAAATAATTTCATTATAAAGTGTATATTTCATATGCCTTCCTAATGTTATCTTGGATAAGAGCAAGTCTTTCCAGAAGAAATGTAGTTACAACACACTCTTTGTCCCGGTATCATATCTTGTTGAAGACCATAATTTCTACGTTCATTCATATCATGCTGACAGTGTAATGTCAATATCCCAGACACTGAAATTCCACCAGAGTAACTTCCTGTACAAGACTGAATATCCTCCCTTATGTAAAAGTCTTCTTGAACATTTGACATAGATTCCAATTTCAAACAAGGATGAACGAATGGATTTTCCGTTTTCACTTGTACTGTGGTTCCATCATTATACCTGGTTTTATTTCCAACATTTAGTTGACTCTCGGAATAGCACTTGTTAGCTGTGAATTCACAAAGTCTATTATTATGGCAAAGTCTTTTGGTTTTCCTTTTTTCGTCAACATCTAGAATAGAACCAAACGTAATATGATGATTGATAATTCTGCAAAAAGAATTTACTTAGCAACGTACACAATGGAGCTGAACATACAACGATTAGAAAAAAGTGGATAACCATACATTAGGATGACTGAACAATTTCATAATTACATAATGAATATTTACATGTAGAAGAGTTATTTGAAGAAAAAACGATCTTTGCATTTAGCGTTTGTTTACAGCATTGTTGAATGTATAATTACATGTATTTCAATTTTAATAAAGAATTTTGTCTTGCCAAAATAATTATAATTGCAATACAGTGTGGGAAATACTAAAAATAAAAAAAATTGTCTTGCCAAAATAATTGTTATTGCAATACAGCATGGGAAATGCTTAAAATAAAGTAATTTGTCGTGCCTGTTATTGCAATAAAGCGTAAGAAATGCTCCATGTAAGTGCGATAACGAAGTGCTTTCCTTTAAAATGCTTCAAGTATTAAAGGGTGTAACTACAAAAAATTGTAACCACAAAAATCTTGCCCTTCACAGGTTAGCATGCAGCTGGCAATAGCCAAAGCAAACAATCATTCTCCGCTGACTAGGTAAAATGTACTTTGCAAAAATCAGAGCATCATTTTTTTTCGAACAGAAATACAAATATGTATACAAATACGAACAGAAAACTACATCTGCATGCAATTGGCATATCTATGATTGACAGTAAGCAATCAACAGAATCACATAAAACAAATTGGATTTAACTGACACAGCAGAAATACAGACTAAACGAAACAATTTTTACTGTCACGTGGTCAGTATGAAAACAATACCACAATTAATGGGATTTGCGTACATTCAAAAAAGAAACTTATTTGAATTATTGCTGCTAGTTGTTCTTTGAACTGCATTTAAATATTTTAAAACTAGCTTTTTTTATTGTAAAAATCTAGATATTATGACATTTACACCGCGGCGTATATACACTACTGTTTGTTAGAGTTAAAGAGATTTAAAAATATTTTACCTTCTGTGATGACTTTCTTAGATGACTTTCTCGTCAACTCCTTACCAATAACATCTGAATTGTGTAATTGTAAACCATAAAATTCCATCATGGCTTCCAGCGAACTTCTGGTAAAGACATAATAAAAAAGATGTTTACAATGCATGCAGCATGATTGTTCGTGAAAATTAGGAACACTATATATACAGTACATAGGTTGGCACGAGCATTTGGTTATGTTTTGTCAATATGGTTCTGAAATGTAATTACAGATAAGTAACAAAAACACAAACGAACACATAGATTCTGGAGCTTAGATATTGATAAAGACACACTTATCTCCCTTGATACAGTGTAGACCTGTTCTTTTGCAATAATTAGTTTAAGAGATTGATATCAGAATAAATATATAAAAAAAAATCTTTTGCTTAGTGAAAGAGTTATTGAAACATTGATTGAAGTCAGGTAGGACGATAACCCGGAAATTAATTTTTTAATAAAATGCAAACTTTTGAAACTATTTCATTCAAAATTGCATCGTTTCTAAAAAAAAAAAATTATTCTTTTTAAAAAAAAAACGCAAATCAGATTGAGGTCAATTCGTTTTACTTTTTCAATGTTTTTTCGAGGACGATAAGCAACCCTCCGGGTACTGATCGGAAAGAAAAATAAAATGAAGTTGTCATTTTTTAAATCTTATATAAATGTATATATCGAAGATTTGTTTTTTATTTAGCAAATAAAACAAACATACCAGTCCTTGTCCATATCACAATCCCAAAAACAAAGTAAAAACTTTGCAAACTGGCAAAATATGTTATACACGTGAACTTCCATCAAGGAAGTGAGGCCGGGTGCTCCGGAAGGGTTAGCAATATCAGTCGTATTTAAATGAGGTTGATTTTAGGAAACATTAGTTGTAAAATAAGTACGACAGTTTAGAGAGATTATAAAAACAATTGATTGTATTATTTTTGACACATTAAAATACTAGTATATAACAAAAATACCTGTTAAATTTTGATGTGCCATATATGCACATTTCGGAAAATCATTCCTCATCAGTGACAGTAAGACCGAAAAGTTAGATAGATAAAAAGCATAAGCCAAACTTTGGAAATAAAATGAATACGAAGTTCCAAAATTATATGAATCCAAATCCAGCTAGGGAATGCTTTGCATTAGTATTAATTAAATTCAGAAAATCTTTAAGACGCTTGAAAAGTTAAATTTTCTGAAAAAACAAAGTACTGAGTTAAGGATACCCTCGAAGAGTTTTACTCCACCAGCAACGTTACCCGCTCAGGGGTAGCAAAAATATAACAAAAATACCGGTTAAATTATGCTGTGTCATATATGCACATTTCGGAAAATCATTCCTCATCAGTGACACTAGCGGCCGAAAAGTTCGATAGATAAAAAAATTAGCAAAACTGTTGAAAGTAAATGAATCCCATTGCCCCAATCTTAAGCTTTTTTCAATTTAGATTTAAATTTACATATTTATATGTTCACACATGTAGTTTAAATATGAATAATAAAAGTTTAAATTTATATGCATATAGACAAAACGAAGTAAACATTTTTTCTGATTCTAGAAACCGTCGTTTTATTTCAAAATTCGGCGTTTATTAATGCGATTTTATATTCAAAAGAAATGTTAGTTCTCTACAAAAGTTGTATCACTTTGTAACCAACCATATCTACCAAACAACTATGCAGCATCTTGTCCCATTAAATTTAGACATTTTGACACGATAATCAATGACAATTTCTCATCTTTCATTTAACTAGAATAATCAGTTAATCGCTATAATTAAAATATTGACAAAACCCCATATTAATTCATCTTTGTATAATATCAAACATCAAACAGACAAGTTTTATCTAAACTGATTACAAATGTAGACAACACTATCAGACTGTCATCATGATCTAGAGGTTTATCATTGACACCGATAACAACATCACACTTATCAATTCGATAGGTTTTTACCTGTTCCTGCTTGTACAGCATAGAAACTTTTTTGAAAACAGTCCAACCGGAGAATGAAATAAAAAGATGAGGCAAGAAAAATACATTCTGGGATAAAACTCCTGACCTTTTGATTAGTACTTGATAAAAATGAAGATTAGTGGTGTGGTTTAAATTCTTTTCAAAGGACAAACCATCCCACATGTTTTACAATCTGTACCATAAAATTTAACATTAAAAAAATTTAAAATCAGGAGAGTTATGATACTTAATTGAAAGACAAGTTCGTCTACAAAGATCGCTCTTTCCGCTTAAGACTTTGCTTGATAAAGTCGCATATTTTGTTTTATAAAAAAGTTATTTTTAAAGGGACATTTGAACTATTTTGCATTATTTAATCTCAAAAAATGATTATATATATAATTCTTGTTCTAGTCATATTAACTTAATTACCATGGTTCTAATTCTAAAAATATCAGTAAGCACTAAGTATTTAAATATAGTTTCCTTGCAACTTGTTATAGTATGATATTTGTACAACCCCTCCATATTACTATACTTTTGTCAGTTTACTTTGTCATACAACTATACACATGTATCACAATGTCTCGATATGTTTGTTTTAAAAAAATATACAAAATGTAAAATAAACAAGTCCGTAAAAGTAATTTGATAAGAGATTTTAAAAAAATAGAGATATTAATTTCACCAGGTGATATTTGATACTTTTAGACTGAACTTTGTTATATGAGAGAAAAACAAAATTTTAATTTGACATTCCGAAATGTTTTCTAGATTGGCACGGATTTAATTCATTTAGTACACACCTGTTCTTCCCAGCCTCTCTAAACCCTTTAGCAAAAGGATTTCTAGCAATCTTTAATCGTGTTATCTGTAATTAAACGAACTCTTATTAGGTAATTCATACCACACATTCTAACTGAATTCCTAGAATTCATTTATGAGAGGTTTATCTATTAGTAAATAAATATTGTGTTAACCTTGCTATGTAAAGGCATTCTCGAGATGAAGAAAAAAGATCTGAGCATTCAGTGTATTTTACTACAATTGTTTTCTCGTTTTGTTTGTTTTTTTCCTTCTCGTTGATGTTGCTTATTTGTTTTGCGATGATGTAGACTGTGCAAGTCCGAACAACGGAGGGTTGTTTTTTTTTCTCGAAAATACACAACTAACATATTATATATCATGCTGTTGTTTTTCCCTTAAAACAAAAGTCCACTCAAACATTTTTTAAATTTAATTTTGTAATCATTTAATTTGGATAGAGGATGGTTAGAATAGATTAGATTTTGACACTTAAGATGAGTACTATCTCGTACTAACGGAAGCGTAAGGTTCAGAGGGTTAAATCCCCAGCTGTGACCAACAAAAGATCGTACTATACTTAACAATTGATACTTAATATGATTGGAGTGTAAACAATTGATATCTCAAATTTCACAGTTTGATGTTACCTTGTAAACACACTTGCCATTATCTCACCATTTATTAACGGATCTATTTCTGTCAACATCAAATTTAAATCTTAATTCTCAGATAGAAACATGGATTAAGGGATTATCAATTTAACACTTAAGATAAAATAATAATCCTACAAATATTCTTATCGGTTCATGAATTGGTCTTGTAAAAAGCAAACTTTGTAAGTCTTTGTTTAAACTTTTAAAAATACAAAATCTTTTGAAAATACAAAATCGTTTGAATAACATGAAATTACTTACAATTGTTTCTCTAGTGGTAATTATCCCGGATGTAAAAGTAAACTTTCATCTTACAATTCTGCTAAGGTATGTTTACTTTTGCAAACTACGTCCTTGAATAACCTTAATGAACTTCGTTTTATTCTTATTTTCTTTTTGGTTTCACAAAATAATAAATTATTTTCTTTTTTGTTTACCTCCTGATTTTGATATGCTGTCACAGCGATGAATGATGTCTGTGGAAATGTAAATGTAAATTGTTCTCTTACTCCGTCCGAGTTGTCGCAGAGTTTCTCTATATGTATCCGAGGCTGAAACCTCTGCATTGACATCAAGGAGACCTATTAAACACACAGGTATACTAAAAAGGAAGGCGTTTTTATGGGAAACAAGTTTTTTTTTCTACAACCCAGTATGCAGACTCAAAACATTTTAACAGGAAAGAAAAAGATATGACTTAAATCTCTTAATTTTTTATCTCGAATTCAGTCATTATTTTTTCACGACTGGTTCACTATAGTCTAAGTAAAAAACTTCAATTACTGCTTGATGTAAAAGTATAATTTATATCCGAAGTTAAAAATTGTTTAACAAATAATCTTCAAGAAATCAATAATAAATTTTACAATTGAATTTCAGATCATCAAAGGACTTTTAAAGAAAACTTTCTCAACGATTCGGTTTCAGAATAATCCTTCACAAAATTGATAAAATTTAATTAAAAATAAGTAACATCTTGTTGCAAGTGAGATAAACGAAGCAAATAAAAAAAATGACATAGAATAATCACAAATTCAGTGATTAAAGACACTTGACTGAGGTTTACTGAATTTTATTAAACCCGCAAACATTTTGATTTTTCGGCGAATTCTTTTCTCAGAATTCGTAAAAAATAATTTTTAATTTAATTGCATGGTATTTATTTTGCTGAACAAGTTAAATACATGTATATGATAATCTAATAGCTACCTGTCCTGGTTTAGTTTTTTCGTTATTTGTTAGCTTGATGCGCTCGAAAGACACTATCTGTGAATTGAGAAAGTTACTGTCCATTGGCGAGTCTGGGTGGTTGTAAACTTGGTTTTGTATCATTGTATCTCCACTTCCAGAAATCATCCATTTTGAGCTATAATATGAGAGAAATGTTCCAATTTAAATATGTACATGTATGAATAAAAATACGATTTATATAGAAAATTATACATGTATTGAAAAGGGAATTTTCATGTAAGGTCAGGCCGGTCAAAGCTACATTCGCTTCACAAGGTGGTTATTATTAGTCTTTAGTTTTTATGAAGTAACTGAATAAAATAAATTTTAATCTTTTTTTCTACAACAGTTTCTTTATGCCATTATGAAAAAATTAATTCTATTAAAAGAAACAATGTACTACTTTTAAATTTATACGAAACAATGCAAGTAAAAGCATATTCCACTTGTTTCAACAAAAACATGACACCTAATGATGTCTACAGCTTTGATTTAACACAATTTATGGCAAAATGAATATCGTCATTTTTTAAAAAATAATTTGGGGTAGATCAAAATTGCATTTATTGATTTATTGTTAATAAACTTTGTCAGTATTTAGTTCCAAAATAAGATGAATCAAATTCCAGCAAAGCAATGCTTTACATGAGAGAGACAAACTTAAGTTTTACATACATTTAAAAACTTAAGACAGCTGAAAATTTTGCTAAATGGTATTTTTTTCTGACAGCACAAAGTGCTGTCTACTGAGTTATTGATACTCGGGGAGTTTACTCCACCAGCATAGGTACCCTCTCAGGGTGGTAAATATATAACATAAATACCTGTTAAAATTTGATGTGCCATTTGTGCACATTTCGAAAATTATTCCTCATCAGTGACACTAGGGACCGAAAAGTTTGATCGATAAAAATCATAAGCCAAACAATTGAAAAATTAATGAACCTAAAATTCCAAAATAAGATTTATCCAAATCCAGCTACGGAATGCTTTGCATGAGGGAACAAACCTAAGTTTTACATAAATTTTAATAAGATATATTGATATCAAATAGGTTTGAATTGCGAATACATACCTGTGGTATACGTAACGATATTTGTTACGATCAAGTTGTGTAAAATCCATATAAATTCTATATCTTGAATTAAGATCTAATCCTCTCAATCTTACCCTTACAGCTGGAAACATTCGTCTGAAAATGTAAAATACATTAAATATTTTGCATTTTTTTTTTTTTTTTTTTTTTTTTTTTTTTTTTTTTTTTTTTTTTTTGTTTTTTTTTTTTTTAAATTTATAGTAAAAATAAACTATAAATTATTAAGAAAATTATTGAATAAAAATTACAATGTATAATATACGAATGTGTTTTTTTTAATCAAGCAATAACATTATATTTTGTATATATTGTGTTTTACAATCACCATACAGTGTAAATTTATTTAGGAATATGATACATAAAAAGTCAGTGATCAGAAATAAGTACAATGTAATAAAATCCATGAGCGTCTTAAAACATATTCTGAAAGACTTATAAGTATAGTTTGTGCGTATTTCAAAAGCTTACATCTGTAATTTTAGTTGAAAGTGTTTTTTGGCCAGACTTTCAAAGATTTTATACAGTGAATTTTCGTAAAAGTAGAAGAGCAGCCTAAATTAAATCACTTTAATATTTAAACAAATATAATTGGTAAATTAAAAATATTTTAACTTTATCAGACAATTTGTCTGTAATCGACAGTTTTCAAAAACTAAAAAAATAAAAATAAATAAAATAATAATAATAAGAAAAAGAAAAAGGTTTTGATTAAAAATGTGCAAATTAACCATAAATTTCATCATACGTTTGAATAATCCTTCATGTTAAAATATAAATCATCTAATCGGCAGTTCAACAAACAGAACGATCATGTTCCTTTACCCCTTAATTTATTTTAAAAACTGACAAACCTTCCAGATTTCGTTATAATCATCTCTGTACCCAAACTGTGGAAAGATCGCCACAAGTCATTATGCAAAAGATCAACAGTTATACATTTTGTTCCTGAATTATCTACAATAGAACAAATAACAAAATGTATAAAAAAAATAACGAAGGAAAGCAAAACTTGATATACTTTTAATAATAATAATAATAATAATAATAATTATTATTATTATTATTATTATTATTATTTTATTATTATTATTATTATTATTATTATTATTATTATTATTATTATTATTATTATTATTATACAAGCTATTTTGCTACTTAAGTGTTTGCAGTAACAAGTAAATTACATCAACCTTTAATGGCCTTTTTTGTTTTATAAGCTTAATACTTACAACCTTACTTTTGGTCCAGATTTTTCTTTAATTCAGAATATTTACAAAAATGTGTTGTAAAAGTATTTCCCTAGTCAAAAAGAATTTACACCTTACATAAAAATATCGACATGATAACCACTTTGTAATTAAAATTACATAACTTTTTTAAAAAAAAAAATAGTAATCGTCTTGCGAAGTATGAGATGCATTAATTTTTTATCTTTCAACATTTTCCGCCCCTAGTGTCATTAATAAGGAATGAATTTCCGAAATCTGCACATACGGCACATCAAAACTAAATATGTATTGATGTTAGAATTTAAGGAATGGTGTGACAAAACAAAAATTACAATTCTAAAAACATGATATAATTTATTGTATTTTAAATTATTAATAAAATAATCAAGATTAATATATAAATATCATCGTTTTACATCAAATAAATTAATCTATTTAATTAATGCTGCAATTGCTTTAAGCAATAGATCTCTTGTCATTTCAATAGCGGCATTACAAAAGCTGTCTTTTCATAAGGGTATATTACAAAGATTTTTGTTGCACCAGTAATTTTTAACTTAAAATAGAAACGATTTTCATTGAATTCATAAGTTTCATTAAATGGCTTCGATATAAGAGTTAGTAACAGAAAATCCATTTTGTGAATTATAACATTTGCATAAAACGGATTTTTGGGTTCTTTATTTTAAAAGAGTGCGTTTTTTAAATTGCGTTTTGGAGACTAATGATTTTAAAATAGATTGGATTTGATTTGTTCAAAAATTGCTCCTTAACAGCATCATTGCAAAATAAATTGCCGTCAGTGTTACAAGTACAGTCGACATTCGACAATTTCATAATTGCCCATTATGGTCTGAAAGTTTCGTTATGTGTTTAGCTGAAATTGTGATTTGTGTTATGTTATTTACTGTACCCGATGACAAGGTTTGTTTTTAAACATCAAATTGCGGAAAAGGGACACAACGGAATGCAAAATCAATGATTAAAAATGAGACTAACAAGACCAATTTACTGGTCTGACCCAGAGAAATCCAAAATTTTTGATATTTCAAAATGATTTTTTTTTCATTTTTGTCTTACAACTGGATCATATTTTCATGCAAACAAGTATTCCAGTTATAACCTTTTTCACTCTTTAGACGAAATAAGATATTGTCACCGAATAAAAAGGTTTTTAAGAGAGGACAAAAAAAATGATTAAAATAAACTAAATTTTCTCTTAATTGAAATGTTTCTATAAGTCAACTTTTTTAGGACATTAACAGTATACAAGAATAACATATTGTATAATAGTTGTTTTAACACCGTCAAAGTAATTTGATACAAGAATGTGTATTTTTTAAACATGCATGTCTGAGAATAACAAACCATTTGTATTAACTAATTGCAAACTTTAACCTACATCGCAAAATGACGCAAAAAGTTATGTTTTGTTACGATGTCCATAACCATCGCCACTTTGTGCAAATTTGATGAAAGTGAGAAGACTGACTAGATGAACGTAGATGAACATCTCCAATCAAACCAAAGATAATTATGGTTTTTGTGAATATTTCGTTCTAAATTCTTCTACGTTCATTATTCCGAACAAATTTTTTTCTTATGCAGGGAGGGCATGTAGTATTAAAAATATAATCAAATCTTGATTTTCCTGTTGGAAATTAAACAAAACTATCAGAAAAACTTGAATATCTAAATTAATAGTAATAAAAACCTCAAAACTATTGTCCAAATATCTTTTTTTTCAATTGTTTCCGGGAATCAAGTGTATATAGTTCATTCCTTTAACATCTTAACTGATAATACAGGAAAGAATGTTAATTTTTTCCTTTTCCTCAAAGTATTTTATTTAAATAAACATTGAACTTGAAAAACGAATAATATTTCTTCCTTAATACATTTATTTTAAGTGACAATATTTTGTAGTTAAAATGTCTGCAGTCTGCCCAGTCTTTTGAAATTTTAAAAACAAAGAAGGTAAATAGCTTGCAATATATATATATATATATATTGCAACGTTGTAGTCGATGGCCAAATAACGTTTGGTTTCAGAAAAGTTTGTAATTGAACTATGCAATTCTACACAATGCTTTAAGTTTAGTTCAAGAGTTACGCAAAATCGTATTGTATCTTGAGGTTAATAAAATTTTGTATACTTCTAAAACTAAAAGTTTGGTTAACGTTTAATTCTTAGAAACATAGTTTTATAAAACGTGGATGAACGACAAAAAAAGGTCTTTTAAAATTCATTTCAAATTATCATTACTTTTACAAGGAATACCTAAATACCAAAGATATATATATATATATATATATATATATATATATATATATATATATATATATATATATATATATATATATATATATATATATAAATATATATATGAAATAAAGCTCAATTTAAAAAACATTAAATGGGATTATTTGTAAACAGCAAAATAATTAACTTAAATAGCAAAGTAATAAAAAAAGGGGTTTGCAAAACTGCATGTTTTCCTTGGATCTTAAGTAACTGTTTTAAGTTATGATAAAATAAAGTAAATTTTTATTGGAACTTAATCCAATTACTTAAAAAACCAAGAACATGACACAACATTGACAAAAAATTAAAGACAAGAATTAATAGTTTTACATAGTGACCAGTGATCATATAACTAACGATTTTTGACGGACACAATACAACTTCAGGTTCAACTAAAATAAAAGTGTAACATACAATGTTAAAACATGAGAATTTCTTTTTAAAATGGCAAAAATAAGATTAAACTCATAATTTGATGAATACAGCTGTTTAAATTAAAATTAAAACTTAATTTAATATGCCTTTCCAACCCATATGTTTTTTTAAATATCTATATTTCAACTATTAGCAGTTTTGTTTCTAAATGCTTTCTTCGATCTTTTAAAGTAAATTTTGATGCTAATTAAATCAAAGTTATACATGTTAATTAAAAATGTCAAGCTAATTATACAAGTAAAAAAATATTACCGAACAAATTAAAACAAACTTTTAACATCAGTTGATTTTCACAAGAAAAAAAATTGTGCATTTTTTTTTAAATTATAAGTTTAAACAAGTGTATAAATGGATTTATTGTTTTGCGATATCAACAAGAATTATTTCTAAACTAAAAGTTTGATTCGCTGTTCATTTTATATTTTTGAACAATCCCGTTAAAATAAGAAATTGAAAATCCGATATGGAAACAAATAGACATATTCCGGTAAATTTTGCAGCTATTAATTTAACTAATCCACAACAGAAAAAAAACAGTTCTTTGGCAATGAGCAATTTTTAAAAAGTTTGCGGTTTAAAAACAAATAATAACAAAAGGATATGATTATATACTTACCGTAAACAGACATAGAGGAATTATACAAATTTTGACCGGAAATTTGCAATGGAAAAAATTCCTCTTTTTTCTTTTCTGTTGTCTTTTCAACGCCATGGCGGGAATCTTCGGACGATAATCCCAGAAGATTTTCCACGCAAAAAGCACGAGCCTTTGGACTAAGCATTACCAAAAAGTAGAATTGAAAAAAAGTTAACTTTTTTAAAACTGAATTCAAATCTTGTTTGTTATGATGTTGTTAGAATTAAGAATTAAAGTTTCAATTAGTTTGTGTAATTTAAACATCGTCACTTCTTGTTTAAGGTTTAAATGTGAACGGGATCTTAGAACAAACAAACAGAAGATTACGTTAATCTGTTATAATCGCTACTGTGATATATAACAAATGATAACAGAATAATCATTGTTTCAACAAGGTTGTATTGTAAATTGTCACGTGATTTTAACAAGATAGGTTCCCTGCTGTTAGTGTTTCATCACCAGACATCACACGTTTTCTCAGATAAACTTTCTGACATTGAAAACGTTACAAAAGATATGTATTTTGCAGAACAAATGAAAATATTTATAGACTTATTTTAAACACATCAGACCACCACGTCTTATCAATAGGAGTTTCGCTCAATTGGGCATTTGATACAAATGTAATTATTTAAGAATAAGCATATGTCAGGTAAACAAAGCGCATATATACTATCAAAGACAAGATGTGTAGTAATAATAATAATAATAATAGTAAATATATAATACAAATACCAGTTAAATTTTGATGTGCCAGATGTGCACATTTCGGAAATTAATTCCTCATCAGTGACACTAAGACCGAAAAGTTTGATACATAAAAAATATATAAGCCAAACAGTTGAAAATAATGAATTAATTAATAGTAATTAAAAAACACTATTTTTATGTTTTTGGAAAGCATTTTTGTCAAAGCATAATTTGAATGTCCAACCTATATAACAGGTTTAATGAGGCATGATGAATGAGTTGTGTAAGTTCAACAATATACTGTATACTTGGCAGTTACCAAGACAACCGATGAAAAAACATACAATATCAAACTTATGAAATTATAAAACATCAAATCACAGAAGCATAAATCAGGACAAATGATAGTCAAATACCAGTATTTTTCTTGAGATTGTCAGCAGACAAATGTTTTCAATCTAAAAACCGTTCTAGTTAATATTTGGTTCATTAAAAAAGTCCAAACTTACCAGCATAGAATAAGTACAATACTGGTTGAATATACTAGTAGATAAAAGTATCAAAATTACTTAATATTGAAATTAATATATCTAAAAGTGCTTTTTTGTGGAAAAACTAACTTTCAAACAAAATGTTTAATGAGACTTAAAAAGGTTATTCGGATTTTTGAAAAAAAAAGACTTAAAAAGGTTGTTATTTAAAACAGGTGGCACCTACTCTGCCAGTGCACCTCACTTTAAAGAGCTTGTTATTCAGATGATAAATTTAATCTATAGCTTTTAATGTGTTTTTGTTTGCAACAACCACTGTTGTTGAGAATTATAACAAAAAGTTCTCCAGAAACTTAGTATTTATTTTAAAAGTTATATTTACATCGCAAATGTGATGATTTTTTTTCTTTCGTAAATGTACTAATTTAATTTAATTTAATTTCATTTTATTTGATCATGCAGTACTTTTATCCCTCGGCTCGTGTTCCAACTATTCTTTAACGAGTTCAAATACAGTTAATAAATATTATCTTCAACAAAATAACGCAAGTTCATTTATCCGACATAAATTTTTCATCAAAGTTATCTTGATCGTTACATTTTGTTTTAGTTTTAATTTTCTTCTTTTTTCACAAAAAGTCTTAAAAACAACACTCTTTAATGCATTCTGTCCTTAATTTCTGTAATTATAAATATGAACTTATGAACCTACATAAAAGAATGTTTACACTCTAAATGCTCACTACTCTAGACAAAAAACAATTTCTAAAATTATTTTACTGTTAATGCATATTTAATTTTCGGGAGCACTTAGTTAGGTGACAGCTGATGTATTAGCCTGGTGATTTTGGCAAATTAATTTTCAGCCCATCCCAACCAAGTGATAGGACTGTCAACAAGGTTTGTGGTTACAGATACTTAATCCTCTATATAACCAATATTTATCTGTTTAAATAAATTAAACACCGGTTGGATTTGGTATTGTTTACATTTTCAGGTTTGAATATCAAACACGGATAAGAGTACGGGTTTTTATGTTCAGAGTTGTCTCTGGGTAGTATGTATGTATTAATGGTATTCGGAAAGACGCCTCTTGTTAAATCTTCACCTTTACGTGTAATTTATTTATAGATACATACATATATTAGGATTAAAGGATATTTAAACCTAAACTCCAGAAACAACAAAGGTTAAACTTGAAATCTTATTCAGTCTTGGTTAAAAAGAGGCTAATTTTTTATTTTTATTTTTGCGTGTCTGGGGTAGTAAAAATTGATAAGTGGAATAATAATAATAATAATAATAATAATAATAATAATAATAATAATAATAATAATAATAATAATCTCGTTCCTTTAGTACCTTTTTTTCCCTTAAAGTTTTCTGCTTGTGTATATTAACTACAATTACCTATTGTCCATTTTAAAGTAGCAAAGTCTGTTTTTTTTTTAATTTTAAAATTCATTGGAATAAATCTACAGGAATTTGCAAACGAAAAATACGTATTTGGCAAAAGCCAAAGCAAAGAATAACGTCCCAAAAGATAAAAAATAGAAGAGAATAAAAAATACACACAAAAAATATAATACATTTAGAGTAAAGTTTATTTTTTGAATACATCAATGTGGATACACTCCGGTGGCACAGAGAAAGAGCGGAATGCCGTTGATTCGAACCGCGGCCTGCTCACACAAACGACTTTCAAATTTGAGATCCTGCTTTCCCATCTGGCGCTCGGTATTAAGAGGGCAGAATTTCGACTGGTACAACAATCATGTGCTGATTTTGAATTTCTATTAAAATAATACATTCAAAATCATGTGCTGATTTTGAATGCATTATTTCAATAGAAATTCGAAATCAGCACATGGCATAACTGAATGATTTCGAAAATTTGCTGAGCAAAATGTGCAACACAAAAATATTAATGGTAATCTTAATCACCCCTTGTTTGATTGGAGTTGTTCATATAGTCATTCATAATAAAGACTTCTATATGGCATGAATTTGTCATTCATCAAAATGACTAGACGTCCTTGGATATGCAATTTAATCGGTTATTACAAAGAAAAAATGAAAGAAATGTTACTTGTCTTAAATGTTTTCTGAACGCTATTGATAGCAAGCCAGAAAGCTTTAAAGAGAAAGCAATGCGCAATGAACACACAATATTTGATAGGCAATCGGATACTGCTCTATGGTGTAAACGACCTAAATCATATATAACATATACTACATATGTAGTTTATGCACATAGAAAACAAATCAAACAATATTCTTTGATAGACATTATAACGTAAACAACAAAATGTACTTCATACATATTTTGACCTATATTTGATAAGAGAAATAAATGATCAATGAAACTTTAAAACTGATAGTTGAATTTGTAAGTGGTGTGTGGCGCCATTGTGTGAAAAGGTGAATGATATGTTATGCGTATCTTACAAACGGGTCAGACATATTGATAGTATTCACTCGTTGCACTAACAAGTGTGTACAAAATGTCTGATAGGGGACATTTGATAAAAATGACTTTCAGTGCAGTTTAACGTCCCATATGGACATCCATGTTCGTGGTCATGTGATCACAAATGATGACCATAAAACGCTCACTGATGGTTAGTTTAAGCATTATTTATTAGAAGAATCAAAACTCTGGAATTACTTTGAAATACAGTTTTTAAAAATGAGGATCCTGGAACAGTAAATTCTTATATTAACCAGTTTCCTGAACATCTATAATATTACAATTATTAAAACCTGACATTTAATACTACATACAGTCAAGTACAGCATTCGGTAGAACAATATGAGAGAGAGAGAGAGAGAGAGAGAGAGAGAGAGAGAGAGAGAGAGAGAGATGCATACATATGATGAATAGACCGTAGATAGTTTTTCAGTGAAATTGTTTAGACTGAAGAATAAAATCATGAACAAGTAAAAACACTTCGGCATCATTGATGGTTGCTCTTCACCAAGCCGAACAAGACAAAAAAGGCATTTCACAAAATGACGTATTTATGACAAAATGTTTTCAGTTTTTTGTCACGTTACTGCTATTAAGTCATAGTTGAGATTTTGTTGTTGTAATGTTTTTTAACGTCGCATTAGCAATTTTTAGCTATTTGCGACAAGAGCATATGGATCAAATTCATGCATGCGTGAAATGTGCAAGAGTGTATAATGGTCTGCAGTATACTAGCTCACACTAAGGACAACTTTTTGGTTATGTGCTAGCTCACCGAGTCAGTATGTTGCAGACAAGCATAAGTATGACCCAGTCGCTCCCAAGGCGGACACTCTACCGACCAGCCATCGAGGCGGTGATAACGTTATTGTTAAATGGCATTACATGTACTTCGCTAAATTGTCTGCAAGTCTTGATCGAAATATAAGTCGCTTCTACTTGACTTCAGAGAAGTGTACATCGTATACGTCAAAATTTATTATCAATTGTTTTGTTACGTCATTAACGACTTGTTCTTGTATACAGAAGTTCTAATTTGCGCTGGTCATACAGATCCTATGTCCAGAACCACCAAGAAAAAAAAACAAAATAAAAGTTGTTGTTGTTGATGTTGTTTTTTTTTTAATAAAAAGAAGACAAAAATGAACAGGAAACATAAAACGGAGATAATGAATATCTGCGCTTTGGATAGAAATCAAACAAATAAACGGTGTCCATTTCTGTTGTTCAACTGTTGTAAACATAAACATATAAATAACGCTCTTACTTATTCAACAACCCCGGTTCTCAAAATAAACACTGATAAAACGGAGAAGAGAAAACTTTATTTTCCTAGCTGAACCAACTCTCAGACAAGAGCATGTCACAGTTACCAGGACTGTTATTTAAACAAGTGTTTTGTTTGTTTGTTTGTAATATCTTATTTTTAGCAAGTGTTTTATATGTTAATGAATAATAATAATAATAATAATAATAAAGCAGGTATATTAGTGCAATATGATTTGAATATTGCTGGTTTATAACCTGTAAAGAATGATAGGTATTTTCTCGATATCAAAATTTTCCAGTGACAATTAATAGACAAGATGTAGGTTATATAAATAATATTATTTCGATTAAATAAATCAAATATAAATATTTAATGCATATCTATATTATCCACATCACAACTAGTAAGTGCAATGGCGTTTCATCAACCAGTCAAGATTTTTTTTCCAAATATTTTAAGACGCAAGTCACTTTTTTAAACGAGCAGTGCCACCCTACATTTTCAAAAACACAATAACAAAATAATATCCAGCAACTTTTATGACTTACGAGACACAATAAAAGCGTAAAAGTTCATACATAAGCCAATAATTTATATATATATATATATATATATATATATATATATATATATATATATATATATATATATATATATATATATATATATATATATAAATATATATATATATATACATTATTTTATGATCTGTTCAGTCATGACATAACACACAATGCTCTAAGTAGCATTGCTGCTAACGAAGTTTTCATCATACACGAGATTATACAAACGGACAACATATTTTTTTCCAAATATGATTTCTTACATAATGTTTTAAATCTGATAAAAATATGATAAAGGCAAAATACAACGAACATATATGTCAATGACCTAAAAAACATGCGTGTTTCTGAAAAAAAAGGTAGTCTTTTGTTATATCGTGCAAGAATGTATTATATAAATTTGAGCTCGTACTGAGAGAGAGAGAGAGAGAGAGAGAGAGAGAGAGAGAGAGAGAGAGAGAGAGAGAGAGAGAGAGCAGAAGGCATTCTTGCATGAATGGGATACATATTTAAAGAGAAATACATGTAACTCTAACTCTTGAGCGTTTACGTTGATTTAACCCACACCATATTTAAAATTTAATTTAATTTATAATGATAGGATATTTTTGAATTTTTTTAATAGATATATGTACATGTATGATAGATTTGCTTACAATTAAGCTAATGATGCTTACTATAACAAGAGGGTGTACTTGCTGTTAAGGAAATTCGGTATTCTTGCATTTTAATTACTCGTAGCGTTCCCATCTCCGAATAAAGTTCATTCTGTTTCTTAATTTTATAGACATAAGTATTCAAGATAATTGGGTAAATATAACGTTCAATGTATTAAATCGTATAATATAATATTTTCCCGTTTTATTATGTTCCGTTTGACTGTGTTTTGTTATATATATATATATATATATATATATATATATATATATATATATATATATATATATATATATATATATAAAATAATGTGAGCTGACCATATGTATATAGACAATGTAAAATTTCTGATATTTATAATATTATTTAACAAACTTAGAAAGTGTTTCAAAATGTGTGAACTTATGAAAACTCTATTCTACGTTTCTGGCCTGAAGAGGTATGCGTAAGATGGATCGATACAGTCATAAAGTACTCTAAGTCTTAAAGACGGAAAAAAGGTTTAAACGGTATAAAAAGAAATATTGCACATAAAAAAATCTAAAATGTATTGAAGGTAGAAATATGTATCACAAAAAGCTTATACAGCAACGGTCACAAAAACAAAGAATAAGAAAACAAAAAAGTACATACATTAATGCAATAATTCTAAATGATAAATGTTAAAGGAACAAGAATCAAAACTTAAAATGTGAAACAAAAACTTACTGTTGGTGTCACGTGATTTCTGGCAGTACATTTTGAGTAATTGTCATTGAAAATTAAGTTAACTTGAATTGAGTTTGGTATTTTTCACTTACTTAGCTTTAGTAGTAAATTGCTATGCGCATGCGCATTAACTATAAATGATTCTAGTAGAAGGAAAACGTTGCTGCAACGGAATTTTTCATTGTAAATTGGCGATGTTTACAACGGAAGTGATTTTTTTGTGACAAAATACATCGTATGTGCAAAAGAATCTACTAATTCTTTTGTTTTTCAACATGTAAAATCCCCATAGTGGCAAGTTTTTACTGTGTATAAAAATATACCATGGTATTCGTGGATGCGTATAAACGACTAGACTCAAGTCAATGAAAATACCAAAACTGTATTCAAAGCAATTGCATTTTCTATGAAAATCAGTTAGAATTCACTGTCACAAGCAGTGACTAAAACAGTAATCCCTGATTATTTATTATCATTTAAAAATTCAAATATAATATGAAAAATTTGTAAGGACAATATTTGTCATAAATTTAATTTTTTTTTTTAAGAATCAATGAAGCAAAGATATTACATTAAGCAAATAATGAATATTTATGGAAAAATTTGTAAAACTTTTTTTATAATTAGTGAAACACAATGAAACGAAAATTACTTTACAATTTCTATTGAAAAAATTAATAAGCAATAATCGGTAAACGGTAAAATCAATAAAAATTGTAGAATTTCAGGAAATGTTTATCGTCAATTTATATTTATTATTTATACATGCAACACAAAATAGCCTAAATATCGATAGGTTTTTCATTTTTAGGGTAAAACAATTAGTTACACCTGAATACCTTTAGTTTTTGGTTTTGATTCATGTTGGTGCGAATATTTCAAAAAGACAACCATATGTTTATGTCTCCAGATACCTAAACTTTTATTCTGCATCTCAAGGTGCAACCAGTATCTGCAACATGTAACGGATTTATTCAAGAATTCTTCTTTTAGAAACGTAAAGAAATTTAGTTTTCCAAAATGTTTTTGTGTTTAATTGTCTTAATATCCATCATCAGTGTTTTCAGTTCAAGTGTGTCATTTCTGGAAGATGTTTCCTTTAGTGACAAGATTATTAACAAATACAAATTACAGAAAGTTTATGGATGCCAAACATCTTTAGACATTTGTTCAAAACTATGTGACGAAGTTGCTCTGTGTGCATCATTTTTCTTTAAGGATGAATACAACATATGTCAGCTACATTCTGTTAGGTTTGGAGATTCAGCCGAATGGAAGTCTGCAATTGGATGGAGATATTACTACAGTAAGTGATGAAATATAGATCGTTTCAATAACAATTCTGCTAAATTGATCGTTTCTGAAATATTTGGTTATTTTTTCTAAAGTAACTGTTTTAGTACAATCCTTAATTAAAATCATTTTTGCAGTAACTATGGTTACAATTATGACGTTTTTGGTATTTAAAACAAGCTTAAAAATTAGCAATAGTGTCCTTTAATTTAAAAGCTCAATAAAGTGTTAAAGTTAAGTAAAGTAAACAAAGAGAAAGAAAAAAAAAACATATCAGAACCTGACACAAAATAAAAACAAAAATCTTTATTATTTGTATATCTGAACAGGGTAAAGAGAAGTTATATATTAACTAGTATGAAATACTTTTTTATTTCCAGGCGTTTAGTATTTGTAATTTTTTTCTTGGGGTATTTTTCTTTTACAATTTATTTTTGTTCTGGGTTAATTTCATATTTATCCAAATAAAATTGTATATACGAAGCCTCTTAACTGGCTGATTTGCAAAGAATAAATACATTTCAAATTGTGTAATTAACGACGTTATTAAATCAACCTGCTTCACTTCAAACAGGCAAAAAAAAAAAAAAAAATTTTATGTTAGATAATACACCGCAGGATCTCTGCTTACAGCGAACAAGATTTTCGTCTATCAGATTAAAAGATTTTTAAACAACCTAAAGGAAACTTTTTCTTATAGAAACAAGTATATTGCGCAAAATGCTGAAAGTAATCCGTTATGTCCTTACATATAAAATTATATTCAATTGAAGAACCAAGAGATTGTGAAGATGTTTCTGCGATGGGGAATAAATTGAACGGGGTGTATAGAATATACAGAAATGGTAGTTACTATGATGTCTATTGCGATATGAACAGAAATGGATGGACGGTATACATTTTTTAATATTATATTAAAAATGTAGGAATAGGCTAAATTCAGAATAAATAAATCTTAATTTCGATATTTTATGATCATCTAGCGTTATCTAAACATATTCCAGTTATGTACCAAAAAGCTGCCGTCTCGCTCTAATGCAGCTGTATGAATACATAAAACATCTGACAAAATATAAAAAAAAAACAGCACCATTTCTAATGTCTTATGATGCATAGAGACGTGAAGTAAGTGGAGGGTAAGATATAGTACCGACTTATGTGCCATTCTCTCCGAATGAATTGTCATTCTATTTTTTTATGCAGCCGGTTTTATTAACGCATAAGGCACGTTAAAGTTGCAGTTAGAAAGAAAACAGCAGTTCAATTCGTTCACCGATAATAAAAAAGTATAATCATGAAGTGCGTAAAAATGACAAACTCTATACTGTTTGCTGAAGACTACTTTTTCATTTTGTTCGTCTAATTGAACTTTAAATAACTAATTACAACTTTTATGTAACTTTTTTTTTACCTCTTTTCGCACTTTCGTTAATTTCAAAAAGTTTTTACAAAATTTACCGTCAATTGCATCAAATATATTTTTATTCTAGGTATTTCAGAGAAGAATAGATGGATCTACAAATTTCTATCGCAATTGGAATTCCTTTGTTTCAGGATTTGGAAACATAAGCTATGAGTTCTGGCTTGGTATATAGTCATTAAATGTATTATTTAAATACACAACTTGAGATATTTACGAAGTTTTTGGTTATCATTCATAACTTCTTAATCCTTGCATTACATTTTACACACAATAAGAAGATAAAATGACATTTTTGAAAACTTTTTTTACTGCAGACAGGACGTAAACGCTTAAAGAACAAGTTGTACGCTAAATATTTTAAGTGTAAGACACTACATGAACAAAATCAAGTGTCTTTTGTAGAGATGTTCTCTGGTCAAGAACATTGTCGGTGTACAAATAATAAACACGTTTACCGAAAACATTGTGCGACAGAACAAAATCTCATACTACCTATTTAGCAAGAGCGTGTATGACAACGATGGCGGCAAAACTATCTTTGTCCTGGTTATTTTAATTAAACGATAGGATAAGGCGCTTTATGCTGGTTACTAAAATGTTTTCAGTGTTACGGTGATTGTACACTAAAACAACTTTCTCGAGACTCGAGAAATATAACTATCGCGGATACCTAACAATTAAACGCATTTAGTAAATCATTATTTCTGGAAGTAAGCAATCTTCAGCTGAAAAAAATAAGCCTGTCAACAGTCAATACTGCAAAATCAAACAAATTTAAACGTGAAAAAGCAAGACAGGGTTCAAATTAATTTGTTTCAATGATGATAATAAAATTCCGACCAGAACTGTTTACAATAAAATTGATTTCAATGCTGTAGTTCATTGGGAATTACTTAACTATAACCGGTCAAAACACATAATCGTTGAAAAGTAAGGATTGACTACTTTTTATTATTGAAACGATGAAAAAACATTCAGACACGTATATCCCTGAAAACCATCAATAGTTATGTTTTAAATAATATTTCATCTGTTTCATGTTTGTAACATAGCGATTATGCCGACAGACTAATTAGCACTAGCATTTTTGGGGAAAAACCTAAACTGACCATTCAATGATCGTAGCATTGCTGAACCAAATTGTTTATATTCTATTGTATCCATAGCAACTGGATACGAGTCATAAAAACATTCAGAGTTGCTCAAAAAAGATTTTTTTTAAAATCTTAAAACAAATTTTACAAAATATAAAAATCTGTGTTAGTGCTAAGAACATTAGGTGCTCCAAATGAACTTATATTCACAAACAATTTATTTGACGATATTCCTTTGTATCTGTTGCAGAACAACATAAATTCGCCACAGAACAACAGAAATTAGCAACAGAACAACAAAAATTCGCAACAGAACAACATAAATTCTCTCTCTCTATCTCTCTCTCTCTCTCTCTCTCTCTCTCTCTCTCTCTAACAAAAACACACAGATATAATTTCAAAGCGGCACAATAGAAACCAATACAAAAAGTAAAATAAAGTGTCGGTTTTGTTATTTGATTTAAAAAAAAGAAAGAAAAACATACCTAAATGAGATTTTTTGATTTCCTGAAAATTTTAATTATAAAAGTATCGTTTGTAAAGTTTTTAATGTTTACACGATGTAATAAGTACTTTCTCGTGTATATTTAGGTGTGTCAGAAGTTTGAATAAGTTTTTCTGATAAATGTTGGCTATTGACACTTTTGTTAACATAATCAAAATATGTTATTTTGTTTTACAACCAGTCTCGAAACTAAATTTTTCTGCACTGTTTTTATACAATTACGTTTACTAGAAACTGTTATACGGAGGTCTAATACAGAAAGATGTAAATAAATAACAGTCTATAATTACGTACCAAAACTTCCGGAGATTTTGTCGCTCCAATCATCAAGTAGATTTCCAAAAAGAATTTAGGGCCAGTAAATTTTATTTTGAGCTTAAAATGCAGTTTTCGGTGTGTCTAATCACCTGTAATGAAAAAAAAGGTTTTTCATTTAAATTGATTATGAGTAAATGAATATCTAAATCCAAAACAGAATGATAAAGGTTTTTTCATCGATAGTTTTGTGGCATATTCTGATCTCATTTTCACACACACACACACACACACACACACACACACACACACACACACACTTCTCTCTTTGATTTGTAAGTATGTTTGTACATTAAATTTATTTATTTTCAATCCGTTGTTAATGTTATTACTTTTCATGCTTTATTTCGCAGGTCTTGACAAGATATACGAACTAACATCTTCGGCGAACTATTCTTTACGGTTTGATTTGGAAGACCACGACGGCGTTTGGAAATATGCGATCTATAGTAACTTCAGACTAGGAGATGCATCAGCAAAGTATAATTTACAATATGATGGGTATTCAGGGACTGCAGGTACCAACTTAGATAACCTTGTAAATTACATATACTTTTTCCAATTTCATCTATTCACTATGTATTCCTTCTAACGAGGTTTATACAAGTTATTTACTTAATGAAAATATACAATGCAATTTTTGTTTAATTTCCTTAACTTATAACCTTAATTATAGTGGCTTTGGTGGCCAACTGGTCTAAATTGCAATCTAACGAATCACAGTGTCTCTCATCGCCTAGGTTTGAATCACACTCGGGAAGAAAAGTGTTAGTTCGCTTGCAGAAGGTCGGTGGATTTCTATGGGTATCTGGTATTCTCCACCATCCCAGATCTGTTCGATTCAATCAAGGTGATTCTTCTGGGGTGTAGAACACCATTCCAAAACCCAACGTTACTCCTTCTAATTTTATACAAATCACTTAAAGAGACAAAAGTTTTGATACTTTGTTATTATTTTATGATAATGATCTTGCACTCATTCTGATAATTAGTTAAAGATACAAACAATTTCATTTTTAAAAATCAAACTTCTTTGCTAATAAGAAACTAATGGATGCAAAATATCTCATTTCGTCTATATATAAAATGCCACAAAAATGTTTAAAGCATACCTTCAGTGTTAAACAAATGATAATTAATGTTTGTAGTATCTCTTAAATCATAATTATTCAATAATTATACAAAGACTCACGAACAGAATCTAATGAATGTCTTAGTATATTAAATTAATTTTAGCATCGAAAGATTTTCTTATCACAGTGTAGAAAAATGAAATTCATCAAAACAAACGGTAAAAACAAAACCCAAAAATTGTGTTATTCTTTAATTAATTAGTAAAATATTATTAAAAACACTCTTTATTTATACTGGAATACTTAAAGGACCTGCACACTAAAACAAATTATTACAAATAATTGACTTCGAAAAAAAAAATCAGAATGGAAAATTCATTAAATATATAACACAAATAGCAGTTAAATTTTGATTTGCCAGATGTGCACATTTCGGAAATTCATTCCTCATCAAAGACACTAAGACCGAAAAGTTTGATAAATAAAAAACATTAGCCAAACAGTTGAAAATAATGAATCTAAAGTTCCAAAATTAAAATAAGTAATTCAAAATGGAGAAAAGCTTTTGCTTATATAAAAAAGGAAAACATCTTGCGTTTTGAATTTTAAATACGAAGTTATAGCTAACGGCATAATTACTTGTGATATTTTTATATTTCATTTTATATCTGCTATTATACTTTAATTCAAAAATAGAACTATTTATGTGAATCTACCTAATTGTAAATCTGCAAAATGATATAATTGTTTGACATAAAGATAAACTGCACGTAAAACTTATCTTTCACATTGTAATGGTAAAAAATGGCATTTTAAGAAATAGTTCGTTGTTCTTGTTCGTGAAAAAGATATAAGAAATACATGTTGTAAATGATCATTAGTTTTTAGTTTGGGTATTTTCAGGCGATGCATTAGCTTATACTAAAGGATGCAGTTTTTCAACTTACGACAATGACATTAATTCTTGTTCGGCACTATATGGTGGTGGTTGGTGGTATAGTAGTTGTCACAATGCTAATCTGAATGGATATTATGGTGATGTGTCATTTGGAAGAGGTTTAAATTGGAAGCAATGGCATGGACATTATTACTCTTTAAAAACAACCGAGATGAAAATACGACGAATATAACACATTGTCTTGGCAATGTCATTGATAAGGTTTCATATACTTTCAAAGAGTTTTCGCGATCTAAAAAAGGCAAACTTAACTTTCTATGTCACTATTGAAATGACTGCGATAAATAAAAGATTTACCGAATTCGACGTTTTGTTATTTTCAATAGAATTTCGTATAATAATTTAGTCTAAAGTTTGTGTATCGTTTGTTACAAATCTAAGTTATCATTATTATTTTACTATTTTTCCACAGATTTTCATTTTGATAATTAAGGTATGTTTACCATTATCTACATTTGAAACAATGTACGAATTTCTTAAATTTCAAAAAATCCAAAAAGCTTGCAGTAAAAAATATGAATGAAGTATTATATGATATGTTCTCATAAAACAAAAATGTTGAATGCTTCCATTGTTGGGACTTTAAGTCTTAAAGTTCAAAATAAATTAATATTAAGTAAATAAATTGTATACCAAGGATCGTTAAAACGATTGTATGAAGGATTAAAACGCCGTTTTTAGTATTTTTACGTAATACAAAATTTTGCAGGTGCTGTTATGTTGTGTAAAAAAGATACAATAGAATTTATGTTATACTGTCTAGTCCGGATGTTTTACCTCGTGCTAGAGCGCTCGTTCATCATCCGGAACGCAAGTCGCTCCTCGGTGAGGAAATGGGTTTTTCAGGTGATTCCTGTCTCTTGTTACAACTTAATAATGAAGTGTAAACCTTTATATCATTTACTCGCAATAAATATTTCATTCGTATACTCGTTTATTTTTAAATTACTAAAATTGCAGTGATGATATTTTTTATTGACAAACAAAGCAGGTACGTTGTTGTCGCAGCTTCACAGCTTGATAAAGCTTCTAACATTATTTTCGTTTGTAAGTAATTCTACGTTAAATTTCTTATGAAGGAGTTTGGTTTAGATAGTATATTGGAGAAACCTACCTATACCAAAACTAATTTTACCAAAGATGAAGTTCTTTCCAATCATAGGGGAGTCCCCGAGTCTTTCTGTATCAATTAAAAACAGGAAGAACTTGACCTACCTTCCTTGTATTAGATTCCAAAACATCACAAAAATCAATACAAAGAAAGATAAATGGCAGGTTCCTCTAAATGTACTACTTAATCATTATCAGTAAATCTAGCACAAATTTTGACAGCCGTAAAAGATGGCATTCAGACCTATTCAGAAAAAGTCCATTCTACATCTGGCATCATACATATGTGGATTTTAAAAAATTCTAAAGAACTACTTGACCATCTTGTTTCTAATACTACATCTTCGTTAAAAAGAATAAAAGCTTTTGATTTTTCTTCCCTTTACACCAATATCCCTCATTCTAAATTGAATGAATGTCTAAAACAAATAATTCACTTGTCATTCTTTAACGAAAAACGGTAAACCAAGATATGAATATCTACTGCTCAATAGGGATTCAAGTTATTTAGTAGAACACCATACAGACTGCAAACAAAAATATACAGAAAATACCACCAACAAAATATTAGTGTTTTTGATAGACAACATATTTGTTGTGTTTGGCAATAAAATTTTCTAACAAACAATCGGTATACCAATGGGCATAAACTGCACCTTTGTCTGCTGATTTGTTTCTTTATTCATATGAATCAGAATTTTTACAGAACTTTGTCTAAACCTTGAGAAAATAATGTTGCTAAATCATTCAACTACACATATATAGGTGGCGTTCTTTTTCTAAATAATCTTACATTTAGAGAATATGTGAAGGCCATCTTTCCAAGTGAGCTTGAAATAAAAGACACGTAGAATTCTCAACGTCCTGCTCCGTATTTTGATTTTCACCTCAATTATGACACCCACGAAAGTTACATCTGAAGCTACACAACAAACATGATTGACTTTAATTTTTCTATTGTCAACTTTCCGTTTCTTTGCAGTAATATCCCTGCTTCGCCTGTGTATTGTGTGTATGTTTCACAGTAAATACGTTATAGTAGAGATTGTTCCCACCACGGGGACTTTCTACAATAAAACAAACTTTGTCAAAGCATGGTGACGTTAAAACATTTTATTCACTTGATAATTCAAGTAATGCCCTCAAATATATCTAGTTATTGAAAAATTTGCAGGAGACAAACATATCTTATAATGAAAATGATTTTCAAGATACTTCAAAAATATTTTTAGAGGTTAAGCTAGTACAACAATTTGGCAGTTCGACATTAACTTTGTCTCAAAGCTCAATGTTTATTTATGCATGATTCCATATTTTGATTTTAATATGTAATGATACGTTACTCGACTTATGCGGGGCTGTAAAGGTCAGTGGTGCCACTACAAGAACGTTTTGGGACATCCGAAGGACTGAGTGTAAGAAATATGCCTTCTGTTCAAACGTTGTCTAAAGAAGCGGAGGCTGGAATGGCGATTTGAGCCACTGCAATGTCTATAAGTGATACCCGAAGTGCTGAAAGCACTGAAAGCTTACATGTCCCTTTTTCCATAACGATATCAGTACCGTCTGTCATATTAAGGGGCCTATCTCTATTTTGCATGCTATAACAAACCAAAATACCAAAATTTCCGTCTGGCGCCCTATTCTTGCCTTTCTCGACCTCTTTCATCTACTCTTGCGTCGATATATCTCTCTCTCTCTCTGTATATATATATATATATATATATATATATATATATATATATATATATATATATATATATATATGCTGGGTTTTTTTTTTTCGTTTTTGAAACAGGACGTTTGAACTGTGTAGTGTGGTGGTAAAATATAAAATGTTGCGAACAAAGGAAGACAATTGTCGGAAAGGATAAGGTCAAAGTCGAAAAACAACCCGGACTAAGATGTTAAGAGTTCGACGTTAATATAATGAAAAATTTTGTTTTACATGTACTTCTATAATATTCATTTAAATTAAGATGTTAAACTAGGGCAACATGGAAGGGTTAAATGAAAAGAGCATTCGAACAATAAACTCAAGCTAATTTTTTGAACGATTAGCTAATTCGTCCGAACAATTAAGCTTATTAATTTGCTAATTATTAGATAACTAATATAACTATACTAACTATTAAATATGGATACCAATATGGCGCAAAGGTAATCAGCCAAACATAAAACAAGAACATACCAGTCCTTGTCCAAATCACAATCCCCAAAACAAAGAAAAAACTTTGAAAACTGGCAAATTTAGTCATACACGTGAACTTCCATCAGGGAAGTGAGGCCGGGTGCTCCGGAAGGGTAAGCACCTCCTGTCTACCTAGCTACACCCGGCAAGTCAATTTTGAGAATGAAAGGAACTATAGTAGTCAAATATATCCAGTTTAAGTTTGGATACAGTGACTACATACTCATCAACAATATTGTGATGACGGCCATAAAACTTTTGAGGGCCTTAATTAGCCTAGGCTTGCAATATTCTTGCGTCAACAATTTAATTGTAAGCATTTTGCTCAATAAAACACGTACAAAGAAAAACCACAAATGTGAGATGCAGACGTTAAAATGACCAACAGCAAACTTTATGTTAAATGCAGATGTTTTGAAAAAAAATGAAGAATTTGTTCCCATAAAGCTTGTAATTGTTAATTACTTAAAGTATTTGCATACACTGTCGTAGTATTCAGGCTATAAATAGTAACAAGCACGGGTAGATTTACCCGAGTACACCTACACATCCCTATCTTACAGTAAAACAGACATTTACTTAAACACTTAACGCTTGTATTTCTGTTGACAAATTTCTCTAACAACAGTTAAAAGTGCAGCTAAGACGCTTCAAACACATGTGATTTAAGTATAGGTGCCACATCAGCATGGACATTACGCGTTACCGCCTCGTGGGCAATACGGATCACCAATGCCTCTTGTGCATTGTGTTCAACAAATCGCACATCAAAATTTTTGAATGACTAAATTACAGACTGAAGTAATAACTGAAACAATTTATTTCAAAGCGTAAACGAAAAGAATTTGATAAGTTTGAACGAAGAGTTGAAACAAGTAAAAGAGATATCAAACGAGTGAGTAATGACTTAAATGAACATTCGAGGATAATAAAAGGTTTAATTCTGATTGTACAGCAAAGGTTGTTTTTGATAAAAGAAAAATATAAATAGATTAAAGTACATGTATAAGTGAAACAGAAATAGCTTAGGCAACAGAAAGGCTTAAACAGGTAAATGTTCTAGTAACGATGGTGTTATTTGGGAAATGGTGTATAAACAAGGGATTTTTTGTTACACCTTTTAAGTAAAATGCTCAATTTTTTTAAAAATCTTTTTTGTTTATTCTAATCAGTAAACAAAGGTATTATCATTCCAATACGAAAGATAAATGATCAAAATAATATGTTAATAATTCTTGTAGCGTTTTTTGATAAATGTTAATTGCTTATTTTGAGTTTCTATATAAACATCTTATTTTTGAATTATGGGGAAAAAAATAATAATAATAAAAAAATAAAAAACAAACACACAAATAAATAAATAAATAAAATTCAAACAAGACAATGTTGTATAACCTTTTTTTTTTTTAATTTTCACTTAATTTATAATTTCAAACAATGTCATTATTCTTTGTTAAAAGTGAGTCTTGGTCAAGCATTGTGCAATCAGTTTAATGATAGAGCTGCAGAAATGAACATTGCCATAAAAGAAGAGATTAACAGGTTCCACAGACAACCACTTGGCTAAAATATATTTTCGAGATTGCTTTTATTTTACATGACAACGGAAACTGTTGCTATATATACAAGCGGAAAAAAGTAACTGTGCATGACTGAAATGTGAAATTATAAAATAATTTGAAAATGCAAAGCAATGAATAATTTCGTATTTGTTTATTAGATATTTCTTTACAAATTCATGTTATTGAAAAGGTTACAGATACTGTTGTTTCATACGCAGGGGACTAGAAACATAGCAGATAGTAAAAGTCAGTTCACAAGATCAGTATCGTGTGTGACCACCATTAGCATTGACACAGGACTGACAGCGACGCCTCATAGAGTTGATTAAATGCCTAAAGAATGCTTGAGGGATGTTGTTCCATATCTGGTCTAACGCTTGGACAAACCCTTGCAATGTAACAGGCTGATTGGGCAGATGATGTAATCGGCGTTCCATTTCATCCCATACGTGTTCAATTGGAGAAAGGACGGGTGAAACGGCTGGCCACGGTAACACATTGACGTTATGCTGTGCCAGAAAATCCATTGCAACCCGTGCGACGTGTGGTCTTACATTATCATGCTGAAAAGTGACGTTAGGTTGCTGTCCTTGAATGAATGGGATGACATGGGTCTGTAGGAATTCATCACGGCACCGTACACTGGTCAAATTCCCGTCGATGACTACCAGAGGAGTTCTGTCATTCGCTGTGATGCCACCCCAAACCATTATACTGCCCCCACCGAACGAACGTCATTCCACCACACACGCGTCATGGAAACGTTCTCCAATGCGCCGATACACTCTGGAGCGTCTGTCACTGCTGTCCAAGTGAAATCTGGACTCATCGGTGAACATAATTTGTGCCCAGTCTCGTCGATTGAAGCGTAAATGTGTTCTGCACCATGCAAGACGAGCTGTGCGATGACGTCGTTGTAGAATCGGACGTCGTGGGCGAATATGTCTTTCCCGTAAACGATTCCGTACTGTTCTGGGGCTGATTGGGCGTAGTCCAGGAATGCTCCGGGCAGTAGTACTGGCAGTTTGGAAACGGTTCCGGAGGTGCACAAGCCGGATATGGTTGTCTTGCTGACGTGTCGTTACGCGTGGACGTCCTGAACGAGGGTGGTGCCAAACTGTTGGTATCGTCTCCATAAAGCATAAACAGTGTTTCTGTGGACACCAAAATGTCTAGTGACAAAGCTTTGGGTCATACCAGCCTCAAGCATACCAATTGCGCGGAGGCGATCATTTTCATTTAGCCTAGGCATTACACTATGGAAGTTTTCAACCGAATAAACTTGCTTTTCTGGTTTTCTGGTGTCCAAACAAACAAACAACAGTAAATTATTCCTAAAATTTTGTCACACTGAAATGCTGGGCGACAATTGCGTGAAAACCCATCCGTGCGCATGAAGCGTAAAAATCACGGGCATTTGATGCAATGACCGAGCGATATGGTAGAGGTATATACACTTACCATTTTTGCAAATTTTAAGATTTATACATTCAGTAATAATAGCGAAATTATAAATTTTATTGATGCACAGTTACTTTTTTCCGCTAGTAGTATTTACACGTACTATCCGCCCATAATTGTTTGTCATAAACATATCTGGTGAACAAAATTCCATATTTAAACAAAATCATTCAAAATCCATGTAACATTTACTGACCTAATTGGGAAAAATAACCCGAGACTTATTCAAAAAGTTTCTTGAATTCTGTGCAGATAACAATTTTTAAATGTTTTCAACAAGATAACAAATCCACTATGTCCAAAATATCCCTTATGCACCTTCCTAGTTTACCATATAGGATATAAAAGTCATGATTTGAATATTCATGATGATCACCCCTTGAAAAATGCGAACAACATATGGCTCTTTTCTACATTTTTCTAATTGAAAAAACAATCAAAAGTTTTTAAACTATATCGATTGCATCTTTGGACACCAATTTCTTTTAAATTCAACACCATGTAGTAAGATAATGTGATTTGCATATTAATTTATTTGACCATTATTATAACCTTAAAATACCCTGATGTAATCTTAGGAGAGGTCCAACTGCGTAGGTGACACAGTGATACTAACAGCGTCAGTCTCCGGTCTTGAAAGCGGGAGGTCGAGGGTTCGATTTTTAACATTTGAAATACCGTTGCCTTGTCTTGCGCTCGGCATAAAAAGTACAGAATACCTACAGGTTCACTCAATGCTAGAATAATGTGACTTGGGAAGTGGTTTGTTTGTTTTCGGCATACTGACTCAGTGAGCCAGCCCATTTACAAAATGTCGCCCTGTCTGAGTGCCTACTTGTACAAAGCAAACCCCAATACACACTCACACATCACATGCATACACAAACTTGCACTTAGTTAATCCTTTGAGATTAATTACCTTGCTCCAATTGATAACTGAAAAATTTCTGGTTAAACAACAATAAAACTAACCATCCAACAATCCGTGACCAGTAATGTCTTACACTCGGTTTTAGAAAACGGAGAAAAAATTTAGTTCCTTGTCTAATAAAATTATTGAATACAATACCCAAAGTACACGTGATTGGTGATTGCAAAACACAATGTCTTTCTAGTGCTCTAATGATCGAAAGAACTTCGTAGCAAAAGAAAACAAATATAAGTTATTTCCCTTTAGAAACTCTTTGATTAATGTACTTGTAGTTCAGTTGAGTATGAAGAGAATAATATATTCGATCAGCGAATATTATTCTAAAGGGTAAGGTAAGAAATGAATTTAAAGTTTAAATTAGATTAACATTAATTGAACGAAATAACTTTATATCTAGACAGATTATAAAAATCTTGATAAGTGAGACATTTTTCGGCTGAACAGGGACTTTATCATGCTCGTGAACAATTACTGTAACTCGCACACGTTTGGTTCAAAGAAGATTTGTTGATATGTTTCGGTTCTACTGGAGAGTAACAACTGAAGGGGTCAAAGTATGAAGAGTAAATGCCTTTCATACTTTTATGCAGTAAAGGGGGAAAATAATGCAACGTGATTATTAGGCACTACCTATGAGGGGCAAGGCTTTAATAACACCAAGTCTGACTGAGAAAAGATTGATTGGTTGATTCATTGTGGTTTTACGTTCCAGTCAAGAATATTTCACTGATATCAAGAAGTCACCAGCTGTAGATGAAGTAGTACGAGAGATCTGACGTCGATTTTATTCTACTTTTCGACTTTTGTAAAAATTTAACATAAGTCGAAAAGTAAAATAAAATCGACGTCAGATCTCTTGAACTATGGATGAAGTTGCAAAAATTATAACCATTGCAGTGCACTAAGGGCAATGTACAGGGAAGGTTCTCTAACTGTCACACCTGTTGTGACACAGGGGATGTTTAAGATCTCATCTGAAGAATGTGACCTTTATTTCTAAATGCTAGTGCAGGTGAAAGAACAGTCACTACCGATTTTCTAGTCTTCGTATGACCCTGTCGGGGTTCGAACCCTCGACCTCCCATATTCAAAGCACAGAAAAGAGAAAAAGTCTGGTTTGCAGCTCTTTATTACACGCCAAAGGAACATGTATTTTCATCTCATAGAAATGTTATGTAACAGGAGGGAGGATGCACCTGTAAAAATACACATCCTCACCAAGTGCCCCAGCTGAAGGTCAAACCTTGCCCTTCCGCATGAAAAGTGCTCTACCACAAGGCTAAAAGTTTCACATGATTAAGAAGCCAAATCAGAATCCAAGATGACTCATAAAAATGGTTTTAAAAATCAAGTTTTATAATTTTTAAATAACCTTTTGTCCATTTTTTTGAAAACTTTGAAATTAAACAACTTCTTCTCTAGAACCAGTGACCCAGTGATAGTAAAACTTGATATGGATCTGCTTTGGGCAAAGCTCCTTCAAGTTGCAAAATTGGTTGATCTTGACCTTCATTCAAGGTAGGAAAAATGTGACCCTATTATTGATAGATTTTCTGCTCTATTCTAGTTTTTTAAAAAAAATTCAGTTCTGTCCAGAGTCTTTATGTTTGTGGTCATCAGGCTGTTTCTTATCAATTGCAAGCTCAGCTGTCAGTTACTTGAAGTACCTGAGTGTACAAAAGTGAATACCCCCTTTTGATTGGGCAACTTTCTATAAAAAATGTAACACCTAGGACACAATGTATATTTGCCAGTACCAACTGATTTGGCAGCTTGTCTGAAGCAGTTAAATGTCTTGTTCAGAAACATACTATACAGCAACTGTTGGGACTTGATCCGTGATCCTATAACCTTTGAATGAATGAATGAATGAATAAATAAATAAATAAATAAATAAATAAATAAATAAATAAATAAATAAATAAATAAAATAAATAAGATATGACAAAAAATAAAATAAAGAAATAAATATTACTACTACTACTACTAATAATAATAATAATACATGTAATAATAATAAAAGACTAAATGCGTTTGGTTTGCCATAGGATAATTATGGAAAACTTAACTGTGGAGTGGAGTAGGGAAGTACTGTTTAATGTGCCAGTAAAAAATCTTTTTATGAAGTGAAGGTGGTCATCAACATTCTGGGATGGTATAAGAAAAAAGAATGGTGAAGAAAACTGCTGACCTTTGACAACAAACTGACATTCTTCCTCACAATAGGATCTGCTTGAGAGGGATTTACCTAGGCATTGTGTTCACAGGATCTAAAATGCCATCTGGCTGCTTGAGGCCCCAGAAACAGAAAAAGGCAACAGACTTGTGAAATTTAGTCATAAACTTATCCCATGTTTAAAGGTTACATACCCCCCCCCCCCCCCAAATGCTACCAAGTTTTAAGTGATTAATATTTGCCAAGTACATGTACTCCAAAAAATTCATTTTTTTTAAGTTTAAAATTTTGCCCATTATTCTATCTTTTTATCTTGTCTTTCTAGCATTATTAAGTTAATGACTTAATTCTTTAACATATGTAACAGGATTTGACTGACTGTCATGGTTGACCATGATTTTGAAAAAAGACTTGAATAAGATCTGAATTTTTTGACATTCATTTGAAATTAATATGTTATCACCAACTAACATAGTTCTTCGCCATTTTATGATGATTTTAATGATATTGTACTTTTGTTTTAAAGTTTTATTAAGGGACTAAAATGCCTATTCAGACTTGTAAATCCATCAATATTAGTTTTTAGTTTCACCATTTTTTACACTCATGTCCAAGTTGTACCTTGTTCTATTTCAATTCAACATCCCCTCCCCCAGACCATAACTTTGTGTCATACTTTTTATGTTAATGAAATAAAAGGTGTTAGTGAAAAGGTTTTTTGAATTTCTTTTGGTTATTTTAAATGTAACAAAGTTGACCACTTATCAGTATGAAGAATGAAAGAGTTACATGATTGGCTAAAGGGAAACAACTCTTAGCAGAAAATAGTTGGCATTGTAGATTCCTCCATCAGAAATTCAAATTTGACTGAAAAAGCCTATAAACCACTAGTTAAATAATTATAAACATTTCTGTCAAAAAGCTTTGTTTGAAAAAAAAATAAGGATGAAATATTGTGGTTATTGGGTACAAAAAGAGCTCTTATCTATGGTGGCTTATTTCTGACATCAACATAATTTTAGTTGACATAAAATTATCTTGACATGTCAACTTAATATCTTGACAAGTCGAGATAATATCATGGAAAGTTGTGATATCAAAATAAAAAGTCGAGATATATAACACGCCATGTCGCGATACTCATGTTGACGAGTCGTGATAGTTATCTTGATATCGCGACTTATTTTTCGTAACTTATAGAACGTAAGTATCACGGCATGTCGTGTTAAATATCTCAACTTTTTATTTTGGTATCACAACTTGTCATGATATTATCTTGACTTGTCAAGATAATAAGTCGACATGTCGAGATAATTTTATGTCGACTAAAATTATGTCGATGTCAGAAATAAGCCACCATACTTATCCAAGAAGTTATCAATTGACAATTTTAGGATCTTGCCTAATGCAAGTGTATTTTCATATCATGTTTGATAAATACTGGACCAAGGGAACCAATCTGAACCCTTCATTTTCCTGGGCCATTTTTTTTTTTTCTTTGTGGATGGGGAGGAGTTGGGTGGGCCGGGTTTAATTTAGAGACAGGTTTTTATTCAGCACTAGTTAATGAACAAAGAATAATATTATTTGTAAAATATTTATATTTAGAAAGTTTTACAATTTACTTGGTGTTTGTTTATCAATTCCCTGATGGTACATGTATCTGATATCTTTTACAACTGTCTGATTTCTCAATTATTTTTTTGAAGTAAAAATCTTGAAAATCTCAAACAAAATAACACTGCCAGTAAAAGTATAAATTTCGGTGAGTTACTGCAACTTTGCTAATAACTTGTGTTGTCACAATATAAGTTATTTAATTTTCACTGGGGCATATTTTACTGCTCTGGATTCAACTGTTTTCCAGTTAAAATCAGATTTTATACCAGCTTGGAACTATTATAATTATGACATAAAACATATTTATTTTATTTTAAATTCAACAGTTTATATCATGAAAATAAAATGCATATCGAATAATATAGTCCACTAGATCCTAGTGTGAGAAAGTTTGTCAGTTCGCTTGCCGAAGGTCGGTGGTTTTCTCTGGATACTCCAGTTACCTCCACCATTCCAGAACTGACCACCTCGAAATAAGTGAAAGAATCTTGACTGGGACATTAACACCATTACTACACACCACTTAAATTATATAGAGACAAAGAATATGTTTTTTATTTCCTTTTTCAATACAATTTTATAAACTTCACTAATCATCATGACTACTAGTACATTATTATTGTGTTAATTGTCTAGGAATGGTTTGCTTGAAAAGTCAAAAGTTCAGTTCTATATGTACATACATGTATTTACGAAAACAAATGAGCAACCGTTAATTGTGTGTGATATAATTCAAGGACTGAGACACAATAACAGTAACAAGATTCAAGAAAAATATTTTGTTATTTTTTGCTATTTGACTTATTTACATTAGTCATTATGTCTATCACATCAAGTGGTTTGATTTCGGACTAAATTTGACACAAGGATTCTGATAGCCTCCTCTAGAGTGCAAAGTCATGAATTCAAACATCAACAGGGTCATGCATAAGAATTTGAAATTCTTACAATTGCTACATCATCTGTTGCTTGACATAAGAAAATTGAAAAAAAAAAAAAAAAAAAATTGAAAAAAATCATTGACATCATTTTTATACACTTATGACAATGTATGTAAAATGCTTTTAGTTGATTCTTTGAAAATTTTCTGTAAAACTGGAGGTACCACTGTACTATTTATGTATATAGCCAAAACTGGTAAAATTAAATGTTCAAATAGCTCCTTTTTTTCATTAAGTATTTCACATAAAAACCACATATATACATTTGTTCTTAAAAAATAATCTGTCTTTTTTTTTTTTACAGATCATGCAAATGAAGTACTTTTTAGGTCATTTTAAAAGTCTCCTTCCAAAAAACAAATAAGTGGCAAAATAAATGAAATTGTAAATTTTAGTTCATAGTTGATGCAGATATTATACCCTCCCTGGTAGTAAACCTTGTATAAAGCTTGGCAATAAGAAGTTCGAAAATTCAGCCATTACTGTAAATTTTAATAATAAAAAAAATTAATTGCCAATAAACATAATGTTTCACCAACTTCGATCTAGTTTGGAACCTAGAAAATGGATGTTTAAAATATGTTCCTGAAATTGAAAATTAATAACCAGGGAAATTTAAAATAACCAAGCTAACCAAGCAGATGAGCATTACAGGCCCTATTAGACTTTCTGCAAGATTACTGTAATATAAATCTTGTTGTGAATGATACATTATGAATTAGTTTCATTATCGTACAGAAATTTTATTATGATGTCAAAATCTACATGTAACATACTTTAATTTAAATCAGGTTAACATTTCAGGCCCTTTTGTACCTCATAAAGCCATTAAAGGGATGTAAGTTGTTTTTTATCAAACATTTTATTGTACAAAAAATGTTACACAGTTTGATTCAAACCAGGTGAACATTTCAGGCCCTTTTGTACCCTCATAAAGGGACATAAGGCGTTTTTTATCAAACATTTTATCATTCAAAAAATGTTACAAAGTTTGATTTAAACCAGGTGAACATTGCAGGCCTTTTTGGATCTCATGCAACATTGTAAATTAGCAGTTTTATTAACAAACAGAAATTTTATTATCATATAGAAATGATACACACACTTTGATTGCTTATTCTTGTGACATTGGGATCAATATATGTCTGTTAAATAACACTGGCATCACTAGGTTGTATTATCAGCATGAATAAAGAAGTGATAATATTTTGTAATTCTTTGTATTAACATGGATGATAGGTAAAAAAAATTTGATATATCTGTGAAATTATTGTTGTAATAATATGAGTAATATTGATTTTAGTCTAGATGTAAAGGGATTGTTTTAATTTTATTGGTTTTCATAAGCATTCTGGTTTTAGTGTAGAATTCGAGAAATGGCTTTCCCTTAATATACAAATAATTTGTGAGTTGCTTACAGATGCTTACAGACCAGATGTCTTTCACTGCCTGGGTTGAATCCCATCAGGGCAGATCCAAGTGTGAGAAAGTTTGTCAGTTCTCTGGACAATCTGGTTTCCTCAACCTTTTAAAAAAACAGACCACTTCAACAGAAAAGAATCTTGACTGGGTCATAAAATACCATGTCTCCACTCTACTCTTTTAAAGTTGGCACCATTTCCTAGAAAAAAATTAAAACATAGCTGATCTACCTGATGATGTTCCTAATGAACAATGTTACATTTGGTTTAACAATTAAAGCTCGAATAAGTATAAAAATTACAGTAATTTCCCAGCAAGATGTAGCCTGCAAGATCTAATTATAGAACATGGTTATGTCATTAAAAAACCGGGTAATTTAAACACAACTTACAAAATGTTGAAATAAGATAAATTAAACACAGAATTTCATTAAATTTGTCATTTGTGACTTTGTAAGGGATAATAACACCAATTTGAATACATTTTGATATTAATGATAGACAATTAATGAAATTTGTCAGGTTTCCCCTTTGATTCATTCGAGTTTCTATACATCAGTGCACATACTCGAAGCTCGAATCATTGTTAAACAAGTGACCAACCTGTGAGAGGATTCTGTTGATATACAGCTAATAGGAATGAAATTTTAGAAAACCAATCTCATGGATTGTGATAAGAAGTTATCTTTTTTAATGTCCTCCTTCAAAGCAGGGAGGATATATTGCTTTGCTGCTGTCTGTCGGTCGGTCTGTCGGTCCACCAACAGTTTCTGTTCATTTTCTTCGCAGAGGTTGCACATACTGAAATGAAATTTGGTACAGATTTATCAATAGAATATATTCTAGGTCAAGTTCTGTTTTGGGTATGAACGAGCAATTTTTGACACAGTTATCCCCCTTGGACTTAGAAAAATTCCAACTATTTGCAGTTTCCATTTTCTTTGCAGCGGTTGCACAAACTGAAATGAAATTTGGTATACAGATTCATCATGAAAATATCTATGTCAAGTTCTGTTTTGGTATGAACAAGCAATTTTTGACACAGTTATCCCCCTTAGACTGAGAAAAATTTCAATTATTTGTTTTACATTCATTAAGTATCTCTACAAAGGTTGATCAAATTAATTACTGATTTAACATATATAATAAGCTTGGTTGAATTATGGTTATATTGATATTAATTTATATTTTAAAAGTACAGTCAAACCTGTCTGAAGGTCTATATGTTTGTGCAACCTATAATTAAAAATTTTTTTTTTAGCTTCGACACATCATACTTGATAGATTTATGCATCTCAGATAGTACTGGTAGATGACCCCAATAGATTTGAAGTTCAAAAGGTCAATTTCATTTCCATATACACTGCCCATAATGTATACTGCCCATAATAAAAGCTTGTGCACCCTATAATGTCTGTCCAAGAAGGGGGGGGGGCATAAGTGTTTCACAAACATCTCTTGTTAAAAAATGTATATTTTTAGAAAAAAAAAAAAAAAAAAAAAAAAAAAAAAAAAATTCAGAAAAATCGAAAAACTGCAGCTTTAAGGCTTACACGAATTGGTTACTCTAAAGTTGTTTCAAAAATTGTCCTCATTATGTTGATTTAAACACAAGGGTACATGATTATACTACCTTGGCATTGTCCCCACGGCTCACATATCTAACAAATTGTAGTCACTGATTGAAACTCGAGTTGTTAATGAATCCTAAATAAAATTGATACAGAACATTATCCATTGTGTTAATCACGCTTAAAGTTTACTAAATGCAATTAAGAGATCTTTATTGGCTCTGAGTAAGTTATTGGAAATCTTGGTTGATGTTAATTAATTGACAGATTGGTAATATCCTGATCAAGCTTATTAGCACATTCTTAATCATTTCCTTTTTATTAGAACTGATGAACTCCATTTACTGTTGTTAATTTCAGAATGCAACATTCTTGGAAAATATCACCGTTGTCCCAAATGAAAAATATAAAGATACATGAATAAGGTGAGTAGTTGATAACAGAAATAAAATTTAATGTTTGCGAGTAGTTAATCTCAGAAATGAATATTAATGAGTATCAAGATTGTGAGTAGTTAATAATAATGAGTATTATGATTGTAAGAATTTGATATCGTAAATAAATATGAATGAGTATTTTCTGTGAGTAGTTGATGTAAGAAGTGAATAGTAATGAGTAATTCTATTATGATTGTGAGTAGTTGACATCAGAAATGAATATAACTTAGTATTAATATTGTAAGTAGATGAATATCATTGAGTACAGTAGATTCGACTTATTTGCATACCGGTTAATAGCATATTCTGGTTAATTGCATAATTTTTCTTCATTTCCTATTTAAATAATGTTAAAATTTTCATTTATTTGCATAAACAAAATTCTAAATTCTGCTTAATTGCATAAAAAATTCAGAAAATTATGCGATCTTGGTCTGAAGTTTCACGATTACAAAATATATTTGCCGACATTGCAAGGTAAACTTGAGAGGTGTTAACATTTTATAAACGTGTGAACAGCTAACGCCAGGTGAGATATGAAGCCAGTTAATTAGTGTTTACTTTGTAGAGTTGTTCAGTGTATTTAATACCAAAAGATGTTCCAGTTACATCAATATACTAGAATCAAACAAGATCGATGGTCTGAAAGAAAAGTCCATCTACACCACATTTTGGAATACCATCTAAATATGACAAAAACTTTCAGCTAGAATTCTTAAAAAATTATTCAAATTTAACTTTTATTTTCTAATTTTTAATGTAATTTTTTAATTTTTTTTATTTCAAAGAAATTTCTAATTTTTTGTTGTTTCTACAGTGCACTGACTATGATGTTTCCTTAAGTACTAAAAAACAACCTCACCTGACGTAACCGTAGATAAATTAGCTAGAGTTTTTAAAACTTTATTCAAATTAAAAAACATTTTTTTGAATTTTAATTTTTTTTTAATTATTTCAAAGAAATTGCTAATTTTCTGTTGTTTCTACAGTGCACTGAATATGATGTCTCCAGAAGTACTAACTACAAGCAGCTTCACCAGCAAATTGGCCCAAGGGGCATTTTTGGTTATTTGCATATTCCGCTTAATTGCATAAAAAATTCTGACAATTATGCAATTAAGCAGAATCTACTTTATCAAGATTGTGAGTAGTTGACTTCAGTAATGTATATTAATGAATATTATGATTGTGAGTAGTTGACATCAGTAATGAATATTAATGAATATTAAGATTGTGAGTAGTTGACATCAGAAATTAATATTATTGAGTATCAAGTTTGTGAGTAGTTGATATCAGTAATGAATATTGATGAATATTATGATTGTGAATAGTTGACATCAGTAATGAATATTAATGAGTATTATAATTGTGAGTAGTTGACATCAGTAATGAATATTAATGAGTATTATAATTGTGAGTAGTTGACATCAGAAATTAATATTGAGTATCAAGTTTGTGAGTAGTTGATATCAGTAATGAATATTGATGAATATTATGATTGTGAGTAGTTGACATCAGTAATGAATATTAATGAGTATTATAATTGTGAGTAGTTGACATCAGTAATGAATATTAATGAATATTAAGATTGTGAGTAGTTGACATCAGAAATTAATATTATTGAGTATCAAGTTTGTGAGTAGTTGATATCAGTAATGAATATTGATGAATATTATGATTGTGAATAGTTGACATCAGTAATGTATATTAATGGATATTATGATTGTGAGTAGTTGACATCAGTAATGAATATTAATGAGTATTATAATTGTGAGTAGTTGACATCAGAAATTAATATTGAGTATCAAGTTTGTGAGTAGTTGATATCAGTAATGAATATTGATGAATATTATGATTGTGAGTAGTTGACATCAGTAATGAATATTAATGAGTATTATAATTGTGAGTAGTTGACATCAGTAATGAATATTAATGAGTATTATGATTGTGAGTAGTTGATATCAGAACTAAATATTAATGAGTATTATAAGATAGTGAGTTGTTGATATAGAAGTTTTAGCCCTAACTATAAGAAAATTCAGGTCATCCTTTTGAAAAAGTGAGTTGATATAAGGAGCCAATGGTGCAAGGGGGATTTTCAAGTTGAACACTGTCTTTTATAAATGAAATGATCTTGACTGAGTAGTTCAAATAATTTCAAAAAATTAATCAACTTTTAGGTCTGTCTTAAAAAGCCAGTAATTCTCAGGGGAATAAAGCAACAAATCCCAAAAATAATTAATTTATCAAATCGGCTGAATACATAACGTTTATTTTCTTGATTAAAATTTTGTAACACGAAATTAATTTTCAAAAAAGTGAAACTTTTTTATACTTGTGTAAAAAAAATCAATAATTTTCATCTGCCTCATAATGAAATGGATGCAAATTTTAAAGGAAAAAAGCCTAAAGCAATATTTCAGAGCAAGAAATTTTTAAAACCTGCCATTTGATTGGCTCTTTTCTGTAATCTAATTGAAAAACCTGTAATTTGATTGGCTCTTTTCTGTAGTCTAAAAGAAAAACAAGTATGGTCGTAAAAAAGCATTTAAACAAGTGTTTAAGTTGACGTTCAAGGATGTAGTTAGATGCCATTATACATGTGTCTTCCTCATCGGAATCAGGGTTAATAGTTTCATTTCCTTATCAATGGAAAATGTCAGGACTCATTTTGAGTTTTAGTACTTAAAGCATCTATGTCTAATATGAAGACTTATCGTTGCTTAAAAAAATCTGGTGTATGTAATAATATTGTCATTTATGTATTTTATGAAACCGAGGGTCCTTCAGGAGAGACCTTAAAAACATATGTCCCATTTCATGGCAGGGATGACATACTAAAGAACTCTCCCTGCACATTGCCCTTAAAGTGCACTGCAAATGGCAAAATTTCTGCCAATTCACTTAAAGCTGGTTATGTCTCGATGTAAGTGAAATATTCTTGACTGTGAAATAAAATCCCATTAATTAATCAATATATGAACTGAAACCCCTTTGATCATAATTGAACTTAAAAATTCGGATCAAACAATACATATTGCATACAAAATCCATATATATATATTTATAAATATTCCATATTACTTTCTATAACTGTACCGTAAAACCTGCTAGTGTAATCACTTCTGTAAAAAGACCACCTGTCTATTCAAGATCACTGTTTAAGGTCCTTAAGTCTCTCTTCCATTTAAGACTAGTTGCCTAAAAAGACCATGCACCAATTCCTCAAATATTCACTCTATTGAGTGTACACTCAACTTAAATTAGGGATTATTTTAATGTCAATATTTAAAACATTACACTTTTAAAATTGAATATTTAATGTTATATTTGAATTGTTAAGTGTAGATTTGTAGCACAAAAACAAAACATTGTCACATTAAACTTAATTTTTTTTTTAATATTGATAAGAGAAAATTGGGATTATTTAAGTTGAGCTTATACACTCTTTTGAGTGAATGATTGTGAATAAAACTGGGACCTTGTCTTTGGTCTGTCTGGGTGGTCTTTATATACAGGTCTTACATTAGTTATAAATATTTAATATAACCTTTTATAATCTATAATTTAATTCAATATATCCCTGTATTAAACGTGCATTCCTACATTACAAGTATAGCCCCATGTATATACAATAAACATTGTTATTTGGTTATTTTGAGAATCACTGCCATTGGTTAATACAGATAAGGCATGGACAGAGCTTAATAATATAAACAAGTCATCTTGATTATACATTTGTGTTGAGTGAGAAAGGTATATATATATATATATATATATATACAATTGATTCAAAAGCTTTTATTTTATTCTCACCCAAACTTGTAAAACCTTTAACAAGAACGATTAAGTAAACCTGTCAAGACCCTAGCTCGTTGTGGTGATATACAAAGATGTTCACTGAAAGGGTGCTGCTGGTTGTACCATATGGAGGAAATGATCAGAATCCATCAGAGGAAATTACCAATATATATTTTTATTGATCTATCATTGGTTTTAATATCAGCTATACTGAAGCAATTCACATCACTTACTATAGTACAGATCAAGCAATACGCATCCAGGGCGTAGATTCTGAACTCTCGGAACAATGAGATAAGATATCCGTTCTTAAATTTGAACAGTGGTGGTTTATATTAACCCAAATACATACACTTGGAGTTTATAAGTTGTAGAGTGGCTTGTTTGACTTGTATACATGAACAATTATTTTTATAAATGATTTGAAGTAGATTTGTTTAAAGGATCAATTTCTATATTCATAATGGATAAGTATGGTAAGTAAAAAGATTTCTTCTTATATTTGTAATGGACAGGTACGGTAAGTATTTTTTCATGTCAACACTTAAAGAGATTATAATTGTTTATATATTAAGAGTGATTCCATTTTTATTATGCCATTTTGTAATAGTACCCTGGTGTTAATAATAAGAAGTAATTTTGCCAATTGTTCTTTTCGATATTTGTTTTTCTGATATTTCTGATCACTTTTTTTATGTGAACTTTTTTTGAATATTTTTCAAATTTGTATGATTTCAGTCACAGATTATCGCGATCTGTTTTTCTTTGACTCTAACTAAGAGCATGTTTTTTATTTACATATTATTCTAAAAACCATATTAGATAAATAACACTTGTTGCTCACTTGAACTCAAATTAGTATAATTAGAGATCCCACAATTTGTTTGTTTTTACTCGTCTTATTTGGCTGTTTCTTTAATTTACTTTTACATTTCATGTTCTTGGTTGTGTTGGCTGTTTTCAAATACTTTATTTTATTTTAACTCTAAATTTATTTCTTCTGGTATGACTCAAATAAATTATTAGGATTAAAGGTTCAGCATTTGGTTTGCTCTGTCTCATGAAGTGCAGATTAGAGTAGGTTGGTAGTTTTTCAAACCCAAGTCGTTTTTTTTTTTAATTATTATTTTATGTCAGCACGATCAGTATTTGATATTTGTATGAACCCCTGAACCAGAATACGAGAGGGAAAAAAATACAGACTTACTGCAAGTGAACTGACAAACTTTCTCATATTAGAATCTGGCCAAGTTAAGAATTTAAAACTTATAGGCAGTTAGAGGCACTGTAATCTGTAAAGAGACACTTTTTACCATTCACCAACACAGAGTTGATGTATATAAGCATCAGTAATCACTTTATAAATCTTTGGTTTATGTTTTAATATTTATACAAAAATGTTAAGAATAATTGGTTGAACACGTTTTTGAAGAGCCATATGTGCAGTCATTATAGCTACATGAGATTTCTCCAATAGCTCTTAATTGATTTTGCAAAAACTGTTACATATTGCCAATCGAATAATTAGACAGCACTTTAATCATGTTAATAGATGTTTGGAATTTTCTGTTAATTATTTATTGAATATTGGACTACTGTATGATATATAAATTGAGTGGCTTTACCTGATGAAAATTACTTTACTTACATTATAGACTCTTTTATAGCATTTAACCGATTTCAAAACCATGGGATATTTTGGGCTATGTATATTGATGATGCAATGCATATACCGTTAAATGTAGGTAAAGTTTATATTATATAAGATTGAAGTGGAGTAATGGTGTTTTATGTCCCAGTCAAGATTCTTTCACTTATATTGAGGCAGTTGTTTCTGGGATGATGGAGAAAAATGGAGTGCTGGGATCTACTTGAGTTGAATTGAAACCTAGGTGGTGAGAGGTTTTATTATACAACTAAAAACTATTAATTGCATTAATTGATGGAAAGTAGGTACTACTTAATTATTACATAAGCAATAATTTTATAAAATTATTTTTAAAGTTTAACTAAACTGTAAATCACTGTCAATCTTTACAAACAACATGCTTTAGAAAATCTGTTAGAGCAGTCTGAAGATACAGGTACAGCTTATATTATTGTTTCATGATTTTTTCATGATTTTTTAATGATTGTTTCATGATTATTTCATGATTGTTGGTTTCAAGATTGTTGGTTTCATGATTGTTTCATGATTATTTCATGATTGTTTGTTTTAAGATTGTTTGTTTCATGATTGTTTCATGATTTATATACAAATGATAGTGTTACTTTTTTACAATGTTTTGACTCAGTTTCCGAGTCAATATATGTACATGAACGGGTAAATCTGGATGCATCTGATTAAAATTTTAACTGCATCTGCCATGCAGAGTGTAATGGAAAAAACATTTATCAAAAACCTGCCCTTAGTATCAGTATCAATTTTAAATTCTTAATTTAAATTTTAATTTTAATTAAAATTTTGGTATTTTTAAATTTTATTGGCCACCTCAGTGGTACAGTGGTAAAGTATTCCCCTCAAGAGCTTGAGGTCCTGGGTTCAAACCCCAAATAGCTCATACATAAAACTTTAAAGTGGAGATACTGAACTTACCCTGGCATTCAGCATTAGGAGGACAAAGTATACACTGGTTTACCCTGTGTCATGATAATGTGACTTGGGCGGTACGCATATGCTGCTCTATAGCATACCAACTTGGTGAGCTAGAAGTTTAAAAAAATAGTCACCCTGATTGTGCACTAGTAGTAAGCAGACATTATACAAACTCTCACATCCCACGCATACAAAAACATGTTCTGAAGCTTATCCTTAAAGATTAATAAGTAAACTTACACCGTTTTCGGAATAGCTGAATAATCAGTGATATGATAATAAACAATAATAAAACTAACCAACATCCATCCCTTATTTTATTGTCATGTACAGAAGAATAAAAACTATAAATTAATTATTGTCAAATAAAGCATGTTGAACACAGGTACAGAACATTATCTTAAAATGCATGATTCATGATAACCTGTTTGTAACAGCTAGGAGAGGGGAAACGCTGGAAAAAATAGATTCCCTTCCTCACAGACTGTTGGGCTGAGGATTGATCCAAATCCATATGCATGTTAAGTGAGCATACTACCATCAATATATACATGTATATATATTGTGAGGCTCAAAGATCTGAACCAGAGAGTCTTATGGCAGTAAAATAACTTTATAACATCTACAGTTTACAATATTATTACACCACAGAAAGCTTCTGCTAAATAGTACACAGTTGCTAACAAACAGATAAAAATCTGCATAACAGCTTTGATTTTAATCTGCCTGGATAATTATAACACACCCATTTAGGTATTAATTATGTGCTGTACATCTTGCATGAGAATAGACAGTGTCCAGTGTTGAAATTTTTGGTCATTGATCATAATATTTTTTTTTGACCATTTAAGATGTTGCAGACAGATTATCCTGTTCTTTCTAGTGGTTCTTGTTAATTTTCACCCCCTCTTTTATTTAAATAAATATATTAATTATTGTAAGATAAAGGAAAATTGTACACAATTATATACACATATTTATCTGTAAGAGTCATGATCCAGGATGCAGTCTATTTAACAACTGTTGTGAGAAACAGCTATAAACTTGCATCATTTTCAAGTATGTGCATGCTGTTTAATAAGATATCAGTTTTTATTTTTCTGTTCTTTCACCATATGTATGATTTATAGTTAAATGATTGTTTTTGGCAAATTTACAAGAATTTCAAAATACTTTCCAAAAAATTCACATCCTTGCTGTGAAAACAATTCATTACAATTAAACAACAATGATTGATATATTATGAATTTAGTTATTGTAATTATTCTCATTGATTGATTGATTTTTTTTTTTTTTTTTTTTTTTTTTTTTTTTTTTTTTTTTTTTTTTGATTATTTTAACCATTTTGTAAATATCTGTATTTTACAACTTAGTTGGAGTGTCTAGAGCAAGCCTTGAGTGAAATGAATCTGGTGGTTTAATTAACAATTTGAGGATTTTTCAATTTTTCACTTTATTTCAAGTCAAGCTGTTTTTGTCCTTTCTTTCATGTTGTTTTGTCTTTTCAATTGCATAAGTTAATGTATGTACATCTTTTTTTTCAGTTTTTTGATTTTTTTTTTCTGTATGAAGTAGTAATTGTTTTTTTTTTCCTACAAAATCTTCAGTTGTTTCCAAACAGGTAACATTTCGCTGTAGTCAACATTTCCTCCATTTAGAGTGGGATTTGCCTTTGACATTTTGAATTTGTTCTCTTTCAGCATTTCCAGATTTATATATTACTGTTTTAATTGGTTTTCCCTTTTGTTTAAAACCAGATGTTCAACCATATCCCTTTAAGTTAGAATGTTGTTAATTAATTTTGACATTTTGGATTGATTTCTGCAGGAATTTACAAATTCATATTTAGTTACCACATTTAATACTGGAATTTAGCAACTGACATTTTAGACTAGCTGGTCTTCTTGGCTATGGTCAACTGTTTCTCAAAGTCATAACCTAAACTGACCAATTTGTGACAACATGACAAACAAATTTTCAGGACCTTCAATTTTTAGAGGCATTGTATTTTATATTTTAATTTAGTATTGAAGTTAGATTTAGAGTCCTAAGTGGATTAGTCATCTAAAGCTTGAGATGAAGGATCTCAGCACCTCTCTACTACCAGGGCCTTGGTGGTGAGTGGTCTAAAGTGCAGGATTATGGATCACAGCACCTCTCACTGCCAGGGTTCGAATCCCACTTGGGACAGATCTTAGTTTGAGAAAGTTTGTCAGTTCGCTTGTTGAAGGTCAGTAGTTTTCTCCAGACGCTCTAGTTTCCTCCACCATCCCAGAACTGACTGCCTCAAAATCAGTGAAAGGTTCTTGACTGGGGCCTAAAACACCATAACTCCACTCCACTCCCTACTACCTTAACGTACCAATCCCACTTAGGTAGATCATGATGTGAAGAAGTATGTCAGTTTGCTTGAAGGAGGTCAATTAACCCGTCATCAGATTACTGACCTTCTCAATATAAATGAAAGAATTTTGACTTGTCTTATTATGATAGTTTTGCTTTTTAAAAAGTAGTATTATTGTTATATTCCATTGAACTACAAATTTAACTTTCCTCTGAATGATAAGTTTTTGAAATACGGGATTTCGTACATTTGATTTGCATTGTAAAAATTCTTCCTTTTAATGTATAATGACAGTTAGAATGCAGGAGCAGTAATAATTGTTGATATCTTTATAATGCACCCTTATTATATATACAGTGTTATTTAGGGTGCCAGTAGCAGAAATAATTGTTAATTGGACATTCACAGTTTTGGTTATTTTTGTTTATTTTATTTTTACAGATGTTTCATTTGATAGACAATTTGGATCATAATATTTTTGTTTTTGCATAGTATTTTGTTTTTCTGGGTTTTTTTTCAAGGTTGTTTACCATAAGTTGTTTTTGTTAACAATTTTATTTTAAGGATTTTTAATTTTCACCTTATTTCAAAACCGAGTTGTTTTTGTCCTGTCTTGTTTATTTTTCTGTGTTCTTGATTGCATAAGCTAATGTGAAGTACATGTTTTTTTTCAGTTTTTTTTTTTTTTTTTTTTTTTTTTTTTTTCTGTTTGACATAGGTAGTTGTTTTGTCCTACAATTTCTGCAATTATTCACCAAGAGTTAACATTTAAACAACATTTTATGAATCAGAAAAGGATTTGCCTTTGACATTTTGGATTTGTTTTCTATCATTGTTTACAGTTTTGTATATAACTGTGTCTATTGTCTCATGTTCAACTTTTTCCTGAGTCAGAATGAGATTTGGTGGCTGAGTGATAGAGTGTCTGCCTCAAGAGCAGAAGGTTGTGGGTTCAAACCCAATCAGATTTTGTTTCATTGCCTGGCACTTGACGGTAGGAGTATAGAGTATCAACTGGTTCACCTGGTGCCAGGATAATTGACTGAGGTATTGGTATGCTTGTCTGCAGCATACTAAGTGAATGACCTAGCATCTTACCAAAAGGTAGTCCTGAGTGAGCTCTTGTAGATGGCAAGCCAAATACACACACCTATCACCTTACCAACAAGTCGCCCTGAGTGTGCTCTTGTAGATGCGTGCCAAATACACACACCTAGCACCTTACCAAAAAGTCATCCTGAGTGAGCTCTTGTAGATGGCAAGCCGAATACACACACCTAGCACCTTACCAAAAAGTCACCCTGAGTGTGCTTTTGTAGATTGGAGGTCAAATACACCTACCAAACTGTGCTCTTGTGGATGGTAGGCAAAATACACTCACCTAGCACCTTACCAACAAGTCACCCAGTGAGTGAGCTCTTGTAGATGACAGGTCAAATACACTCACCAAGCACCTCACCAACAAGTCACCCTGAATGTGCTCTTGAAGATGGCAGGTCAAATACACACACATAGCAACCTTACCAACAAGTCGCCCTGAGTGTGGCCTTGTAGATGGCAGGCCAAATACCAACACCTAGCACCTTATCAACAAGTCACCCTGAGTGTGCTCTTGTAGATGGTAGGCCAAATACACTCATCTAACACCTTACCAATTCACCCTGAGTGTTCTTTTGTAGATGGTAGGCCAAATACACTCACCAAGCACATTACCAACAAGTCACCCTGAGTGCTCTTGTGGATGGTAGGCCAAATACACTCACCCAGCACCTAACCAACAAGTCACCCTGAGTGTACTCTTCTAGATGCGTGCCAAATACACACACCAAGCACCTTACCAACGAGTCACCCTGAGTGTGCTCTTGTAGATGGCAGACCAAAAACCCACACCTAGCACCTTACCAACAAGTCACCCTGAGTATGCTCTTGTAGATGGTAGGCCAAATACACTCATCTAGCACCTTACCAACAAGTCACCCTAAGTGTGCTCTTGTAAATGGCAGGCCAAATACACACACAATGCACCTTACCACAAAGTCACCCTGAGTGTGCTCTTGTGGATGGTAGGCTTAATACACACACCTAGCACCTTACCAAAAAGTCATCCTGAGTGTGCTCTTGTAGATGGCAGGTGAAATACACACACCAAACACCTTTCCAAAAAGTCACCCTGAGTGTGCTCTTGTGGATGGTTGGCCAAATACATTCACTTAGCACTGTACCAAAGGAATGCTTTTGGTGTGTTTTATAGATGGCAGGCCAAATACACACACCACATATGGCATGTACACAAACTTGTACTAAGATGACTTTATACAGATTAATAATCCTGGTTTCATTGTAAATAGCTGAAAAAAATGCTAATGGGATGTCAAACAACATTACAACAACAATAAAAGACTGAGGTTTTGCTTTTGACATTTTGGATTGATAACCTTGGCATTTAACCTTTCTTATTTTTATTTGTATCACAGAATCAGAATGGGATTCATTTTTGACATCTAGGATTTGTTTTCTGCTGGTGATTGCAGTTTTATATTCAGTTTAAGCAAGAGAAATATATTTATCACTCTTAAGCTTTCCACATGACATATCACATTAAGCAAGTTATAAATTCACAGAGTAAAGGGAATGCATTGTATCAGTAAACATATTAGTTAATCTAGTCAAGCTTATAGAGCCCTGAACACAGGGAATTAATGTAAGAAATGTTTTAGAAATGCTGATGTTGATACATAATACACTTGACATCTGTTAAAATTCAGTATGGGAAAGTATCATAGACAGCAATCAGGTTCATAGCATTTTCAGAAACAGTCGGTGTTGTTATTTACCCTTTGGAGACTTTGCTAATTGTAATCTTTCTTGCTCAAAAATGCCACTTTTGTCTAAATTTTTTGCTCCAAAATTTTCACCCACCAGGCAGTCAAATTGATAGAAGATGGAAGATATGGTAGATAACTTTGATCTTGGGTCATGGTCAAATAATTTATAAATATTGTTTTTTAGTAGAAATTTGTTATCCCAAATTTCTTTTAATCCATTTAAAATTATCAAAGCGTAATTTAAAAAAAAAAAAAAAAATAAAATAAAAAAAATAAAAATAAAAAACCTTGGTGGTTGAATGGTCTTCAAAATACATGCTGATGATTCAAAACACTTCTCACCTAGCCAGACCCTTAAGTAGGAAAGAATGTCAGTTTGTTGAAAAGAACAGATATATAAAGTGTTATTAAATTTGTGATTAGAGTGGTGAATTTTGTAGAAGTTGGTAAAAAAAAAAAATAGGTTAGTCAGTCCAGTGCTTATTCTGGATTAAGTGAAATGAAGCCTTTCAGGACATGAAGCCAATTACTCCTTCTTGGATAATACATCAGTCTATCACAATGTTAACCTCATGCACATTTCCCAGTACCCATTAATTTGGCAGCTGGGGGGGGGATTTGGAGCAATTTGAAATTAAATGTTTTGATCAGAGGATGTACACACTGTGGCTTGAACCCAAGACCATGGTATGGTGAGTCTGTAACCTTATCAACTTAACCTCTTGTCTTCTAAGAACATAGCATAGTTAACATTGTTATGGGGAGCATAAAAATATGATGTACATGTATGTAAATTTAGATGCTGTCAATAGAATAGCCATGAATGAACCTAAAATATATATATCCTGTTTGTTACAACTTTTAGTAGCTGCCTCATAAGGAGGGCTGTGGGTATTAATATATGAATGGCTTATTATCTGAGCAGTATTTGTTGTCTAACTGTGTAAGATGGGATTGTTCAGTATAAATATATTTATGATATAATCTGTCCAGATTTGGGCATAAGGGTCAGATTTGTATCTCCTCCTTCTGACAGATTGAAATTTTCACTGAAATACATTAGTGGTGCCTTTGTATAAAGTAGAATGTAAAAATCTCAGAATTTTTATTTATGATTGATGATCAAGAAAGTGAGTACATTATAACTTCTAGTACTGCTGGTGTTTTATAATTTAATCAGCTTACCATTCCAATAAGTGAACAAATTAAACCTCTAAAATTACAACATTCTGATAACTAGGATGACCTTTTACAACTGATCTTATGTTTATTAGATACTATAGTGATTTTGTGATTATGAATAAGATTAAAAATGAAATGATAACTTAAGAAGTTTTATTTTAAAATTCCTGACTTAAATCAAGGTACTCTGAGTGGCTTTTGATCCAGAGTGCATGCCAACAGATCATAGTGCCTCTCAAAAAGTTTAAAATCCTTATGTGTGAAAGTTTTTCAATTTGCTGTTAAAAGATGGTTGGTTTTCTCCAGGCACTCTGGTTTGCTCCACCATCCAAGAACATGTCACCCTGATATGTGTTTGAAAAAATCTTGATTAGAGCTGGCAACAATATTATTTCACTCCATTTCTTGTTAATTTCATGTTGTTATAATAGATGGTGGAGCATCATTGGGGAAAAAAACAGATAAATGAGAAATAGATAAATGATATTTCCAACTTGTAACAAATCCTTATGTGTGTCTTATCATTTCAAACAGATTGTCAGGATAGGATTTTTTTTCTGTAATAGGATTAGGAAGATAAAAATGCTGTAAAGACAGACATAAATATTGAAATGAGTAAGGCTCCAAAACAATCTAATGTATTGCTTTGCTGGTTCATTAAAACCTGCTAAAGTGTACCAAGTTTATATAAGGCCACCTGTTCATTAAAACCAATACTTTAAAGTCTCTCTGATTTATATTTAAATCAAAAAGAACTATAATATAAGTACCACCTATACATTAAATATCAAAATATCATAAATCCATGTAAAATTTACTGATCTATTAATTAGGAAAACTAACCAGACCAGACTTATTAAAAAATATAACAGTTTTTTAATGTTTTAAACAAGACAACAAATTTACTATGTCCAAAATATCACTTATACACCTTTCTAGTTTACCGTATATGATATGTTAGGTCAATGTTTTTTAAATCGCTCCTACTGTTGTTTTAATGAGGAAATGTTTGAATAAAACAAATATTTAGAAAAAAAAACCATGTAACAAACAATCATGGACCAATAGTAGCTACATATTACATGTACCGATATATATATATATATATATATATATATATATATATATATATTATATATATTTATATATATATATATATAGAGTTGAATCTGGTTATCTCGAACACAGATATCTTGAACTTTCGGATAAGTCAAACTTTTTGAAAAAGTCCGGACAGAGTTGTTCTTTATTCAACCAAAACAGCTCTGGTTATCTCAAACTTGGATATTTTGAATTTCTTGATATGTTAAACAATTTTTTCATCCCTTTGAATGAAAATCCTAGAAAAATTACATTCGTTAACTCGAACAAAAGTTTTAAGAAAAGTTTTAAGAAAAATTGAATTTATTGACTCAAACAGATTTTTTTGGTCAATTTGATTAATTTTAAATACACAGTGACTGTCGGCACTGTTGATTTTAAATCAATGCAATCATTATTATTTAACTGCACTGACCTCTCAATTTCCTTAATCTGTTAATTATTATATGTTGCATAAACAAATAAACCATCAAGAAGATTAACGTATGTTTTAATTACTACCAAGCTTGACATCATGGTTGTGTGATGTGAACATTAATAGAACAACCGGAAGCTTGGGGTTATTAAAGTCATAGCAAAACTGGTATGGGGACCAAAGACACTTCATTGTTTGTCGGTAAAATACAATAGTGCAATCAGTTATTGACAGATTTTGAGTAAATAAAGAAAATTTTACAAAACAAAATGCATAATTCTATCAGTTACTTTTGCATTTTAAACATGTCAATAAGTGAACCTGCTACAAATAATTGGATGAAGGACCTGGTCCTAGTACTTGGGGGTAGTCCATAGTTTCATAATATCGTATATCTATGATGAGCTAAGTAAAAGAAAATCTTCGGATTTTTAAATAATATATGTTGGAATACATATGAAATATGATAAAACAGTGATACAGCTTGACAAGATAAAACCGTAAGTGACTGCCGATAGAGATGTATGAGGTTTTTCGTTTTCTTTGCCATTTTTTAACACTGTTTATCTCGAACTCCGGATAAATCAGACTTTTTTTTGTTTCCCCATGGAGTTCGAGATAACCAAATTCAACTGTATAATACCACCGAGAAGGATTGGAACCTACATGATGAGATGTGCTTTTTTTAGACCACTTGGTTGTTGAGGTTTCCCGTTAAAAACAGTTTCAACTATTTCTGGCCCACTGGATGTTTGTAGAATTAATTTCCTATCATCCTTGTGTCTCACCCAGTATTTTTTTTACCACCTGCTCATTACATAGATTTTTATGCCCAATTTTTCATTATGTAGGAAAGTTGAAGATTTTTCTACTTATGTCATGTTTTGGTAACCAACATGGTTTTAATGTAAACAAATCTGTCCGTTTTCTTGTGCACTACTGTTATACTCACATTTCAAAGAAGTAGACCTGTACAGCACAGTAAAATCTTGGTGTTAGAAATGCATTTCTGGTTTTATTTAATTCAGTTTTGAATCCCAAAATTCATAGGGAAAAAAAAAAAATTAATAAAACCGCTTCCCCTACACAAAAAATAAATAGATAATAAATAAATAAAACTGCTTCCCCTACACATTCAGAGTTTAATTTCAGAGTAATGATCTATTGAGCCTATACTCTTTGTTTGGTGTGTGAGATAATGAAATTTTGTCTGGTCTTTATTTTTTTAATAACCAGATTCTTAAAGCATTATATAACATTTTATAGCTCAATAAAATGTCTTGGAATGTAGGCTTTGCAGGTTATATATACTTTCTTAATAGTCTTACAATGATATATATTGAGCAATTTTAGCACATTTAAGGTCAGATTTCATAGGAAATGTACGCAGCTGTTCATTTCAAAATCTATATTTGCATGACCTGAATAAGAATAAGTTTTTCTTCTGTTATAAAGATCTTAGGGGTGTTTAAGACATCAGGACATCCTAGAGCATATTGAATTTTTTGATTATCATGGTCAATAATGTGGAATAATCAAACATTCTTGTTTTAAAAAACAACATCTGTATCAGTAAAGTTGTTAATGTTAATCCACGACAAAAAAAAAACTTACAATTCGTGATTTATTATCAGACAGCATGAAATGATATAAAAAGTGTTTCAATGAAAAGTGTTATCCTGATAAACTGTTTTTCATTAAATCATAAAAATGTTTTGTAATTAATCAAGAGAGATTAGGTGAGGATGGATTTTTGTGATTTTCACTAATAAATACAGAACAAATTGTATTTTCAAATATGTTCTAATTCTCAACATCGCTAGATTTTTTCTTTCTGTCTTCTTTCTTTCTTTCTTTCTTTCTTTTTTCCCTCTTATTTTGTTGTTGTTGTTGTTGTTGTTACTTTTGTTAGTTCGTTGTTTTGTCAACATTTTGTGTCATGGAAGTCAGTTTATTAATTGTTCATATTTTTTTGCTATTCTTATTCAGTTTTCTATTTTTGTACTCTGTAGGAGTCTATAGGTGGCAGAGTATTAGGGGTCACTTACAGCTCACATTTTCTCGTACCTCGATCAGAAAAATCCTACTTACACATTGGTGCTAGATTTTTCTGTTTTGTCAAGTTTGTCTGGTACAGCCTCACGCAACAATTGACAATCTCAGGATGACGTATTCGATCATTGTGCTTGACGTCATCAAAACAATAGATTTATTTATTTATTTTTCAAATATGTGTTTTTATTGTTTCTTGTCAAAATATTTTATTGTCAAAGTTGTTTTATATTTGAATTGAATACAAATCTTTGATATCTTAAACTTTTGAAGTGTTGTCGATTGGATTATTTTTAAAGAGCGGATTTTACAATGCATTAAGTGTCCAAAGGAATGCAAGGGGTCCCATTCGGGTGTTTTGTTTTGTACGTATCGCAGTTATAAACATTTTTATGGTACAAGAAATAGAATGTGTTACCTGTTTGTGACTGATACCGGTTGATCTCAGTCTCGGGTGATGTGATGTAACGTATCCCAATCTCGGCACAGCCTCAATTGGGATATATTACATCACATCACCCTCGACTGAGATCATCCAGTATCGGTCACAAACAAGTGACAGATTCTATTAATCTCCTACTATCTAAATTGTAATCCCACCTGGGCAGATTCTAGCTTATAAAAAGATAAATATTGTCAGTATGTTTTGCTGGAGGCTAAGGGTGTTTTTTAAGGTACTCCAGTTTCCTTTACCATCCTAAAAATGACTCTAATGAAATGAAAAAGAATCTTTAATTGGTCATAATGACATTTCTACTCCATGGTTGTGTTTCTTATTGTTTTATATTCAAGTAACACATATACTACAACTACGTCCTTACATTCTATCAGATTTCACAATTCATAACGTTGAAAAACATATTTTTAATAAAATCATAATGCTTTTTATATTATATGAAAAAAATGATTAAGAATAGTTGTGGTTGTCAAAACATTGTCAAGGTATGGAAAATAAAAAACTTTGGTAGGTTACAACAATATGTCTTTTTTTGAGGTGAGGTCTTTGTACCTGTGTGGCCCTGAACCCATACTTATTATGGATTGAAAACAAAAGTCCTCCTGCAGGTTAATTGAAACACTTCTTCTGTAGGTTAATTAAAACACATTCTATACCTATTTGAGGATTGACCTTTGTGTTTGTGTTTTTCAGAACCTATTCAAAGATGGAATCACACAGTATCATTACTTTCTGCTTGTTAACTCAGGCTAATCCTTGGAGAAAAAAGTTGAGTTCACTTGCCAAATATTAATCCAGTTATTCTAAATTTTTATGTATCATCTTAAAACTGACTTTTTTATCTTTAGTGAAACAATTTTTACAGGTCTTAGTTTCACAATCATTTCTTAACTAAGATTTTCCTTAATTTAATTTTAACAAATTTGAAATCTTAAAATTTTTTTTAATTGTTGAGATATTGAGGATTGTTAGGTGTCGTTTCAAGATTACTTCAAGCTTGTATCATCTGTATTTAGTTTATCAAAAATGTTTATTTGTAATTGAAATAGAGATAGTAAAATTTTGCTTATTTTAAGTTAAGAAAAATCTTAGTTAAGGACGATTTTGAAACTGGGGCCCGAATTGTAAAACAGTGTGCTACTCCTCTCTGATCTATTTTGGCCCCCAATTGGCCAAGTGGTCAAAAATGCTGACCTTCTCAATATACCTATAAGAATCATGACTTGTGTGTAAAACACCATTTTTCCATGTAATTTTGATTAACACAGTAAGTGATATGTATGAAGTCAGTTTATCATGGAGACAATATTACATTCATGTCAATATCCCAATACATTTGTATTCTGTAATCTTTGATTGCTACTTTAATTGAATATGTATATATTCATATCGTATTTAAATCAAATTTGTCTATTGTTTTCATTAATGCTAGTAATGCAATAAGCTATAATAATATGAATTATTAATGGCAAGATTGAATCAGAATATTAATAGTGTGACAACTTTGACTTGGTTTGCAATTGACTTCTGAACTTGAGACTGAAATGTCTTGTCAATTTGATCAGTATGTGATCTGCTTATGATGAGTTGAGAGTGTATAGTCAAGTGAAATAATGATATGTTATGCCTGCCTCAAGATTCTTTCATTTGTTTGTTGAAGACACTGTGTCTTGAGTTTAAAATGTTTTTAATTTCAATCACAATTATACTTTAGACATTTAAAAGCCAGCTTTTATCTAATCATCACATTTATTACTCTGATGCATTGAGACACTTATTATAAAGTAATAAAGTTGCAGAGGCTGATTTGTAAAGGATACACTCTTTACACACACACAGACACACACATACACACTTTATCATAATTATGACAAAACCTTATTTTTTGTAAATTTTCGACTTTAATCTCAAAGAAAATGTTATCAAATTTGCTATATGATTCTAAAAAAGAAAAAAGAAAAGTAAAAAAAAAAAAAAAGAAAGAAAATGTGTGTTTCAAAAGCTGCTTGAAATACATTTAGGTCAGAGTTATATAAATTATATTTCGATAAATTAGAAATGAAACCAAATCATGCTGGCTTCTGCAATTTTCATATCTGTAGCTTTTAATACAGTTAATATGTATTTAATGAAGATTGATTAAAAAAAAAAAATATATATATATATATATATATATATATATATATATATATATATATATATGTCAGATTTTCTGAACTATAGTTTGGTGAATTTATCTCACCTTTAACCCAGACTGTCAAAATGATAATCACAATTTTATTTTGATTGATTGATGAAAAAATGTTTATCTTAATTGATGTGTGTATCATTCTTTAGGAGGGATGATATTGTTTAATACATTAATATAGGGATAATTGAAGATGTAGCATATTGATGTTGTGTCTCATTAAATAGTATTTTGGGACAGCTTAAAGAAATTTTCTTGGAAACAAAACTGTTATAAGATGGGCCATGCTTTAATAGTTGAAGAGACTTTAACAGCCTTCAGTTCTAAAAGTTAAGTTGAAGTTCAGGGTTCAAACCCTGGTTGGGTCTGACCAAGACATGAAAATATGTAATGTCTGTTCTTTCACCAAGCAGGCAACATTTAGAAATAAAAGTCACTGGGTCCTGTGGAGTAACCTTAAAAACTAATGCCCCATGTCATGGCAGCAGATATAACATATTTAAGAACCCTTCATGCACATTGCCCTGAGTGCACTGCAAGGATCTAAATTTCTACCACTACAACTATAGCTGGTGACGTCTTGATATAAATGATATTATCTTGACTCAAACATTAAATCTATTTCCATCTTTCAATCCTAATAGCCTGGTCCCTTGCACACTGAGTTATAGTGATATGGTTTTTTTTTTGGTTTTTTTTGGTTGATGCAGATAAGTTAATGTTTTTTAGCTTCATATATGTCTATATCCCACAATAAGAAAATGTTTTCTGGGCTACAAAATGCTTTACAGCAAACCACATAACAAACCCAAAAGCAAAGATTTAAATCTCACCATGTGCTAATAGTGAGACCCAAGCATGAGAAAGTTTGCTTGTTTACTTGCAAATGGCCTGTTAATTTTTCCCCTCAGGCACTCTTGTTTTTTTTCTACCATCCACAAACTGATTACCTTGATATGAATGAAAAAACCTTAAGAAGCATCAAACTCCTTGCACTCTATGTTTCAGGTGATCTGCATTTTCAGATTGCTTTGATCACTTAAACAGGCTTTTATCTTTGCAGCCTTTAAATAAGTTAGATAAGCGATCACCATACAATGTTTGATTTAATTGTTCTTCCTTGTGGTAACTGTTTCCAACAGTACCAGAAGTTCAGGGAGTGGAATGGATAATGGGGTTTTACACCTCAGTCAAGATTCTGTCACTAAATATCAAGGGAGTTGGTTCAGGGATAGTCAAAGAAACAAGAGTTGGTAAAGGAAAACTACATACCTTTGGCAAGTTAACTCAAAAATTTTCTCACACACCAGAATGAGCTTGAGTTAGATTTTAACCTATGCACTGAGAAGCACTGTGATCTGAATGTCAGAGCTTTAGAACACTCAGACAACTTAGCATTTTGTCAAGATACCAAATAATTTGATAGATGCTTTATTGTTGAATTTATGTGCTTTTTTCAATTTTGCTCTTTATATTTTCAGGTAATTGGTCACCGTGGTTTCCATAAACAAACAACAGATTGTACAATGATTACTGTGTTTATAAATTCAATGTTGTTTAACCTTATATTCAGCAAAAATGTAAAGGTATGCATTATCATATATATTTCTCTAAATGTCTTTTGAATAAAAAATTCTCTACTGCAGCTCATTGAGTTAAGTGTCTACTCAAATTGTTTGACATCATATTTTCTGTACTTGCCCAAGTCAGAAACTATTACAGACTTAGAAATAGTGAACGACTATTCTTTCATCAATCTCAGATAAGATAGAAGTAATGCAAAAATTATTCCATGGGGTGGTCTTTTAGATTATAAGACCATAGAAGCAATTTCTGTTGTGTTTGTAGATGTAGACTTCAGTGTTGGCCTTGCTGAGCTGCTGAGCAAAGCGATTGTTCTCTGCCTAGGATTAAACCCAGCTAAGGCAGATTCTAGAGTTTAGCAGTTTGATTGCACAAGGTTGTTCAGTTGCCCATATCACTTCACTTTTCTCTTTTATCCCAGAACCAATTGCTATACAAAGAAAAGAATTTTGACAGGTACATGTATAAAACACCATTACTCCACTCTGTAGGTTTGGTGTGAAAAATTTGGTGTTCATAATCATCATCATTTTGTGCATGTATATTACATCTAGCTGCTTGCTGGCATCTCAGTGATGAGTGAAATGATCTTGATTTAGATGTAAAATCCTATTTTATACACTGCTAAAATGAATTCTTTTGAAATTTAATATAGAGCTAGTCTTATCAGAACCATACCTTGAGCAAGTTTCAATTACAATACATGTCGGACATGGCCATTTTGTTAACAAGTCATGGAACTCCAGTTATTATTTATCTATATAAATTGTTTTTTATCATATACATTTCATACAGGCATAAATTTCAGTTACTAGATTTTGCTGATTTTAATTTATCAATAAAATTATCTCACCCTAGATGGTAAATCGTATTTTAATCACTGCATTTCGACAGCTAAGGCTCTCAGTACTTCAGTCCTTTGATAGACAGTATAGTCCTGAAATAAAATAAAAATCCACAAATCAGAGAGTTTTGTCTCACATGAGGGGAGGTATTGATGGCTAGTATGCAGCTGGCAGCTATATTTTTCAAAGGTAAAAAAATGTCGAAAGTCATTTAATCAATCGATAATTTTATTTACATCCATTGCTACCTGCAATTTAGAAAGCATTTGGATTACTGAACTTTTTTTGTGGATTTAATGCTAGCTCTGGACAATCAATTACTGTTAAATTTTTAAATTTTCAATTTTCTTGACTTGTTAATAGCTTAATTTACTTAGTATCAGTTTAAGAACCAATTATTTTTCCAGTTGTCATGAATTTATTTCTCATTATGAAAGAAGAAACATTGATTAGTTTATTTTATAAAAGAGGGAAATAATGAATCAATGAGTGTTTCAATTTAGGATGTTAACTTGATGTAAATGTTCTGATTTTAGAAAGAGAACATCATTTAAACTAATAGAGTTGTATAAGGATTATTGTTTGAACATTTAGCTCAGTGTTCTCATGGATTCTGTATTGGTAACAGTTTTGGCTTTGTTGATTGGTGCTGTTTTTAAATGTACCAAAATAACAGTCAAATTAATTCATTTTTTGGTGTTGATCAAGAAAAAGGCATAATTAATTTTCATTTGAGATAAAACTAAAGCTTATAAAGGAAAAATATTTATATATTTATACAATCATGTGAAAATAAAAACTTTAAATGAGCCAGGGAAAATATTATTTAGGCTGTTGATGTAAGTATGTTTTATATGCTTGCTAATAAATGAGACCATTTGTTGTCTTTTTTCTGTCTCTGAACACTTGTATAATAGACATATAAAGACAATATCCAGACAATATAGAAGGTAAACAGACATATAGACAGTAATCAAACCAAGGTAACCAGATAGTATAGACATAACCAGACCATGGTAACCAGATATATATAGATGGTAACCAGACATATATAGATGGTAACCAGACATATATAGATGGTAACCAGACCATGGTAACTAAACATATATAGATGGTAACCAGACATATATAGATGGTAACCAGACCATGGTAACCAGACATATATAGACAGTAACCAGACCATGGTAACTAGACATATATAGACAGTAACCAGACCATGGTAACCAGACATATATAGATGGTAACCAGACAATGGTAACCAGACATATATAGACGGTAACCAGACCATGGTAACCAGACATATAAATTGTAACCAGACAATGGTAACCAGACATATATAGATGGTAACCAGACATATATAGATGGTAACCAGACCATGGTAACTAGACATATAAATTGTAACCAGACAATGGTAACCAGACATATATAGACGGTAACCAGACCATGGTAACCAGACATATATAGACAGTAACCAGGCCATGGTAATCAGACATATATAGATGGTTACCAGACCAAGGCAACCAGGCATGCATATACAGTAATCAAAACATGGTAAGACATATAAAGACGGTAACTAAAACCATTGTAACCAGACTATATAGATGGTAACCAGACTTGAGTAATCAGACAAAATAGGTGGTAAACTAAGATTTTTTGAAATTTATCATACAGCCAGCCTTATGAGAATAATACCTTTGGCAAGTTTCAGTTACAATAGATGTCATACATGGCCATTTTATTAATAAGTTACATCATGTTATTCAATTGATCTAATGCCAATGTGAAGTGACTTGAGTATAATGTACTACCGATGGTTAACTTGTGCCATTGATTGTTTGATTGAAAGATGTCTGGGTTTGATTTGCTTACTGGAAATCAGATCATAATACTGCTCAATTAACAGCAGAAATAAGATATTGTCTGTTTTTACTTTATAGATGATTTTGTCATATTGTATTTATGTAAGCTAAAAAATTGGTTTTATGTCCCAGTCAAGAATATGTCACTTATATCTTGATGTCATCAGACATAGGTGAATGAACAGAAAATTTTACCTTTGCCATGCCCTCAGGGCAATGTGCAGGAAAGGTTCTGTAGCCTGCCATGCCAAACGTAACATGGGGCATCAGTTTTTAAGGTCTTCTATGAAGGACACTGTAACTTTCATTTCTAAATGCCCAGTGCTTGAACAGTCACTACCTATTTTAAAGTCTTGATCAGACCCAACCGGGGTTAAAAACTCTGACCTCCCACATACAAAGCGAGCACTCTATCAACTGAGCCACTGTAATGGTATAAATGGTAAGGTTTAAATACATTTAGGGAACATTACAGTTCTTCTATCACTTTTTCTCTTGTCAATATTATAAGTGTATTTAGTTTGTATACCCCACCATGTATGGTGGGGCCTTGTTTGCCATTTTATCTCAAGTGCATGATGCTTGTGCTTTACAAGAACCTCGATCTTTTTATGAGAAGTCAACAAGCTTTCTTCTTAGTCTATAAGACATTGCATGCTTTAGACCACTTGACCAACACTTGACCAGCAAGTGTTCTGAGTGTTGGAATAGGAATTGGGCTGAGTGACTTTGTTGTAAAAGAAGAGAAATTAAGTGGTAAAGAATAATTTGTTGTTTATTTCTTGTCTGAAACTTTTGTGTTCTTATAGGAGTGAAGCAGAGATGTAAATGGTGTTCACCCTAGTAAAGATTTTGTTTTATATTTATCAAGGCAGTCAGTTTGGATTAAATTTGTACCTTGAGAAATCACGTCTATCTTTAAAAACTTAGATGACAAGCTTTTACACACTATTGCCTAAGTGAGATTTTCACACAAAAAAGTGAGAAGCAATATGTGGCTGTAAGCTTATGCTTTAGTAACCAAGGCTTTTTCAGTCTCATTGGGATTAATGCATTTAACAGGCCAAAGACCTTCATTTCTTTGTATCATTTCTAGGAAAAGTGAATGAACTTTTATTCATGAAAACAGTATCAAATTAATGGTTTTTAATCAATATTTTTACATGATGCTTCATCTTTTCTGATACCTATATTATCTATTCTTTATTCATAATTACATAAAAAATGTTTAAGACGTTACTGAAGATAAGATGTCTTATGAATACATTGCCTTCAAAATCAGCATAGTGTAAAATATAGACAGATAAAGCTGGATTATCGGTCTTGTCTTTTTGTTTGGATTGGAGTAGAGAAATGATGTTTAATGCTCCTGGATTAGTGAGTTAAGATTTTTTAGCTGCTATTGAGGTAGTTTTTCTTTGTCTGGACTGTTGAATTTATCTACGGGATGGACTTTGATTTAAATTTTGGAATTGTTGGACTGAACTCTTGCATGACAGTCATTGATCAGACTATTGAATTGTATATTTCATCAGAAATCATGGATTATAAAGACTCTTTATTAGTAGGTCTAAACCATCAAAAACTTTCATCAAAGTTATTTTAGACTATCAAAACTTTAATAAAACAATGGTCAAAACCTTTCACAACTTTGATTGGCATACTTTTGATTAAAACTGACATTTTCCAACTTTTTCTAAATCTTTGATTAAAGTTGATGGAATTTTTATTAATGACAATATAAGCCTAACTAGGTCATGTCTTAAAAGTGACAAGCATACTAAAGTCAAATAGATAAGCTGCTCTCATGAAAGCAGTAGAGCAGCATCTTTAAAACAAATTTTAAGAAGATTTAAATGATTTTAAAAGACTACTTTTAAGACAATTTAATTTTAAATTAAAATGTTAATTTTATTACTGCTATTTTAATTTTAAATAGTTAATAAACATAGGTGTTAGACTCAGTAAGCATTTACAGGAAACTTTGATCAAAGCTCTCTATCAAATATTTGTGGTTGTAAGGTATTGTTGCAAGAACCTGAAACAAATACCATTTTTACTTTAATAGTTTACCATTATAATTATTTTATTTTGCTTGAAAATTGTGAGGAATGACATTAGTAAGTTATGTTAAACATATAGTTTAAATTGCTGATTAAATTTTTTTAATGTAGCACTTGTTCAGACAAGAGACTTGCATTTTTGAGATTTCTTTTTTCTCTTTTTTTCATTATATAATTCATATTGAAATTTCCTTCATAATTTCCATGGCAGTCAAGGACGCTGTTTTAGTATGGGATGTACAAGGTATGTTACAAGCATGTTGATAATGATATGATAAATAGATGTATCAGTGTGTCATCAATGTACTCAAAGAATCTGTAAGTTGCCTCATATATTTGAATGGCAACAGTTTGTTTTTAAAGCTAAAACTTTTAAAGGCCAAAACCAAAAAAAAGTTTGTTTCACTTTTACCTTTCAGCAAAATATGATTGGTTTTATATATAGGGGAGAATTCATGACATCAACAAATCATATCTTAAATTGCATTAAAAACGTTAGTGTATGCAGAAGCAAACTTTTCTTGGCCTACATTGTACCTTTTTATCTGTCTTAAAGCTATTTGTCAATAATAATCATGTATTTAAATGAATCACTCATTGTGGAGAAAAAAAAAAACTTGCTTTATTGCTAAAATAAAACCAGAGATTTTAAGCTTTTAAATAATTGCATGGTAAGTATTTGTTCATTAAACTTTTTAGGACCATTTAGTATTTTTAAAAATGTTTAAATTATTTATCTTGTCTATTTTTAATTTTTTTCAGAATTTTTTTTTAAATTTGTGTATTAAAAAGCTTAAAAAGAATTAATATGATATTTAGTTAATCCTAATTGCAAGTTTGAATTATTGAAAAAAGCAAAAAGAAACAAATTTACATGGTATTTTATTAATTAACATAATAAAATTTGTATTCAAATATTCTACAATTTTGCTTTTTGGTGCACTAAATTATAAACATATCACCATTATGTATTGTGTTAAATATTGATAATCAATATTTTATTGATACATTGATGATACATTGATGATACATTGATACTGAAATGATACCTTAATCTTTTGCATGCAATATCTCATTTTCTTGCACCTTACTTATAGATTATCTATAAAAAAACAGCCTTTTCTGAAAATCTGTCAATCAAATTGGCTTACATTCTTATTTTTATCTTAGATCTTTTATCAATAAATTCATAGGTGTTTTGGTATATATTTGCTTTTTGGCGTGATGTCATATAAAGAGACTTTTTATAATGACGTAATGTTAACAGTGTAATGCGTGGGTACAAATAAAAGATTTTTAAAAAATTGCATAATTTATGTATTTTGTGGTGCAAGAAAAATAAAATCAGTCACTACTTGAATCAGGTGCCAGATAGGGGTATCTCAATCCTTTTTCTATTATTTTTGCTCCAGAACTCAACAAGTCTTATTCTGGAGCAAATTAATACACAAGAACTTTGTTGAGATTCCCCTATATGAGGCACCACAAAATGATGATAGATTATATTAGTCTGTAATATAATGATAGATTCTATTAGTCTGCGATTCACCTGAATAGATCTCATAAACTTCTGTCTGTTTGGTAGCTGTTGTCTTGTTGTCTTATGATCTTTTGTTCTTGTCTTGTCTTGCCTTCATTGTTGTCTTATTTCCTTCTTGTCTTAATTCTTGTCTTAATTCTTGTCTTATTTCCTATTTGTCTCAATTCTTGTCTTATGGAGTTAATAGTGATTAGAAGATTGATATTGTTTTTTTTTTTCATTTTGAAGAACCTGATATTTTTTATATACAGTACCATAGTTCCCTTTTTATATTATTTGTCCTCAAATAATAATAATAATCATAAATACCACTTTAACTCTTTTTAAAGAATGTTGATGCAAAATGAAATTTCAACCAACCAAAAAGATGTTTTTATCATTCAATTCTGCATGTTGCATGTTTCTATGGTAAACAATACTACAATTAAAACACTGCTGTAAATGGATATTTGATTTTAGTCTCTAATTTTAAAATTTGCAATAAAGCAATTACAAATTAAAAATTTGTTGTATTCACTGATGTAAGAGTGACCTCCCTTTAGAGAACCCTCATAAGATAGAGAGTACTAGTACTGTACATAATAAGATGTTGTAGACCTTTATTTTCTTTATCAAATTTAGTTACAATTATCAGAGATAGACCTAGCAATCAGTTTCAGTACATAGTCACTCAGTGTAATAACATCCTTGGAATTTTAGACTTTGAAATAAATTTTTATGTCAGTTAATAGTGCTACAAAACTTTTTTAAAAACTTTTTCTTGGAATGTTTATTTTTATTACTACTGTTTCTTATTCATTGTCCTAAGCTTTCTATATACCTGAACTATTTCATATGAATTAATGAGGATGGGAAATGTCTTATTTTTTCAAATACCCTTTTTATCACATTGTGGCAGTGGAAATCTAATTCAATGAGGGTTTATTTAACTTGAAGGCCTGCAGGCTCTAGTTTCACAATCATTCATAAACTAAGTTTTCCTTAACTAAAATTAAACAAATTTTGGCAATCAATATTGGAATTACAGACAACAATTTTTGTCAAAACTAAATGCAGACATTTCAAGCTGAAAGTGGTCCTCAAAATGATACCTTTAATTTTTCTGTATTTTAAAAATATATTGAATTTTTAAGATTTTAAATTTTCCAGATTTTTGTTAAGGAAAATCATAGCTAAAAAACTTGGCCTGTTAGATAAAGGTGAAGTATCAGGTCATTGATAACTTAATTTCACGTCTAAATTTTCAAAACAATGTACCATATTATTATTTAGTCCCCGCTCTCTTCTCAGCATTGGTGATTTTGATCATGCTATCATATAATTGAATATAAACTAGAGTTCTACTGTGATAACTTGATCAATACTATACAGGTATAGATTCTAATATCATGGGATTTTTAGTTACCAACCTCTATATTTCAAACTCTCCTGAGGTTTAAAATATATGATACAGTGATTGGTAACATAACGTTGATTTTTTTTTTTTTTTTTTTTTTTTTTTTTTTTTTTTTGACGTCATTTTAAATGTCATTATCATCTAATAACAGTCATCTGACCAACACTTACATTCAGTAATTAATCCTTCAGAGATTTTCTGCAGGCGTAGGAATTTTTCGTAAATTGTTTCTGATTAGTACTCTACTGCAGCTGCCATCAGCATTTCATGTTCGTTCTGTTGCTATAGAGTATGTCCTCAGTATTCTGTGGGTGTAAAAAAGAAGAAAAACACAAACTGACAACACATTTATATTCCATTTTACTTCAGTCATACCTATATTTGAGAATTGAAAATTCTGATCTTCATTGTAAACTACCAAAATTTTTTTTTTTTTTTTTTTTTTTTTTTTTTTGTGATACATATATAGAATTTTCATGTATGTGTATATGTTGATTTGACTGTTTGATATTGAACATGTGGTGTTTTTGTGTATTTGTGTTCTGGTGATATAAAATATGCATGTCCTACATATTATTGTTCTTATTGTTTTATTGTTGTTTAACATCGCATCAGCAAATTTTCAGCTATTCACGACAAGAACAAGGATATTTATCTCTATGGATTAATCTGAGAACAACGTCATGTATGCAGGAGCTGTGCAAGTGTGTATTATGGTCTGCCAGGTACTTGCTCACTGAGTAAATATGCCACAGAGAAGCATACTATGAATGACCGGGCGGGGGACCGAACCTATAAACTCCTGCTCTTGAGGCAGTTTCCTCTATATTACATTAGGATGTAAAATCAAATGATAGTAAAACTTGTTAAACTGAAAGCCTACAAGATAAAAGGTTCTGTTTAAGAGGACCAATATGTAGTTTCTGTCTTTACTTGTAAAAAAAAAAAAAAAAATTAAATAATTTTTATTTTATTTCAATTTATATTTTTTGCATTTTTGACAGCAAATACATTCAGATTTGGAGCTTATTTGTTTAAGGTATAATTTGCAATACATGTATCCAAATCTTATAATGTTCACCAGGAAAGGTTATGTTCACATTCTAAACATTTTGTCATCTTTCCATATTCAAAAATGTTTGTCATCTTTCCTTGTTCATTTTCAATATTTACATTTACTAATTCAGAAGACTTGAGTAAATTCTTGGGGGTCTCTTAAATAATAAAATAATCTATTTTCCTAGGTTAGTTGTTTGGTTTAACATTGTTTGACATCACATCAGGGATTTTTCATTGATTTATGACAAAACATTTTTTTTTTAAATCTCCAAAATTAGTCTTAACACAAGTTTTTGTGATGCATGAGTGTGCAGGTGTTTATGATTTACAATGCACTAGTGCACACTTATTGCAACCTTTATAGTGCAAGTACACTTGCCCACAATGCTGCAGATAATCAATGCATGGAACTTGGTTCATTAAACCTGGCACTTAGCCAACAAGTACAGGATGACTGGGGACAAACCCACAGCTAGAAAGGTCTTGAATTTGAAGGCTAATGCCTTTAATTCTCAACAACCACAACCACTATTTCTGTTAGGATATACACAGGCTAAATATTAGAAAATGTGTAACATACTGAATTGATTATCCCATTAAAACTGCAACAGTATTCATGCATTTTTCAGAGAATGTTTTAGATCCAAAATAAAAATGAATCATCATTGAACCAGTGTCATAAGTATATTTATTAAACATCTTAATACATAATCTATAATACAATTTACCTTAGCTCATCAAAGCGTAAGTCCATTCCATATACTGCGGACAGCGACAGCGTTGATCTGAAAATGGCAGGACAAAATTTTCTAACATCACAGTTTCCAGCCATGAATTCTCAACAGAGGATTGGAGGAGACCAGTCACAAAGCAGGAAAAAGGTGGGCCTAAAACCAGGAAGATCGCTTATGGACTGGATAAGACTGGGAAAAAGTGGTGTGGATTTGACAGGAGTTGGAGGTAAAGTTCAAGAGGTCACTCAGGAAGAACTGGCCAAGCATAACACAGAAAATGATTCCTGGATCTCATTAAGAGGTAGGTGGTATTAGAAAAATTGTTTGATGGATTTCATGAAAATCCATTTGTCTTTTTTTTTTTTTTTTTTTTTTTTTTTAAAAAAAAGACTTTGATGATATCAGTGGCAATAATGTAATACAAATTAAGGCCATTGTTGTTGGGAAATTTTATTGAATAATTGTTTTTAGAAATGAATCTCTAAAATGTTAAAATAGAATAATTACATCTCTCAAATTATGTTTTTAACAAAATTTATTTAATTGATTTCATGTATAATTCAAATTTGAAAAAAATATATTAGATTCATCCTTGCCACATGTTAAAAAAACTATTAAGGGCCTAATGCAGGGTTCAGAAACAGGAATTAACACTTTTCAGGGGTCTTTGGTCTGTTTTATTTGTGAGAAGATCAGTGTTTGAAGTTGATGTAAGTTAGTCAACAATAATGCCATATAATGCATGCAGAACATGTTCTATCAATTATTACTAAGAGCACAAATGTATTTTGTTAATTAAAAAAAAAAGAGAAAAAAAAAAAAAACAAAAAAAACAAAACAAAACAATACCAAGGAAATTGTAAAACCAGATTAGGTCTTCAGGTTTGTCAGTTTAGACTGGTTAAACTAATTATTTAAAGTTTAATTAATTATGGAACCATCTACAAATATTGAAGACTTTTTTAAACTCTAAAGAATAATTATTACCTTTATTGTTGTAAATAATTTTGATATAAGACACCAACAAAACTATTTTCATGATTTCAATTGCAAATACATCATGAATAATAACAGATCGAGTTTAATGTATAAACTCTATTTGTTGGGAGTGCTAGTTGTAAGTTCCATACCAATGCATTAATTTCATTGATATTTTTGTAGTCTTAAGAGCAACAAGCTAGAATGAAATAATTTGATTTAATTTTCCAGTCATTTTTACTCCGGTTCATTTATTGGGTAATTGATGTTTGGACTTTTGTATTACAGGTTTTTTTTCTGTTTACTTTATAATCTCATATGGGTAGAAACATTTTTGTTGTCTCTTTTCTTCTGTATTAGAACTTTTTTTCAGTAACAGAAAGTGTTTTTTAAGTGTGTGTGATTTTAAAAGTGGAGTGCAAATGTTTTATGTCTCGGTGCCGCACGTTAAGGAACCTTTCCGCTCATTGCCCTAAGCACACTGCAAAGGTAAAAATTTCTGTCACTTCACCTACAGCTGGTGACATCTCAATACAAGTGAAATATTCCTGACAGGGACATAAAATCCCATTAAATCAATCAATTAATCTTGGTCAAGATTTATTCCTAAACACAGAGACGTTCAGGTCTGGGATATTTTATAAGTGTCCTGAGGGACCACCATCTTTCATCAAGAAAACCGACAAAATTTTCTTGCAACAGGATCAAATTTGATTTGATTTAATGGGGTTTTATGTCCCAGTTAAGAATATTTCACTTATATCAACATGCCACCAGCTATAGGTGAAGTGGCAGAAATTTTGTCCTTTGCAGTATGCTTAATTGTAAAATTGTAATCTTCATAATTTTGTTGATTGTCAAGATATTCAGGATTTTAAGATGTCATTTGGAAGATATTTTCAATTTCATTAAATCAGTGTTTAGTAATTCAAAATTTTTTTTGGTAGTTACAAAAGCAATTGACAAAATTTGTCAGATTTAATTTAAGAAAATAAAGGAAAGAATGTGAAACTTAAGACTCAGGCATCCTAAATATTAGTGAAAAGAGGTCATAAGACATCATACTCCACTCAACTGCAATGGATCTGAAATGTCCTAATAAAGTTGTTCAGACAGAATCATAGTTTATCCAGGGTTTAATTTCATCAAGATTCACTGTACTTTGATGAAATCTTTTTTATTGAAATAAAACTTTTAAGATTTTTTACTGTTTATATTTTTACAGGGAAGGTATATAATGTGTCTCAGTATATGGAATATCACCCTGGTGGTATAGATGAATTAATGAGAGGTTCTGGAATAGATGCCACACAGTTATTTGATGAGGTTAGTACATATATATGTGTGGGTGAGGGAGAGAGAAGGAGATGGGTATATGTATCACCCTGGAGATATAGATAAATTAATAAAAGGTATGGAATAGACATACACAGTCATTTGATGAAGATAGTTCTTGTGATTATGTGACATTGTACTGGGGTTGCACTTGTGTGTGTGGTAGGGGGAGGGGATTAACATCCCAATGACTTAGATGTATTAATGAGAAATTATAGAATACCTGCTATATATTTGCAGAGGAATATGTTGTTACTTTTTATAATAAATTCTTGATCATGAATAATAAAAAATAGCTATTAACAAATAATGCATTACATAACAGTATTAATCGTAAGATTTTTTTGACAATGCATCAGAACAAAATCTTTTATTCCTCTTTAACATATTGATTTGTAAAATCAGCAGTGTTTACATGGGACTGATTATAGACAATATGCTTCATGTTAGTGTTATTGGCAGATATTGCTAAATGGCAATGTACTAAGTATTCTTATTAAAGGAGTTGTGAGTTTTCTGTCTACACTTGGGTTCTTTGAATACTATGTTTAAAACGTTCACAAATCCATAACAGGCATGGTAATTTTGATTGGGACTTGAAAACAACCTGTTTACTCAAGAAAATGCATAAATTATACATTATGCATTTACAGACTAAAACACACTTTCACTATTTTTGTTGGAAGAGTGCTTGTTTCCAATGTGGAAGATCAGGGTTCAAACCCTGACCAAGACTTGATTATTGGTAGTGACTGTTCTCTCACCAAGCATTTGGCATGAAGAAATGAAAGCAAAGAATTCTTTGGAGAAGATTATAAACACCAATGCACTGTGTCATGGCAGGCATGGCATTTGCACATTGCCGTAAATGCATTGCAAGGTCATAATTTCTGCTACTACACCTACAGCTGGTGGTGTCCTGATATATGTTAAATATATTTGATCGGGACATAAAACCCCATTGAATCAATCAATCAATCTTGTTTATGGCATTTCTTATTCCTTTAACAGTGCTATAACTTGTTCCTACCTAGCATATACACAAGATATTTTGTATGCTCAGCAATATAGCTGTGTTAACTTTTAAAGTTGAAGGTCAGATACAAAGCCTTATAATTAATTACTATTTGTTAGTTGTTTCAATATTGACTTATTTATTGATGTCTGAGGATGTCAGTATTGGCTGGAGGCTAAGCCAATATGTCACCTGATTTGACTTAGTATTCTGTGTGTAATTTCTGAACACCCACATGAAGTTATTGATATCAATATTTACATATTGTCCTCTTGTATTTCATTAGATTAATATATTCATTCTTTTTCAGTATACATAAATGAATAATATCTTAACCTAAATAGGTTATATTTATTTTGTTTTATTGCCCTATATGTTTGTGTTTGTTTCGAAAGATTTTTTTTCCATTGATTCTATAAAGGTTAAATGAATGTTTCTTTCTCATTGGAATAAATGGATTTTGGACCATTTTCCTAAATGTCAAGCTGCCAAGCATTTTGTTAGTAAATCTATAAGCTTTAATAGAATTTGAGTCTATATTTACAAATAAGTTGTTTGGTTCGTCTGAACTGAATTCAATCAATTTTACTGATTTTTTATCTAAGGTTTATTTTTAGTTATCTTAAACCTTTAACAGTCTTAGAAATGTAATATTTTGAAATTATCTCCAAAAATGTAATATTTTTGAAATTATCTCCAGAAATGTGATAGTTTGAAATTATCTCCAAGGAAAAATTGATATTTGCAGCTTTCACGGTCTTTTTTTATGTCAACAAATCTAAGATAAAAACTGAAATCTTAAAACCTGTAGCCTTTAGGCTCAATATAGATTCTTATTTTAGTCTTTACATTATCGTCAATATTGTCATGTTGCCTCTATTAGATTACAACTATATTAGAACTAATTTGACCTAAAATCATCGTCTGACCATGACTACCTTACTGCCATCTTATAGTCATGTAAGATCAACTGATCTTAATCTTGTTGCTATGTTACTTCTGAATTCTTTTGTTTTTTTAGACCTCTGTGACCATGTGGTCTAAAGCTAGCCCTTACAGGACACAGCACCACTCGCCGCCTTAAAAGTCAAATCCTACTTGGTCAGATTCTAGTGTGAAGAAGTTTGTTGTTACCCTTACCAAATAAAAGTTGTTTTCTCAGGGTATTCCAGTTTCCTCCATCACTATCCCAGAACTGCTAACCACCTAAATATAAGTGAAAGAATCTTCACTGAGGTGTAAAACATTATTCTACTTTACTCCTTTGTTGTTCTTTGATTGGGTAATTTTTTTAGGGTCATCATTTACTATGGTTGGAATAACATTTCCTTTTAGCTTTAATAAATTGAATTTCTGTCTGAGAAGATAGAGCAGTAAATTGACATTTACATCAGAAATACCTAAAACAGATCTCTTTACAATATACTGTAATGTGATAATGACATATTGTCTAACCTTGATTATTAAAGTTGAACGTTCTGTTCATACCATTCTGTTCATACAAATTGAAAATTTTAGTAAGTTTAAGTAAGTTAATTGAAGACCTTTTTTGTTCATTAATGGGTTTTTGAAAAGTATTTTGTTACGCAGAACACATGCAACATATTAATTAAGTCCAATCTGTCAAGGATGTAATAGTTCTCATTGAAATACTAATAGCAGTAATTTATATTTCATGTTACAAAATTTCTGTTATTTGCCCTATATCTGAACTTAAAATGAATCAAGGTAATCATATGTTTTGAGTTGGTGGAATTCTGGAATTTATTGATTTGAATCATTACCATTAGTGTGTAAGTGTATGATGATTTATGTGTCCAGAATTTGGATTGTGCACATGGGCTACGTTGTTTTTTTTTTTTTTTTGACAGACAACAGGCAAATTTTCATGGTTAAGATTTGTTGGCTTGCTAAAACTCGATTTTTAATAACGCTTCCAAGATAGGTGGGGGCTACTTTGATTGAGACTTGGTCTATTTGGAGTTTTCTGTTCTTGTTTCAGTACAGTACAAAGTTTGAAATAATTGGTTAATTTTCTAGTTATCAACAGTTCTTGTTTAAATAATCTTGAAAGCAAATGAATAAATCAATGTTACGTCCTCGTTCCTTGGAAATAATAGACTGATAATTGAGTAGAAGATTGTCTAATGTTGATGATCTTAATTATGATAAACAGTTTGATAGCCTTTTAAATTGACAGTTAAATGATTAACCTAATGCATTCTAATGTTATTTTCTAAGTTAAGTAAAGTAATTCGCTTAAGTCAAAACATTATCTTCTAAGATGAATGTGTAAACTGTGTTTTCAATGTTGTTCCTTGTTGAAAGGGCAATCAGTCTGACTAATATGGAATCCACTTCCAATGTCCAAAACATTGGGTTTTTTTATTTAAAAAATGAAGCAAATTACTCAAGTTAGCGCTTTATTCAGTTTGTCTTAAAATTTTTATGGCAATTATATGTTCTTAATTATCAAATTGCATCAGTAGGCCTTGGTGACTTATTGGTTTAAGCATGCACCTTCAGATCACAGTGCCTTCCACAGCATGAGCTCTAACCTGATTTTGTTAGGTCTATATGCGAGAAATTTTGTCAGTTTGCTTGCCATAAGTTGTTTTTCTCTAGGTATTGGCCACTGCAGTAGCTCACTTGGTAGAGTGCTTGTTCTGTAAGTGGAAGGTCTTGGGTTTGAACCCCAGCCAGGTCTGACCCAAGACTTGAAAGTGGGTAGTGACTGTTCTTTCGCCAAGCACTTGTCATTAAGAAATGAAAGTCGTGGTTCTTTTGGATGGGAACTTAAAATAAACGAGGTCCCGTGTCATGGCAGGCATGGCACGATAAAGAACCCTGCTGTATTATGCCATCAGCGCAATGCACAGGCAAAATTTCTGCACTTTCGCCTATAGCTGGCGGCGTCTCAATATAAGTGAAATATTCTTGACTGGGACGTTAAACACCATTACTCAGCTCAGCTCTCTAGGTATTGCTGTGTATTATTCTGGGATAGGATTGTAGTCTTTTTAGCATGTCTATCACATGCCAATGTTTTTAGACCCGACTGTCGCAGACAAAAAAAAAAAAAGACCAAAAAGTGTTTTCAACCATATCTGTGTAGGGAAAGTGCAACTTCGTGGATAGTGGGAATGATGTCATGTTCTATGGTGAAAAAAGTAAATGTTCATGTTCATTGGAAAGGATCATTGATGTCATGTTCCATGGTGAAAAAAAGTGAATGTATGTGTTCATTTTGGAAATGATGTCATGTTCCAGGATGAAAAATTGAATGTCCATGTTGAGCAAAATGATGCCATGTTCCAGGGTGAAAAAGTGATTGTCTGCTTTCAGTGGAAATGATGCCATGTTCCAGGATGAAAAAAAGTTAATATCCATGTTCAGTGAAAATGATAACATGTATCAGGGGGAAAAAAGTGGATGCTGCTTTGTTTCATGGTTAGAAAAGTTGGCTTTTATTCCAAAATTATACTTATGTAGCATATTATATGGTGTCTTTAACTCCTAGAAAGTAAATAAATGAAATGAGAAAATAATATATGATAGGATTAGAGTATGTAGGTTTATCAAACCTTGAAATTCTTTAATAATACTTTCAGCTTTAAAAGCTATGCTATCAGACTCCTTATTGGAATACATGTATATAAATCTGTGAATATTGATATTGTCTGTAAGCAATGTTGCCTCAAGGAAAGATTTTATAGGATTTCTTATAATCTGTGGTTATGTCACAGTTCTGACTAAATGATAGCTTTCTTGTCTAATATAGAATAGATTTACTCACTGGTGTTTATATAAGCTAACTGGAGAAAACTATGAAGGCAGAAACATTATTAGTTTTAAAGCTTCTACTGTAAATATTGCCTACCAACTGTTACTATTATATTTTCCTGAGTTAATGATGGCTTAGAGGTACAGCATCTGCCTCAAGTGCAGGAGGATGTTGGTGCTAACCTGGGCTAGGTCATGCATAAAATTCAAAAAAAAAGTTGAGCTCCTGCTGCCTCATTTGTTGCTCAGCATGAAGAGGACAAAGTATCACATCTAGTTTACCTGTTTTCAGGACAGTATGACTGGGGGAGTACTGTGCTTATCTGGGGCATAATGACCCAGTGAGCTAGCAAGTTAAAGTTGTCCTCATTGTGTGTTTGTTCAAACTTACAGATCTCATGCATACAGAAACTTGTTCTTAGAATAATCTATAGGAACAAGTCTTAAATGTTTTCATTATCAAAACCCAATATATTGCTGATGTGATGTTAGACAACATTAAAACTGTTCCAACAGGTAACTTTTGTTTTACATCATATGCCGGTAATGTATGCAATTGGATTTTTTTCCCAAGTCTTTTACTAAGTCATGCCATGTTACAACAATATTATAACATAAATAGCTAGTTTGCTACATAACAATAAACACATGTATTCGTTATTTTGTAATCATTGGTTCTATTATTTGTTTATATTATCTTGTTTTGGCAGTTATATCATTGACTTGTATTATATTCTTCATTGAATTGTCTGTTCCTAAAGTACATCTTTTTTTTTTTTATTTGGGAATTTATTTGTATTAATAGAAATCTTAATAGAAAATATATATATAGGTATATGTCTATAGTAAGTTAGTAGCAAAAATACTTATATATTAATTTTATTGTTTGACTTCATATACAAGATTTTGTCAGTACAAAGGATTTCCATAAAGACTTTTTTACTGCCTTTTTTGTATGCGATATGAATCTATTTGACCTGGTACCATAACTGGCACACAGACTAGACTTCCCTTGGGCGATTTCTGGATTATTTTCATTACATCTGTTGAAGACCCTTTAAACCAAATAGAAATGATATAGTTTTAATATTTGCAGTATATGGATGTTTGGTGCCCTGAAGTATTACCTTACGTCCTCAAGTATATATATAGAGAGAGATTGATTTTGTGAATGTTGAGCACTGAGCAATAACAGTTTACAATGAACCAGTCAAGTTATTTTTTCTAGCAGTTACTATTGTAGAATTTGCGTGTAGAAGGATACTGAAAATTAAAATTAGGTTGCTCAATTGCTGCGATAAAAAGTAATAATTATCTCACTAACAATTGTAAATAATGAAATATTGTTTGAATGTTTAAAGTAATGTTTTCATTTAAACTTTAATTGTAGAATATTTTTAATTTAATTTTTACTGTTACTATTTCTCCAAGCAATTAGGGGTTTGTAATGGGTCATAAAATTCTTGATGAATTCTGCTATAATGTGTACTTTTGAAGGACTTGTTCTAGTAATTGAATTTGATTTATTATTCCATCAAATAAAAGGAGGGGGGGCTTTCTTTTTATTTTCCCAAGAACAGGAACATTTATTAACCATGTCCATTCATGTGCCAAATTTGTGACATTGCCTTGGACATTGCAATCATGTTGATGTTTCCTATGGCAGGTGATGCAACAGTTGTATTGAAAACTATAATGATATAGATTGTCAAAAAAAAATAAGAGCCTTTTTAAGATTCTATCTCTTATAAGAAATTTTATTATATGTTTAAAGTTTTTTTTGTTAAATGTTGTTTTACATCACAACAGGATTTTTCAACTATTCCAGACAGACGATTTTTATTTATCATGATAGGTTTAATCCTAACACAAGTTTGAGTGGATGTTCAAGTGTTTCTGATCTGCATTGTACAAGTGCTCATTTATGGCCACCATTAGTGTGCTAGTATATTTGCCTGCTTTGTCACAGATAAACATTACAGACCTCACAGTCCATTAAACTTGTACTGAACTAACAAGTATGGGCCTAAACAAGGACTGGGGTTGAACACATATTGGTGAGATGCCTTGAATTATAAGGCTAGTACATTAACCACTTGGCTACTGCAGCCCCTAATATTGGATCTGATTTCCATTTTGGTCATAAAGAAATAAGTTTGCACAGTATATATACAGGTCAATGTCCCAAACTAAAATCTTGATCCAGTTCTTTACTTACCTATACAAAGTGTTAGTATAAGTGGAGTTATGGAGATTTCTGCTCTTGTCAAGATTTTTTCACTTGTATAGATGTGGTCAGTCAAAAGATGGTGGAAGACTTCAGAGTTTTCACAGAAAATTGTTTGGACCATTGGCAGGCAGATAAACAGTTTTTCCAATAAGATCTGCTCCTGATGAGATTCAAACCTAGATAGTGAGAGGTGATGCAATCTGTAGACTAGTGCTTTAGCCCACTTGGCAGCCTTGTCTGAATTGCCTCTGACCCTAGCACACATTATGCCTAATGGATGTGTCTAGAAATTGGTCCGAATTCTCAAATCAGCAGTGATGACATCTTTAAATATATACATATTTTGGAAGAAAAAACATTCCTCTATTGATCGAGGTTAACTTTTCCTCAGTTCCATGTACATTTCCACTATGGAGTGAAATGACGCAGCACCCCTTCTGTCACCAGTTACTTACTTACCTAGTCCTCTCGTGCTGTTTAGCACATAAGGCCGTCACCAGAGACTTCCATGCTGGCCTATCTTGTGTCCATCTTGGATCTGTCCCCATGTCCATTTGTTTTCTTTTATCTCTTTCTCTACAGATCTTTTCCATGTTTCTTTTGGTCTTCCTCTCTTTCTCTTGCCAGATGGTGTCCATCTCAATGCAACCCTTGGGATGGAGGTTAGGTGCATTCTGCATATATGTCCTATCCACAGCCATTTTCTTTTCTTTATAACTTGGGATCTGTCACCAGTTGGTATCTGAAAAATCCTGGGTTTTTTATATAGAAAATGTTCTGACCCTTTACACAGCTGTTATGTGTGTTAGGGACAAAGGAAATTCGGACTATTGGCAGCCAAGCCTCCAAAATAAGTGCTAGGAATAAAGCTAATGCATGCATCTTCTGTCTTTAAAGATTTTGCTTGAATAAATGTGTATGCCAGCTATTATATTCTTCAGACAGATTTTTTTAATAGATTAACACATACTTATATTTCCATTTTTCTTTAATTAATAGTAAATGTTAATTTGTTACAGGTTCACAAATGGGTTAACTTTGAATCCATGTTAGAAAAATGTTACGTGGGAAAATTAAAAGCAATAACACCAGTCCATAAAAGAGGTAATATATATTTTATGATTTTTCAGCATGATTCCTTGTGAAAAATGACATTTTAAGAAATGCTCTCTGTCCTCGGATGACTCAGATGAGTCTGTGGATAGACTCAACCTTGTAACACTGGCATGGGATTTTGAGTAGAAAGAATTGAAATGGAGTAAAGGTATTTTATGCTCCAGTGAAAAGTATTTTATCTATACATCAAGTGGTGTTTTATGCCCCAGTGACGAGTATTTTATTTACAGATCAAGACAGTCTGTTCTTAGTTGGTAGAGCAAACCTGAGTTACTTACCTTAAGCATGGAAAGTTACTTCATAAATTGGAATCAAACCTACCAGTTGATAGTTGGGGGGGGGGGGTAGAAGTCAAAGGCTGACTTGGCTCTTTGCAAAATAGAGCTATTAAGTAATTGTTTAAGAATTGTCTTGCAGATAAATTTAAAAAAAGTTGAGACCCATTGTCTCAGTGCAAAGGCTTAGTGGCAAATATTGCATGGTATTAATTATTATTATTTCTGTTATCAGATGTAACAGTGTTATCACCAGAATTGACATTTATGTAAAAATTTTAAGTTTTTTTAAAAAAAAAAACAAAAGTATTGCACTATTTATTTATTGATTGAATATTCTATTCTCCTTACAACTGATTTTATATCTTGACACATGATTCTGTAACCTTGACTACAGATACACAAATTATAGGTCTTCTTTTTAAAGTAAAGCAAAATACATCATTAAAATGTTCCTTGCCTACTCATAAATCAACACAGTATTTTAAAATCCCAATGTCTATTTATCTTATAAATTACTACATAAGTCTTCTGGTAATTTATCAACAATCCTTTTTATAAGACCAAAATCTGAGTATAGGAATTACGAAAATGAATCATGATTTTTACTAAAATAACTAGTTTTTCTATATAATGTTTTATTTAAAACCTACAATAGACTTTCTTCTTCTTCTTCTTCTTCTTCTTCTTGTATGTGTTATTTCTGGTCAGTATTTTTCCACATTTTTCCACATCGGTCCATTGTCAGCTGCCAATTTTGTGAGTATATGTCATGAATTTGACACTTCTCTCTAATGTCAATACATGTATTCAGATGTTTGAAACTTTGATGATCATGTAGAGCCTATGATATTGTCGTGACAGTTGTTTTCCTAAGCTGTCACCTTTCAGCTTATTCAAAGATGACGTACAAAATATTATTTCATAAACATGTATTGTTGTAGCTGTTTAAAACATTAATTTTATTGATAAATATGTTAGATTGGATCTAAAGTTTGGTAAACAGTTTCTTTTTCTTTATTTCTATCATTCTGTTAATAGCATTATATAATTTAGAAAATAAATGTTATTGATTCTGCAATGTTGAGTTTTTAATGACCTTGTTTTTGAGCGTAATCTGAGGTCAACAATATTTACCCATACAATAACTTATAGGTCAATAATTTCTAAATATCGTTGAAGTTCATGTTATTGATTTTACATAAAAACAATTTTCTGTGCAAGTGTTATCGACTTAAAAATCTTGTAAGATCTGATATTCTCATTGTTACATAAAATTAATTATCTGCTCCATCACATTAAGCTTGCGCTTTTGAAGAACATTAAAGGGCTTAAAGTTATGTAATACCCACACTCTATTGTAATTGTTAGTTGTAGAGGTAAAATGAGATGAAACTATTTATCACCCTAAAATCATATCACATTTTATTTTCTTCATGATACATAGAGAATTATATGAACTGAGGACACCCTCTGTAGATCACTGGTAGAGTGCTCTGCCTTGAGAGCAGGTAATCAGGGGTTCGAACCCCGCTGGATCATATATTAGCTTAAATTTTGTGTTACTGCTACCTGATCACCTACTGCTCAGCATTTATAAGGGGATAGCCTATCACCTGATTCACCAAGTGCCAGGATAATGGGACTAGTGGGGGCTGGTATGCCTGTCTGCAGCATACTGACTCAGTGAGCTAGCATCTTAACCAAAAAGTTGTCTTTAGATGGTCGTAGTACAAGGCAGACCATAATACACACTAACACATTTCATGCATACACAAAATTGTTTTTAGATGTAACCTTGGAGAATAATAACCTTGCTTTTATGTGTGGCCAGTATAGCTATCACACTTTGTACAACTCAATAATCAGAGACAGTTGGTATGAAAATGTTCATAAATTCATAAATCAGATTTTCACTAAAATAATGCCTGTTAATTAATTATTTTTGGCATAATAACCTTGGGGCTTTAGTGGTTAAGTTTTCTATACACTCATGTTCACTTACTGATCACAGTGCCTCTTACAGTCTTAGTTGAAATAACAATCAGGCAAATCATAAAGCGAGAAAATTATTTAATTCACTTTCCAGTTGTTGGCTGTTTTCTTAGGATATCTTCCTTCATCCCAGAACTGACAGCCTTGGTTAAAAATGAAAGAATCTTAGCTTCGATATTAAATACAATTACTCTATTCCACTCTCTCATATTACTGTAACTGTATTTCAGTTCAGATGTTCTGATAGTATGTTACAAGAAGTTAATTTTCTGCTCCATTATTTATGATGATGAAATCTTTGTGGCTATATTGTATCTTATTTTCTGTTAATATTTTTGATAGTTTGATATCTGCTTTCCAATCAAGAAAACAATTTTCCAATATTTCTTGTCTGTGGGTGGTTTAGAATTATTATTATTACTTATCGGCCAGTGGTTCTAAAACTTATAACTCTTTACAGAATCTTGCTGAATGTAAAATGAATTTAACACAAGGCATTTAAACTTTAATACCTCATCAAAACATAAATCTCACACATTAACACTTAAAAATAAATGTTTAAACTCCACAGTCAAATTATATCTCAAAAAAAAAAAAAAAAAAAAAAAAAAAAAACATCTGAAAAGAATGTTGATACCTCACAAAACATTTAGAACTGTAAGATTTATGATTTTGTGTCAATTAAGATCTCATATTTTAAAAAAGACATAATTTTAAAATGTTAATTACTTTAAATTGTTTATCTTTTTCAGTATCATCATTAAGGGGTGAGTATTTATACAGATACAAGATACAAGATTTTATTTTTTTAAAAAAGCAGAATTTCTATTTTTATAATCTGTAGCTAGAAAAGGGGGATATGCAGGGTTAGACTTTGAACTGGGACCACCTCAATTAAAAGTGTTGACTCTACTTACAGAGAGATGCCATGGTGGCTAAATGGTGGTCTTGAATATGTGATAATAGATTACAGATTGGAGTGGGGCAATAGTGTTTTGTGACCCAGTTAAGATTCTTTCACTTATGTTTAGGAAGTCAAATCTAAAATGATTGAGGAAACCAGACAAGAGAAAACCACCAACCTTTGGCAAAGAATTGGAAAAAAAACTTTCTCACACTAGGATCTGCCCGAGTGAGATTCTATCCAAGGGGATGAGAGGAACTGTCATCCGTCAGCACATGCTTTAGACCACTTGGCCACAGAAGCCCGTGCTGAATAATCACAGTTAGTTTTTTAACCATAAAGAAAACCCATCTCAATGCAGCTCCTAATGGAGAAATTTTGTCAGAACTATCATTTGTCAGCACATGTTTTAGACCACTTGGCCACAGGAGCTCTTGCTAAAAGATCACAGTTAGTTTTATAACATCTAGGTTAGGGACCCATCTCAAGGCAGATCCTAATTAAGAATTTTGTCAAAACTATCATCTGTCAGCACATATTTTAGACCATTTGGCCACAGGGGCCCCTGCTGAATAATCACAGTTAGTTTTATAACATCTAGGTTAGGGACCCATCTCAAGGCAGATCCTAATTAAGAATTTTGTCAGAACTATCATCTGTCAGAACATGTTTAGACCACTTGGCCACAGGGGCCCCTGCTGAATAATCACAGTTAGTTTTATAACATCTAGGTTCAAGACCCATCTCAAGGCAGATTCAGTTTTATAACATCTAGGTTGAAGACCCATCTCAAGGCAGATTCTAATTGAGAATTAGTCTGTTTGTTTGCTGAAGATTGATGGTTGACTTGCGGCTTTTTCTTTATGTGAAACATTCCACAAAATAATCTGCCCAGAATGTCTTGTACACCATGGATAAAAACCAGTCATGTTTATATAACTTTAGTGTTTGACAAATCTATAATGTTTGTTCAAGTTTATAGTGTCTGTTTTAGTAGACAACTACATACATTTTGTACATCACATGATAATTTGCACAATACTGATTGGTCACATACATGAGTTCTATTTTGTATAGATTCTGTCATTTCTTGACAGCGACAATAGTGCCCTTGACAGCATGATACTATTATTTTTCAATACGCATTCTTTACTCTGGCACATACCACCTTAGAAACAGTTATCTACTCCTTTAAGAGTCTGCCATTTGTAAACAACATGACACCTCGTTTTGCAGATAGGAATATAAAGATATAATAGAGCAAGATATGAATTTTGATTTTCATGGGAATAGTCTTTTTTATTTGTCAAAAATGGCAATCTGTACTATAACCTATAGTGTCATGTGATGTACTAAAAACATTATGTTTTCACAAGGGACCTGTGCTCTATAATATTGTCTTGGGAATATAGTTCTTTGAGCTGCTATACTCCCATGACTATACTTTAGGTCCCTTTTGAAAACATAATTATGTAAAAGTATAGTATTGTTTGTTTTTAATTTCAGGTAGTATATCATCACAGACAAGTCTACTTCCACCATCTGGTCTGCCAGCCAATGGTAGGTCTTTTAATTAATAGATGTTATCCATGTATCAATTGTGACTCCTTTAAGTCACATGCTACCTCAGTTTCAGTAAGGTGAAGTAACCAAGAGTGAAACTCTTTCTTGGATGTGGTTTCAGTTAACACAAAGTTTTGATACCAATTATTTCTTAACCTTGGTCAGGTGCTACCCCAGTTTCATTGACATGAAAAAACTGAGAGTGTATAACTCCTTCTTGAATGGAGCCCCTTTTAATACAAGATTAACACCAGACATTCTGCTGGTACCCATTGATTTAGCATTTGGATGCAACCAAACAATATGAAATTATTTGCATTGCCCAGCAAGGGCTCAAACTCTAGGCCTTTGAATTGATAGTAGACAGCCTAAAAATTCTACCATGTTCATTTTCTTTTACGATATTATTAGCCATATTCAACTGGTCGCTTTCCATTTAGCAAGAGGCTCTTCCATTAAACGATATTTTTCCACCTTTATTTTTGACCAATCAGACTAAAGACATCAACTTTACGTTTGTAATTCAACTGGTAAATTGTTCTCAACTCGACCTTCATGAACAACAATGTTTTTAGAAGTGAAAAGTGTGTTGAACACTTTACCAGTCGAATGACAAACACAAAACTATATTCTGTGATCTGATTGGTCAAAAATAAAGGTGGGAAAATATTGTTTAATGGAAGAGCCTCTTGCAAAATGGAAAACGACCAGTCGAATATGGCTAACGTTTGAAAACTGGGATCTGCCCAAGTAGGATTTGAACATGGGTACTGCTTTCTGTGAGCCCTTTATACATTGTGATACCTGAAAGAAATCAATAATTGGTAAATACTGGATCTTATTCAGTAAAGAGAGTAAATCATTTATCCAAATTCAATGCTGATCAGAAATTATGTTATATTAACTATAAGATTACTTATAAACTCATTAATTTAATAATGTCTGGTCTGATAATTTGATAATGCCTGGTCTGATAATTTGATAATGTTTGGTCTGATATATTGGTAAGGCCTGGTCTGATAATTTGCTAATGTTTGGTTTGTTAATTTGATAATGCCTGGTTTGATAATTTCATAATGCCTGGTCTGATAATTTCATAATGCCTACATCAAGCTTATGACTTTTACATTGGTGATTTATTGGTCTCAAAATATTGGCTAAGGTTGTTGGAGAAGAAATGGTAACAATTTTGCTAAGATAATAAAAAATGGGTAAAAGGAAAAAAAATTTAACCCCCAGACAAGATTCCTTTATATCAAGGCAGACAGCTATATGATAGTTGAGGAAACCAAAGTGAAAAATATTGTCCTTTGACAAGAAAACTGACATATTTTCTGTCACTGGGAACTGGCAGAAGATACTGCACCTAAGATGTTAAAGGCACTGATGAATCTGTAAGCTAGCAATAAAGACCTGTGTAAAATTAGAAACAGAAATTTCATTAATATTGGTATCATAATTACCACTTTTATATATATCTGCATTATAACCATTGATCCATCGTAATTAAACTCTTTATATTATATGGTAAAATGCATTAATTTTTTGTGTCGCCTGACTAGGCGACATATAGGGATTACTTTCATCGGCGGTGGCGTCTGCGGTGTCCGGATTTCCTTGTCTGGGGCATAACATTGGTGTTGTACGTTCAAATGACTCCAAACTTGGTGTGCATGTTTCTGGCAATGACTCGAAGTGCAGTGCACAAGAACCGCAACTCTATCTTTTTCCGTTTTTGAATTATTTCCCTTTGATTGATTTTTATAGAGCATTTCTTGTCTGGAGCTTAACTTTGGTGTAGTATGTTCAAATGACTCCAAACTTGGTGTACATGTTTCAGGCAATGACTCGAAGTGCAGTGCACAAGAACCACAACTCTATCTTGTTCCATTTTTGAATTATTTCCCCTTTGATTGATTTTTACGCAGTGTCAGGCGACACATTTGTTTCAAAGAAACATATCTAGTTCTTACTGTACTCTACCATTGACCTTTTTTTCGCCCTCTTGTGTTATTTTGTTTTCATCTGGTAACATTTCATTTCAAAGTAATATTTCACCTCATGAGTTATAAAACATATTAATATTCATTATGTTCTACATCTGTTTGAGATATAAAGTTAACTGACATTTCTCTTTATTTTTTAGGACCATCAATTACTGTACCACAGAAACAGCTAGATCCTCCTCCTCCAAGGTAGGAACCATAAGAATCAAAAACTACCTTAGGCTATTCATTATCTTTTTTTTATTATTATTATTTTCGAATTACCATTTACACATAAACCGTAACCGTAAAACCACAAGCACACCCCCCCCACCACCACCACACACACTTGCATGCTGTGTGTATATAATCTAAAACTTTTAGCTATACGAGATGCTTCATAAGTGAATATCCGAAATAATTTTAAAAAAAATGAATTTAGCTAATGTGAGCCCCAATGCTCACAGTGAACTGAACAAATACTTTTTTAACTGTCATTTGATGCCAATTGTCTGTCATTTGAAACCTTTCACTGAAATAACCTTTTTCTTAAGTACCAGAAAACCAGTGGCAATTTAACTTGGCCAGGATGTAACGAGGCCAAACCCAAACCATTTTGAGTTTTTGATACAGGTTAAAATTGACCCTAATTCATTGTCACATTGACCTTCAGTAGTCAGTAGCCCTTCTTCTTTGTCATGAATATAATGCAAAGATCTTGAAAGTTTACATTTTGTTTACAGCAACAATGCATAAAAATCCCCAAGTTTACAAAGCTGGTTGACTTTGTTTTATTTTATAATTTCTTTTTTATAAAATAGAGATGAGGTTGATATTTTTTTGTTTTTATGATAATTATGTCTGCGTATCAGCAGACATCTTGTTGTTACTCGTAATCTTTATTATTATTATTCCTCCTCGTTTCTGACAAATTTTTTTTCAGAGACATCTTCTCCTATGTTTTTTATCTGATCAGATTGAAATTTTGTCAACTGGTAGGGATTGACCATGGGTAGGTTGCTTCCTCACCGTTTTTTGGAATTCAGAATGACTTCTGAGACCGGTTAAAACCATGGAGAATTCCAGAGACTTCTTTCTAGAGTTGTTTCTTTCTTTCTTGGAATCTCCTCCGTTATTTGGAGCACCACTTTAGAGACATATACCTGCTCGCAAGTATACATTCTAGTTCTAGTATATTCTCTCTTATGTTTCAGGTTTGACTGGTTTCAGAATAACGATACAGTGACGGCTGTTGTTTATCCTAAATGGAAGGATATGAGACAAGAAAACGTGATGATAGATTACACAGACGGCCAGATATTACTTACTTTATATATTCAGGAATATATTTATTATGTACATATAGGTTTGTAAAATATCAAACATTTAAGCATGTTATGTGAGTTATCTCAAAATGTGAGTTTGTAATCAAGTTATTATTTTATGGTACATTGGTAATAATTTTGGCAGCTTTTCAAGGCTAATTTTAATCAATGCACAATGACAGTAGGATGAGAGGAGGGGAAATGAGAGAATTTTTTTATGCTTTAAGAATAAAATTTTTAACAAAATTTGATTGATTTCATTGGCTGAAAGGTGAAAGAACCTTATGGATTAGTTCTCTGTAACCTGAATGCTAAAATATCATTCCCACTTATTTGCAGAATGGCTTTTATTGGTTATTAATGATACAATTCTGCTGATGTTTGCTGTGGTGGGTGGTGTAGTTAATGTATCAAGATTTATTCATTTTATACAATTTAATTTGTCCATTTAAAAAAAATCCTCACTTTACTTAATTAAAAAATATATTGAGTTTTTAATTCATGCTGAAAATTTGTTTGAAATATTTGAATTGCTTTATTCATAATTTTTCTTTATGAATAAATTCAAGCTGTAATATAAAAGTAAATTCTATTAGAATTTAGACTTTCAATACTAACATCAATTCTGACTAACCTGATACTTGACTAGTGTAGAACATATTACTCTACTTCACTTCACCTGTTTTTAGTGAACTCCATAACTTTTAATAAAAAATTTTTATATTATAATTGGTGTTTGTTTCAGAATTAGAAGATTTGATCTCAGATAAATTTAATGGTAAGTATAATTTTGTGATATTTTGCCAAGCAATTCCATTCTATTCTGCCAATTAATTTGGAATGAAAGTACTGTGCTTTACTAGACTGGGTAACTTTAACCTATCTTAACAGTTACAAATATTTGATCACCTAATGTATGCAGGCATTAGGTATTTCTGACTGTTAAGATAGCTGCAAGTTGCCCATACCTATATCTTGTCCTTCAGATGAGACCTTAAAGTTCATTAATTTGATAAAATTTCATCAAACTTATTACACATATACATGGAAGAAGCCTATCAATTTTTCAGGTCATAGGTCAGATGTCAAGGTCACTGTTAGTTAAAACGGGTTTAGACCATCCCTGGGTATCTTAAGTTTACTTTGATGGGATATCATCATTTTTAATCCACTGACAGATATAATAGAAAAGAAAAAGCTCTTTAATTTTAAAGGTCTTAAGCCAGAGGTGAAGGTCACTTATTAAAATATTGTTAATGGTTTTTGTACAGCATATTTGTTTTTGTTAAATTTCCAGTTTATATTAAATTAGGGTGCATTGACATGTATGTATAAACAAAAATAGGTCTTGTTTCATATTAAAATTTCAAATTTTTGCTGGCAGTGTTAAGAGAGCAAAATGTACAATTACAGTAATTGTTGTTTATTTTCAGTTAAAATTCATAAAGAAACAGGAAAGACAGAAATATGTCTACAGAAAATGTCTCCTGGTGTACAGTGGAAATGTATAGGGAAATATTTAGATAAACATAATAAATTTATAAAGATTTCTGAGCAAGGTTAGTGAAATTTTATTTATCAATTTAAAATAGCCAAGCACAAAGCATAGGTGTAAAAAGGCCAGAGAGAGAGAGCAAGAGAGAGAGAGAGAAGAGAGAGAGAGAGTTGTATTGGAAAACAAACACTCGCAAATACTTAGTACACACACACACACACACACACACACACACACACACACGAGAACAGTAATCTTGGAATTCATTGCAGGCCAATTTTTAAGTATTTTCAAGTAGAAAAACTAGTGTCAAATGTTAATGTTTTTTTTTTACTTTCTAAAAAAAAGACCATCACAGGTGGTAAAAACTTAAGTCAGTTTAGTAAACAATAAAACACCTGTCTGCTTTTTTGATATTTTTTAAAGAAAAAATTACAGTTATGTATTTTTTAAGGGAGAATAAATCATTTAATGTTAGTTTTATATGTTGTAGATATTATATATAAAAGATGTACCTTAGAATCTGTCTCTGAAGTTACACATGATACCAAGTTATTAGGCTTAACTTTACCTCAGGGTTGCCGTATGTGTGTACCACTAGGCTACCATGTACATATCAAACATAATATATCAGGTTTGTATAAAAATAATATTGTTGTACATAAAATAAGTACAGTAAATATTACCTTGTTTTTAATCCTTGTTATTATTTTTTAATCTAAAAATTTGCATTGTTAATCTAAACTATTGAAAATAATTTTTTTTTAAACAATCAGTTTTAGGCCCTAACCAGGAGAAATCTCGTGATCCCGAGTCTTCCCACAGGTCATGTTTTTCGAAAATGCGTCTGCCACGAGGATTTTGGTTACAAACAATGTAATTGTATATATATTGAATATTGAAATGAAAACAATTGAATTTCTCTTCTATTTGAGAATGTATGCTCACAAGTATACATTCTTGTTATTATTATTATTATTTATTATTATTATAATTATGTTATCATTATTATTATTATTATTATTATTTCTTGTTAATTTTTATTGATTTTTAATTTATTTGATAAGGTATGGAAGTAGTTAGGAGTTATACAGTGGTGTTACCCTCATTACACACAGAACAACAAGACAGCCGAGTTCTGGAAGGACGGTTATTTTATCTAATGATCAAGATTTATAAAGACGGGACACTGACACCCTGGATAGATACTTTAAGTATAGGTAACAGATTGATCTATATACTTCAAAATTTTTGCGTACATATCATGATTTTATTGTTCACATTTGTGTGAGTTGTAACAGTTATAAATGATGGTTTATAAAAAAATCAAGACAAACTTATAAAAAACTTTCAAAAAATGAATTTTGGAGCCTACAAATCCATGACGTCTAGTAAAATGGCTTAATTACCAAGGGTATGCAAACTTTTATTTGATAATGTTTGATAAATAGGATTTCCCATCAATCTTTTAATGAAAGGGAAATTATGTAAAGCTTCTAAAAAAAACTGGGAAGTTTACTAAGATGGTGTAATTGTAGAAGGAATATTTTTCACTTTCTTTTGAGACACCAAGCTAAAAAAAATAAACATGGTGTGGTAGTAACAATTTGAGATAAAATTGCAGTAAACAGGGATTTCCTTGAAGGGGCTGTCCCTTTGGCTCTTGGTCATTTATGCCACTGAGGCTTGGACAAGCATGAGTCTGTTAAGCCAATAAGTCAGACATGTTAAGAATTCCTTTTGAAAACCCCCACACCCACCCCCACCCCATTGAATTCTATGTAAAAATTTTTAAAAAATATTGGTCATAGAAATGTTCAATATGGCTTTATTCCATCATTTTAGGCCATTTCAGTCAAAATTAGAATTTTAATGGAGGATAAAGGAAGTGTTTTCTCTAACTTAATTTTTCTGATGGTCTGAAGGTCATAAATTTTGAATGTAAATGATAAGTTAGCATCTAACATGTATGTTATAAACAGCTATAAAACAAAAATATTTGTGATTTATTTGTACAGGTGATGAATTAGACATCAGTAATTATGATGGTAATTTTATAGAAAACAGATTTCACTGTTGTAAACAGTTGATTCTTTTTGCTGCTGGAACTGGGTTTACACCGATGATTAGACTAATATACCAGTGTCTTACAGATTCTACCTCAGACAGGTAAGATTACAGGTGTGACAGGTACAATCACAGCTGTGACAGGTAGACCACAGGTGTGACAGGTACAATCACAGCTGACAGGTAGACCACAGGTGTGACAGGTAGAACCACAGGTATGACAAAGTATTTGATTTTCACAAATAATAAGACTCATTTAGCATCTAATAGATTTTACTTCTGACTTGTAAGGTCATTGTTGTAACAGATACAATCACAGGTGTGACAGATATGATTACAGGTGTGACATGTATAATCACAGGTGTGAACGATAGACCACAGGTGTGGCAGGTGCAATCACAGGTGTGACAGATACAATCACAGTTGGGAAAGGTAGACCACATGTGTGGCATACAATCACAGGTGTGATCACTGGTATTGCAGGTACAATCAAATGTTTGACAGGTGTGATTACAGGTATGAAAGTAAGATCACAGTTGTGGCAAGTAGACCACAGGTGTCAGATACAATAACAGATGTGACAGGAAGACCACAGGTGTGACAGGTAAGATCACAGCTATGATAATATTTTGCAATTATAATTATGATGATATATTTATTAGTGTGATTAAACTTGGGTCTTGTATAATGTATATTCACAGAAATGACACAGAATAGGCTTATTCTGATGAATAATTATATAAGGTACCAGTTTTTGTAAAATTGTCAGTTGTATTTGATATGAACATAACTGAGAGATGCATAAACTTAAATAATATTGAATCATGACTTCAATCAAATATTTCTATTCTTTTTTACAGACAAGTTAAGCTGATATTTTTTAACAAAACAGAAAAAGATATATTGTGGAACGATCAGCTAGATTCATTATCATCGCAATCTGATAGGTTGGTGCATAAAAACACCCCCCTCCCTCTCTCTCTTCTCTCTCTCTCTCTCTCTCTCTCTCTCTCTCTCTCTCGCTCTCTCTCTCTCTCTCACACACACACACACACACACACTTGATCAGCAGTAATTTTTTTTCACAATATTAAATGAGGTAGTGGCTTTCATTTGTTGATGTACAATTTTTTCTCATTTTTTATACTTTTAAAAAATTATTTATTCAAATTATTGTCACGGTATTTAAATTTTTTCATTTCTTTAGACAATATTGTATTCAAATATGGTAAGCAAATAGATTTATTTCAATTTATATATCTTTATAGCTACACAATACAAAAAAAAAATTAATTCTATGGTTATGGTTTTATATGACTGAATTATTTATACTGTTATTTTGTTTGCCATATAGAAAGGTTTTTCAAACTGATAAGCACCTACCTGGTATATATATATATATATATTTACATATATTTCTTTTTATTCACAGGTTCTCAGTTCATTACATTTTATCAGAGCCAGGCAATTCCTGGACAGGACTTAAGGGACGTGTTAACAAGGAGATGATGAAAATGTTTTTACCAAAGAAAACTGACATGACAGAAACAAATAGTGATAAAAGTAGTAGTAGTAGTAGCGATATACTGATATGTGCTTGTGGTCCTACTCAGTTCACCAAGGCTGTTCAACAGTATGTATAGCTTCATTTTTAAACACTTAAATTTTAAACTAACTATAGATCTGAATTGATACTTGTCTAAAGATAGACAACAATTTGTTTATGTACCAGTGCACGCACACACACACACCCCCACCCACACACACACACACACAGACACACACACACCCTCTATTTTAGTATATTTGTCTTTCATTCTTCTTTCCGTTCTTGGGTGTTACATTTATCTCCTTTCATAGAATATGTTGTATATAATATTTAAAGTAATTATGCCCAACACTTTCAGTGTTTTTATTTAACAAAAGCAAAAAAGTTGGCAGTTTGGTTGATTCAAATATAACCAGAGGAAACCAGAGTGCCTGCAAAACAAAAAAAACATGATTTTACAGTTTCTACACCATAAAGGATTTCATAAAAATTCAAAATTTGCAGTTTTTTGACAGACAGGAAAATTGTCAAAGAGCATATTTTAAATTTACTAAAAATTGACTCTGTTTACCAAATACATTATAAAATATTTACTTATACTTCATTTACTTTTATTGCAGGTATACAGAAGATTTAGGATACAATGACAGTTTTCATGCTTTCCTGGGATGATATTTTTACAGACAACCTTTACAGTCAGACTTGTGCCTTGATGCATGTAGATTTTTGAAATCAACAAACTTTTATAAAATAGTCACTCTTTGTGTGGTACTGAATTAACTCTGACCGAGTCTTCAATTAAACATGCTCATATTGAAAATAGGCTAAACGCTGCTCATAAAACAAAATCCAGGTTCACCTGGACCCAAGGCCCAGATGTAAAAAGCTTGATTTCTTGAATCAACTGATTATTCAAAAGTCTTTTCTTGTATAATACCAAATACTTAGTGAATGTTTTATTAAAAAAAGACAGAAAGTGAATAAAATTTTTTGAAAGTGAAAAATATTGTTTAAACTGATGATTTGTTAAGTTTTTATTCATGTTTTTTAAAATTTGTGTGAGTCTTTGATAAATCTAATTAAGCTTTCAACAACTGGTTCCAACAATGATTTTAGAGCATATTGGGAATTATGCAAAATTCAAATTTTGACAAATTGATTGATTAAAAACTAATCAAGCTTATAACATTTGGCTTCAGTTTATAACAGCTTGATCAATTTAATCAATAATTAACACAAGATTCAATGTAGTGTTTTTTTTTTGATGAAAATATAATCACTTGTAATTTATTCAGCAAAAATTTTTAAATAATATATTAAAATTTGAACTTATCAGTTCATAGTAACCTGATCATTCTTTAAAAGTCTGGTGTCAGTGTGTTCAATCCTTCTTGATTAGTTTAATCAAAAGGTACACAAAATTCAAAATATAAATAAAACATCAACATATTTTTAGATGTATAGTTTTATAATAGTGTTATTCAGTTAAATGAAATTCTAATCATTTTGATCATTATTACATTACCTTTCCAACATATTCGAAATTATAAAAAATTATTTTTTTAGAAAAAAACGACATTTCTACTGATGAATTTAGTTAAATAAATCAAGCTTCAGATAACTGATCCCCTGGTTGCAACACATCTTACATTACAGTGATAACAATGTTATCTATTTTATCTTTTTTGGTATAAGACAGTGAGAGAAAGCTATTAGTTTCAGTTGGAATTATTTCATGAAATGGCAAGATTCTAAATATAAAATAATGAAATCAAGAGCTGTATATTAATTAAATTTGTTTATTGAAGAACCTGTAATCTGATTGATAGAAGATTTTTTTAAATTTAGATTCACTAAATATTTGACCTTTGAAACCTTAATTGGGTACCAGGTGAAAATAATATATTCTGTATTTCTGTCACTACTTGTTATCTTATTTATTTTGTTGTTAATGTGGTCTTAATTTATTTTGTTGTAACCATGGCAACTGATTGGTATAATCATGAAAACTGATAATGTAACACTTCATTTTATGGTATGTTGTTAACACTTCATTTTTTGTTATGAACAAAGTCGTGATCATGCTGTCATGAAGAGTTTATTCAGAGGACATGTTTACAATATTCTATTTGGGTTTGTCACAGTTTACATGTGTACATGTACTTTTAGATACACTGTAAATGATCATGATCAGTGATAGCCAAAAGTACTATATAGCTACAAAACTTATTTTTTAGGTCTTTACCCCATTAAAATGCCAAAAATTTCAAAACATTTTATTTAGATCTTTGCACCATTGAATTGTTAAAAACTTTAATTAATTTTTTTTTTTTTTTTTTTTTTTTTTTTTTTAAATCCCTTAAAGTGCAAGTATAAAGTTATGGATATTGTATCTGTTTAACCTTTCAAGTTTCATTTATTTATTGACACTTAAGATTGTATAAATTTGATCTCAGAAGAATTATCATTTCTGATGAAAAGTAAAATTGTAATAGTAATTGTTCTATAGACAAAACAAAAGTGTTATTTTCTCAGAATTTCCTACAATAGATAGTAAAAATATTTATCAAATATACTTCATTAAAATTTTTTTGTTGGAGATTTTTTTTAATTTTTACTTTTATCTAAAATGTTTTTCTGCTGTATAATATAACAGTTCTTAGTTTACAAGATTCCAGAATCTCCTCACAGTTATCCCCCTTTGGAACTTTAAAGATTTTTTGGACCTGATCTTATTTATTTGTTGTCATGGTGTATACTGTTGACTTCAGGGATGTCTGCTAACAAAATTTTTGGTCTGAATTTATAGAATATTTCATAATGCCAAAAAGTCCCTTTTTAAGCTATAGTTTACTGATTGTTTAGTGGAATGTTTCAGAAAAGTAAGAGAGAGAGAGAGAGAGAGAGAGAGAGAGAGAGAGAGGGAGGGGTATAATTATATGACAGGACTGTTTTGAATTGTATATTTTGATATTTTGGTAACATATAGTGGGTGCACAATAAAACTTTTAAGTTGATAAATTTTCATCAGTGATGGTTTATCCAATTATATCCTGCTTTAGTGACCACCTCTATAATAAAACCACTTGCTCATTAAGACCTGTGTTTTAAAGTCTGTCTACTTTGTATTCCAACCCAAAAGACATCCCATATGCTAGACAAAAACCCTGTTAATACTACACTAAGTATCATTTGCCCAAGTGGCGATCAAACTTAGACAGTGAGAGACACGGTTATCTGTACAGACAGTGAGAGACACGGTTATCTGTACAACTGAGGAGAAAAGAATATTCATTTTAAGAGAGCCAAAAATGTGAGGGATAAATATGAATTTGGTAAGACTTCATTTTGTACTCACCTTCCATTAAATTTTATGTAAAATTTTGAAATCTATTTTCAACATAAATGTTCAAAATAGCTTGATTTCATCAATTTTAGGCCATAAAAATAAAAATTTTATTGGAGGGTTAAATTTTTATAATCTCTGATTTAATTGTTTTTCTATATTCATTTTATCCAGGAATAAGGCTGCTTTCAATAATAACTTCCTCATTTTGTGTTTTTTTTTTCCCAATATTAGATGTAAATACAGATTTGTACATAACAATACAAATGGTATTGATTTTACACTGTGTATTAAATTTTGTTACACAATGAAAACACTTGTTGTATTTATAAATTTTCAAAAAAAAATTGAGCAACTGTGATAAACATTGATAATGTATTTAATATTGTATTTATTAGAATTCTCTGACTGTTATTTATGTATGTAAACTGATCTGGTTTATAACACATCATTTTCACATCATGAATTTTCCAGTTTTTTTTTTTTTTTTTTTTTTTTTTTTTTTTTTTTTTTTTTTTTTTTTAATTTATTTATTTATTTTTTGCAAAATTTACGTAAAACAATTAATTGTTATAATTATGTGTCTTTACTATATTATTACATTTTATCATTGTATTTTGTAGTAATTTTTTTTTTTTTTTTTTTTTACATTTCTGAATATTATGTCTTGTTTATTAAATGAACAAGTTTTATCCAAGTATGTTTTTACTATGTGATTTCTTCTAATGTTTGTCCATAACTGTTGTTTATACTGGTAATTGCAAATTTAACATCACATACTCCTGATGTCAATTTATTCTTGATGTCAATTTATGAGAAAATAATTTTTTTTTCTTATAAAAAATTATTGTGTATATTCCTGATGTTTTTTTAAATGAACATTTCAATGTCAATTCGATAAATAATTTTTTTTCCCATTGGAACAATTATATCACTATTTGTTATTGCATATTTTTGGGAAACTAGTTTAGTTTCCTGTGGAAAAGATACTGGCAAATTTCACATAAATTTTACAGGTTTTCACACGTGTGACTGTGAAACCTCATGTGAAATGATCGCAATATTACAAGATCTTTAATGATCCATTGAAATATGTCTAATCCATGGCACAGTGACTTGAGTAATCTGATTAAAATTTCATTACCTGTCTGCATAATAGAGTCTTGTCATTTGACCAGTGTGAATTTGTATTTTCTGGTACAAACAATGGACATTATAAGAAACATCATTTACTGAGGTTATGAAACATTATATGTTACAAATTGCAGTATTTAATTTGTTGTCTGACATCAGATTGTGTGGAACATTTTTTATATATGTGAACAAACTCACAAACGCTATACAAATTCGAACTTTGTTATAGCCTAGTACATGTATTGTTTAATATTCATGAAATATATGTATAATATATGATATTTTCATTTGCCCTGTGTGTTTCGAAGTTCTTTTTAGTTTGAGGGTAATAGAATTTATTGACTATGATTGCCAATGGTCACATGACTTTGTATATAAATAAATGTATTTCAGTAATGTCATTTGGTTATCAATTTTACTTTTGTGATTTTTCATTTCTTTAAGGCCATAGCATAACTCATGCAACACCATACTTCAGTATGCATGGCAGATTATAATCCCTAAATTTAAGTCTTTGACAAATTAATTACGGGAGTTTAAGAAAGAAGGAAAAAAAAAAATTTTCGAAACTTTTTTAAGAATAAATATAAAAACTGTTTTGAAATGGGGTTTATCATTAATGGGAACGCCATACTTTCGCACTGCAAACTAATCAAAATGCAGAAAGCACATGTCACATTATTCATCTTGTCATGAAAATAAGCAGCATTCATATCATCTATAAATGTCATTTTAAAACGATTCAGTTAACACAACCTCTTTTTCTCTGCCATAGAATATGAGGTATTTCACTCTACTTTCATACCACTGTTAGTCTTCATTATCGTTACTCTGTATTTTACTACTGTTAAACATAGTATTTTATATTTATCGTCTTTCAAATCCTTTTCATAGTAATGTTTGTATCTCTATCCTCATGTTATTGTTGAATCAGGTTATTTTGTTTGTTAATTGAATCATTGTAGATGTTAATTATGTTTTTGATGATAATCAATTTCCTCAGAATTCTATAATTTGTTTAATTGAACTGCCAATTGCAAATGTTAGTTAATTTTTTAACATGAACTTCCATCTTGGAAGTGAAGTGTAACAAGAGGGAGGAAACCCCTGACAATAATAACAACACATCATCACAGAGTGTCCTGACTTAGGATCGAACCTAGCCCTTTGGGGTGATAAAAGACCCCTCTACCATGAGGCTTAAAGAATCTGACCAGAAAGTCTGGCATAAAATCACTATATTATATCTATTATATACAACACAACAACACCACGACTAGCTTTGGAGGCATGGTGATCCACAAATCCATACTGTCTAGCTAGCTACACCTGCCACATGTGAAATAAATCATTTAAAATTTCTATACTCTAGGAGAAAAAAAATTCAGTGACATTCAGGACCCTATGAGTTGGCATTTGTTGTCTCTTTAGCTTACCTGACCAAAGGTCATGTGAGCTTGTTTTATTGAAAATTTTTTAGTGCAGATAATCTGATATCTCTTGTTCAATAATAAAAGGTTATAAAATATATTTCTTCAAAGAAGATCTTCAGTTTTCATAAAATAACTTGAGATAACCTTGTTACCAATACTGCTTTTAGTTAAAATGTTGGCTAAACATTAATTTCCCAGCTGATGTGAAACATAAGGCATTTCCAATTTTCCAGTAATTTGAGAGAACTTAAAAAGTATAGATTTGCAGTAATTTTAATCCATTTTGGATTACTTGAAATGGATTTGTTCTCTACATTCATTGCATCAAAATAAATACTAAGTATTTTAAGAGTCATGTAATTTGTCGAAATAGTTTTCATATGTATAGATTAAATTACATGTAATTAAAAAAATATTCCTGTTGAATTTTATATTTAAAAATTATTTTAAAAAAAAATTTGATTTTAAATATCCATTACTGTGAACTTCCGTATTTCTTATTAAAAATAACATTGATGCATTTTCATTGTTTTCTTTTTTTGTAGTAATTTGAAATACCAAATGCATTTAAATAATATACATGTACATAATGGTTTGTTTTTGTTCAGTGTTGTTCTGTTGTTTATTACAGCGGTTCAATTTGATATGCCAGAAAAGCTAGAAGAGCAATGGAATTTTAATTCCCGATGAGATTTATAAATTTCACTTATATTGACTAGGTCATTTTTTGGATAGTACAGAGATCTTGAAAAAATCATTATCCTTTTTCTGTAAATTTGAGCAAAGTGACACAATACCTCTATCAGGATGGTTCTGGATCTCTCCAATAAAACTTTAACCACACCACTGGACATTGACTGCAGTGTCTGTCCGAAGGTGACTAGGGTAGTTTGGTTGAATTAATTAATTTTATTTTATTGGCCATGAACGATCAAACATTCTAGTTCTTATACACGTAAACTGTCAAATTATACTAGTCACATGTCAAGACTTACAGACTGTATATTTGGTCTTACTTCAAGCAGATGTTGATTTTTAAACAAAATCAATTTACAATCTACCAAAATTCTGCATGTGACCTGATTGAATGATTAATTGATTGATTGAGTGAGTGAGTGATTAAATGGGTTATTAAACCCCTGTCAAGAAAATTTTACTTATATCAGAATTTTAACTAGTTGTAGGGGTTGAGGAAGACATTTTTACTTTTGAGGTAATTTTGGTTCAGTGCCTAGTGTGTCATACATATCTTGACTGAGTCATCAATTTTAAGGTCTCTTCTGAAGAACACAAAAATTTCATTTCTAAAGGCTGAGAGTGAAATAATAGTCACTACCTTTTTTTTTCTGAGTCTTGGTAACACAACCAGAGTCGGACCCTAATCTTCCACTGACAAAGTGAACACACTTAACAAGCTGTAGTGAATGGTATGCATGTAACTTGAAAGGTGTTGTTACACTGTGACCATTTAAAATTTAAAAAACAAACAACCAACAATTACAATATTACAGTAACTTTACTGTCATTATTAACATATTTGAAACAACATAATTAAAATGCAATAATAATCAGACTTTAAGCCTGATACAATCTCAATAATATCAAATACTTTACATAATAATAATAATAATAATAATAACTTAAAATGATAAATAAATCATTAGATACATTAATGCCTTCATCTATCATCAGGCTTAAGACTAGGCAATACCCTCCATCATCAGGCTTAAAACAAGGCGACACCCTCCATCTACCACCAGTCTTAAGACAAGGCGATACCCTCCATCTATCACCAGTCTTAAGACAAGGCGATAACCTCCATCTATCACCAGTCTTAAGACAAGGCAATAACCTCCATCTATCACCAGTCTTAAGACAAGGCGATACCCTCCATCTATCACCAGTCTTAAGACAAGGCAATAACCTCCATCTATCACCAGTCTTAAGACAAGGGGATACCCTCCATCTATCACCAGGCTTAAGACTAGGCAATACCCTCCATCATCAGGCTTAAAACAAGGCGACACCCTCCATCTACCACCAGTCTTAAGACAAGGCGATACCCTCCATCTATCACCAGTCTTAAGACAAGGCGATACCCTCCATCTATCACCAGTCTTAAGACAAGGCAATAACCTCCATCTATCACCAGTCTTAAGACAAGGCGATACCCTCCATCTATCACCAGTCTTAAGACAAGGCAATAACCTCCATCTATCACCAGTCTTAAGACAAGGGGATACCCTCCATCTATCACCAGGCTTAAGACAAGGGGATACCCTCCATCTATCACCAGTCTTAAGACAAGGCAATAACCTCCACCTATCACCAGGCTTAAGACAAGGGGATACCCTCCATCTATCACCAGTCTTAAGACAAGGCAATAACCTCCATCTATCACCAGTCTTAAGACAAGGCGATACCCTCCATCTATCACCAGTCTTAAGACAAGGCAATAACCTCCATCTATCACCAGTCTTAAGACAAGGGGATACCCTCCATCTATCACCAGGCTTAAGACTAGGCAATACCCTCCATCATCAGGCTTAAAACAAGGCGACACCCTCCATCTACCACCAGTCTTAAGACAAGGCGATACCCTCCATCTATCACCAGTCTTAAGACAAGGCGATACCCTCCATCTATCACCAGTCTTAAGACAAGGCAATAACCTCCATCTATCACCAGTCTTAAGACAAGGCGATACCCTCCATCTATCACCAGTCTTAAGACAAGGCAATAACCTCCATCTATCACCAGTCTTAAGACAAGGGGATACCCTCCATCTATCACCAGGCTTAAGACAAGGGGATACCCTCCATCTATCACCAGTCTTAAGACAAGGCAATAACCTCCACCTATCACCAGGCTTAAGACAAGGGGATACCCTCCATCTATCACCAGTCTTAAGACAAGGCAATAACCTCCACCTATCACCAGGCTTAAGACAAGGGGATACCCTCCATCTATCACCAGTCTTAAGACAAGGCAATAACCTCCACCTATCACCAGGCTTAAGACAAGGCGATACCCTCCATCTATCACCAGTCTTAAGACAAGGCAATAACCTCCATCTATCACCAGTCTTAAGACAAGGCAATAACCTCCATCTATCACCAGTCTTAAGACAAGGCAATAACCTCCATCTATCACCAGTCTTAAGACAAGGGGATACCCTCCATCTATCATCAAGCTTAAAACAAGGCAATAACCTCCATCTATCATCAAGGTTATACACTAAGTACATTGTTTTTATACTTTCAATTACTTAGAGAAATAAATAACTACTTTTTGTCATACAAGTAGGTACTATATTACTGTTAGTACTGCATGATTTTTGCTTAATTGAAATTGGGAAAAAATAAGGAACTGCTGGTACAACAATAACATAAGTTATCAGGACAGAAATACGGTATTGTACCATTTTACTTTTCACTGATAAAAGGCACGGTGAAATAAGGAATATCATTATTTCAACCTCCATAGTATAAAAAACATGTAAACAATACTAATGAAGTAAAATACATGCACTTGTTTTCTAAATTTTAAAATAAAATTAAAATTGTTATTCCAAGTAAATAAATTCTAATTATCTAAATAATTAGAAAAATACTGCTGCACAATGATAGTTACAATTAAGTCACAAATTATGTTTTTTTACATGTTGAGTTTGCTGATTTAGAATACATGTATTTTCTGTAAAATTATAGATATTTCAGGCCTTAAAATAGGCCCCATATTATAATATAAAGTTAAAATAAATTAAGTCACAGACCTCAATTCTAATATAACTTTTACTCTGAATTTGTAAAAATCCCCTAAAAATTACATATTTGCTAACCAGTATTCAAAATCTTCATATAAAATGCATTGTTTTCTATACCATTATATATAGTCAATATTTTTAAGCAAGAATGGATTATACTCCATCTAAAATGGAAGATTTAAATTTCCACATTTAATTGGATTCCTATTTTTTTTTTTTTTAAACGTATGAAGTGTTTTGATAAAATTGTAAAAACCATATTTGTATAATATAAAAACTTAAAGAATTTAAAATTATAAAGATAGACCTAACATTAAATTTTAGGTATTTTAATTTATTCCTTTTTAGATAAATTCTTCATATGCAAAGTTGATCAGATTTAGAAAAGTCATAGATATGCATGCTTTCTTATTTATTCACCAAAAATTCACAGAATTAACTGATCTTGTCTACTTTCAAAAGTCACCATAGGGTTCTATTTCTGAATAATCCAGAGTCAATATCCGCTCCACTATCACTATGCTACTCTAGCATATCTACTATATTGCATAGGTAACAGAGCAATTTTAGACTCTAGGATTATACAGAATGTAGGGTTCTAAACTTATGTTAAAGAGTAACTACTACATTTTGACTATCAACAATGCCATCATAACCGACACTGGAAAAATAAAATTCCCAGGTATCACCTTACAGCTTCTTAATTAAAAACAAGTTTCATCTTAGAAATACAAAATACAACTGCAATCATACCGAAATTTCAGAATTTTGATACTCTCAATTGTTTTGTTAAAAAGTCACACAAGCAAAGAGTGTAGAAACATACTGTAAGACATGAACCATTAACAGAAACAAATTTGTTGAATAATTCTGGAAGTATTTTATAACGTATACATATTCAGAATTGGCTGCATGTAAAGTCACTTGAAAACCAGCCATATTCAAACCTTTAACCAAAATCAGTTTCGTTTGAAGGTGGCACTTAAGACATGGTTACAAACCAGAGACAAATAAAAGTCATTAATCTTTACCTTAAAATAAGATGATTTCAAGAAACGTTCCAGAGTTTTGAAAAGAAATTTTTTTTTGTCACAAGAATTAAAAGGATGCACAAAAAGTAGCCAAATTTCAGGGAAGAAAGATTAAATTTTATAACATTTTGCCAACAAAAAAAAAATAGATATAATAAAAATTTCCAGCAAATGTATTGTTAAGACGCTTACCTTTGAAAACATGTCAAAAAAGAAAAAACATCACAAGAGTTTCTTACCACAAAATGATTCATCAACTGAAATCTCTAAGAGTTTCTTCCTCATAAATGTTTCTACTTATTTTTGAATATTTCTACTTATTTCAAATATTTCTACTTATTTTCAAATATATCTACTTAATTACTAACTTATAACACAGATGTATGGCATTATTTAAACATTACACCCTATCTATAAGATTGACATCTTTCCTACACCCCTGAGATGAAGCCGCGGCAGCTGCTGCCAGTTTACTCCGTACCCAGTTCAGGGCATGTATAGTTCTTTTTGTATGTCTAGGATTTGCTCTAGTGATATCTTTAAAATCTTGATCCGTTAAAGAAAGAAGATCATCTAAAGTTGAATATCCTGCATCCGAAACACTTTGTGTATACATTGGAAGACCTATTGAAGTTAAGAATTCTGGAATGGATGAGAATTTCAGATCACAGGCAGCTGTACAAGTATCAACTAAATTATCACCCGGTACCTGTCAAGTAAAAATTAAAACAATTTACATATTATTAAGTATTTTTTATGATAAGAAAAAAAAATGAAAGAAAATGAAAATGGAATTTAAATAAGCACTGATGCAAAAACTTTAAACAAAAATTCACTCACTATCTTTTGAAAGAGATTTTTAGTTTATATAGTGTATTTTGTTTTAAATTTTAATTTTTTTTTAATTATTTTTATAAAAGGACTAAGTTCTGTAAAAATAATGTGGTTCATAAAATTCCAAAATAACAACCTCAATTTTCTTTGCCAAGTTGTATTTTGATACAAATTCTTTATAAAAATATAAAACACACACAGGACAGATGTATGGTAATCTCTCTCTCCCTCTCTCTCTTACTCTCTGTTAAACATTGGAAAAAAAACTTATATACACGTCCAGTAATTTAAGTAGTACTATTTCTACTATTTTCAACTTACCACAGGTCTTCCTTGAGAACACAGTTGATGTATTCTAACTTGGTCTATAACAACAGCGACATTGGACAATTCTTGTCGTAATTCTTCGGCATATCTCTGTACTAGCAATGGTGGTATACCACATTCACCATTCTACAAACAAAGAAAAGAGAAAAAAATTAGCTAATACCAAACAAAACCTGCAGAATTATATATACCTTAACCTTGATTATCTCAATGCCAGGAGCCACACAAGACTTGGACATCTTTTCTCCATGTCAGTCAGTCTGAGGCTGCATGACGTGGCACATTCCAGCCTGCACCATTATAGAATTACATATAAATAACTATTTGTGAGTTACATGTGACAATAAGTAAACTTAAACTTCATTATGTTTTATTTCATTCAGTAAATGGCATAATGTTAGAAAAAAATCTGACTTATCTCCCTTTGACTGCAATTTATTGATTTAACTTTTACACTTTTACACAATGAAATAAAAATTGTTCACAAGAGACAACGAGGCACTGCCAAGACAATTATCTGGTAAGCATAAAACTGATCAAAATTCTGTCATGTATATCGAGATAATCAGTTCTAGATTGGTTGAGAAAACCAGAGCACTCAGAAAAAAAGTAGAGCTTCCATAGGTGAACCAACAAATTTTCTTACACTAAGGTTTGTCCAAGTGCAATTCAAACCTGGAAGGTTAGAGGTAATGTGATATATTAGCCATTGCTTTAGACCAAACAAACACCAAGGCCCCTGTTTATAAATTGTAAGAAAATACTACCATTATAAAAACTACTAACTTGAGATGTATATGGTTCCTGTGACAGGTCAATCCTCTCCGAGGCTAACTTTGAAGTAACTTGGTTAATAAGAGACTTTTTAATACTTCGAAATTCTTTATGACTATGAACAGGTCCCTGATTTGTGTCATCCATAGACTTTGTTCTCCTGTTTGGAACAGGTTTCCGTTTTCCCACTTTAGGATCTACAATGACTCCATTACATGTTGCATCTTTGGTATTATTAGGACTTTGAGGTAGACTACTCAATTCAAGTGTCCTTTCTGCACTCTGACTGTTTTTCATTGTATTGAAATTACCCAAAGGGCACATAACCTGTACCTGAGCATCTCGTAGAGCACCATGTTTTGTAACAGTTCTTCTTGGAAAAGGTTGTGGTTTTGTCCAAACGTCCGAGATTTCACTTGGTTCACTGTGATGTCTATTGCCATTATACTGAACACCACCTAAGTCATTATCACAGACATTGTCCATTGTGCTTGGGGGAAGTTTGAGTTCCAGGCACATGAACACATTACAAAATTAGAATCTGCACATAATTGACTACAGAAAGAGGTATCCATGTTGCCTAAGTTTGGTCCATCACCTATCAGACTAGAATCGGTTACTATTTTATTTTCATCATTAGAAATTAAATCTGAGGAACTTTCTTTTTGTTTTTCACTATTTCTTGTTATCTCAAAAACTTCCTTGTCTTCCTCAGTGTATTCTCGATCACTTTTATCTAAATCAGATATTTTATCTTCTACAGAGAAACTTTTACAACTTCCTGGTCGAGAATCACCACTAGATTTACCTCCTTTGTACTCAGATCCTATACATATTGCTTGGTTTCAGATTTTCTTTGTTGGAATGCATGGGAGAGTAATGCCTTTCTACAAAAGCTTGTGGCACTGGTTGAGTATTTAAAAGTAATTTGTGGAATCCTTCCCTTGGATAAATATGTTCCGAGCTTGCATAGCACCCAGAGTCTCTGCTGGCTGGACATGGCCGAGTGTGGTGGCATTCCACATTTTTTACTACTGGCGACAAACATACTGGTGTCTGGTTATAACAAGGTGTGTTCTGCCGGACAATATGATCTGAAACTTCTGAAAATGAATTTTAAAAAATCTTTTTCATTTTACAATTAACATTTTAATCCAGAAAAATGGTTGTTATCAAGAACTGATATATTTTGTAACCCAGTTTCACCAAGTCATTTACCCTACAATAAATTCTTCATGTCTGATTGCCCCTTTTTTGAAATGAAAGTTTCACTTGCATGTGCACCTTTTCAAACAACACAATTTAACCTAAAAATTTAAACCTTTGTCCATAAAAAAACTTGACCACAAAGGTCAGCACTGGTCACTTGATACACCTATACTGATGCTAACATAAAGGTCACACAAAACATTTATTCACTGTGGACTGTTGAGCTTAACATTTATTGACTGGGTGCTTATTTAAAATAATTTTTTCATTTTGTATCAAATACGGAAATATTCTTTTGAACAAAGGTCAGTTAATTTGATTTGGCCTAACAATGATAAAAATTTAAGTCATAATTGCTACACTTATTCTTTGTTAAGTTTGTATCCAAAAATTGCACATTTATACTTGGGTCTCCAAACAAAACTTAAGACTCTATATACATATACATACATATATATTAAATTCTTGTTTGTTTTATTTTCATTTATTTGTGTATGCATTTATCTATTTTTTATTTTATTTTTATTATCATTATTATTCTGATGCATTATGCACTTGAAAACATGAAAAAAACCTTTAACAGTGAATATTAATCATATTAGATTGTTAAAATAAAATACTGTACCCTCCGAGTCTATCAGCACTTTGGATGCAGACAAAAGCCTGGCTTGGTGTTGTGGATTCAGAATGTTTAAAGCATTCAAGTCATTCTGACAAAGATCAAGAAAACATTCAAGGTGGTCAAATCCGTTGTCAATAAATGTCTTCTCAAGATGCTGAAATAGACATTAAAAGGAATTACTCCCGATTGTGTGTCTCCATCATCATCATCATCATTTTTGATAATGAGATAGCTCCAGAATGTGAAATTAAAATATGTGCTATAAATGATACTTAAAAACAAAAGAAATGCATAATAGATTTCACACCTGTCTTCCTTCAAGGTGAAATGAAAATATGAAGTTTTATATATCTTAAAGTTATTTATGTAAACAATGCTTTAAAATGATAATTATAAATTGCAAAATCTGAAATCAACATTGCTCTAGATTTGAGGAAAGATCACTATGTAGTATGTATCAGAAGGCACATCAGTGTAGTCAGAAGCAACAGAAATAGTTACCAGCATGGATAATCTTAGGACAGACAGTCATTCATAGATGTTTTAAGAGGAGTTTTGTACTCTGAGCCACTTAAAAAAATTTGAACGTATAGAACTGGATCTTAATCACTTCAAATGCTTGGACCGATAAGAATGGATCTTATCTGCTTTACACTACTTGGACCTATAGGACTGAATCTTATTCACTTCATAAACTTAGACCTAAAAGAATGGATCTTTCCTGTTTTACAAACTTGGACTGGATCTTAGTCACTTCAAATGCTTGGACCTGTAAGAATGGGTTGTTCCAGTTTTACACACTTGGACCTATTAGAATGAATTTTTGATTAATTCACTACATTTGGACCAAGAAGACCAGGTCTTAATTGCTTTACAACACCTGGTCCTACAAGAATGGGTCAAAAAAACTAACATGCTCAGGCTTTTAAAATTGGGTCTAAGTCACTCAAATGCTTGCCTTTAGGACTGGCACATACTTTTAATTTTAGATTTAGATAACTAACCTCTAAGCCTACTTGTTGTAGGAACTCCTTCACTGTGGTTGGTTTACTCCTCTTCTGCCACTGAGGAGGAAAATCCTTCCTTTGGCCACCAGATGTCTCTGGGACATGTTTAAGGGGCTCCACATAGGAGAACTTAAACCAACCAGTTTTACCATTGTTGACTCCTCTCCAAAGGCCACTTTGGGACTTATTAAGCACCTTAATGACATCACCCCTCTGTTAAGAAAATGGATAAAATAAATCATTGCTATGATCTGTTCAGCCAGATTTTGGTTTTATAGAGGTGGTTTGGCAATAAACTGACAGTAAACTTAAAAAGATAAAATAATATTGCTGTTCACCTTTTCACTCTAACCTTTACACCTAACCAACTAAAATCTTAACATTTTTCCCAAAAACATCTTGAATCATTTTTTTTTTAACTTTGGATGTGCAGCTTTTAAAACTAGTGTCAGAAAATTTATGCTGATTTTTTAACCAGTCTGAATATCAAATTTCAGTTTTTTATTTCAAAGAGAAATTACCAAATATGGCAATACAGCAGAAACAATTCATATCTACTGATGGAATGACATATTTTAAAAGCAATGAACTTAAAATTTATTGGCTGTAAGTACAAAAAAAATCTGTGTCAATATACCTTCAGTGATAACATATCAGTTTCAATTTTAGCTGGTTCATAATTTGTGTGTACAATGACCATGTTATGACAGTAATCTGAAACCACGTTAGATCCATCATCCATAGAATAATTACTTTTTCCACTTCCTGGACTAGGACTCTGGAAACTACCTGCTAAATGGAAATAAATCATTTACTCAGAATAGAACATCATGCCCTCCTATAAAACACGTATTTGCAGTCAGTAGTTCAAGAACTTACGTTTTCAAAAGTACATGTATTGAAAATAATTATGGCCCTTGTTAGCCAACTTGTTCAAATATAATTAGCAATTATAAAGATCAAAGTGCATCAAATACCTCCTAGGACAGCTTCTAATGTAAACAATTTGTCAGTTTTCTTGTTAATGGCCATGCACTCAAGTTTACTCAACCATTGCAGATATGACCACCATGAACCTTGATTGGGGCTTAAAACACCACTTCACTTCGTTTTCTATTCAGTTAACATAAATATATAGTAAGTTGTTGGATTTTTTCAGGCATATTTCTCTACTGTTCTAAAGGATTTGTTTCTCTTGCATCAAATATATATAACTGACATCATTAACCACAATCCTTTTCTGTTCTTCGTCACTGATTAAATTGTATTGTTGTTTTTTTTTTTTTAAGATTTCAGTACTTTCAGTACTTTGATATCCATATCACTTGACCATACTTTATGAATGAAGATTTTCGTAAATTTTGCTGATGTTTCCTGTAATGTCTTAACTACTGTCCTTATGAAAATTATAAAAAAACATGGGTTTTTTCTATCTTTCTTTTCTTTTTTTATTGGTTAAACTGAATGTAATAGTACTTACACATGCCACTAGATGCACTATGGTTACTTTCAACAGAACTAGCTGACTTTGTTGTACCTGTTGGATATCTTGCCTGAAAAAAAAAAAAAAGAAAAAAAAATATACATATATATATATATTAAATTCATAACATATTCTTAAATATTTAATAAGTATATGACAATTATATTTTAAATTTACAAATATTTGGTGACCAAGATTTGTTATAAACACAGGTAATGAATATTGTGTTTTTAAACATAATCAGGTTTTAATATTTTTTTCCCCAGAAAACACAGCTATCTGAAATCTATGTACATAGAGCTAATCACCCAACATTTTCTACCGTTATTTTGATCTATTGCAGATGATGTGATGTAATGGTGTATTAGTCCCAAGTCAAGAATTTGTCACTTATATTGAGGCTTGCACTGTTTTGAAATGGTGGAGAAAACTGATATTGCCCAGAAAAAAATCTATCTGACCCTCAAAACCACCCACAGACTTTGAGGTACCTGTGGGGTATTTGGTATTCTAGCCTGTGAAATGGACTGTGATTGATAAAATGGCAATTTCATTTAGCCCACTCGGCCACTATCAAAAGCAAAAGGGAGCATTATTGCAAATCCTCAAATCTTTGTTTCAAGAAGGACCAAGAAATAAAAAGCATTCATTATTTTTAATGTTTTAATTAAAATTTTTATGATAAAATAAAGAGTGTGATGTTATTTAAAACTTTTGCATTCTAATATCTTGTACATTTGAAAGCTTAGTTTGTTGTTTTCTAAATTGATTTCCCAAGACAATCAGGGATTTTTGAGTGGGAAAAAATAAAGTTTAGACACCCCAATGAAACATTCATGCTGACATTTATTTTTGGTGTTATGTAATCAGTAATTCATTGGTATTCCTTTTTGTTTTTCAATTTAATTTTGTGAGACAATAAAAAGTTTAACAATGGGCTTAAACTTCCCGCAAACTCCAGCTAATTCAATAAAATTACCGATGATATTAATTATGCCGCCGCTAATTCAATAAACCAAGCCATTTATTATCACAAAAAACCCAAGCCAATGTCAAACAAAACAAAGTTAAGTGCACCAGTAATGCATGTTTGGAATGCACTGCACATGCAGTGTCTAAATAACTCAGGAGACATTTGTAACCCTGGTTAAATATTCAAATTTCTCATTACTGAAGAGCAGAATGTCTCTTTTCATTTAATTTGAAAAAACAGAAGCTGTGAAACAATTTATCCAATCATGCTGAATATTGTCTAAATACTGAATTTCATAAAGGCATAATTCAAGTTGGAAAGTATTATTTTAATTTTTCATTTATAATAAAGAATCCTGTATTTCATAGCTTAATTCTAAATAAATTGATTCTTTATCTTAATTTTTTTGATATATAAATATTATGTGGTTCTCTCTCTCTCCCCCCTTTCTACAAAAGACTAAATTAGAGTAAATGCTGTTATACTCCAATCAAGATTATGAGATGAGAAGTGGAGGAAACCGGTGTACCTAGAGAAAACTGCTTATCTTCAGCAGCAAGCACAAAAATGTAAATGATTAAGTAGTCGTATATGAGGTCAAGCATAAAGGGTTTTCTAAATCATTATTATTAATTTTACTTAAAATGTTATAAGTGAGAAACAACTGACAAGACATAAATAACATTTTTGAGAAATATATATTTCTTCAAGAGATCGCCATGTTTTTTTTGGGTAGTTGAAATACTGTTTTACCATATGTCCAAGTTAGGAGTATTTCATTTATATGTTTACAGTCACTGACCTTTAACAAGTGGTCTGATTCAAACAAAAGCTGTCGGAACAATCACAGTTTTAAAATGGTAGAGAAAACAAGAGTGCCCATCAAGAAAATAATCAAGTTTCTGCAGTGAAACAAACCCATAAGTGACAAAGTAATTGCTTACATTAAGATCAGATCTGCACCAGTAAGATTCAAACCAAGGCAATGAAAGGCACTCTAATCTGGCCTCCACTGACTATGTCCCTAATAATTCCTATTAATTATGATCCTTAAAATCAGAACATTTTCCCTAACAAAATCACCTTGGACAAAAAGCACTATAGCTATAGAAATTTTGTTCTCTTCTCAAAGAATGTCAAAATTATGAATGAATGGATTTTAATTAAGGCTAGAACTAACAAAAAAATTCTCTTTTACTTCAAGAGAAGCAATTTCCCAACACTTCATTCACCATAATAAAAAACTAAATAATCCAATGTTATTTCTTGATCTGGAGCAAATCTTGACAAATTAGTGAAAATCTCATTTAGAGGCAACTAACAACTCCATATTGTAATCAAGTGAAAATTAACAAAATGTTTTAATCATATTGAAAGAGATAACGGTGTGAAGAATGACCAGAGGTCGCAATTCCTTTCCCGGATGTGGAAAACAATTTCATGGAATTTTGAACACAATTAACAGATACTAATAAAACAGGGAATAGAGATATAGCAAAACAGAAATGTAATTCAGAATCTAAAAGAGCAATCCTTTAACATGATTCTAATCGCAATTCAAAATCCAAAAGAACATTCCTTTAACACCAATGCCACAAACACAGGCTCAAATCCCATTGGACGACTCTGAGGAATTTGCAATCAATATAAATCTTGTAGTCATTTGATTATAAAAGAGATCTCTAATTTTCTAATCACTCAAACACAATATCATACTGTAGAAGATAGGATAAAAACTCGTCAATTTCTAGTCGTCAATTTCTCGTTAATACAATAATGGCTATGTAGACTTACTGGTGGAGTCTTGATATGTATAATATCAACAGCTTTAAGTTATTTGAATTGCAAATATTGCTAATCAAAGAATCTTCATTCAAAAATGAACACAATACAATGAATCTGACACTTTCATTTTTACCATTTTATTTTTAAGCACTGTAATTATGTTATTGTCAGAGGCTCAATATAGGGCAGAAATTTTATATATTTATCATAATATTTATTTTTTATAAATAGCATATTTTCATCAGTACCAAGTTGTCCAAAGTTTTGTTAGTTTTAAACCACATTGTTAGTGTAAATTCAAAATGTTAATACAATCCAAATATGTGTCATTAAATGTTGATTACAAATGTTTCCGATCTAGTAATAGTGATGGTCTACAATGATCTTATTTCCACATGATACAATTCTTCATTGACTATTTGGATAAGCTTACAGTGCTTTGAACAAATGGACGCAGATGTATTACATAATGGTGTGACTTAGTGAAAATTGACTACTTTTTTTACCATAAAAATTGAATTAAAATTTTATGCTATTGTCTGATAAAAATGCATGTAAACTGTAAAACAATAATTAAAATTTGAAGGCTACACCAAGAAACCAAATAACGACAATTTTTCCAAGTCAGGTTAATGTGGTACCCACTAAAAAGAGTAACTGCACCTATCTTGATAAGGTCAGCTTTAGAAAATGAAAGGAAACTGGAGTTCCAAGACACAATCACCAACTTTAGGCACATATATTGACAAAATTTCTTTAACTTACAGTAAGTGGTGTTTTTTAAGCCTTACATTAGTCACCTAGCCCAATTTTTTTTCATTGAGATGACCCCCAGCTTACAGTAAGTGGTGTTTTCTAACTAACTTTAGTCATCCAGCCCCTATATTCCCCTTTTTTCTTTTATGTAGTTCCCCCATATTATTATTATTATTTTTTTATATATATATATAGAAAAAATCATTGCTACCGATATTAATTTTACACCTACCCAGAACAAAGTGCAAATGTCACAAGATACATTCTATCAAGATACAAAAAATACTAACTCATTCACTAACTGCTTTTGACCTGTGACAATAAGACTTTTAATATTTGACTTCCCAAGAAAGCATTTTACCAATATAATGACTTCCCAAGAAAGCGTTTTACCAATATAATGACTTTCCAAGAAAGCGTTTTTCCAATATAATGACTTTCCAAGAAAGCGTTTTACCAATATAATGACTTCCCAAGAAAGCGTTTTACCAATATAATGACTTCCCAAGAAAGCGTTTTACCAATATAATGACTTCCACAGAAAGCGTTTTACCAATATAATGACTTCCCAAGAAAGCGTTTTACCAATATAATGACTTCCCAAGAAAGCGTTTTACCAATATAAATAAAAAAAAGAATTACATGTATATGTACATGTATATCGAGAAAAACAAGACAGAGTAAAGCTTCAAAACTATGGGGTATTAACTTTACTGGTGCCCTGACAATAAACAAACATAATCACTGGGAACCCTTAACTGGTGCAGTGCTTCCCTTTCCCGTCTCCAGTACCAAGTGATTTTTGGTCACCTGAAAGTGATAAATATTGGCTTTCTTCTCTGTGAGAAAGTGAAATTTGCCATTGCCCATTATCAAATGCAGTTTCCTTTTAACATTTTCCACTTGTAAATGTTCCCGAAAGAAACAGTATCACCAAAAAAAAAAAAAAAAAAGAAAAAAGAACTAAAATTGATAAATCTATATTTTTCTCGTTAAGATATGGGGAAAGTGAAGTTGTTTTGTCGGAAAGTGGATTTTCTATTGGGACTTTCCCTTGGAAAGTTAGTGTCAAGGAAAAATCCTAGAGCACTGGTGGTGCCCTGATAATAAACAAATACAATCACTGGGAACCATTTACTGGTGCCCTGACAATAAACATAATCACTCGGAACCCTTTACTGGTGCCCTGACAATAAACAAACATAAACACTGGGAACCATTTACTGGTGCCCTGACAATAAACAAACATAATCACTGGCAACCGTTTTATGTTAAATCTAACAGAAATTGATCTCAACTTAGCAATCTCAGTAAATTATTCTATCAATAAATTTCCAATCGAGCAGCTGCCCTCTGATCTTCTATCTGGGATGATGGGGCATGTTTTTATCCTGTCTAATGTGTACCATAAAAAATCTGTTGATGAGATTAGTATCCTAACAGTTTCAAAGGTGCTACTGAATGTGTTGTATTCTGAACGCACGAGGTCACAAAAAGGGCGAGTATAATGTAATTGGACTTGGTTTAAAGTTTAAATTATTTTTTTAAATTTTCAAACAAAGACAAAAAAAAAAAAAAAAAAAAAAAAAATGAGAATAGAATCAAATGATAACTTTAGGGTAGAAACCAGGTAAATGATACCTTTAGGGTTAGAAATGACTTTTGGGGTTGAAACATAAATGATGGCTTTAAGGTCAGATTAAAACATGACATTTGGGGTTGGAACCTAAATGATAACTTTGGAGTTAGAATCAAAAGATGACTTTGGGATTCAAATCTGACTGATGTCTTTGGGATTACAACCAAAAGATGACTTTGGGTTTGGAACCTAAATGATAACTTTGGGATTATAATCAAAAGATCACCTTTGGGATGCAAACCTATAGAATGACTTTGGGATGGACTACAATGAAAAGATGACTTTGGAGTTGAATCGAAAGTGATAGCCTTTGGGTCAGATTCAAAAGATGACATTGGGGATGGAACTAAATGAGGACTTTAGAGATGACATTGGGGATGGAACTAAATGAGGACTTTAGAGTGAAATATAAATTATGAATTTGGAGTTGGAAACCTAATGATTACTTTGGGGTTAGAACCAAATTACTTCTAAGTTGGACCCTGATGATTGTGGTTTGAACTGAAACTATAGCTTAGTGTTACATGTCATCCATGATATAATAAATCACTTATTAATGTTGCATATTGAGAGACTTACTGCTAACATTTTACATTAATATTTTTCAGCCTCATGATTATTTATCAATATGAAAAGTCAGGTTCATTACTCAGCTAGGATACAAAATGAGCAAATTGGGGTAAGACACAAAAATACATACAAAAGCCAAAATATGGCATATACAAATTTTTCTTTAATTCAGAACTTTTTTTTTTAGTTTTTTCCCATTTTACTGACAGATTTAGATAGAACCAAATGCACCCAAACATAGTTCACTATTATACATAACTAGAGTAATAATTTTTCTGTATGTTAATTAAAACTATTCTATAAGATGTAAAAGAATCCTTCTCAAATCTCATAGAAGAATCCCACCTACATCTGGCTTCTGTATACATATCAAAGGTTTCCATTCTATCAGTATTAGCAGTGACCAAATCATCCCTAACATAGATCAAACAGATTTCATCTTAACTCCTCTAGGATTAACAAATTCCATAATTATGGTAACTGTGACCTTACTATGACCTTCACCCCAAAGGCTGAGGTCTTGCCATTTGGTAAATGTTCCTCACAACATTAAATAAAGGATCACACACATGTATATTCTATTTTCTTTTCTTCAAAGTATATACCATTTACGTTTTTTTTTTTTTTGTTTTTTTGTTTCTTTTTTTTTTTTTTTTTTTTTTTTTTTTTTTTTTTTTTTTTTTTTTTTTTTTTTTTTTTTTTTTTTTTTTGATAATTAATTGGTTAAAGCTGCATTAAGTTTACCAATTTTCTGAATTTATTTTTGATTTTCTAAAAATATATTTTTTTAAAAGTTAATATCTTCTACCACGATCCGTGACATTCATTTTCTAAAATTTCATTTCTTTTAGCTGTAAGTAAACGGAATCCTCTGACCGGTTGGTCAGTGTTCTACGATGATAATTATGAGCTTGGAGCATGCGCACGGATGAAGGGAAAAGCCTAGAATCGAAAGTGAAACATGACAGATTGCATTAATTGTCCTTAATTAATATCCAGATGTATTTGAACTGGTGTTTTTTATCCCTTACTAAGTCACAAATGACAAATTCAATGAAGTTATGTGTTTAATTTATCGTATTTCAACATTTTGAAAGTTGTGTTTAAATGACCCGGGTTTTGATGACGTAACCATGTTCTAATATTAGATCCCAAATGCTGCATCTCGCTGGGTAAATACTGTAATTTCTGTGTTTATTCGAGCTTTTATCGTTGAACCAAATGCAACATTGTTCATTAGGAACATCAGTTATTAGATTAACACCGTTTTAATTTTTTCTTTGGAAAACTTAATGCAGCTTTAATATATTACACTCAATTTCACTGCAGTTAGTTTTGAAATTTTAAAATGGAAGAGAAAACTGGAGTTTTCCTAAGACAGCCAAAGTTTGGCAAGCAAGCTATAAAACTTTCTTACACCAGAATCTAAATCATCAAATTGGCATCAAACTCAGAAAGTGAGAAGCATTGTAATCTGTAGTCCATCATCTACCAAATTTGGCTTATCTTTAGATGTATGAAAGTTGCATTAAATGAGATTTTACATTTTTGGATTTGTCCCCTTCGACTACCCCTATGCTTTGATTACATGTTGCATTTCTAAAGTAAAGCTAGTTCAAAAGGTACAATCTTCCCAAATAATTAAATTCAAAGTGCCATCAAATTGTGTTACACTTTGAGCTAGGAATCACAATCAGTGATAAAACTGTATAATGATTTGAATGATAAAAAACTTTGGACATTTAAAACCCTGACTGCATCACAATAAAACTTCCAGAACTGAATTAAACAATAAATGAAGAAGAAGAATTTCACAGTTTATAGCTAGGGTTGTATTCAGTGGATTCACTCTATCAAGGGTAATCTCACAGCTAACAATAAACTAATTTTGCCATTATCAAATGTGAATTTTTTTTCCACTGGATTCAGAATTGGTCATACAAACTAGTTTTCATTGATTTTGTTACATGACTATAACCGTTTCAATGTAAATGGTTTCCAATTACAAGCTTAAAATTATTTTCATATTTTTTAACATCCTTTTTTAAAGTAACAACCCCCATCAAACCCAACTGCCATCAGCAATTCATATATTTGAGGCTAAGTGATCAAAATTGCCAGCTAGCTTATAGGTCACTGTATCCCTTATTGACTAGATTTAAATCCCAATTAGAAAGATCTTTGAGTAAGAAAGTTTGTCAGTTCACTTGCAGAAGGTTAAAGCTTTTTTGTAGGCACTCCAGTTTTCTCCACCATCCCCAAACTGCCTTGATTTAAGTGAGGTATTAATCCACTCTCTTCAGACTTTATATAATTTACCAGCTATTTTGAGTTTTTTGATATCGTAAATGAAATCTTATGCACTTTTTACAACACTTATCCTCTTCTTCCCAATTCAGCATTGGTATGATGAACCATGTCATCTGTGAGAGAGAGAGAGAGAGAGAGAGAGAGAGAGAGAGAGAGAGAGAGAGAGAGAGAGAGAGAGAGAGAGAGAGAGAGCGAGAGAAAGAGAGAGAGAGAAAGAGAGAGAGAGAGAGAGAGAGAGAGAGAGCTGACCTGTCTTCTGGACTTTGCTAACACAGTTTAGTTTTCTATTTTCTATGATTTTTTGTTTTATTTACAAAACATGTGATAACAGATATATAAATACGATATCAGGATCAGTACCCATACAACTTCAACTCTATCATCTCTGATGCTTGAACCATTGCCAAAATTATAATTAAAATGTCTAGAGATTTGTCTCTGAAGTGTAATAACATTATGTCTATTAACTCTTATTAAACTATTCTTCTTTATTCGATGAAGCCCCTTTCTTAACACTTAATCCTATCTATAATGGATTGGTCAGGTAAACCACACACTGAATTTTTTACATTGTCTGGTGGTGAGAATGCAAAACTAAATGGCACATAGAAGACAAATGGTGTTTTACACTTCTGCCAACATTCAGTTATATCAAGACAGTCAGTTCTAAGATGGTGGAGGAAACCAGAGTGACAGGAGAAAACCACCAAGCTTTGGCAGAGCTCACTGACAATCTTTATAACTGTGGGATCTGTCAGACTGGGGATCAATCTTAGGTGGTAACTGATACTTATCTGTAAGCATGCAGTTTAGACCACTGGGCTAACCAGAATCTGCAAAAATATATAAAGGACAAGAGATTTATCATGTGGGGTTACCTCCCCATAGATGTCAATTCAGTCTACTGATGCTGTTTTTCAGGTCATCACTCATTATTGGTTTGTCATCAAGAACGTAAGTATTTGGAGCCTTAAATGCAGATTGGGTTGAAGAGACCAAAAGAAGTGAAGTAAATTGCAAAGATTACTTTTATAAACAGGTGTCCTTTACTGACAGAAACAAACTGCAGAAATGAGATGTAATATTCTGGTCTTTATAAGCAGGTAATTTTTATAAGTCAATTGGAATTTGGCAAATGTTTGAATGACTGCATCAAAAATTGATGAAATATTATTTGTAAGAGGCTTTTTAAATTATTATTTAAAAATCTATCAGGATTACCAAATTAATGTAAGAAACATGTATCCTTGGTAGAATTTATAAGACATTTTAACTGTCATCAAACAAGTTATTTCAGAGCAATTATCTTCTTTTTTTAAATTGTATTTTATGGTAATGGAATATTTAAGTTGTAAAAACTGTAATAAATCATGATTGTTTTGTTTACTGAAATAAGAAAACACTTTTGAATGTTAAAAATTAATTTGTAACTGCAACTGTTTTATATTTTTGTTCACACTCCGATAAAAAGGATAATGATTTTCAAAATTCTCAAAGGTGTAATAAAATCAAATTAATTGTGATTAAAAATACACATACTAGTAGCTGATCTGTAACTTTATACAGCATGATTAATACTTTGTTATTTCCCTGTCGTGATCAATGACTGTATATCTTGACCATAAATATACATTATTTATGAAAATAAATTTTTACAATGCACGACACATCATACACATGGCAAACACTGTAGGGCCACAGTCAATGATCGCTAGATGTCACCTTGAGCCTTTGGCTCAGGTGACCTAAAAATTTATGTAAAAGCATCGCAGTAAACAAGCTGGTATGGCTGAGTTACTGGAGAGCATGGGCAATTGGCAATAGTTATGGAAATAAACATCAAGGATTGTAGGTCCGAACCCTACAAAGGACTTCGACATTTTCTAAGATGATTTTAATTTTCTCCCTTACTAGAACTGTAATATTCCCATTACTCTTTCTTAGTCTCTTGACTTTAATCCTAGATCCATTGTTTCAATCCAATCTGAAGACACTGCTGTAGTCCAAAAATGATTAGGCCACTTGTGTAAATCATGCTCTCATTAATATATAAAAAACAAGGCACCATATTTTATTTTGTACATTTAAGACTCAAGAGCTCTAAGAAAACCAATTTTGGATGCTTAAAAATGCAGTCTATTAAAAGCATTTAACATTAAACTGTTTATCAAAAAAACTTTCACATTTGATGCTCAGCTTTGCAGACATCGCCTGTGTGTTATGACATAAAATCTTTACTGGCGTCTGTGACTTTGTGGTCTAAAATGTACACTTAGGATCACAGTGCCTTGCCTAGGTTCAAATTTCCATCATGGAGATCATAGTGTGAAAAAGTTTGTCAAAGGTTGGTGGTTTATCTCTGGTCACTCCAGATTCCTCCACCATCCCAGAACTGGCTGCTTCAACAGACATGAAAGAATTTTGATTGGGCATAAAACAATACTACTGAACTCCATAACTTCATAAAGACAAGCCAAATTCAATCAAAAAAGCCATTTAATGATGATGACTAATCATAAAAAAATGATCATATGTTGAATTCTCCTTCAAGCAGCCCAGAAACAAACATGCATGTGAAGAAATGTTATGGATTGAACCTATTGAATTGTATGAATCTACAAGGAATTGCAATAAAATAAAACCTCAAATGAACCTAGTGGTCATCTAAAGTCCATCCTGTATTATATTGATTGGTCAGTTGTTAATTAAGACATGCAGGTCAGTAACTGCATTCTGGACAACATCTAATATAATTACACAGCTGAATAGTAATAGATCTCCAGGTCAAAACAAAATTGATTTTATTTCCCGACAATCCAGGCATCAAAATGAAAATATTTCAATTTTTTTAGCCAAGAAAGCTGGATACAAAATATTGTTTTTTTAAAATTTAATTTTGTTTTTAAAACTTACAATGAACTTTACAAAATTAAAGGGGAAAAAAAAACACCTACTTTTTTTCTAGGTTTAGAAATGGGAAGCAAACATTTTTTAATAGTGGCCTCAGACATGGTCAAGTGCAGGGTAACACCAATGACCATGTTCTATCTCTAACGAAATTAATTAAGTCTTTGCTATAAGGCTTGGAATTTTTTAAGTAGCTTCAACTTAATTCCATATTGCTTAATTATCCGACAAAAGGAAATACACAATTTTAATTCTATTTAATGAAGTATTCGTGTCATTAATTAAGAATTGAAGCCTTCAATGAGATTCTTAATTAAGTAATAAGGTCCAAAAAGGGGGAAATGGAGGCTAAAAACTTGCAATGGGTAAAATGTTCATTTCCGTGATTTTGAAAATTTTATTTCTATATATTTGCCTAATGTTATACATATAATTGAATAAGGGTTATAAAAAAGCTAAAATTCTGCGAAGGGTAGAATGTTCATGTTTTGTGATTTTAAAACATTTTGTATCTGCATTGGCCTAAAGTAAACTATATATATATATATATATATATATATATATATATATATATATATATATATATATATATATATAATTGCAACAATTTCGCAAACTTGATAATGGTCTACATGTATATTCTAACAATGGTCTGCAATTTCCAGGAGGCCATACAGTCATGCAATATAAAAAAAATTTCCATAAATAATTTAAATTTTGATGATGAAACATCTTCTTTGCTATCAAGAAATTTAATTTAGAATGTTATACATTTTCCTATCACAAAAATGATTTAAAGGGGTTAAAAAAAGAAAAAAATATTTAAAATACTGTTAAAAAAATTTAACATAAAAATACTTGTAAAAAATTGTTAACAAATTTGATCAAAATGCATTCGTAGATGTGAAGGTTATTGAACAAATACAATTGTACACAGAGACACATTGTTATCCCTATAAACAACCCCCCCCCCTTCTCAAACTAAGTTTACAGGGAAGTCTATTGGCTGACCTAGTTTTCAAACATTTTATTTGTTTTACACTAACACAATTTGAATGCAATTCTCACCTTTGCTGACCTTGACCTTTCTTCCTCTGCATGTTTACAGACACCATGATGAACACCAATAGCAGGTGAAGCACTTGAACTCACTGACATTGCACTTGAATTGCTACAATAGTTTAAATCATCATTACGCATAGCGGCTACATCCGCATGCATTAATGAATGTGCCTGACACTCAGAATGTTCCGATCCAGTAGAAACTAAAGACGTCCTTGAAGGAGAATCATGTACACAAGCAGAAGTTCTCAAAGCACTAGATCTGTCATGATATACACTGTCACCATGGTGATAATATCCTCCATACATTCCTTTGTAAGCTTTCACCTCCTGCATTAACACAGGTGCATATATTTTAGGGTGATGTGAAGGTGAATACAAGTTCACTGGTGAGTTCACCACTGAAGAACTATGTGGTAACTGAACTCTGGTTGGTGAACACGACATTGCACGAGCTATTTGTGGTGAGGCATGTGACGGAGAATAGTCAATATGGCTGACACTATGAACTCTTCTGTGTTGAAAACACTCATTTCTATGACTAGGATCTCCACACACACTCATCATAGGTAAATGTGGATCATTTGACACAATGCGTTGACAAACATCACAACGTCTGGCAGAATCTGTAAACATATACAAACATTAATAATCATTATTTTTAACCTGATAATTACAGTAAACTTCATTGTTTTATGAACAAAATGTGTTTGTAACAGTTTGCTAATGGCAGAAATCAATGTAAACAGGACAAATTTCAAGGTCAATGCTATCAACTTGAACATTCTGTAGCAATGAAAATGATTGAATTATTGAAGCAAAAAACCTTGCAAAACATTTTTTTTAGTCTTCATATTCTCTTTACATATATATATATATTCCTTGCCCCAGTTTCACAATCATTCACTCAATTTAGTGTACATTCAACTCAAATTGGAAATATTTCTATGTCAATTCTTACAACATTACACATTTAAAATTTATGTTAAATTTAAATTGTTTAGTGTTGGTTTGTTAAACAAAACAAAACCATTGTCATATAAAATATAAATTTTTTTAAAATAATGATGAGATGAAAAATGGGAATATTTGAACTGAATGTACACTCAATTGAATGAATGCTTGTGAAACTGGGGCCTTGTCATCAAGAGAAAAAGAGGAGGGACCTTTTTTTTTCTTTCACGAAGGAACTGTAGAATTGACCATGATGACAAACAATGAAAAGATTGTAGATTTCTATTAACAAGACAGGACAATAACACAGAATTCCTGATATTTTTTCTTTGATTAATCAACACGTCTGCTCCAACAATTCAATATCATTTTTTTAACATGTAACAATATGTTCTGGGGCGTCAATTTTCCATTATCTCATTTAAAAGTTGTGTAAAACCATTGACTGTGTTCTAATTGTGTTATGTCTTAAAATGCAAATTGCATGTCTGTCTCAGTAAAAAAAAAGAAGCAAACTTTGTTATCCAGAAAGTCTATCAATAATGTGTTAATTTATATTTGATACAAGATCTGTTAACTAACAATCTTTGTTTTAGGTACAGCCATTAACAATCCAACAAATATTTTCTAACAAAACATGACACTCTATGTTTCAATCAATTCCCAAAAGTATGTTAATCTAATAATCAAAGTCCCTTATCAGATGAATCATGCCATATCTGCAAATTCTGTATTGGGGTGGGGGTGGGGAGGCGGGGTTTGGCCTCAGTGGCCAAGTGGTCTTAAAGATGAAATATACAGATCACAGTGCTGCTAATCTCTTAAGATTAAATCCCACTTGGGCAGATCCAATTGTAGGAAATTTTGTCAGTTTACTTGCCGAAAGGTCAGCGGTTTTCTTTAGACATTTTAGGTTTCCTCTACCATTCAAGAACTGACGGCCTATATATAAGTAAAAGAATCTTGACTCAGGGCATAATACAACATTACTCCACCCCATTCTCTGTTATTGGGGCAGCCATTGAAGGAAAGAAGAATGGAATTTGTATTCAAAAAACAAGTTCTTTGCAAAAGCCAAAAAATACAATGAAGAGTGTAGTGGAGTGGAGTAATTGTGTTTTACACCCCAGTCAAGATTTTTTCACTTATTTCGAGGCGGTCAGTTCTGGGATGGTGTAGGAAACTGGAGTACCCAGAGTAAACCACCGACCTTTGGCAAGCGAACTGACAAACTTTCTCACACTAGGATCTGTCCCGAGTGGGATTCGAACCCAGGTTGTGAGATGCACTGTGATCCGTAAGCACACACTTTAGACAACTCAGCCACCGAGGTCCCACAAGGAAGAGTAAGTCACAATACAAGTCACTAACAAACCAGCCAATCATAATAAAACAAAAAAGACAAAAACATTATTTAGACAACTGATAATAAAATTCTGAACTTTGGATGGACTTTGAAGAAAATTTAACAAACTTTTAAAATCACCTGTTTTCAATTTCTCCCTGTCAATATGCAGAGACAAACTTTCAAATGTTAAAGACATTAGCACAATACTTGAACCCACAACCTCCTCCTGCACTTTGGGGGGCTAGGAGTCTTTAAGAGTACTTTCCATACAATAACCGATAACTGTTATATGTCTATGGGAGTTGAGTTGAGTTGAGTTGACTAATGGTGTTTTACACCCAAATCAATTTTCTTTCACTTACAGCAAAGCGGATAGTTCTTGATGGAGGAAACCTGTGTGACCAGACAAATTCACCTACCCTTATCAAGTAAACTAATCAATTTTCTCACACTATGATCTTGCTGAGGGGATACAAATTAGGCAGTGAAAAGCACTGTGATCTGAAAGCAGCAGCCCTTTAGAGCATTGCTAAGTTAAAGGAACAACTTAACAATATTACGAATACATTTCTAGAAGGGGCACCTGTTATTTCTTGTTATAAAACCTATAAATGGAAACTAAAAAAGCAGCAGGTCAAAATAATCTGTCAATACAAATCTTATGATCATATATAATTATTACACTATGTACACAGGACAGACAAGCAATTATTAAATGTTGTAGTTTGTATATCAATCAAAGTTCTGGCAGTACTGAAAGCCTAATTTTGCTGTCAATAGAAAATTCTTTTTAAAAATATCTGTCGCTGAATTAATGGTTGGTTAAATGTTGTTTTATGTCACATCAGTAATTTTTTATCTATTAGGCAATTTTTCTTATCAATCTTATGCTTTAATACACAAGTATATCTAGCTTGTATGCCAGGTAAGGAGTTGAATTCATTGATCAAACTATAGCCAATCTAGTGAAAAAACAAATAAATAAATGTAAATCTTCTTATATCTACAACTTTTGGCAAAATTTTACATCAAAATTGTTATTAAAAACATTTTACAAGGAACAAGACACGTAATTATTAAAAAAAATGCTGTTTAAGATTTAATGATAAATAGTATATATCTCTATTTCTAAGACAGACAAGTAAATTAATGTAAGCTTATATCTTTAACCTATGACCAAATACAATATATCATTCATTCCAATTTTGTCCAATATATATAAAACCTTTGTCCAAACAATATATATATCTGTAATCCTGCCGGATTTTCTATCTTATATATGTATATAAGCTTTATATCTGTAATTCCGATGGATTGTCTATCTGATATATATATAATATATATATATATATATATATATATATATATATATATATATATATATATATATATATATATATATAAGCTTTATGTAAATCCTTACCCGTATATATTGCAGACGGAGATTTGACCGGTTTATTGTCTTTTTGCTTTTTCTTCTTGTTGTAATAACTCTTCAACTGAAAATAACGAAGCAGACAAAATCAATAATAATTATATATAAAGTAATTCATCTACTCTAAAACCTTGATTCATTGACACCATTTGTTCAGGCACATTTTGGTGTTATGATAAGTGATTCTGCGACAAATTGAGGGCAGTCTATGGAGAAAAATACAGGAGATATAGAATTAAAGACTTCAAAATTGTGTGGCAACAGACAAGGTGGGCAAGATTTTCAGTGGCATGTTTAGGAATATTTGTGAATACTTGCAAAATTGCTGGAGGTCAACTTACAATTGACTGGCATCACATTAAAGAGATTTTTGTTATTTTAGTTTACAACTTTACAACATTGGAGTTGCTTTAGACACAAGCCAAAAATATAAGCCTTGTAGAGGCTTTTGTCATACTTTTACTGATAATAAATATCAAACAAGTTAGATACATTTTTTCCAACCTAATTCATCAGTTGCCATTCTTTTTCAATATAGTACAACCTATCTAAAAACTTTCTGGATGGAACCATGTGTTTAGAATTTTAATCAATGATAAATGTATTAACATTATCTCTCTGTCAAATAGTTTAGTTTTCATATTATTTGGGATTTGGTTTTCAAAAGTTAAACTGATGTTTAAGTCAGATAAGTTTTGCATTTTCACCAGACTGTTTGCACATTTTCTGTAAAGTCAGGGTTCATGGGTTCAACTGTTTCAGTTTACACAAAAATTTGGTTTATCTAAGGTTTAATTTCATGGGTGCAAGTGGTAAGTGACTTCAATGTCTAGACTCCAAAGCCACCACTGTACTAGAACACTTTCTTGACAGATAGGTAACTTCAGTAAAATATCAAACTTTTCTGTCAGTACAATATCAAGAAAAATATTAGATGGTGTATTATTTTATGTGTTGGAGTGTAACAGCCAGTATTAAAGTGCAATTAATTATAATTTACCCCACTAATTCCAATTTCTTAATTTTTTTCCCACTGTTGTCCTTACAAAATTTATTTATTAAAACAAAATTATAAATCAATTTTGTCAACAATTTTGTTGTCATGGCAACCAATTGTTTTTGTACTTGGTGTAAAAGAAATGGTCAAATTATTTTTTTAACAAAATGAGAATGTCCATGATAGAGAACACTTCAGTGAAGATATGCTTCGATCAACAATGTTTCATTAAAGAAAATAGAATCACAGCTGTAGCTATTTAAAGATTCTGATCATTAAGAGGCGAAAAGCGTAAAATAAAGCAATGAATTAAACAATTTAGTGTTCATGACCAAGGAAGCGAAAGGTGCTCTAAAAGTGTGATGGAGTTAAACCATTAAGGTAAGAACAAACATAATTACAAGCCAAATCATTAGTATCAAGTTTTCTGCCTTTTTGCTCAAATAAACCATTAAATCTCTGAAGTCAGACATCCCTACTGTGAAATTTGCAAAGTTGAACTTCCCGACTGTGGAAACAGTGAGTATATCCAATCAATTAAAATAATCTAAGGCTGACACAGTTTGATTATCCTTACAGTTTACTCATACAAAATAATTAGGCTAGACTTATAATGTTTACATGTTCAATCAACCGTAGATAAAATGCTAGACTGTTCAATCGAGCATGTATGAAATATTCTAATCTTCAGCTATCATGCTAAGTGCCCATTCTAATAAATCTATTAATACATTTTTAAGCTTAATTTTATGGGCGAAAAATTCAAATAGTGTGAATTTTATATCAAATATTAATTAAGAGTTCAAATGTTCTATTACTGATGCTATTCTCAGATCTACCATGATAGAGGATATATGATTTAAGGAAATCAAAGACCTTAGCAAGCAAACTGACAAACATCCCTGCACTAGAGTTTGCCCTAGTGGGTTTCGATCTTGGGCATTAAAAACACTGTGATTCTTTTTGCTAGCACTTAAATCAATTCATCCACCAAAAACACTCTCCCCTTTTTGGAATACATAACAGTTATATGTGTCTCATCCACTTATGGGGCCTTTGTGGCAAAGTGATCTAAAGTGCACAATTACTGATCAATGTGCCTACGTTTTAATTCCCACTTGGTGCAGCTACTAGTGTAAAAAAAAAATAAGTTTGCCAAAAGTCTTTTTTTTTCCACAGGTACTCTGGTTTCCTCCACCATCCAAGAACTGAACACTCAAATATAAGTGTAAATCAAATATAAAGAAATCTGACTGGTTTTAAATCCTTCAATCCACTTTACTCCTACCTGTTTCATTATTAAAAATGCGTTAAAAAATTCTGTTTTATAACATAATAACAAACCTATTAAATTCTTGGTTGATGCCTCAAAGTACATGTATTATAAATGACATTTCTGCATATTATAAAACCATGGTACTCTATTTTTATCAAATCTATGTTAAAACCTATCCATCATGATGGGTTTAAAATCAAATTTCAAGGAAAAATTCAGTCCAAATTACAAAATAAAATATTTGCTAAAAGGGGAAAAAGTATGATGAAATTGATTAGTTCTGATCATGTCCTGTGCATCAACTAATGTTTCCTGATCGTAAAATAAGACAAACGTTGTGAAGACAAAGACATTGATGTGTTGTAACAACACTTAAAACAATTATGTAACATAGTTACGTAAAATTTAACACAGTCGACAGAATTTTTTTCCCCCGTTTTAAACTAGATTTATGTGAAACTGACATTTGTAGAAGAACAGACTTAAATTACAGCAAGTTTAAAAGTACATAATAAAAACTTATCAGTTGTGTAATATGAAAAGCAGAAGAAGAGTGAGATGGCTTTACACCCTAGTCAAGACTTTTTCTCTTATGTCAGCTCTAAAATGTAAAGGATACTGGAGAACCCATGGAAACCAAGCAATCTCTAGCAAGAAAACTGATAAATTTCCCTACACTTATCTTGCCCCGGGAAGGACTTGAACCTTGGTGTTGAGATGGATTAAATCTATAAGCTGACCCTTTATACCTCTCACCCACTGCCTCCGAAAACCTCCCACTAAGTAAGTGGAATGGGGTAAAATTTCAAACCAAGTCATGATTTTTTTTTTAACTATGTTTAGGTGACCAGTTCTTGGTTACTGAAGGAAAAAGAATACCCAGTGAAAACCACTAAGGCTGTTAAGCTTTTCAAAAGTGCATTGGAGTTACCTAGTGAAAACAACTAAGGCTGTTAAGCTTTTCAAAAGTGCATTGGAGTTACCTAGTGAAAACAACTAAGGCTGTTAAGCTTTTCAAAAGTGCATTGGAGTTACCCAATGAAAACCACTAAGGCTGTTAAGCTTTTCAAAAGTGCATTGGAGTTACCCAGTGAAAATCACTAAGGCTGTTAAGCTTTTCAAAAGTGCATTGGAGTTACCTAGTGAAAACCACTAAGGCTGTTAAGCTTTTCAAAAGTGCATTGGAGTTACCTAGTGAAAACCACTATGGCTGTTAAGCTTTTCAAAATTGCATTGGAGTTACCCAGTGAAAACCACTAAGGCTGTTAAGCTTTTCAAAAGTGCATTGGAGTTACCCAGTGAAAACCACTAAGGCTGTTAAGCATTTCAATAGTGCATTGGAGTTAAAGTGCTTTGTGTCCAAGTCAATATTATTTCAATAACATTTAGGAATTTAGTTTAGAGATGGTGGATGACACCAAAGTACCATGAAAAACCAAAGCCCTTTGGCAAACTAACTTTTTTACATTAGGATCCACCCAAGTGGTATTCGAATCAGTAAGTAATGAGAGGCACTTAGATCAATAAAGCATCATGATAACTGGACAGACCACCAAGGGACCTCACATCAGGTTGACATTTGTGGTAGAAAAGTGTTGTCTTGTAAAAACTGTAGAATGGATAAAAAATAATTGTATATACTGTGAAGTAAGAGGATTTTAATTTTTTTTTTTTCAAAAACCTAAAAAAAATAAGCTTCTTATGCTGAAAACTGGTGATTGTTAAATGTCATGTAGATAATTATCAGATGGTTTTTGGGTGATTAATTAATCAATTAGTCTATCTTCTGTATGTTGGTCTTATTAATCAGTCAATCAGAAAATAAATTAATCAATGAATCCCAATCTGTCCATTAAATGATCAAATTACAAAATACAACAAGAACCAACCTGTTGTAATTCTTTTTTTCTTTCATCTTCAAACCGCTTCACCTGAAAGAAAAAATATTATTATCAGTTAAAGGTTGGAATCGTGAAGCAAATGTCACTCATACATGCAATTTTCTTATCCTCGGGAATGTACTTAATATATGTATTTTTGGTTTTTCTTAACAGTAAATTGGGCTTAATATGCCCTTTTTGTTATGTTTTTTGTTTTTTTCTTTGCAATGTGCAAAATATTTTCCTATGGTTTGGATTTTTAACTCCAAACTAAAATAATTTTGAAAAATTGACCCTGTCTCCTTTTTATTTCTCCAGATCCAATAACCAAGGACATATAGTAGTTTTAAGCAAGTGAGTATTTAAGTTTGCAGCTTCTTTATTTCTTTCTTTCCCTTTTTTTTTCTGTTTATGTACTGTGCATGCAGCTATAGCTACTGGTAGTATTTCATAGCGCATGTAATCCCCAGAGTAAGAGCTCATTACATTAATTTTATAACCCGACTTCATCCTTTGACCCACTTTATAACATGATGATCTCTAGTTTGACCTATTTTACTTAAAATTTGATTTTACTTTCACTTCAACCTGTTTGTTGACTTATGTAAAAGTAAGAAATGCCCTATGATGCTACACTAAAATGCCCAACCTATTTCAATTTCTACTGATATGTTTTAGCCTGTGCACTATAAAAATAGAAATAATATTTAGGTCTCATTAAAAAAATGTTTTTTATTATCAAGCTCTTCAAAGCTTATATGGTGGCATATTTTCTAAAAACTCAGTAGTTCAATGAACTGGTGGTATTCCAACAAACATTAAAGATTGAGATTTATTATAACTATTTTTCTTGATTAAGTATGGACTTCTTGACCCCATCAGTAAATCCTTCCTACTGTAAGGAGATCTGATAATAAGTGGGTCTAAATGTAAAGTATATCTTATTTGTTCTTTAGCAGATAGACACAACACTATAATTTAAATGTTCCAGTGTTAACATACTAACTTACTAAGTTTATTAAGTTACTTCCTACTCTATTATTTTTAAAATGTTGCCTCTGATAAAGTATCATTGAAATCTACGAGGTAATGTTAGAAAAGAAGTAAAAATAGGTGCTGGTGAAAATTGCAGTCATGGACAAATGCAGACCATTCACATGCTGTGCTTTGTCATTACATCACTTAGTCTTTCTGGCAGATGAGCTTAAATCATTACAATGAACAGAGGAACAGAATGGAACAGGACAGGGTAGGATGGTGAAATTAAAACAAAAGGTCTACAGATGACCGGGTTGTTATATACTTAATACTTAATGTGTTATTTATCATTTTTTATTTTTCTTTATTTTTATTTATTTTTTATTTATATATTTATTTATTTATCTATTCATTCATTCATTCATTCATTCATTCATTCATTTATTTATTTATTTATTTATTTATTTATTTATTTATTTATTATTTATTTATCTTGATTTTTTTTAATTTATGTTTTGGCCTTAATAAGGCAATAAGTTAGGTCTTGAATCTCTTGTATAAAATAACTGACCTAAAAAATCCTTTACTACCATTTTTTACAAACCCAACAAAGGAAAACTTAATTTGAATATTTTAATAATCAACATCTAATTTTTCCTAAACCATAGATGCTTTCAATTAATATTTTAAATATTAATGAATTTATGACAATTGATTTCATAAATATCTAAACATGTACACATTTACCAAAAGTGGTTCCAGGGCATTTAAACACAAATAAAACCAATGAAAATATTTCATGTAAAAAGTACAATACATGTTTCTTTGAAATTCACCCCATCTCATCAGAAAATTGCTTTTCCGTGCACCATAAAATAAAGTTATAAAACACGTAATTAACTTTTACATCACCTTCGGGAAGATAAAAACAATTTTCAATGTATATACTTCCTCCAAAACAAAGTCATTTTATAACTTAATCATGCAAGTGAAACATAAAATTGAAACAAAAATATATACAGCATATAAAATATAAACTGACTGAATGTTATCGTCAATATAATAATTATCCTAAACCTGTTAGTTTCTTTATCTTGTTCAGACAAATAACTCTTTTAAGAGAATCTGTTTTTCATCAAAGTCAGTGATGTTTTTATCAGACATGTATATAAACAATCTAACTGCAGCAACCCTTGTTTTTATCTATTGCACACTGCAGTGAAATTGACATGCATGTTGTAGATTTCATAGTCAGATAAATGCAGGTCATGTGTGATACCACATGTTGTAGGCTTGCACATTGCAGTGAAATTGACATGCATATTGTAGATTTCATGGCTTAGTAATTGAAGGTCATGTGACATGTTGCATGTAGCATCTGTTGTGGAACTTCAAAACAGGTTTCTGTCAGGTGTTCATTCATATATTATTAATGCAGAATTTTAATAAAGTGTAAAAGCCAAGCAGAACAACATGGTAGCATATCTCTCTCTCTATCTCTTTCTCAATACAGTAGACTTTTTAAAAACTAAATTAGCCACATCTGAAGTTTTCAAAATCAAACAAAAATATTGGGATAAGATCATTTCTTTATGGTATTTGATTACTAAATATTCTAGAAAACATTATAGTTTCAGAAGACTTTGTGCTGCCAAAAAAAATATTAAAGAAAGGAAAGAAAGAAAGACATTGAAATTCAAATATTGTTCAACTCAGCTGATGAAACAAATCAATACCAACAAAATCAAGTATGATTTTGGTATTGATATAATAATGAATAGTCGCTGATTTTCGAAATTCTTATGAAAATTCTTTTCATGTAATTTTAACAACTAAATAAATATAATAAACTTGCCAGACAACTGCCATACTTATGAAATTCACACAAACGAAATTATCACCAGCTAGAAGAATTGAAATTTAATGATCCTTCTGTAAAACTCAGACTTATGTATTCTCAAAAGGACATTTAAATGTCCAATTCTATTTGTTCTTTAACTTTTTGAAACAATATTGGCATGTACTTTTACTGTTTTTTGTCATTTCTCTGAGGACCAATAGGCTATAGAGTGGTACATATCATTCAATTTATTATATTACTTTGTAAAGAAATATTGGCGTGAGTGATACATTTTTCCCTATTTTTTTATATTACTCTAAGGAGTGCTAGGATAGATTCTTTTTGGGTTTAAACAAATTATTTTTTGTCATTTCATAATTCCTGTCTAAAAAGCTTGTACGTAATGCTTATCTTTTTTTAAAAAAAAAAAATATATATATATATATATATATATATATATATATATATATATATATATATATATATATATAATAAATAGGTTTTAAAGACGCCTAAATTTCCAAAAAATCTTATTTTACCATCTACCATTTTGTTTCCTTCAGGGTTTTTTTTATTTCTCGGTGGAGATTGAGTGTAGACATTTTATTCTATTTGGTGTTGTTAGACACACTAACATTTAACTGCGCTATGTCAATCGTTACAGGGCATGTCAAAAGAATCTATTTATCTATGTCATGTGAGATTTTTCAAGGACTGTTTACTAGGAAATCTATAAATTGAATAGTTTTGTAAAATTATATTGTTACTGGTATACAAATGGTTTTGCCTTGCTCGAAATGACAAAACATTACACAATCTTCCCTAGAGATGGATTTCGAACATCATCTCAAATTTTTGTTTAGTACTGATACAAATTGGCTTTAAATGATTTTTTTTTTTTTACTTTCTAGGGAAAAAAATAGAAGTTCAGTTATTTAGCGTCCAATCAGGAAATATCTACTACCTAGATTAATATCTAGAAATATATTCACCTTAACGTCTTAGAGCTTTGCTATACTCTTAAATCATAGAGGATGTGGAATAATGGTGTTTTATAACCCAAGTCAAGATTCTTTAAATTACATACAAGGAGTCAAAAAGTGATTGTTATTGAAGGAAACCAAAATATACCTTACACAAGAGTCTGCCCGGCAAGTGAGAGTAAAATAGTGGCAGTGAGCAGTTGCTGTGTTACACAAACCAGCAGGTTAGATCCCTTGACCACCAGGTCTCTACCCTGAACATGAGCCTATAACCTTTACCACTTTACCAAAAGTGTCTTTTTCAACTGAAAATGTATTCCTATCGTACTTACCACTTCTAAGGCATGCTCTATGGTGATTTTTCCTTCTTTAACCATCAGCATCAAAGCCATTCTATCATCATCATTCATGGTTATTTCATATGCATTTAAGTCACCTGTGATTATAAAAACATATAAGAACATAATCATCATTTGCAAGGAAAACAAATGTTAACAAACCAAACTGCCATTGTTATGTTTCCAAAAGGAACACTGCTGGGTTGCATATTTGGCAAAAAATAGACCAAATAAGCCAGGTCCAAAAGAAAATAGAAGTAGGCTAAACTACATCAATTCATAATTGTTCCCAGGCAGTTTCAAGAACATTTGAAATATTTAAGACAAGGATTGAAGCAGAAGACAAAAGAAAATAAGTAAAGATTTCACAATAAGAAATGCAGCAAAATGTGATATCCACTATCACTTTGCTTTAGATTCGTAACACACAGAAGGCTAAAAAAAGAAAAAAATAAACAAATTTATTGTTAAATATACATTACAGTTCAGTTAGGCGACATGTAAAGTCTATTTAAATTAGCACGTGACACTTAAAAGGCATCTAGGAAAATAAGAGTTATTTCTAATTATTCCTAACAATTTCAACTTTAAAAATAAACATGTTACAGGTGCTCGTCTTCATTTCAACGGCAAGAAAATATCGTGTACATACGATTAATCTAACCTTTCAAAACAGTTGGATTTTTTGCCATATACAAATAAAACATTGATGAAGCCCATAATATATCCTAAAACTGTTTAATGACAGGAAGTTATCTAGGTTGAACAATTATACCTACCATTGTGTAGCTTATAGTTGTGTTTCTTCCCTGATCTTCTAAAACCAATATTACGGAAAAATCTTCCCAATGTGGATGTTTTCTTTTTCTCTATTTCTTCATAATCTAACAAGAAAAAATCATTTGAAAATTATTTAATTGCAAAAAGTAATATTAAAGCTTAAAACCTCAACTACTGTAGTCGTCTGGGGCTAATATTAAAATAATTCAACCGGTTCTGTTGTAAAGCAGTTTTTGAGACAACAAAATTCTTTTCTGTTTGTTGTCACTATCCTTACCATTGTTCATGGAGTTTGCTTTTAGATAACAACATTGGATTTTTTATTCAACTGGTAAAAAAAAAACACAATTCTAAAACTGCCATTTTGAAACATTTCAAAACAATTAATCAAAGGATGCTACTTAAAAGTAATGCAGAAATGGAAGTAAATAGTTGACATCAGACGGACAAAGTGCTTAAAGAGCAGACAAAAAGTAGCCAATCAAAGACATTTTAAAATTTAATGTGTGAAAATTATTCTGTTCTTTTGTTCTGACCAAATTAAAACAATTACTTCTGGCTAACTTCTAGTACTTTTTCTGATGAGATTATTACATATACATGATTGTAATGACCAGTCTGACCTCACAATGTCCAGTCTGACCTCACAATGTCAATGTGGGAGGGTAATTTTATCTAGACAATACTTAGGCTTATAAGCAGACAATCATTAAGCCCCATATAATCTTGAAAATTAATCTTACCAAGATTTACGGCTATTTTACAAGAGGCAATGCCATGAGGTAACCAAGCAATGGAACGATAACCACAGGAAAAAATTACCAGGGCCAATTGCAGTAAACTCTGTATATAAAGACCACCCACAAGTCTTAAGAAATATGGACTTTATACAGAGATGGTCTTTATAAAGATTTATGTTGGAGGCAAGGAGACCAAAAAGGTTAGTCTTACTGTAAAGGCAGTTCTTACAGTACTTCACCCTAACCAGGGACCTTATTTGGTGGTCTAATATATTCAGATGAGGGCCATTATAGCAGGTGTATCTGTACTCAATCTTTACCAAGGACCTGATTTGGTCATCTTTTACACAAATGGTTATTATAGCAGGTGTATCTGCACTCAATCTTTACCAAGGACCTGATTTGGTCATCTTTTACACAAATGGTTATTATAGCAGGTGTATCTGCACTCAATCTTTACCAAGGACCTGATTTGGTCATCTTTTACACAAATGGTTATTATAGCAGGTGTATCTGTACTCAATCTTTACCAAGGACCTGATTTGGTCATCTTTTACACAAATGGTTATTATAGCAGGTGTATCTGTACTCAATCTTTACCAAGGACCTGATTTGGTCATCTTTTACACAAATGGTTATTATAGCAGGTGTATCTGTACTCAATCTTTACCAGGGACCTAATTTGGTTGTCTTTATACACAAATGGTCATTATAGCAGGTGTATCTGTACTCAATCTTAACCAAGGACCTGATTTGGTGGTTTTTATGTAGAGACAGTCATTTTTAAGCTGGATTTAATGTACTAAATTCTATTCAGTGAATTAATTTGTTGGTTTTTATATACAGATGGTCATTATAGTAGGCTTTACTGTATTCAATTCTTTCTAACCAACAACTAGAACTGAAAATATCTTTTTTCAAAATAAAGTTGAAATTTTACTTAACACTCATACAGATTAAAATTGTTTATAAGCCAAAAATTCTACAAAAAAAAAAAATTAAAAAAAATAAAAACAAAAAAACAAAAAAAAACAAATAGTAAATAAATAAAAAATAAAGGTTTTATAAACATGCTTTATAGAAATTACTTGTCAGCTAATGGGAAAATAAATTTTGTTTTGTGAAGTCGTCAATCTTAAAAACATAACATTTTAAAATTTAAACACCAAATCAGAAAATGTTTATAGGAAAAACAATAATAATTTCATTTAAGAAAACTCCAACACGAAGTCATATAATGATAATTATTGAAAGTAAGAATTTTATTTAAATTAATCGGTCAAAAAAAGTTGTAATTTTTGGATTCTTAACAAAAATTCACTTATAGTGTATAATTAGTTTCATTCACAATGCTATAAGAGAAAGCAAGTCAGTATTTCTGGAGCCAAATAATGGATCGTACATATTCTTTGGATTAAATTTGCAAAATTGTAATTGTATCACACATTTTGAAAGACATTGGTTAAAATGAAAAGTGAAGTCAATAAAATAATATCAGAAAAATACCATTTAAGACGAGTGAGTTAGACATCGGAAATTCTTTTTTAGCCAGCAAACATACGGTAAGTTACATGCAAAGCATTAAGAATTTATACTCGTAACTCATAAATTTGTGAGTAGCAATTGCACAAAGCAAGTTAAAACTGACTGCGAGCAGGATAAACAAATTATTTAACAGCAAGTTTACACAAGCAAGCCTTGTAAATACACACAAAAAAAATATCAATTGGTTTAAACAACCATTCTATGATCAATCAGAAACCTTACAGAAATCCCGTTAAAGCTTCTAATCAAATCTAAAACAATTTTGGTTTTCAATACAGGATTTTTATTTTAAAAAAGTAAAAAAAATCCATAAAATTTAAGTAAACAGAAATCATACATGTGCTATTTAATTATGAGCAATTTTATTCTTTATTTTTTTTATTAAGTGAGTGCTTTTTAAACATTTTTTAAACTCTGCATATTATAAATAGAATCAAACAGAACTAAGAAAATCTAGATAATTTGATTAATGGAAGGAGTGAAAAATTAAGATTTAAACAAGATCATACAAATTTTGAAAGCTACATTAAATTTCTGGGATTATTTTTAAAGATATAAGTTTAATTGTAATTCTGAATATAACAAATATATAGGAATATATACGTTTCAACAACTATTTATAGTAACACAGTTGTATTGACAAACAACGATTTCAAAACAATTACTTCCAATCTAAAACCTTCTTTCTGACCTTCAACCTTTCATTGGTTTCAAAACAGCTGAGAATGAGCCAGACAAATGTTTATTAAATATTTATATGTATTTAATTCAATCCACAAATGACATCTTGGCTAATAGCAGATGAAACATTATCAATTAATAAAAGCTAATTATTACATAATTATGAATAAAATCATTAAATATTTAAGATTTTTTTGTCATCAGACAAATTTTGGGGATAATTCATTAGCACTGTTCTTTAAAATTCTCAGAGGCTTTGATAGAAATGGTCATTGGTTCAACCCTTGGTTGCAAAATAGAATTTTCAGGAGGTGTTAAATTTTTATCTGTAGCAAAGTGAAGTGCAAGATGCATAAACTCAAATGTTCTTTCAGATAAAATCAATCCTTTCAAACTATAAACCTGAATCAATTTAAAGGAAGGGTTTATGTGTGGTCACTGCTGTAAAGAAACCTAAAACTTCTATAAGCAATCATGAACAGACAAAGCACGGAAAACTGAAAATGAAAAATATAAGGCCTAAAAATCATGATAGGTGTATAATAGAAATACATGTATAATAGGAAGGAAGGAAAGGAAAAGAAATATTGCATTCTACTAAATTACTAAATTCCACATCTCTCTCTCTCTCTCTCTCTCTCTCTCTCTCTCTCTCTCTCTCTCTCTCTCTTCCAACCTAAGGTAATTCTAATCAGGCAGATCTTTAATGAAACTGATTTTCAGTGAACTGCCAAAAACATCCCAGGAAATCTCTTAATATACTTCAATTGCAGAACTCGTGGTCATCTTAATAAAAGATCCTAAATGTTGTGCCACAATCTCTCTCCCCCCCCCTCCCCGCTTGCTCTCTCTCTCTCTCTCTCTCTCTCTCTTCACAAAAGTATACTAATATCTAGCATTTAATATTAAAAATAGAGCTGTATGCAATATTCATCTACAGAAGCATAGTTAAGGTAGCATTATAAATTGAATATATATACACAAGCTTGTTAATAATTAAAGACAGTTAAAATATATAGAAAATGTCTACCTCTACGAGATCGTCGGGGTATACAACACATGCCTAGAGAAGCAAAAATAACAAAATACAACATCAAAACTATATAACAGCTACAAAAGATTCCTTCTATAATTAAAGTCTTAATCAAAAATGTTGAGTTGAAGATTTAAAAAAAAACACCTTTGGGCTCATCAGGGATATGTTCTCTTGACTTTAAAAAGTGCAGTGAAGTAATGGTGTTTTACATGCTAGTCATGTTACTTTCACTTATTAAGTGGTAGGTCAAGGAAATGGAGATAACCAGAGTGTCCAAAGAAAACCAATGACCACCAGCAAGCAAATTGACTAGCTGTCTCACACTAAGACTAAGAATGTGAGATTTGGACTCAAGAAGTAAGCTGCACCGTGATCTGTAAGTGTGCACTTTAGATCACTCTGTGACCTACGGTAAATTCTAAAGCTCAAATTCTATATTATGAAGATAAAATAATATTTACACAATTTTACTAAAGGTGTTGATTAAAACAAATTTTTAAAACATAATGTGCTACTTAATAAAATAAATCAAAATAACTGTTACAAGAAATTAATAAGATGATGATGATGATGATGATGATGACAAAGATGATGATGATGATGGTGATGACAAAGATGATGATGATGATGACAAAGATGATGATGATGATGATGATGACAAAGATGATGATGATGGTGGTGATGACAAAGATGATGATGATGATGATAGTTTAAAATTAATTGAGAAAGAACAATCATATCCAGATTAACTATTTTTAAAAAAAAATAATAATTCAAAAAAAAATATCCGTAAAATAATCCTAGCTCTAAAGATGAGAGAAAACACTATTTTGCAAGGGCTAAAAATTAATATTAGTTGGAAAATAATTTATTTTAATTTGGAACTAGTCCAGACAATGTTGAATAGATAAAACATAGTGAATTTTTATGTAAAAGCAAAATTAACAAAATGTGTTTTGAGTTACTATACATCATGAGGTGGGCTGAATACAGGGAATAGTTATCTCCCTTTTATTTATTGGGGGTGGACCAGATTGGGGTGACTTGAAATGACAAAAAGCTGTAGCTTGAACGCGTAACACTCATTAGGTTTCAGATATTTCTAAAAAGATATGTATCCTTCTAATGGTGAGTAGAGTGAAGCAACGTAATATTTTAAGTCACATTCACAATTCATTTACTTATATCAAGGTTTTGAGCACTTCCCCTCTCCCAACCAAGGGGAAGAGATGAAATTAGGCTCTCAGATGAAGGCAACAACTCTGTTTTTAATTTATTGTAGGTCCCAGACAAACTAAAACATTAAATTAATGAGATAATTTACAAGACAAAATATACAGCTTCTGAATCAAATCAAAGTGAAAGTTCTACATTAATCACACACACATTCACATCTGATTACTCGTTTAATAACATTACATAAACAACTAATAATAAAATCGGAGATAAAAAAAATAAAATATAAAAAAAACAAATTATGTAAAAAAAAATTAGCCAAAATCAATAAAAAGATAAAAGGATTGAACGAATCTTACACCATAAATCCACGTTTTATATAAAAATATCACATTGTATCTCCCGACTTTATTTTATACATCTAGTTACACGAGTTGATATAATTACGAGTTAAGATTAGAGAATGGTTATTGAGAGGGAATCAGTTTTATTGAGAGGAATCATGGGTAATGGCTTATAACATCCCTCATCATTCATTTTACTTATCTTCTTGCATGCTATGTACCTATTGTTATTAAAAAGAGATTTATTGCTAATATTAAGTGGAAACGATTTCTCCCAATATAAATATTATTCTTATCGATTTCAATTTCATTTATCCCTTTAAAAATTCTCATTACTGATGGCCCATAAAGTATTTGCGGTCAGTCAATGGCAATGACTTAAACCAATTTTCTGATAGCATTTTTACAGCAACACAATCTTAGCACTTCAAGCATTCTCATAGAAACAGATCAAGCTCAGTGAGTTAATTCAGCACTGGATTCCATACTGAAGGACTTGGGGTTTGAACCCCTTCCATTACATGCTGCAAATTTTAGCAAATTACTTTTCTTACACAGCTGCTGTTGTACTGAGTGTTGTTAAGGACAATGAACTAATGGGACAGCAACAATTCAATTAGTTTTGGTGAAATTATGACGAGAAATCGCCACATGCATAAATGTGTTTTGAGAACAAAACAGTCCTCAGCCCAATTGTGTTTACATCCAAAAAAAAAATTTCAATTATATGGGGACCAGAAATTTTTACCTTTGCAGTGCCCTCAATTTAATGTGAATGAGGTGTTTCTTTTCATGCCATACTAACTGACATACTTGTCACTTTATGGTTTCAATCAGACCCTGCTGATCCAACGGTTAAATTCAACTTTCAATTTATGTGGAAAACATTCTACCAACTGAGCTACTACTGTGGTAAATTATTACTGTAGGTGGATAGGCCTTACTGAGAGTATATTGGTTTATATGATCCCATATCACAGTAACCACTGATCCTTTATCAAGGAATCAGCTTTATTTAGAGGAATCATGGGTAATGGCTTATTACATCCCTCATCAGTCACTTTACTTATTATCTCCCAGGATATGTACCTATTGTTATTAAACAAGATTTATTGCTAATATTAAGTGGTAACAATTTCTCTCAATATAAATATTATTTTTATTGATTTCGTTGTCTTTCATCCTTTTATTTTCATCACTGATGATACATAAAGCATTTTGTGATCAATGGCTTCTGCAGTCTAGCTGTAATACAGTTCTAAAACACTATTAAACATTGTTTACCATAACAATTTGATATAAACAGTTTTTGTGGAAAATTAATTAATTTTTTATCATTTATTGTTTCATTCATTCATTCATTCTTTTTCTTTCATTCATGCATCCATTAATTTTTATATTTTTTTTATTTATTTATTTGATTAATTGTTTCTTTGTTTGTTTCATCTGTAATTCTGGTTTAAATTTTATAATTTTGTACCCAGGTATAAAAGAATTCCCTCTAATTTAATGTCAAAGATTAATCATTGCTATCAGTTATGTCAGATGGTTTGTTTGGTGACACCAGTTATGTCAGATGGTTTGTTTGGTGGCACCAGTTATGTCAGATGGTTTGTTTGGTGACATCAGTTATGTCAGATGGTTTGTTTGGTGACATCAGTTATGTCAGATGGTTTGTTTGGTGACACCAGTTATGTCAGATGGTTTGTTTGGTGACACCAGTTATGTCAGATGGTTTGTTTAGTGACACCAGTTATGTCAGATGGTTTGTTTGGTGACACCAGTTATGTCAGATGGTTTGTTTGGTGACATCAAATGTAAAAAAGTTTCAGATCATTCTTTTATTATCTTTTACTTAAAAATCATGAATTTTCAATGGTCACAGGTAAACCCTAAAGAATTAGTTTTAAACAATCCCAAGAAATAGCATGTGTAAGACAACAGTCCTAGTTGCCTGCTTTAAGCAGGTCAGATGTGTTTGCAGAAAAAGTCTGTTCTTATTGCTATCTGCATGATAATGTTTTCTTATTTTTAGATTTCATAATTTTTTTTTCTTTATTTTTATATGCTTCAGAAAATTAAGTCTTGTTCCAAAAATCTTGGAACGGGACACTGAATGACTTAAAAAAGTTGACAATCTACCGACTTATCTACTGTAAAGGTCAAACTACAGAATGGAGTAGAAATGTTACTGTGATTTATGTCCAAGAAAAGGTTCTTTCACTTAACTAGAGGTGCAAAGTTTTTAGATGGTGGAAAAAACATGAGTACCAATAGATGGCCACTTTTCCCATGCTAGAATTTTCCACAAAACATTTGAATCTAGGTACGTGAGAGACATTTAATTATGCAATCTGACGTTTTAGACCATTAATCAACGACAAAACCCATGATTATAGATACGACATAATTCAATATAGTGTTGTAAACACGATAATCATGATTAACAATATAAAAGTGATATTGGGACAGTTCATAAACAACAAACACAATACATTTACCATTTAATTTGTCTCTGTCCTATTAGGAAACAAAGTTCCCATGAATCAAAATATATATGATTAGTGTTCAAGTCGTCTATCAGATACCAGGGCAGGCGACAGTTTATAAAGATTATACTTTATGATTGATAAGTCTGAATTACAGAATTTTTACTGCCAATGACAAAACAATCTGACAATAAACAACACAATAGATATTGATCTCCTGAGACATCACATTCAGGACAGACAAACTGAATTTTATGATTTTTGACACCACCCTTTCCCATTTCTGAACCTCACACTATGTTTTGGGATGGTAAAGTAAGTCCAATGGTTCGAAGGCCTTACAATAGTACATACATTACTTGGATGTTGTTAAGCCTTTTCAAATGCCTGTCTTAAGTCAATACTTTTACAATCGCTGGTATAAAATGGCCTATTTCTTGTGTTTTGTAACCTTCATATTATGGATGATAGTGACACCGCATCTCTCAATCTTGGACAGATCCTAGAATGACATTTACTCAGTTGACTTGACCCAAAGATAGTGCTTTCTATAGGCACTCTGGTTTCCTCTAACTTCACAGACAACACCACCATTTCACTCTATTCATATTTCTCTTCTTTAATTAAATATTTGTTTTCATTTATCTGCTAAATATGATTAAGCTAAATACAAATTATTTAGCTGCAAATGTTTTTTCAACAATTGTTTTAATTCATTTAAATTTTTTTTAATTTACTTGATACTGCTGACCAAATGAAAACTGGGCAAATATCAACATCTGCAATTTGAAACATGCTTTTTTAACATCTTTGGGAATACATGTATAATTTATTAAAGCCAAGATTCTAAGCACATTGTTGCCTATACAGTTACCAAACAAAATTGTTGTTGTATTGATATTCTGCATTTTAAGTTCAGAAAAACAAATTATTTTTTCATATTGAGAAAACCACTATTTAACAGTTTTGGACTCATCCTCTTTCTGATAAAACGAACTTCAAACAACATGTTACACAAGATTTGCCTTCAATAGACAAGAGATATCGATTACTGCCGCATTTATACCAGGGGTAATAATTCCGCTATAAATTTAGGTTTTGATTTGTATATTAAAAGTTACATTGATATGATCCTTTAAACACACACTCAAAGCTTTTGTCTGACAGGTTTATAAATGAATATCTTTTACTAAAATTAAACTGTCAGTGATAGCCAACAGGCTTTAATACATAGAGTTATTAGCTAACAATAGGATGTCTACAAAGAAAATGATGTGAGAGATTGATATTTTCTGTAAAAGTCTAGATTATTTCATTTATATTGAGATGTCACAGGCTATGGGTGAAGTAACAGCTATTTACAACTATATGCAATATTGCATTTTAGTAAAACACAGCAAAAGGGATAAATTTCCATTGCATAATTTCCACAACACTAAAATCGCATCAGTTGACATTTATGCATAAAAATGGCATTATTTTGGTAATTTATAACGTAAGCATCTGCCAAAGCAATCCACACAAATTACAGAGTATTGAAAACAAGGTACGCTGGCGAACTCTGTTGTGTGGATTGAGCAAGAGATGTTGATTTGTTGGTTTAGTGAATGTTGTTTTGAGTCACATCAGCAATTTTTAAGCTATTGGTGGGGAGACAAATTTTTTATGAATCTCAAGGGTTGATCAAACACAAATTCATATGGTGCGTAAGTATGCTAATGTGTCTGATTTGTATTGTACAGGTGCTCACTTACAGTGCCCTAAGAGTGCTTATATACTCTTCAACACCTAGGACATCACAAGTAAACATTGAGAACAACTAATTAACAGTTAATTATTTTGATACTGAGCCAACTGGTTAGGGCTCATGACAAGGAAAAACCATTTTCACTTGTGATTAAATCTGTTTGAACCCACAGCAGTAAAAGTTAACATATGAATCACTAGGCCACATTGGCGCAGAGCAAAAAAAAAAAAAAAAAAAAAAACAAAAACAAAAAACAAACTCAACTCCATCAGAATACCAAGAACTACCAGTACAGGTTTACTGTATCTTCTTCATTTACAACTTAATTTTTTTTCTTCTTTAATTCCAATATAAATTGTTCCTATAATTACTTAACATGGTGTTAATCAGGACTTTCCTCATTTTCTGACCATCTAATTTCCTGGATATATTGATTGAATGATTAAAGAAGGGAGAAAGTCTAATTAAACATACATAACATTCTTTAAATAGCAAAAAAATAGTTCCAGACTATTTAAAACTTATAGAGGAAGAAATTCTCTCTCTCTCTCTCTCTCTCTCTCTCTCTCTCTCTCTCTCTCTCGTGTCATTTTTAACAGTATGTTAACTTCTTTAAGAATACAAGTCATGCCTTAATTTTGAAGCTTGAGACAAGACAATTTTTCTGTACAAACCCGCAATTAATCTTCAATTTCTAACCTTGTAGGTTCTAAGTGAGAAATGATGGCAAAAGCAGGAACATTTTGGTTACTCAAACAAAGTTTCAGATAGGGTTGTTTAAGGTCAAAGCATGTACTAATGTGAACTATAAAATATAGTAGATCATTTAAATAACTCTATTCAAGTAACATGGAAATTAATTTGACAGGATAAGAAATGAAATTGTTTTTTCAATGAAAAAATGAAAAAAAAAAGAAAGACATTTTGCATCCTTACATGTTTGAAATATTTTTATAATAAAAGATCCAAAGAATTCAGTCTTTACATGAAAGCATAAATGAATATAAAAGATTTTAAAAACTGAAACAAAGCTAGTCAGCTACAAAATGATATCCCATTAGATTACTGTAAAGAGTTGAGTTGAGTAATGGTGTTTAACATCCCAGTCAAGAATATTTCACTTATATCAAGACGTAACCAGCTATAAGTGAAAGTGCAGATATTTTGCCTGTTCATTGCGCTGATGGCATTATACAGCAGGGTTCTTTTTCTTGCCATGCCTGCCATGACACGGGACCTCGTTTATTTTGAGTTCCCATTCGGAAGAACCATGACTTTCATTTTGGAATGCTGGAATGTACGGTATTGGGGAAAGAACAGTCACTACCCACTTTCAAGTCTTGGGTCAGACCCGGTAGGGGTTCGAACCCATGACCTCCCACTTTTGGAGCAAACACTCTACCAACTGAGCTATGCAGTGGTTGATTATTGTAAAGAGATTAGTGATGAAGAGTAATGATGTTTTATGCTCCAGTCAAGATAGATGGTAGAGGAAACTCGAGTTCCCAGAGAAAATCACCATCTTTAAGCAAGCAAACTGAAAACTTTCTCATTTGAATCTGTCTAGAATATGATTCTTAACACAGCAAGGAAAGGTGAACTATGATTTGTAAAGCCGGCTTCAGACCTGACTCCCCAACAAAGCCCCTTTATTATGAAGAGGACATTAATATCAATACTGATATACACCAATACAATAATAAAAGGAATTTGACTTACAAAACACACATAAAACTAAAATGAAAAAAAAAAAAAAAAAAAAACAAGAGGCCCATGGGCCTTAACGCTCACCTGAGAATATCTCCAAAATTGTTTACAAAGTGCAACAGACAATATATCAAGTACAGAAAATTTAAAGAAACTCAAGAACTTCCAAAAAAATTAATCAGAAATATTCAGTCACATTTCATTAATAAGCAGCTAATATGCATAAAGTGACTGTAGTCTTCTTTTGCAGCTGTCACCTTGACCTTTCAACATATGACCTTGAATCATATATCAAAATGATTGCCACGTCAATATCTACAATATTCCAATATGCATGCCTATACAAAAAGTTAATAGTTTACAAGATAATTAGCAATTTAAGTCTTCTTTTGCAGTTGTGACCTTGATCTTTTGACATATGACCTTGAACTATATATTAAAATCATCGTCATGTCAATACCTACAATATTCTAAAATACATGCCCATACAAAAAGTTAATAGTTTTCAAGATAATTAGCAATTTAAGTCTTCTTTTGCAGTTGTGAACTTGACCTTTCAACATATGACCTTGAACCATATATCAAAATGATCATCATGTCAATACCTACAATATTCTAATATACACGCCTATACAAAAAGTTAATAGTTTTCAAGATAATTAGCAATTTAAGTCTTCTTTTGCAGCTGTGACCTTGACCTTTCAACAAATGAACTTGAACTATATATCAAAATGATTGTTGTCGCAATACCTACAATATTCTAATATACATGCCTATACAAAAAGTTAATAGTTTTCAAGATAATTAGCAATTTGAGTCTTCTTTTGCAGCTGTGACCTTGACCTTTAAACATATGACCTTGAACCATATATCAAAATGATCGTCATGTCAATACCTACAATATTCTAATATACATGCCTATACAAAAAGTTTATAGTTTTCAAGATAATTAGCAATTTAACTTTTCTTTTGCAACTGTGACCTTGACCTTTCAACATATGACCTTGAACTATATATCAAAATGATTGTTGTCGCAATACCTACAATATTCTAATATACATGCCTATACAAAAAGTTAATAGTTTACAAGATAATTAGCAATTTAACTTTTCTTTTGCAGCTGTGACCTTGACCTTTGAACATATGACCTTGAACCATATATCAAAATGATCGTCATGTCAATACCTACAATATTCTAATATACACGCCTATACAAAAAGTTAATAGTTTTCAAGATAATTAGCAATTTAACTTTTCTTTTGCAGCTGTGACCTTGACCTTTCAACATATAACCTTGAACCATATATCAAAATGATCGTTGTCCAAATATCTACAATATTCTAATATACATGCCTATACAAAAAGTTAATAGTTTTCAAGATAATTAGCAATTTAAGTCTTCTTTTGCAGCTGTGACCTTGACCTTTCAACAAATGAACTTGAACTATATATCAAAATGATTGTTGTCGCAATACCTACAATATTCTAATATACATGCCTATACAAAAAGTTTATAGTTTTCAAGATAATTAGCAATTTAACTTTTCTTTTGCAACTGTGACCTTGACCTTTCAACATATGACCTTGAACCATATATCAAAATGAGTGTCATGTCAATACCTACAATATTCTAATATACATGCCTATACAAAAAGTTAATAGTTTTCAAGATAATTAGCAATTTAACTTTTCTTTTGCAGCTGTGACCTTGACCTTTCAACATATGACCTTGAACCATATATCAAAATGATCGTTGTCCAAATATCTACAATATTCTAATATACATGCCTATACAAAAAGTTAATAGTTTTCAAGATAATTAGCGATTTAAGTCTATTTTTGCAGCTGTGACCTTGACCTTTGAACATATGACCTTGAACCATATATCAAAATGATTGTTGTCGCAATACCTACAATATTCTAATATAAATGCCTATACAAAAAGTTAATAGTTTTCAAGATATAGTGACAAATAAATAATTTTTAGCAATTTTCCCACTAAGTTCCTTGCCATTTCCCCATTTTGAGCCCCATCGCTTTCATTTGTGCAAATCTAAAACTAGATGACCTAAGAATGTTATAAGTGAAATAACTAAGGTATATCACTTGTTCATTCAGAGGAGAAGATTTTTAAAGTTTTTCACTATTTCCCCCCTTATGGGGCCCCAAGGGGACATAACTCCTTCATATGTGCAAATCTGAAAGGCCTTCACCCAGACATCATCATCACCAAGTTTCATCAAATTTGGGTTGGTAGTTTTAGAGGAGTTGATTAAAATGTAAAATGTTAACGCACGACGGACGACGCACGACGCACGACGCACGACAGACGACGGACGGTGAACCATCGCAATAGCTCATCTGAGCTTTCAGCTCAGGTGAGCTAAAAAACAAAAAAACAAATAAAAACAACAAACACCTCAAGACAAAGATTTTCATCAATCAACATGTCCTTAATTCTTCTTTAATGTCGTGACATGGCATCTTAAAACCGATCGACATCATTTCTAACGTAATGAAACTTAACAAACAAAACCCACGATGAAACAAAATTACTCGAAAGTCGTGAAAAATTTGATTTCATTTCCAATAATCAATATTTAGCTTTGTTTACTTAAAATATACTTTTACACATAATACTAGACATTTATTTTAAGTAGTTAACTTAAATAGTCTCCGAGTTATTTCTAATCAATAACCATCGTTTTAACTTTTAATAGAGTTTCTAATATACTTAAATAAAAACTAAACGACATTATAAATGCTTTTTATAGTTAAGATTTTTATTTTACTTTTGTGTTGAAGCAAAAGTAGTCGGCGTTTCTTCAAACTACATGTACTTAGTAAAGTAAATCATAAAAGATATTGAAAGTCCGATTTTGAATCCATAACCCTGATTCACACTTATAAACAACTTATATAAATAAAAGAACATGATGTTTGTATATTTCAAATTTCTTACTGGAGTGAAAAAAGTCAAATAATGGTGTTTTATGTCAAAGCCAAGATTCTTCATAACTTGTACCGAAGCAGTTAAAGACCAAGTAGGGTGGAGAAAACTGGAGTGCCTTGCAAATTAACCAACCATTTGTAAGCGGACTGACAAACTTTCTCAGGACTAGGGTCTGCTTAATTGGGATTTAAACCTAGACGGTAAGAGTTGTTGTGATGCTTTAAGTGCATGCTTTAGACCACTTGGTCTCTTTTGGAGTGGAGTAATGTGTTCAATGTCTTTTTCAAGATAATTTCAATTTTACTGAATCCTTTATAAAATATTCAATAAATACAAACAGCCTTATTTAAGTAAAATATCAAACCTTCCTACAATTAACTATGGGATTTTGACCTAAGCAGTGAATATTGTGATCCAGAAATCAGTGCTTTAGAACCCTTTTTGAATATGTGGTATTGTTCCCATTTTATCTAGTCAAAGTAGCTTTTAAGCCAAAGTTAATTTAAAGTTTTTTTTTCAAATACTGATTACAGCCTTACTCTTATGACCAATTAACCATTACTGATAGATACAGGTTATCTCCCTTTGAATAGTTGAATCCCTTGTGACCCTGAACATTTAAACATTATGAAGATTCTGATCATGAAATCAAACTAATTCTGATTCTAGCCTTTAAATTCAAGCATTATTGTCATGGAGTCAAACTGTATCAATTCATATGCACAGAGGGGATTACAGCCATATATTGTTCAGATGGCTAAGTAAGTACATCATAGTTTTTGTGGAAACAATAAAGACATTAAAATGTCACATTAAACCAATTTTTAGTCAATGTAGGGTGGCTTAATCAGATTGTACTTAAACTCTTTATTTCTTATTTAATTAAATGACAACATAAAAGCATCAACAGACATTGATGTATCCTCTAAAGCAGTGTCAAGTTAGTGTACTCTGAGATAAATCTGAATCTGTGGTATCCCATATGCTTTGTAACTAATCTCCTCAAGAAAGTATTGTCTCAACTGGCCACAGTGCTTGTCCAAGGGTCTTTGAGTCAATGTAAATTACTTGATTTCTCTTTCTTTGGAATGGGCATCATCCATCCATCCATTTCAAGATTAGACCTTGCATCAACTGATGTAAAAGTTTGTTTGGTATGGTTGTTGTAAACCCCATTCAAGATTATTTCATTCACATTAAGACAGTCAGTTGTGGATTAGTGGATCAAAGAAACCAGTGAAAAAAAAAAAAAAAAAAAAAAAAAAAAAACTTTTGGCAAGGTAACTGACATGCTTTTACACTCCTGAGGATCTCCCAATCTGTGCTGATGATGAAGAATTCCAAATCAAATACAACCCGCCCTACCCTATTTTCAATTAAAACTTACTAATCTTGTAATTAATGGGAACTAATCTAATGATGAAGAAAACTAAGATTAAGATATTTATTCAATTAGATAAAAAAAACAGTACTTAGTGTATAAATACTTACCAGAATCTAATGGAATGTAAGTAGCTTGATAATTACTGCTGTCTGACCTGAAAATACATAAAAATATATTTATATTACTAAAGACAAAATAAACCAACAAAGTGGACAAAAATTGAAACATTTATGATTTTAATCCAACTTAAAATACAACTACCATAAGGTTTAACAGATAGAACTTCACCTGCAGAAGTTAAAAATCAGTTTAAAAACAATCCAACATGTGGGCTGAAACAACATACTTACCCCACAATACAATATGCGTTAGGCTGTCTTTCAAAAATCTTTTCATATGGTATATAATAAACTGTACTCAAATAGCAATTTTTGAGACTCAGTAAATCAAGTATGATGTTTTACTTTTGTTTTGAGGAAAAGTGTTTTTTTAAAAGCATATCTAAAACTCAAAGAGTGGAGTGCAGTAATAGTGTTTTACGCCCCAGTCAAGAATCTTTCACTTACTTCTAGGCAGTCAGTTCTGGAATGGTGGAGGAAACCGGAGTGCCTGGAGAAAACCACTGACCTTCAGCAAGAGAACTGACAAACTTTCTCACACTAGGATCTGTCCCAAATGGGAGTCGAACCCAGGCGGTGAGAAGCACTGTGATCCGTATGCGCGCGCTTTAGACCACTCGGCCACCGTGGCCTGTCCTAGAACTCAGAGACACACTCATTTATGTTTACATGGAAAAGTTGTTCTTTAACAATTTAAGTACTTCAAAAAAGGAGTTAACATGTATTAAGAAAGAAGTATCATATTGTATCATTTTCTAGAATAAATGTATCCTAAATACTGTATCATTTGTCATTTGTATCATTAGGGTCGAGTTAAGTCAAGATTCTTCAACTTATATCAGGGCAGTTACTACTGGGATGATAGAGGAAACCAGAGTATCCAAGGAAACCACTGACCTTTAGCAAGCAAACTAGGATCTGTCCAAGTGGAATTCAAACTGAGGTAGTGAGAAGCACTATGAACAGTAAACATTCCAATTCGACCACTTGGCCACCAGAGCTTGTGTTGTAAGGTAGAGAAATTGTGATACAGTTGTAAAGCAATTAATTGTTTCACTCCTACCATTTTGTTTAATTCTAAGTAGAAACTATTAATCAATTGATTAAATGGAGTTTTACATCCTAGTCAAAAATATTTCACTTCTATTGAGGCATCACCAGCTTTATGTGAAATGGCAGAAATTTTTACCTACTCAGTACGTTCAGGGCAATGCACAGGGAGGGTTCTTTAGCGTGCCACTCCTCATGTGACATGGGGTATTGATTTTTTAGGTCTCCTCCAATGGACCTTAAATTTCTAAATACCAAGAACTTGGCAAAAGCACATTTACTATCTTTTTTAAAGTCTTGGTCAGACCTGGCTGGGGTTTATACCTTGACCTCCACATAAGAAATGGGCACTCTTCCAACTGAGCTATCATAGTATACATGTTTTTCCATTCAAACCTTGTGGCTACATAAAAGCATAAAATTTTAAAAGCTTATGATGTTGACATCGGTCACATTGTGAATGGTGACACAGGAACACTATTTAATGGCTACTACAGATAAATATTGCAACAACGAATTCTTTATTAAATGGTTTTATTTTTACTAAAAGGCATTGTTATGTTTTAAGTAACATTAATCAACAAAAAATAAGTTAAACCCATGATGGATATTTGTGTGAGGATACATGTACAAGAGCAGAAAGGTCAAACGGCACAAAAAGTTATGTTTGAAAAATCAATAGCCATGTTAAATTAAATCCTGTTAGAATTTTCTCTGGGAAAACTATAAGTCATAAAATCTGTGATCAACATGATCTGACATTCCATTTATAAAAGCTGTTATCATAATATTAATGATATATTAAAACACTAAACATTAAAACCACTCCAAAAAGACTGCATGTGCAGCATGCCACTTCAATTGTACAGCACGGCACTTCAGACACTTAACAAACAATCAATCTAATTCTGCCTCGAGAAAAAAAATACAACAACAGAAATATTAATAAAAACCCCATCTCTCTTGTAATATTGTTCCTGGAAAATTTATTATTTGTCAGAACTAATTTTGATTCTAGTATTCTAGCTCACACGATTCCAGATAAATTTATAAATAAATTCAAAATTTATCATTAAATATGAAAGAAAAACAAGATTAACTTTTTCTCAAAACACACAAAATAAATCGCTTCAGTTAGTCTTTATTTGGAATTAGTTTGTCACAAGTGTAACTTGGTTATAGATCCGGATGACAAACAAAAAAATATTAATTTATCAGAAATGATTATTGATGATTTACAGTATGGATTTATCAGGAATGAAAATGATAAAGTACTCCCTAATCTCGGATAAGCAGTTGAATCCTGCTAAAATAACTTACTCGATCCATTATCAAAGTAATCAAACATTTGTAAAACAATTTTATCCAGTCCGTGTCACAAACTTAAAGACATTGAAAAAAATTAAGATCCATCATCTTTGCAAATAATAAAGAAATTTAAAAAAGAAAATAAGAAAGAAAGACAAGGATGGATGGATGGTGGATGGTGGATGGATGGATGGATGAATGGATGGATGGATGGATGGATGGATGGATAGATAGATAGATCACCATCCATGGTTGATCCATTGATTGATGGATTGAATAGATGGGGTCAAGAAATTATTTCAGTTAAATCAAGAAGTTACCAGCTATAGGTAAAATGGCAAAATTATTTTACCACTGGCTGTATAATCTATTCAATGTTTTCGTCAGCATTCTATATCTACAATGACATAGGGCATCAAGTTTTTATAAGGTCTCATCCTACCATTCAGGAAATGACTGCACAATGATACAAGTGAAAAAAAATCTTCATTGGAGTGTAAAAAACTATTTTTCTATTTAAATCTTCCTATATTTTGATTAAAATAACAAATGCAACTGACACCTATAATATCAGACATATGACATTAAGTCAATAAAATCATCTATGCTTCATTGTTTTAAAAACAGTATTCAAATGTGAACCAAAAACCGTCCAATCAAAAACATCACTGAAGCACAACAAAATGAACTTTGGGCCACAATTTTTTTATGATTTTGGGGAAACAATTAAGATTCTAAATAACAGGAAATAATTTATGCAGTAATCAATAGTTTATGTAGGAATTAACAATACTCGACTTTTTATTACTATTGTCATAGAAACATGAATGGAATTAACTCATTTTAAATTTTCCTTGATGACATACATTATATATATATTAAAACTGCTGAATGTACAGGTAAGAGTGTTCATGCAATTCTGTAAATGGGAGAATGAATTTATTAGAAAATACAGAAAAATAAAACTCATTTACAATTTCCATGGAAACACGAATAAAATGAAATTGATTATAAAATTTACCTAACAGCAACAATATACCATATCATAAAATTACAGCCCATCACACAAACACAAAAATCAAATTAATCGAGGAATATTCCAGTTTATTTGCAACAAAGGGCTGTTCAAACATTATTCAGGTAATAATGTAAAATTCAATAAATACCAAAAAGAATGAGATTATTTCAAAACTACAGTACAAAAAAAATGGACATATATTCCTTGTGACAAAGAAAATAAAATGGATTAACTCAAGATCAAAGCATATTTGTCCTGCTAGGATAGTAACAGATGGTCCATTACTTACTATTTAAGTAAACCCCATTTATATTAAGTAACACCTTGGCTATTGTGAGCTAAATCTAAGTCAAGAAATCCACTGTTTAATTTTAATTTGATGGTGATAAGATGTACATTTATTTTAAGACATTCTTTTAACTTTTATTCAACATCTAAACCTTTATCTAGCATGCATTATTTAGAGATTAAACTGGAAAAAAGTCTTGATAGATATAATGTAATGGAGTTTATACCTTGTCAAAAATTATTTTCAAAAAAATAAATAAATAAAAAGTAAATAAATAAATAAATAGTAAATAAATAAATAAATGAATAAAAAGTAAATAAATAAATAAAAAGTAAATAAATAAATAAAACAAACAAAAAACAAAAGAATGAAGTTTTTATAATATAGTCTATACAATTCAGTATATAGATAGTCAAGACTTTGTACCATTATTTTAGCATTCAAAGAAAATTTTTTACATCACTTGTGGAAAAACGTCTTCTTTTAGTGATAGTGCATGTTGCAGATTTAACGTAATTTGGTGAAAAATTTAAAGTAAAAAGTAGTTATTTAATCAAAATGTGTTCTGTGATCCAGTCAGAATTCTTGCAAATTTCACTTGTATCAAGACCATCAGGTTTGTGATGGTGGAGATGAACACCAACCTTTCTGCAAGTGAACTGAAAACCTATTCTACATTTCTGTCAAGCACTCACTCACTTACTTGCTCTGCACATACTAAGACAAGATGCTCGACGGGGAATGTAAAGCCAAATTTTACATATTAAAAACTAACCTCGCTCATACTAAGGAATCTCGATATAAGTGCAATAAATTTGACAGGAAAAGATAATTCACATTTCAGTCAATCAATCGCTCACTGGCTTAAGCAAATAAACACACACTTTGATCATGACTGAGAGGAGCGAACTAATGGTGTGTTATGCCCAAGTCAAAGAGTTGGACTAATGTTACTTTTTTTTTTTAAATGAAGTAAAGATTCTTTTAACAAGGAGGATGGAAGAGAGAGAGCACTGTGATTTGAAATGCACACTTTGAACCACTTGTTTACCAAGGCCCCCCTTGACTTGAGTTGTAAACCCACATTTCACTCTCTCATTCCACACACTTTTTAATGACATCTTTAACTACATTTCACCAACTCAATCACTCACTTGTTCACTCTGGCTGACACAGATTTACTTAAGACATCAAATCAACTCTGTTACATCATTTTCTTCATAAAGTTCAATAATAAAACAAGTACATGATATTCCTAGACACTCACCAGTCTCAAAGCATTTCGAGTCTCAAAGTCTCAAATTGATATCTTATATAAATGTTTATTATCATAATTACACAAAATTTAACAGTTTTTTATCATAACATTATGACTTAACTTGTATGCTTTATAATCTAACTTGTCAACACCTTCCAGACACCATACAAAAGCTAATTGTGCTGATACACTTCAAATCAAACAAAATTTATTAAACAAACTTTAACATATGGAATATTTTCCCTGGTGTTTTTTTTTCAATGATTTGTTAAGGGTGTAAATGAAAGGAGAGTAAATATGAATTTAAGGCCCAGTCAATATAACCCACTTCTAGTAATATTTACAAGCCACTGAATATTGTCACTGATCAGGAAAGGCTTTTGATGAAAATCAGCATTAAGACTATATTTCACAGACTACCGGTAATTCATGATAAATAATTATGTACACTTGGTTTTTCTTTACTAACTTTAAAAACGGTGAAAATTTTTAACATAAAAATGGGTAAAATGTGATTAACAAGCTATGGCCTAATGTGCATAATTTTTCCACATTTTTCAAAAAAAAAAAAAATATATTTTCAAACAGTTGTGAACTCCAAATATTTTTCAATATTTCTTAAAAATGAAAACAAAAAACTATGTTTTATTTCGCCTATTTTTCTGATTTGTTAAACATGATTTGCATATGAAAAAATTATATGTTTCATAGTTGACAGGTTGGCTTTAGTATTATTTTAATGGTCTGAGTGGGTCTAGATGTGATGTTTATCTGCACAAATTGCAAGCTAGTATACCAATTCTCTGAAGACCACTATGTGTGCACTATATAAAAAAGATCACCAATTCTGGCTAAAAACATGCATACCACAATAATTTGTCTTCAAACAATATTTATATACTGATGACATTGTCACCGGTTTGAGAATTTGGATAAATTCATGTGGTGTTAATGTTTACTGTTCTCTTCTTCCGTTTTCAAAACAGAACAACACAACCTCGTAAAACTCTCAAATTTAAATATTTTTTAAGATAAATCATTCACCTGTCGATTTAGGTTAGTAATTTTTCTACTCATATTTTCCGTCTAAAGTGAAATGAGGCGGCACCCCTTCCGACAACAGTTGTTATAGAAAAATCCTGGATTTTTTATATGGAAATTGTTCTGACCCTACACACAATCATCAGTGTGTAAGGGTCAGAAGAAATTTTGAATAGAGATGAATAAGACAAAATTGTCTCATCAGAAATAGCTGAAAAATTGCTGATGTGACATAAAAGAACATTCAACAAACCGAGTGACTAATTAATGAACAGACTAACAAAAACATTACACCCAAAATATAAATTCTTCAGGAATGTATGACCTACAGCAAGGCTAGACAAAGCTAATCAAGAACCTGTTATAAAGCAAAACAATATTTATCTTTCAGAGGGTCTCCTGCAAACAAAAAAACCTTAATAATCCCTCCAAAATCTAATTAAATAAAATTTTCATTAGTACAACTTCTACAAAAATATCATTAAATTGTTGCATTGTGTACTTGTGAAAATAAGTAAAACAAATTGGAACTTGCTGTCAAAACTCTGCTTTGGGCATGAAAACATGGCAGATAATACTGTTTTTACTGATTATTTCATTTAAATCAACAATGAATATCATTGGACAAATTGCTCTGGGGTATGTGTAAGAACATATAAATAGGGTTGATATATTGACACTGAGTATTTTCTCTGAAAACAATAAGTCTATATTTCTATATATTATTTTAAACCTTTAAACATTCAGGTTCAGAAAAAAAAACAGGAAGCATATTATAACATCTAGACTGAAATGGACTGAGGTCTTGGACTGATCTCTGACCCAAAACTTTCAGATTGGATTTTCGACTAAAATTTTAAACTAGGCCCTAAATCATTTGAACTTAAGTGCACCTTCAGGTATACTGTTAAATCTAGTCATTTTTGGGGGAAAAAAGTGTGTATTGTCATAAATCAACATTTAAGTCATATCCAAGTTTCAATTCAGCCCAGTCTTATCAAGTCTCAAACCCTTGAGTCCCTTCCTTTAAAGGCATCAAGAATTCACATCAAGCAATTAAATCCAAGTTCCTTGTCCATGGAGAAGTTCAACCCCTTAATTTGAACCAATCCCAAATATTTCATCCTATCCATCTCCCAATCCAAGCCCACATTTTAAACTTTGCCAAAACAGGACCCCTCTATCGGAATCATGGGACCTGTCAAACAATTAATAAATAAATAGAAGGTAATGCCACCAGAATGAAAATTTTAAATTCTTTATCTATAATTCTTCTGCCGGTCGTTAGTCTTGCAGTTTTGGCATTTGAAAAGAAATGTTTTATTAATGTTTTTGAGTTTTTAATTAAATTGTTTTGGACTCTAAAAAAGATAACAATATGTTTATGTACTGATTAGAGAGAAAATATTGACATGTCTGATTATACATAGTTAAAAACAGTTAAACTTGTTTTTGTCTCTGAAAAGTTAAGGTTTTGTGGGGGGGGGGGGGGGGTTATTATACAATTTTGAAACACTGTTACACACAAAACAGAATTTTTTGACATATAGAGTATGTACATAATTTTTTTTAAAAAAAAGGTACATTAGAAAAAAAAATGCACCATTCTAGTGAACTACTTATTTTCTGCTCTTGATCATAATCCGACACAAGTAGAACTTAACTTATCCTTACAAGGATACAAATTAAAATTCTAAGTGAAGTTTTAAGTAATGGTAGTTTATGGGCAATCAAAATCTTTTACAGATTTTTTTTCTCTTACTTGCATAATAAAAGCAGTAGCTTGAGTCAGAATGCTGAAAAATAACACCACAAAAATCAAGTCATGTTTAAAGGCCGGGGCTCAACTATAAAAGGAAACCAATGGCATAGAAGCAAAATTGAACAATTTTTAAACACATTCAAGAGTCTGAGCTATACATACAACAAGGCCACAACAAAGACTCAGAAGATACAAAAGTGTAGTTTGGAAACTTGATTGAAGGACATGATATGATGTTGTAATGTTGTTTAATGTCACATCCGCAATATTTCAGCTATTTGTGACTTAAGCAAGGTTGTTAATCTCTAAGGATTAATCTAAGAACAAGTTTGCGTATGGGTGTGATGTGCTAGGGTGTATTATGGCCTGCCATGTACTAGCGTACTCAGAAGGACTTTTTTGATAAGGTGCTAGCTCACCAAGTCAGTATGCCAGAGACAAGCATATTTATTCTCCCAGTTCATTTTTTGGCACCGGGTGAACCAGTTGCTAGTTTTTCCTCCTATGCCGAGACCCAGGTGAGAAAGCAATATATTAAATTCTTAAGTCTTATGTATGAACAGGCTGGAGTTTTCATCCATGGCCTCCAACTCTTGAGGGGGACACTCAAACACTGAGCCTCTGTGGTGGTCAACATAAAATGAGCAAAGTCACTTTATTAAATCTTATAAAACATCTTGTACCAGTTGAATCCAGGCTAAAGTGGAGAAGAATAATAAGATTTTATACCCTAGTCAAGGTTTGTTCACTTATATCAAAACTGTCATTTCTGGAATGGTTGAGGAATCCTGAGTGCCTAAAGAAAACCATCAATCTTAAGACAACAAACCAATAAACTTTCTCACATTAGTATCTGACCTAGGAAATAATTTTTTTATCTAGGTAACAAAAGTTACTGTGATTTATAAGGTAACTAAGTGAAAAGGATACATAAGGGATAAGTACAGATGTACCAATATGTTTTATTGATTTTTGCTAATCTAGAAATCAAAACAACAGGTGTTCTTAAAAAGATAAGTCAAAACTGACACCTGTAGATAATCATTTGTTTTACACTTACATGAATTAAAAACACTGAAGTCAGGATTTCAGATATTAAATGAAATCTACATCAACTAACATTGAAGACAGGATTTCAGATATTAAATGAAATCTACATCAACTAAGTGCATGATTGTAAATGTAAAGAAGTAAAGAAGATAGATATCAGTTTAAAACTGAAAATAAGCTTTATATATATATATATATATATATATATATATATATATATATATATATATATATATATATATATATCATATGAGGGGGCTTTTATGATGAAAATCAATTATAAAGAAAAATATTTCTACAGAAAAAACACATAAATTGTTATTACACATTAAAGATGATATGAGTGGTATTTGGCAACAACAACATTAAAATGGTTTTTATGATATCAGATTTAATGAGTAAAGGTGTTATATCCCAATCCTGTATGATTGAAGTTAATATTGGTAAATGCATTATACAAAGCCAGGGCTTGAGATGGGCTGGTTGTGTATCTTAGTTAATTTTCTCCATTCTTTTATCGTGTGAGGTGATGTTTTTATTTCTAGTTCAACTTCTTTCTTCAACAGATTTATTTCTATTTGAACTACAGTTGAATCTCATTATCTCCAACTCCTACATGACAAAATCAGAACAGCTCAACTTATCCAATAAATGGTGTTAAATGGAGTAATGGTGTTTAGTTCTACTGTTAAAATTCTTTCTTTTATTACGAATTGTAAGTTCTGAGTTGGTGGAGAAAACTAGAATGTCAAAGAAAAATTACTCTTTGGCAAGCAAGCTAACAACATTTCTCATACCAAGATCTGTTCCATTAGCAGGATTCAAACCAAGGATGTGAGGGCATAATAGATTAAAGGGTTTTGCTTAGGATATTTGCTCAAATAGAAGTCTAGGGCTAATATGGAAGAGGAAACCAGAGTGCCTGGAGGTAACATCAAGCTGACAACTTTCTTGCCCTAGGATTTGCCAGAGTAAAAATTATACCTCGGCAGTAAAAGGCAGTACAATCTTTTAAGTGTGTGCTTTAGACCATCTGGCCAATATTGTTTTCTGGGCATAGAAAAATGTAGTCTAGTGTTGTATCATTTAAGTAAATGTTTCTAATTTTTCATCATGCTCGATTTCTGCTAAAAATGGTGTTGCTACCTTTAAAATGATCTATCTTGCATCAAAGCCAATCTTAATTAAAATTTCTAGATATTAATACTCCAGTAACCTTAACTGGCATGAGGTATAATAATTCCATTTAGTTAAATTTCTTTCTACTTCTGTATCAAATTCAAATTGCAATTAATTATTCTAAAAATAATCTTTGTACTATTTGTTTAAAAATTCTTCATCATTTTGTATACTGCACAAAAATGTATCAGAGTCAATTTTAATTAAGACTTCCCTTATATCTCAAGGTAATATCAATTTCTCCGTTATACCTCGAGGTAATATTAATTTCTCTGTTACATCTTGAGGTAATATTAATTTCTATTTGAGCAGTTTAATTTCTTCAACATGCTGTAGTATTGAGACTACTTCAAACAGGTAGTCTTTGTTATTTTTGTTCATTTTCTATTTAGAAATATGATGAAGGTTAATGTTCAAAGAGACTGGCAGTTGGTTAGCGTTAAATCTGCTACTGAAAATGAAGGAATAAACCATGTAATCGAGTTTGGCATGCATCACTGCTACTTGTGTGTGTAAACACTTTCTAGTCCATTATTTGTAAATAAAAGAGCAGGTGGATAAAAAAACAAGAGAACTAGTAATTATATGCCCCCTACCTATTTGTATTTGATGTGAAATAATAAAATTTTTGGTGTCTACCACAAAAATTCAAAACAGTACAATGTTATTTACACTAAAAATAGTTGGGATTTTTTATATATTTTTTTTCATGTATTTAGTATGTTTTATATCTTTTATTTATTTACAAGAATTTATTTATTCATTTATTTCTTTATTTACTCATTTATTCATTTATTTATTTATTAAGAAGGGTTTTCTTTCATTCATTATTTAATTCTATGCAATTTCAATTTATTTTTTATTTATTTTTTCATTTCATTTCAATTTATTTAAAACTTATTTGAAAATTACCTGTTAAGTTTTTTCAATAAGAAACAGAATTTCTCCTGAACCTGTGTAAGCTGAAATACAATTAATACTATGAAAACCAAATTCTAATTTTACTGAAAAAGTGTCCAAAATAAATTGTCAATTTCCTTTGTTTTGTATGAAGGAAAACAATTTTATTAATTTTGACCTATTTCCTTGTTTAATAATCAACAGGATGTAACACCTTATTTAGATAAATGATAATAAATTGAATAAAATATAAATCATACTGTATTAATCACAAAACAGCTTCAGGTAACTTATTATTTCATCCATATTTAATATGTCTCCTCTCAAAATATGGTCTGGTAACAGCTGACAGTATAATTAATTCACATTAAACAGAGAGAGAGAAAAAATTATACCAAACACAGAGAGAGAGAGAGAGAGAGAGAGAGAGAGAGAGAGAGAGAGAGAGAGAGAGAGAGAGAGAGAGAAAGGGGTGAAAGAAACTGCAGGTGTAAAGACATGAAAGTTTATTTAAACACTTGAAATAAAAAAACAAGAGAGGGGGGGGGGGGGGGGGGGGTATGTGGATATGGAAAATATTATTTTCTATACGTATATCTTCCTCTTAAGCAGATGATTGCAGATTGGTTTATGAATTATTTTTCAATGTTTTACCATATATTTACACTCTATTAAATAAAAAAGTTTCCTGGAAAAAGACTATAGCAAAAACTTTTCAGGTGTTGTTAAATGTTCATTAACAATGTTGGCTAAGTGGGAATAAGAAATTTTAACATGTTGGCTGAGTGGGAAGACACACATTTTTATTGTCTCTAAAACCAGGAACTATAGGTTAAAGCTATGATAGAGAGAATGTAAGAAAATTAATGCCTATTAAAGAGATTGAAACACAGGTGTTTTCTTAAAATTGATAGAAAGTGAAACCTCATCTAGAAGTAATTATTGGCTCATTTCCTAATAATCAACAATTTTTCTTACAAAACATCAATGCCATGTAATGACAGATGTTCTTTCTATCAAGGTAAGAAAAACATCACTATTAATCTATAACTTTTGAGATTTTCTTACTTAAAAGAATCCATTTTATACCATATTTTAATTAACAATAAAGTGGAATTAAACAGGAATCTGCATATGTAATTGTTCTATTCAACAACAAGATTGATTGATTTAATGGGGTTTATGTCACAGTCAAGAATATTTCATTTATATCAAGACATCACCAGTTAAGGTAAAGTGGCAGAAATTTTTACTTTTGCAGTGTGCTAAGTACAGTGTGCAGGGAGGGTTCTTTAATGTGCCATGCCTGCCATGATCAAGGCATCATTTTTTCAGGTCTAATATCAAGGACCCTGTGACTATCATTTCTAAATGTCCAGTGCTTGGTGAAAGAACAGTCACTACCAATTTTTAAGTCTTGGTCAGACCTGGCCAGGGATCAAACCCTCAACAAGAAGAAATATTCCTTATAACAGTACTTTCAACTTGATGTCCCAGTCAAGGTTCAAAATAATGTATCAATCACGATTCCACTTGTAGCCATATTCCCAGTAGAAAGAAACAACAAAAATTTACCACTAAATGAGAATGTGCTCTAATTAATCAGTTACGATAACAACTTCCAGTGAAGGGAGATAACTCAATTTACAATAAATATACAGAATACAGAAATCGGAAAATAAATGTGACAAAAAATTAATGCGATGAGACGGGCCTCGCATTTTTCGCATTAATTTCTTGCTTGCATTTAATTTCCTGATTTACAGTATGTAATAAATATGAATTCAAGTTGAAGTCAGAAGTGTAATATTACTCAAACCAGGAAAATAATACAGCATGTATAGGCTAGGACTTTCGGCTAAAGACAAATACAAAACTCAAAATCTTTTTGTCCCAATTTTTGACCTATCTGGTGATGTTTGTAGATAAATGTTGCTTTTAACCATAACATTAATATATATAAAATGGGCAAGGTTTCCATTTCATTTTTTCATGATTCATGCAAACCATAAAAATGTAAAGTTTAAGCCAAAAAAAAAAAAAAAAAATTATGATTATATTAAAGCCCTACAGTTATAAAGTTTGTTTTTTTTCTATTTAAGCATGAAATAACAAGTTAGTCTTAACTTATACAATTAAAAATGTCACCTATTCAAATAATATGTGGTTAAATGCACATTAAAATGTAACAAAATATACACAAAAACTGAAAATAAGATCATAGTACGCATAGAGTTGTGCTTCTTTATACATATATAAATTACAAAATACAGCATACATCGTTTATTTCACTCTTTAAAACTTTAAAGGAGTGTTTTTCTACTTTTTGAGGTTGTATGTTGTTATAATTGTTGTTGAACTTCTTGTTACTGAAATTGTTGTTGCTGTTGTTAAATGTCACTGGTTGTTGTAATTGTTGCTGTTGCCATTGGTTGTTGCTGTTGTTGCCATTGGTTGTTGTTGTTGCTGTTGCAATTGTTGTCAATTGTTGTTATTGTTAATTGTACTTGGTTTTTGTTGCTGTTAGTTGTTGATTTTGTTGGTTTATTATTGGTTGCATTGGTTGTTATATAAGTTGCTGTTTGTTATTGTTGTTATTTGTTGTTGTCAGCTGTCAGTTGTTGATGTTGTTGTTTACTTCTGATTCTTCTTTTTTACAAATGAATTCTATTTTTAAATGTTATCATGAACATTATTATTTGTGTCATTCAATGACTTTTACAGAAAAAAGTTATTTAAGATGAGAAAAACAATGCAACATTTCTACAAGATGAAGTCACTAGATGTCTCAATGATGTATTACATGTCAAGAATATTAACTATTTTCTAACAAAATAACAAACTACAAACATATATCATACTGGAATTTTCTTCAAATTGTTCTTTTGATATAGTAATATTTTAAATTTCTTTATCAGACAAAAAGGGTCTAGGTAAAAACATCATTTCAACATCTGTCATGCTTGGGTGGTCCTTAGCTACGAGAAGATGCATTTTAAAATTATTTCACTGCGAAATTGAGATTGTTTACAAAACCTTTATGCTGATGTGACAATGTCAAGTAGCAACATGAAGAAGTTAACTTATTGGCCAGTTCAAGACAAGGTTTTGGACAAAGATGCAATTTTGTTCGGTAAATCATTGTAAACAGTAAAATCTTGTAATGCCCCTCCCTCCACCACCACCCCCCCCCCCCCAAAACACACACCTTGTTTTTTTTTTAAATTACTTTTTTTCTTTGCTTGATATATTATCATCAAAACCTCTTAATATTTCAAAAATTGGGCTAATTAGATAGTTGCAAGGAACAGAAGTTTTGATGAAAGAATGTGCACAGCCCTTAATGCCACAATTAAGGTTCAAATTCAACTCAAAGCTAATCCTAGTGTAATAAAGTTTGTCAGTTAACTGGCCAAAGGTTGGTGGTTTTCTTCTGGTCATCCCATAATTCACTGCTTGGATAGAAGTGAAATAATTTTATTATGTGCAAAAATCTTTTACTCTCTCCAACAAGATGTAATGTCATGAAAATCCACCATAATTTAATTTACATATTTAGGTTTTCATATTCAATAAAATTCAATAACATACTTGTAAACAGCTATACAAATTAAAATCTTCATATCTTCATGAAAACAATACAATGTAAATTGCATGCAGCTAGAATACACTCAATGGTTTATAAGCAGATTTATATCAACTTATACAGAACTATCTATTGTAATGACATTTATAGTTAGCACATGGCCATATTAAAAACCTTGATGCGATTATTGTCCAAATCCAATTCAAAATTTCCTGTCTAAAAATGCATGTTGAAGCTTTTGTATCATGCTCATGAATATTCATGACAGAAATCCCCAGTTACGCTCACATTATCAATTGTTTTGGAGATTTATTTTTTTACATTTTTAAATACAAAATATGTTAAATTTGTAAGTGGGTGCCAAATAACAAGATTGAAACACTTAATTTTTTTTCATTTTCTTTTGTTAAAAAATACTGTTATCTTTGATAACTTATAATAATGTAAAATATAAGAAACTCCATGTGTGTGGGGTGTGTGGGTGTGTGCCTGTGTATGGGAGGGGAGTATGTGTTAAGAATAATATATCAATATAAGGGAGCATAGTTGAGGATATCAAGAATATTACTGAATTATATTCTTTAGTTAGTTCCATGATATCATTGTGCTTATCAGAAACTGTTCAAAATGAGTTGAGTTGAGTAATTGGTGTTTAATGTCCCAGTCAAGAATATTTCACTTATATCAAGACGTCGCCAGCTATAGGAAAGTGCAGAAATTTTGCCTGTGCGTTGCGCTGATGGCATTATACAGCAGGGTTCTTTATCGTGCCACGTCTGCCATGACATGGGACCTCGTTTATTTTAAGTTCCCATCTGAAAGAACCGTGACTTTCATTTTGTAATGCCGAGTGCTTGGCAAAAGAACAGTCACTACCCACTTTCAAGTCTTGGGTTAGACCCGGCCGGGGTTCGAACCCACGACCTTCCTGTTCAAAATAAAATTATTGAGTAGACAGATCTAAAAATTAGTTAATGTGTTCACATTAATCGTATTCCACTGGTTGTTTTCAGTTAAACAAAAGGCTTTTCTATTAAACAACATTTTCCGACCTTTATTTTTGACAAATCTGAACACAGACAACAACGTTACGTTTGTTATTCGACTAATATGTTGTTCTCAATGCAATTCTTACCTTTGTGAACAACAGTCTTTTTAGAAGTTAATAGTCTGTTGAGCACTTTACCAGTCAAATGACAATAAAAAATTACATTCTATGATTTGATTGGTCACAAATAAAGGTGGGAAAATATCGATAATGAAAAAGCCTTTAAAATGCTTGACGGAAAACCACCGGTTGAATATGGCTACTGTTAGCTGGCTCATAATGTTCCATTTCCAAGCAATCTATTTCATACCACTGGCAGAAGAAAGAATAATATTCAATGTGATGTAGCCAAGGTTATCTACACTAAACCCAAGGCAGAACAGTGAGCAACAGTAGAAAATGTCCTCATTTTATATAAAGATGGGCAAAATTCATTCATTCTATAGTATATTGATGGATTTTAGAAAATCTTTACCATGAAAACTAAAATTTTATCATTTTTCATGATTAGGAAATGTAAACATATTTCTTACACGTAAGTCTGATGAACCTGTGGATACTGGAAGATGTTTTAGTAGTATAGTAATCATTAAATATAAATGTATTATGACTAAGGTAATAATTCTTTTTAAAAATAGCAATATTTTATTGTGTCATTCTGTATATTTTTTTTTACTATTATTCATACAATATGTTACATTATGAACAAAAGCTAAAAAAAACAAAAAAAAAACAAAAAAAACAGGAATTATAATAACTGAAAAATGTGCAAAAAAAATCTCAATACTAATATACTGGTATATATGTATAAAATTTACTTTACAAAAAAAGAATTAGTCAAACTAAAGGAAAGTGTGGTTTTGTGTAACAGATTGCATTAATATATAAATTTGTGCATATTTATGACGATTAATGTAAATATATGGCCATAAAAAAACTGATTAAAAAATGTGAAACAACGCAGAAAAAATTCAGTTATTACCAATAAAATAAATGAGTCAGCTCAAATGTTCATGATTGATTCATTATTACATATATCTTTGGACAATGTCTTAGAAAATCCCCAAAAGCTACACATTTTAGACAAGAGCAGCAAATTTTTTCTTTTTAAAATGAAAAGACTAATTTGTGTAGCTTGCACTCATGCCCTATGTGTCAATATTTCATCTTTACCTGTCATTATAAGGTTACAAATTGAATTATGTTTATATGTAAATTCAATTACTACATTTCACACATTCTGAACTCAATATTCCCCCATGGTATTGATTAAATTTTTCCAACAGATAAATGACCACCACATTGTTCTTACAGACTGCATGTGTACATGTGTTAAGAATGTTTATGAAAAAGTATAAAATAATAATAATAATAATAATAACAGACAAATTTTAAATTAGACTGCTCTATAAAATTATTATTATTATTATTATTATTATTATTAATGGTAACATAGAGGGGATTCGTAGTACAAGATTACAAAAACTTACCTGGAGTAAACACTTCGTAAATCCATGTTCTTGTCCATATGACTGACCTGTGGCTAAAATTATATAAATAGTTGTTTAAGCATCAAATATTGCAACTTATGAAGTTTTTATGACAAAAAATTTCTGTTATATCATAAACTCAAAATACATTCACATGTATGTAGTTCCAAATGATCATTCATTGAAATGGGGGTACCACTGAATTTGACGTATCATCTAGCTATCTAGGCCTTGGTGATCTGAGTGGTCTGAATTAGCATGCACTTAGGGATCACAGTGCCTCTTAACACCTAGGTTCGAATTCCTCTTAGGCAGATGCTAGTGTGAGAAAGTTTGTCGGATGGCTTACTAAAGGTGGGTGGTTTTCCCAGCACTTAGGTTCTCTCTTCACCACCGTAGAACTGACCACCTTGATGTAAGTAAAAGAATCTCGACTGAGGTGTAAAACACCATTAATCCAACCCAATTCAATTGTCTAGCTACTATACTCACATAAGACACACACAAGTTGTTGGGGTTTATCGTCTACATATGGCACCAGGCCAATATGCAGACACAATCAAATAAGACTTAAAGTGGTCTTTATATAAAAGTGTTTATCTTGCTTTACTTGTAAGGGTGATTTTAAGACTTTCACAGAATTGTATAAAATTCAAAGTGGTTCATAAAAATGCTCATCAATTTTGTCTTGTTTTGTTCTTTATGTTCTTGGTTGCATTGGCTAATGAAATGAAAAATTCATGTTTGAGCTACAAATTACTACTATCTATCTAAAATAAAAAACAAAAATCTTACTGGTGGACAGACTGGAATAGGTGGAGGTGTAGATCTTACTGGTAATATCTGTCCTGAACCATCTTCTACTGCAGCTGCTACAGGAGCCGTCTGCAAATATATGAAAACAATAAAACTTATTACATGAATAACAAATTATTCAATTGGTTTCAACATAAAGTTATAAACCCAAATTCAAAAGAACTCCATTTACACCCATATTGTTTACTTACACCTTTTTAAAGACACAAGTCATTATTCTATCATGATCATTTTTTAATAGCATCAATAGAATTCAGTAATGAAACCACTAGACAACTCAATTGCAAAAGTTTCATATACACTTCATATGATATGAAAAATATTATTGATACAAAAAACTTTCAAGAATTTTCTAAATAAATTTATGTTCAGTAGTTAGAATTGGACTGAAATTCTAACCAGTCCCAATTTTATATTTCAATGTTTTCTATATAAAAAAAAACATAAGGAAATTAACAAAACATTACAGGTTTTCTTGGGTCATGAATGACAGACTGGCGGTAATTTTAAACCTTGTTAATCCTGATTATAAGGTAAGGTACAGTGAAAGATAAAACTTATATAAATGCTGAGATAGATATACCTACAGGGAACAACTATATGTACTGGTACATGTGTATGTTAAAATATAACTTCTGGTTTTTGTTTGTTTTTTTTTTATAAATATAAATTGAAGAAAATCAGAAATTGCAATACTTTGAAAGTCACAGAGATGAAGCTCTGAAGGGCGGAGAAAAGTTGAATACCATGACTGACATGGCAACTGAAACATTCACTATGAAGAGAAATAACTTTGTTTTTTTAAATACATTTTTTTTTTTTTTTGGTAAAGATTATGTTGTAATTGTTTCAATACAATGTAACAAATTTATAGTCCTTGTTTCATAATTATCATTACACAAAAGCTGACATTTTGTTGAAATCACAAAAGTTCCAAGCATTCCACAAAAATGTTTCCTGTCAATCTCTATATATCGTAACATCTTAGTTACATTTCAGAGGGATAAAACAATGTGAATTTTTTATAACCATTTGGCAACTCTATGACACACAATATTAATTAAATGAAAATTTTTCCCTATTTCAGCACTTTCCTGTGAGACTGTGCAGACAGAATAAATAAAAGAACTGACAAACTGACTTATGAGAGTTTGAAATCTCCATAATTCCTCTTACATTCACAGACAGTATGTATTACAAAACAAAATCATTATGATTATCCTAGCACATTGCTATGTCTCAACATGAATGACACATTAATCTGTTAATGACAATTATCGAGTATCCTTCACAAATTATATCAAAGCTTTTCAAAGCTATTCTTTTTTTCTCCTGAGGCCCTGGTGGCAGCATGGTCTAAAGCATGTGCTTACAGATCAGTGTCTCTCACCACCCAGTATCAATTTCCAGACAGAACCACATCTGTGGCTCAGTGGAAGAGTGTCTACCTAAAAAGCAGGAAGTCATGGGTTCAATAAAATTTTAGATAATGCTTCCTCGACCATTAGGAGGACAGGGTTACTGACTGGTTCACCCAGTGCCAGGATAACATAACTGGGGGAGTGGTAAGCTTTTCTGCATCATACTGACTTGACATGAGATAGCACCTTGACACAGAGTCACCCTAGGTGAAAGCTAGTACAAGACAGACCATAATTCACACTTACACATCTCAGGCATACATATACTTGTTCTTAGAATAATTCCCACAGATTAATAACCTAGTTCCCCCTCATCCCAAATATTTGAAAATTGCTAATGTGAAGTTAAACCACCAACCAACCAACCAATCCAAATTTAAGACCAATTTTTATCAACGGATAACCTATGAAAGACAGATACAGGAGAGACAAATTTTTATAGCAGTGACATACATATATACATATATATACAGCGACTATCAGAAAAATTCTATGTTATACTAGTAGTCCTTTTACAGAATTACTTTATGTCTTGGTTACATAGATTTCTATTGTACATTTCACTTTAACCATTTCACTTTGTACATTTCATTTGGTCTGTGACAAAAACAAGAACAGGTGATCGAATCTCAAACTGATTTTTTTTTTTTTTTTTTTTTTTTTTTTTTTTGTTACCTATGTTAAGCTGTTTTTACACATTTGTTGTTAGAATTATTTATTAAATAAGTTTTAACTGTAACAAGGATTTTTTTCTCTCTTTTTTCCTTTCCTTCCCTCCCTTTTTTCAAGTTTTTTTGATGTAAATGACTATCATTTCTTACTGCTAATTCATATGATAAAAGAAACAGTCCAAGGTAAAATAAACCCAGCCTCAATACTATTTTAGAACTATTTATCTTAATGGTCAGAAAAAACTGTGGGTCAAACCATTATAATAACTCAGAGACAACTTCAAACCATTATATGCAATTATTTTTGAAAAACCAAAATTGCTTTTGTCAGAAGAATGTGCTAGATATCCCCGACAATCAACAATACTATAGAAATATTATTTATCATCTTTCTCACTTCTCGTTGAAGACAAATGTTTCAAATTATAAGAAAAAGTAGTTATTTATACTGTTATCTTTAAAAATGCCACCATATGAATCTGGACATGAGTCCAGTTGTAATTTAAGTCATCCAGAAAAAATCATCAAACTCTTTCTGACACTTAATTAAATGCTAATGTACTTTTGTGTAATTATATCTTGTTTTTGAGGGAGAAAAAAATTGTAAAAAGAGATTTTAGGGAGGAAAATACCAGTCAGTCTGTCTACCTAAGTCTACTTACACTGCTACAAATACTGATATACATGTACACACTTTTTGTTTATATCCAAGCAAAGATATAAGGTTTATTAAGCACATAAAAATACATGATACTGTATCATAACATGAGAGAGGTACAAGTGTCATAATTTCAGATTGATATATTTATGGGTCAAAACCCTTTTGAAATATAACCTACTGCTGCTTTCCATGTCAAAATACTTTAAGAAAACCCTTTTATATTTTCTTTCAATTTTTTTCCCCCAATAATATACACCATTAGCATGACATAAACAGTTGTAATACAGTAACATTTTACAGGGTTGATTTAAAGAAAGAATGGGGTCCACCAGTGTATCCAAAAATGTCTTTTTGGAGCCATTCTTTACAAAAGATACGAAATGAACACAAATACTAAGGTTTTTCCATAAAACAACATTATTTCAGGAATTTGTATTTTTTTTACAATATATAGTTTCAAGTTTAACAAGGCTGAGAATTAAACCCATAGCCCCCCTTTCCCAATAAAGATCATTTTTTTATATGAATGTGAGTGGATCCAATGAATGGTGCACAGACTTCTAACTTAGGAAGATAGCACTCTATCAACCTAGATTTAACCATTATGGTTCCAATTTAATGGTATCAAAACCATTTAGGTCCCAATTTTATGGTACTAAGACCTGTCACAGCTCTACCAACCTAGCTTAACCATACTGGTCCCAGTTTGATGGTACCAAGACCTCTAACAACTCTACCAACCTTGCTTAACCATACTGGTCCCAGTTTGATGGTACCAAGACCTCTAACAACTCTACCAACCGAGCTTAACCATACTGGTCCCAGTTTGATGGTACCAAGACCTCTAACAACTCTACCAACCTAGCTTAACCATACTGGTCCCAGTTTGATGGTACCAAGACCTCTCACAACTCTACCAACCTAGCTTAACCATACTGGTCCCAGTTTGATGGTACCAAGACCTCTCACAACTCTACCAACCTAGCTTAACCATACTGGTCCCAGTTTGATGGTACCAACACCTCTAACAGCTCTACCAACCTAGCTTAACCATACTGGTCCCAGTTTGATGGTACCAAGACCTCTCACAACTCTACCAACCTAGCTTTAACATAATGGTCCCAGTTTGATGGTACCAAGACCTCTAACAGCTCTACCAACCTAGCTTAACCATACTGGTCCCAGTTTGATGGTACCAAGACCTCTAACAGCTCTACCAACCTAGCTTAACCAGTATGGTCCCAATTTAATGATACTAAGACCTCTCACAACTCTACCAACCTAGCTTAACCATAATGGTTCCAATGAATGATATTCAAGAACACTTAATCGATCTGCACTGAGAGTAATGATACTTCTAAAACAAAAGATGATGGATGAAAAAAAAAAAAACAAAGTCGGTCAGATAACTTCACACTGATGAGAATATATTTAAAATGGTATACATATTTCATGGTTAATTTCACTTTTAAGAGTCATAAATATGCCTGGTCAATACCTGCCACATCAGCAGGGATTATCATAAATTAACAAAATTAGATGTAAATATCCATAACAAATGTCTCTCAAATATTCTCTCTCTGAGATCTGGCAGCTGTCTGCATGACTGTATCTTGTTTTTTTTTTTTTTTTTTTGGTTTTTTTTTTTAAAAACCAGGTAGGAAGTTTTTCAATGTTTTTTATGGCATACATGCCACTCATTTTCTTTTCTTATGTATGCCACAATGCATTTCAAATGTACAAAAAAAATTACTGCAGACAAATTTCTACATTATGAGAGTAGAGTATTGGTGTTATATACCCTTAAATGCTCAGCTTGTCAGTTTAAAGATTGTGGAAGAAACCACCAAAATAACTTTGATACCAATAAAAACTAATCATCGAATTATTTAGAAGTCTGAAAGCCTAATTTCTTGCTTCCTAAATTATTATCAAAATATTTGTTATAGTTTTCACAATTATCGAAATATTTGTTACTCAACCAACTGACTGAAAAATGGTGTCATTTTAATAAAGGTTTTACAATATGTCTAAAACAACATGTTTCATAATTAGACATTTTTGGGAGTTTTATCAGGGCTCAAATTGTATAGGTTTTAATGTATGTATGACATGTATTACCAGTATATTTTATAAATATGATTATTGGTAACTGGGTGTTTCTCATAATTTGTAAAACAAATACTTACATATCAGTCTACAAGGTAAGATAATATTTGATATACCTTACTTAACATACATTCTTACCTATTCTTTGCCTTTGTTGACCTCATAAATTTTTAAGATTTTACTGACACTACCCTCAATAGCTTTCTGACACTTTTACAAGGTTGCAATCATTACCTTATACATTATGCAGACAGGAAGTAAAAACAAATGTTCAATCTCTCTCTCTCTCTCTCTCTCTCTCTCTCTCTCTCTCTCTCTCTTTCTGTGTGTGTGTGTGTGTGTGACTTTTTGAGATACTTTACTTTATACAAAAGGCCAGTGAAAACCATGTTTTCTACACACTCTCTCTCTCTCTCTCTCTCTCTCTCTCTCTCTCTCTCTCTCTCTCTCTCTCTCCAATAATCAAATTAGATACTTCAGCAAATTGAGAATTTTACACCATAGTTTTATTATTGTGTAATATGATATCCTTTGAGTAAAAACTAATGTGAAAATGAAAATTTCATCAATAATTTATTCAAATATAGTTTTTCACTTGTATCCCAAGATACAGAAACAAATATGTGCAAATAACTTGAAATGTCACTAAAATGTCACTTTCCTAATGAAATGTTATCAACCAAGAGGAAATATCCTGATTTTCAGTGTACCAGTTAATAACAAATAATAATTCTATTAATTATATTTCATCTGATAATAATTAACACAGAATCTTCTCTTTTATTACAGATATAGTTTGTTTATAAATACCAGAATCACTACCGTACATACATAATACATGTAATTATAAACCATCTTGAATAATAAACTCTGTTAGCAGATGCAATCATATCTTGACCAATATATCACACTTACATATGTGAATGACCATAAACCAGTGCATACTAGAAATATATTTTGTTTTTAATTGATAAAACTCACACCTCACCATCTGATTAACAAATCACAAGGAAGACCACCCACAGAAACTGATATGAAGACATCCAAACAAAAATAAACATGACCCAAATATCATAATCCTTCAAAAAATAAAAAGATAATAAAAGAGTAATAGAATTTTCAATTAATCATACCAATAAGCTTTATTCTTAAACTTTTCAAAGGGATTGGGGCCCCTTTCATAAAAGAATAGCTCTGAGATGGCAGAAACAAGAATCCCACGAATTTAAATGTCTCGCCTGGTTAGTTTTTGAACCAGTAGAAAATCCATTACTTTAACATAAACTTTCACATTTTGACACATCGCAGTCACTGCCATCGTTATGCAATTCCAGGCTCAATAAAAACTGGACAAGTGAGTAAGTGAATTATTGTTAAAAGCCGCAACAGCATTTCCACAGTTATTAATAGCTAGAAAATGTAAGATATCACAGTGCCAATAAATTACTTAAATAATGTAAAACTAATTAAGTTAAAAAATTATACAACCATGATAAATGGATAAATATCAGTGATAACACAGACAAGATATAAATAAAACAATTAGATATTGGTAAACAAGTTTAATGGAAACGGACAGAGGAAACCAGCAGTAAACCATCAAACATTTGTCAATTTCACTTGGTAGAGATATATTTCTTTATATACATTTATAATCTAAACATACCAAAATAATGGATTTGAGATTTATAACATCTACAATACCATGAAAACAAATTCCATATACTAGTAACTTATAATTATAACAAAATGTTATAAAACTTTTCAAAAAATTTTCAAAAGGGGGATAATTAGATGGTTATCTACTGCCAAGAATACAATATCGATTTTGAGATTTTTTCTAAAGATAACATACCAATCATTGCATTTAAAGACTCATGTTTCATATGGACTAGGGGTGGCCTTTTATTTTCTTGAACAATTAGGATTGTAAAAACATATTTAATTACAATGAACCATTTACTAATATGCTTTAACAGTCTTTAATTAACACTGGAACCTATCATCACTCAGGTCTTTTGTTATCAATTCTGGTATTTTTTTGAAGGAGTTGTATTTTGATATACTGGTACATGTATTTGGTAGACAAAAACTTCCACTGGTATAATACACAAAAAATAAAGAAAATAATTCCTAGTAAATTCCTGTCTTAAAATGGTTCCTAATATAGTCATACCAAGCAAGACCTGGTGGCAAAGTGGACTAAAGCACACATTTACAGATCACAGAGCTTAATAATTCTCACTGTCTAGGTTTTTGAAAACTACTCAGGTGAAAAAATCTTGTCTGGGGCATAAACCTCCATCACTTGGCTTTTACACACCAAGCATTAAAAAATGTCACTGCTGTGTAATGTAAAGGTCATATTGCTACACTTTTTAGACATCTACATTCAATACATGGTTGTTAAAAACCACTCGATCAGAATTCTAACAATCAACATGTAACTGTGAGACTGACAGATCTAAAACAAACTAGACCTGTGACAAATTGGGAATCTATATGTTATTTTTTTGTCTGCTAGCATAACATAGATCATAGGTTAGAAGCATTTATTTTGATTTGACTGGTCAGTCTATCAGTAAGCCATTTGTAATCCTCCCCCCCCCCTCCCCTTTACCTAATATGCATCCATCAAATTTTGTGTAAAACACTAATTTTGTACAAAATGATGATAAGATTTTAATTCAGTCAATTTTAGTTCTTTTTTTCACTTCAGTGGAGACAACATAGGGTCACTTTCCTTTTCAGCACAAAATGTTTTATTTTTATCTGTGGTATGCAAAAAATACATGAAGTCAATGCCAGCTGTGACATTTCAACACATACTACAGCTGTAAATTGTGAAAGTTTGACCAGAATGAATTATTAGTCTGAGGTCAGTGTGAGTCCATGGTCCATGTATATATACATCTAGGTTATCCAAACAGTGTTCTACCAACAGACTTAATAAACATGACCAGCTAAGGAATAGCATGTTTTACACATTTTTTTTTTTTTTTTTTTTGGTTATTTACTTTCAGTCCAGGTTGTTACAAATTGAATAAAAATAATTTTCACCATCACTAGTCAAATTTTTAAAATCTTAATCTCAACCTTTAAAGACTGATAAAGGCCCATTTTGTAGAAGTTGCAGGTTCTCTACCTTAAAGCATTATTTCAGCAAGTACACAGAAACTTCTTAACTAATTTATTAGTCTGGTTTTAAAGACCATTTTAATAAGTGTTAACACCAATGTCTAGTGATATGGGGATTTAACATCTAGAATATGACATTATTTATGCAAACATTGACATTTTGGAAACCGGTGACAGTATACATACATTAGACCATGTCTTCAGACACAGTGGAGTTAAGCAATGGTTGTGATACACCCCAGTTAAGATTTTATTTATATGAGATCAAATCATGAATATACATGTATTTATTAGAGGAAACCAGAGTACCCAGACAAAATCAAGATCCATCAAAAAGTGAACTGACACACTTTCTCACACTAAGGGTCTGCTCTCGTTGAACCTAGGTGGTGCCAGGCAGTACATAAACACAAGAACTATGTACTCATTCATGTAACAGATTGATGGATTAATCATAAAATCAAATGTTACCAAGTTGATAGCTAAAAAAAAACGAGGGTTAGCTTGCTGAGCTGGCAAGAATGTATTTATATTGCTGATGCTTATCTTAATGTTTTTCTTCAGAAATATTGAAATCCTTGTTATGCCCCAAATTGTCTATACATTAAGTTATTACTGCAGGAAATCTAGATTTTTAGTAGCCGGTTAATTATCTCATAAAAACTGCATGTCTCTTAATGACTGATTCAAACTGTATAAGAGAAGTGGATTGGACTATAGGATAATGAAGTTTCACACTCTAGTCTTCTTTCACTTACATCATGGCATTCATAAAGTTCCAAGACAGTGGAAAAAACTAAAATACCAGGACAACAGAAGTTCACAGACCTTAAAAAAGGGTCTGAAAATAACTTTCTTGCACAAAAATCTGTTTGAGTTAGATTGTAACCACAAAATGTGACATGAAGGTACTTTGATTCATAAACTGTGGCATTACTAGGACCCTGAGCTACTGAGGCCCATTTAAAAACCAGTTGAAATGTCATTCTACTTCATATAATAATAACAATGGTTAAATATGCTATTTATTCAAAATTACTTGATTTTTTCTTTAAAAATTTTTCTGGCTTCTTTAATTTATCATAAAGTTAATTTTCTTTATTTTTATAAAAAAAGATAATGATATCATTTAGAACCACAACAATTTAATAACATTGTTGAAAATGTTCAATTATGACTATATGAGCATGATTCTTGGTATAATTAACATTCTGTAATTCAAATCACAAAGTTTTAAGGTTCTTAAAATATTTTTATGGCTTTTAGTAAACTGCATACATATAATTAACAAGGTAAAAATTAAAAAAAAAAAAAAACAACAACAATAACAACAACAGCATGATAATTCATTGAGGTCAAACCTCTCACTGCTTAGAACCAAATTCCAAACTAGGAAATCTTGATGTGAGAATTTGTAAGTTCACTTGCCAATGTTCAGCTGTTTTCTTACAGTTTTTTCTTTCCCTCTCTCTTAATAATGACCACCTCAATAAAAGCAATAAATTTTGACTGAGATTTAAAACACAACTTCATTTAAACCACTGAAAAAAACTTTAAATGAAAGAATAAATGATTAATATCACTGGATAGATATAAAGACATTACTGTAAAAAAAAGATTATTAAAATGTTTGCAAACATATTAACATGAAGAGGTTTTGGGATTATTGTGTTTAAGGAAAATAAAGATTATTGATTTCTGGATTGCAACAATAACTGATACCTGTGACATGTTTACAATCTTTCTCTTAGAGATGTTATGATCAAAGCTTGTTAAGTGTTAGATCATTTGCTTTGGGAGACTAGAGCTTACGAGACGTTACATCATTATTTGCAATGTCATTATATTCTGACTTGTAAAACAAACAAATACTTAAATGGATCATAAAGATGCATTATCCGTGTTACCCTGAGATACTGTGGCAACATGCACTAGATCACCTCACTCAATATTGAAACAAGTAGTCATCTCCCCATCTGAGACATAAAAAGGATTCAGAATTCTTCATAAATTATATATACATGTATATATAAAATACAAATAAATACTGCACACTTGAATGTTTTTATTTTCATATAAAGCAAGATATTTTAAATACAGGATATATATTTTGGATACAGGTGAGCAAATCAGTGGTTACAGCAGACTACACACAAAAAAACAACAACAAACTGATGGTGTTTTACAATGAAATGAAGATTCTTTCAATTATTTTAATAAGGATAGTTCTGGTATTAGAAACAAAAATACCTGGAGAAAAAGTTCAGATCTTAACAATCATACCCAAATCTTAACAATCATACAACATATTTAGAATACCTAATGTAGCAACTATCATCCATTACAAATGTGATCTGTAACCTATATTAAAATACTGAGTATTCAATCAAATTTTCAGCAAGTACTGTGTACCCCAAGATGAAAGAAACTAGTCCTCTTCAAACTGTGAGAACCTAACTTAACTAGATGGCCTTTCACAGGGTGAGCTTAAGAGTACTATACAGTACTATAACATAAGTCTTTTTGATACATAGTACTTAAACATAAGTCTCGTTGATATATTAAGTCACTCTTAACCTTTTAATACCAACTACTTTGGCATAAAACCACATTCAGGAACAAGCACTTACATATCTCATATATAACTAAATATTGTGAACTTTTACGGTGCAGAAATCTACATTCTTTACAACAAAATCTTAAAAGATGTACTAAAATGTTAAAAAGAACTGAAAAATACCAAAAAGGTGGTGGAGAAAACCATGTTACCAAAATAGACAAGAAAAACAACAACCAAGACAGCTATGTGTAAATTAGTGAATATCCCAGTACATTAGAATAAAAGCATGGTTTGAAATGGTATCAAATAATATCACAAAACAATTGATTGATTGATTGATTTAATGAGGTTCGATTTCTACGTCCCAGTCAAGAATATTTCACAAGCTATAGGTGAAGTGCAAAATTTTTATATTTTTTATAAGTGCACTTAGGGGGGTTCTTTTAACGTGCCATGCTGCCCTGACACAGGACATCAGTTTTAATTTTAAGGTCTCATCCGAAGAGTCCCTGTGACCTTCATTTCTAAATGATGAGAGCTTGACAAAATGTCACAGAACAACAGGGTCATTTGATGCAGCATCTGTTCTCCTGATGTCAAGTACAAAAGAAAACATCATTTTGAGAATAAAACCATAATGGCATAATTTTTTTCACTCATGAAAATAAAGGGATCTACAAGATCTATTTGATGGATACTATAAGTCAACATAAAAAATAGTTGAAGAAAAAAAACCATGAGAAGAAGAGAAATCAAATCTTGGCTAAAGAGCAAGGCAGAAAATGTACTGAAGACCTAGTGTATTATCTAGAGAAAGATGATCATTAATCAGCTATCGCAATCTTAGCTTTGCATTCTAAAGTATAATGTACTAAAATGACCAATGATCATTGATCTAGGAAGATACAGATTGTGAAGTGAAATCTACAAGACTCTGTAAAGATATCAGAATATTATATATAATGCAAAGTGTAACCTGGCAAAGCTACAACATATTTTGTGATATGATGTCTGGGAAACAGCAGAATGATGAAAGAAATTCCTTGTTTTTATCGTATAAATATTATGTACTTAGCAGTTCATTTTATCAATTATGTTCTATGTTCTCCTGAGAAATCTTTTACCAGCCTGACAATAAAGCTTAGTGATGTATGTATGATAACTATGTATAAGATCACAATGCATTCCTAAATGATCAACTTTAGTAGGACAATTGCACTTATATCAAGACATCACCAAATTTCATTAGAAACCTATTCCTTGCCTAATTATAAAAAGAAATGATGCCATCATATGAGAGCTGCATTTGTAAAAACTCAACCTGGAGTGCATCTGAACTATTACTTTCTTTTATAAAGGAATAAGTCTATGCAATTATATTGAGATTTGACCATGAAATCTATTATCTTTAAATATAACAATAAAAAGATGTTTGTGTTTAGATGATGGTATCATAAAAGCATAAAGCATTCGTAAATAATCAACTTGGAATAAAACTGAATCATCTTGTTCCTTAAAAGTAGAAAGAAACAGGTTTTACAACACAGCCAAATACTAATGCACTTATATTAAGACAACACCAGATGTCATCGAAATCTATCACATGAACATGAAAAATAAAAAAGAAGTTTGTAAGATGGTGGCAATGTATGAGAGCAGGAAGCATTCCTAAATAACTTTTTATATTATATGATTTTGATGAAATTTATGCACTTATATTGAGACATCACCAGATACTACATAATTCTATGACCTAAACATAATAAAAAAAAGGTGATGGTTAGAAAACAACAATTCCTGGGAGAATATAATTATGCTTACTGCACTATTAAAATAACTAGAAGTTTTTCTAAAAGATCAGAAATTTTGGGTAATTTATTTTCCAGTCACAATTACTGCACTGGTATTCAGGAACCAATAGCTATCATCTTAAACAGGTATTAAAACATAAATAGCAATCAATCATATTTAAAAAAGTGGCATCATACACAACATAAAAGTGTTTCAAACAATTACTTGTTGATCAACATTGGTTACTGGCTCATTATCATAAATTGTTCCAATGACTGACATTTTTATAAACATAACTTAGTAAATGAGGTTTTATAATTAAGGATTCCAGAATCATTTTAATTATATTGAGGCATCACAAATGGGATTCCCTTATTTAAAAATATTTCAATATTTTTCAAAACATTTCTTAGAGATGACTGTGAAACATGTTATTTGTAACTTTAACAGCTCTCGCTCTCTCTCTCTCTCTCTCTCTCTCTCTCTCTCTCTCTCTCTCTCTCTCTCTCTCTCTCTCTCTCTTTCCTTTCCTCTCCTTATCCAAGTGTCACAAAAAAATCACACCCTGGAATTCACCACACTCCTTTTTACAGACAGTAAATGTTCATCTGATTCAATACCACTGTGACATTCTTATCTATTTATCCTCTTATTTTGACATTCATTTAGATATTACATAAGATCTTACATGATATTTTCCCCATAAATATCAGAATAATTTATAATACTGTTGGATCTGTGCTTGATACAGGGGTCTCTGTGGCAGCAAGTGCTAAAAATTATAGCATCCACCACCACCTAAGTTCTAATCCCAGTTCATTTTCCAAAGGTTGATGGTTTTCCCTGGGCACTCAGGGGTTTCCTTTCCAGTCCCTTAAATGACCAATATGATATACATGTAATGAAATGAGAAAATCTTGAATGGGTGTAAATTTTAACTCTTTTACTCCACTTCACCACATTCCATGTATGGAATTATATGGCAACAGACTATTCATAGGAAACTGTGGGTCCCTATCTGGTTATAAAACAAGTGGGTCCTTATCTGGTTATAAAACAAGTGGGTCCCTATCTGGTTATAAAACAAGTGGGTCCCTATCTGGTTATAAAACAAGTGGGCCCCTATCTGTTTATAAACAAGTGGGTCCCTATCTGGTTATAAAACAAGTGGTTTCCTATCTGGTTATAAAACAAGTGGGTCCCTATCTGGTTATAAAACAAGTGGGCCCCTATCTGGTATAAAACAAGTGGGCCCTATCAACTGGTGTTTCCTTAAACCACTGGACACCTTTTGTATATTCCAGGTGAGCCTGGGGTTTTATCATCAACAGAATTTTTTTCCTTCACAAATGTGCTGACTTGTGTTTTTTGCATGGTTATATTGCTTCCATAGGTGTCTGGTGTTTTGTTTTGTTCTGGATTTTATTATTATTTATTGTTATTTGTTTATTTATTTTTCTTGTTTGTTTGCTTTATTCAGTTTAAAATTTCTATATTAACAAATTTTTATTCAATCAGATTTATCAGACATTATTTTTTGCCCAATTGATCGATTTTGAATAAATGTGAAATAGATTTGAAATATATCAGTAAATTATTACTACATTTCATGTTTAAAGAAATCTATACAGTTTTTATAACAAAAATTTATTTCGTTTATTTTTGGTCAATTAGAAAATAATTATTTTCTGACTTTATAGATGTAATTTAGAGACTTGAAGATAAACGATTTTAAATCAAAAATGGTTTAATTTCATGTTTAACAAATATTTCTTTACAAAGTGACTAGTTTAAGTAATTAGTATTGAAAAAAAGCCAACTAAATTCAACTCATAATTTATCATCAATGGAGTAATCAGGGGAGAGAACATCTGTGTGGTCTTCACCATGAGAAGTGAAAATTATAATATTTACAAGATTTCTAAAATCTTCCTGGACAAAAATAACAAATGCATGAAGCTTATATAGTTGAAGGTTTGCAAAATGTCATCAACAGTGTTGTAAAGTGTAATCTAGGCAGTAAGTTCTGGGATGGTTGAGGAATCTGGAGTGCCCAAAGAACCCACTTATCTTTAGCAAGCAGACTGACACTAGGATCTGTACATTTAGGTTGAATTTAAACCTAGGCAGAAAGAAGAACTACCATCAGAAATCATGAGCTCCAGAGCATTCAGACAGAGATCAATAAAATCATACAGAAAGAATAACAAAGAAATAATAGTAACAACCGCTAAAATAAAACACAGCCAAAATTTCAATTAAAAGATCATTTCTTTGACTGAGGGAGATTCTTTTGGTATACTGAAAAAGGTTGTACGTAGTTATGGACCTTGGATGCCAATTGACGTATTTTCTTAGTAATTCATAATGCTCATTACAACCTTGGTGTGTGTGTGTGTGTGTGTGTGTGTGTGTGTGTGTGTGTGTGTGTGTGTGTGTGTGTGTTTGTGTGTGTGTTACTTACAGAGTAAAATAGCTCAGAGTCCTGGTGCATACTCCAGAGTCTTAACTCGAGTAATACTCCCATTACTTCTTCCACATAAGTGTTCAACTCACTGGCATATTTCACTGCCAAAGCCGTCAGACTACTCTTACAGGCTGTATTATCCTGAAAAACATAAAAAAAGTATTGTCATTATGTAAACTAACAAAACTGATTTTCAGCATTTGTTTTCATCAAATTATAAATAGAAGAGACAAAATAAATGTCAGAGGAATAAGCTACATGTGGGACATGGTAAAAATAAATGGGCTATATGTAACTCAGATTTATCCCACTTCTTCCTCTTCTTTTTTTTTTATTTCAGTTAAAAATATTCAAAAGACAAACACTGATAAACACAATTTATTTTAAAACAATTAATAATGCTCCTGGGGGTGAAGTTTAACTTTTGCTAATCTGTGTGTGTGTGTGTGTGGGGGGGGGGGGGGGGGGGGGGGTTGGGTTGATCTACCCTTTGCTTGCCGACTGGTGAATGACCTTACCAGCATTTGTGGAGCCCTGGTTATACACAAGACCTTAGAATTTGAGATACTGTTTCCTTGTCAAGGGTTCAGCATTCAGAGGTAAGAATATAGACTGGTTTACCCAATGCAAGAATAATGGACTGGGGGTACCCAAAAGTCACTAAATATAAATATGAGCAAAACTGAAGCTTCGGCCTTGGACGTTTTAAGTAATCTTGGCATTGAGAGAGTATAGACTGGTTCACACAGTTCCAAAAGTCACCAAATATGAACAAAAACTGAAGCTCTGACAGGGGATGTTTTCAAATTAATCCACAAAGACACCTGTTAAATCAACCAGGGATGAATATTTAATCTCAAGCACGAAGTGACATTTCTGATCCAGACCCTGATTGAGAACTTTAAAGGCCATAAGTAAACAGGTACAAACTAACAGACACCTGTTCTACTATACCTGCAGATATATTAATATCTCTCAAACATACCTCTTGTTAATGAAGCACGTAGGGGATTTTTAACATATTCAAATTCAACAGAAATATGCAATATATTCATTTTAAAAAATAAATTATAAAAATGCTTCCTTTTTTCATATCTTAAAAAGAAATTTTTCCAGAATCTTTATCGATACATCAAAAAACAAGGAAATAAAATTAAGAACTAGATATTTTGATAAGCTGTGAAGTTGTCAAAAAGTGATAACCAATTGATATTTTTCCCCTAATAAAATCAAATTAATAATTATAAATGCAAATAAAACTAATAATTTGTTGCTATTTTCACTCAAAATCTTGTTACGTTTTATCTAATTCAAACTTTAATGAAGATTTTAAGAATTTTATTACAAAATCCTGATAACGGTTTGATAGTTTAAAAGCTGCGGTGACCTTGTTATCTGTTCGGGACAAGATAACATAATGTTATACAGATGATAAGAATTAGTACTATCAGTAACTTATTATCTCTCGTCTTAAACCAGGCAAAAAAATACTCACTTTACTTAAGATAACCATTTAAAAATAATTATTTTAAGCTGATAATTAAATACTTGTGTAAACTCACTCAGAACTGTAATTCTGTGTTAACTTTTTAAAGCTGTGTACTAAATCAGCAAGCACCTGTTACCTCTGTGTAACATTATACAAGTTAATGTAAAATACAGTATGGTAAGTACCTGGTACTCTAGTACTTATACAAAACTATTATAACAGTGGGTTAAATATTCTTATTGCAGGAAACTCTTACAGTAAAATAATTATTCGCACATGAAAACAAAATATTGTCTGGCATTTTCATGTATATAATTGTACGTAGAAGTTTCTTTTTCTTGATGACATAGATTAGGTTAAAATGCTATTTATTTTACCAGGGTATATATACATTTACTGACCAAAAGAGAATTTTGTGGCACTAGTTTCCCATCAATCTATGTCCTCTTTAAGTCTAAACATTAATCCTATCAGTAAGTCTGGACATATCAGTTTTCTTAAGAGTTGACACTTGGATATGAATCAAAAGAGAATTACAAAAATGTTAACAAAGCCTGTCAAATGATAATGACTTGGCTATGGTTTTTCTGCCTGTTTAAGACTCAAATTTTATCTGTTGCAGTGTACATGTCACCTATCAGATAAAAGGTAGGCATGGATATTGTAAGTGGAGTGGAGTGAAGTGAGTTGATGGTGTTTTATGCCCCAGTCAAGATTTTTTTCACTGATATCTAGGTCAGTGCAGGAAAGGAGGAGGAAACCAGAGTGCCTTGAGAAAACCAGTGTTCAATAAGTAAACTGACAATTTTTTCACACTAAAATCTACCAAGCTAGATTTAAACCCAGGCAGCAAGAGACTGTGTGATCCACAAATGCAAGCTCTACACCACTTGGCCACCAAGGTCCTTGATGTTGTAGGTGTACCACTGGCCTCATCAACATGGCCCCCAAAACTCCCTTTCAAATGTCTATCTTCAGCAACAAAATGTTGACTTAATTCTGCTAGAATTTTCAATAATAATATCTACAAGGAGAACTTTTTACTTACAATGTGTAGCTATATCATTAAAATTGACAATTTAAAGTTAAATAAAAATAATTACATTACAGAAATGACACTAATATCATAATATCATCAAAGTACATGTAGCACAAAAAAAAAAAACCATTTTTCAATTCACAATTTTTGATTATGTTAACTTTTTCATAATATCTGGTTCATCTAATAATTATAATAATTATATATAACACTTGATGACAGCCACGACTACTGAAATATGCACACACATGGTCTCGGAGACAGACATGGACATCTGGAAAGGCACAGACAAAGTCAGATGGATGTGTATTTAAGATAATTAACCTAATTAATTAAATTATGTTCATAATTAATCAACAGTTTATTAGTTATATTCCCGATGAGAATCAAGTTGCGTTATAATCTCTAAAAATTAATCATAGTCTAATTTCCATGCACGTGCATTTGCATGTAGTAGCTTTTTTAGGAATGTCAGTTCTAGAATACATAATAAAATTTTAGAGCACAACTTTTAAGCATTTTAATATTTCTGCATTTAGAAACAGAAAAGTATTCCTATACAATATGACAAAATTGTCATAAGTGCAGGTGTAAAGACTATGGCTATCAATGCCAAGGTTTGAATCCAACTGGGGCAGATCCTAGTGTAAGATGGTTTGCCAAAAATTTGTGGTTTTCTCTATGTACTCCAATTTCCTCTGCTATTTCACAACTAGCCACCTTAATATAATGAATGAATCTCGACTGGGTGAAATAAAATACTTTTCCTCCATTCACTATCAGAATAGTCCTTTCATGTATATTATTAGACCCTATGGTCATAAATTCTAGCTTTTAAACACACCATATCTTACAGTGAATGATGTCTCAATAACCAAGTTGTGTAATTCTAGATTTTACTAATTAAAAATGTTTGAATAGGATTTTAATCTAACCGTGAAAATTTGTAACACTTGGTAGACTGGGTAAAATTAATTCAATAATAGAATACTGAACACTAGTGTTAATGATATTATTCTGGGCATTGTGTCCCAATAAAAAGACCAATTTTCACAATATAAAGGAGACAGTTTTCACACATATTCTGGTTGTTTTTAATAAAAACAAGGTATGAAAAAGAACACTTGTTTATTATTAGATAAAGACAGAATTTGACATCTTTACATGTCCCAATTTTATTGATTACGTCAGAAAATATAGTAATTGTGTAAGTTTTCCAGGTCAAATATTTCAGTCTACTCAATTTAATAAAAAAGGAAAAAAGAATCATTGTTGTTTTTTGGGTTTTTTTTATTTGAATAACAAAATCATGCAGGATGTCAATTTTCCAGTTTATCTTGTGTTCTTTGAATATTATTGAAAATTTAATTATAATAATTACAGGGATTTATTTGTTAAAAGCCATCTTTTCAAACTCATATTTTAAAAAAAATTCTCATAATCAATTTTTTGGTTTGGTTGTACACGGAAAAGGCCACCTTGAGGAGCCATTATGGCTGCCTCAATATAAGGCATTTTAAAAGGACATACTGCTATATACTGCTGTCATGTTTTTTTTTGTTTTTTTTTTTAATTTTAAATTTTATCAAAAACAATGTATGTGATCATTTTTGTAAATTGTAAATATTATGATAATTCAAAAAAAAAGATATATGAATTGCACTGTAACAAATTATATTAATAACAATATTGTGTCAATGCAATAGTTTTCTGGACATACAATGTCAAGGTCAAATTTATTTAAAAATAAAAGATGCTTGTTTCATGAAATGAAAAATAAAGAAATCAACATGAAATTTACAACTCATCTCATTATCATGACTGTGGAAATTGACAATTTAACCCATGGTTAACAGAACAATTTGACTATTAAGTGGTACATATCTTTATTCTCACCTGCACATGAATTGGAGTATTCATCAAACTATCGTAAAAATTAAGAACAGATTGTCTAAATATTTCATAGAAAACACTAAACTTGTCTAGACAAGGCTATTACTCATGCATCCATGCATTTTATTGTTCGTTTCATTTCCGATTTTCTAATGATATCAATTCCAAAGTTTTATTTTTCACACTTTTTGAAATCACACATTTCTTTGAATATCAAAGCTTTACATTTGTGAATCATTAATTTGAGACTTTCTTCAGCTAATTAAGAACAGATTTATTAAGGCTAATTATAGTTTTTGATCTTTTATCCTTTTTGAGTTTTCACATTTTTTCATTTTTGTGCAGAATCTTTACATTCGTAAATCATGAGATTTTCTTCAGCTTGATAAACAGGTTTATGGGTGATTAGCTTCTGATCAGTTTTCGTTTTTTGATGTAAGGGCGGCATAAACTTAAATCACTGACTGATCTTGTAACTTGCATCTGCATCAAGGTAATACATCAATATTTTCAATAACGGTTTAAAGTCATTTTGCATTTATTTTACATTTTTCACCTGCCTTTTTTTCTAAGTTTAAAATTTCAAAGTTATCAATATTTTACATGAACTATGGTTTTGATAGGCATAAGGCTTTGAGTTCTTTGCAAATATAAAATTTTTAGGCAAAGTGTAAAATGTGGACTGGATTGGACTCTTGGATTGGATTGGACTCTTGGACTGGATTGGACTCTTGGACTGGACTGTTGGACTGGACTCATGGATTGGACTCTTGGACTGGATTGGACTCTTGGATTGGACTCATGGATTGGACTCATGGACTAGACTTAAAAAATGGACTTACAAATTTTTTCATAATTTTAAAATGATAACTGATAATATAAAACACTACAAATCTTTTACATATATCTGAACTGATGATTACCCTATAAAAACATAAAAAAATACAGCTATGGCAATTCTTTCTTGCTTGTTTTATCTGGAAAATATCAAATGTTGTCAAAGGTCGCATATTTTTCTCCTTAAAGCTGTAGTATTTGTTTTACAAGCTCTTAAATGCTTCAGATGAAATGATGACAGATTGTTGGTCTCATCTGCAGAAACTTTAGAACTACAGTATCTGATACTAAGTAAGATAAAAGTATTATGTTGATTTAAGAAAAACATAAACTATGATATACATAATGGTGCAGTAACGATTAAAATGATATTGTGACAAAATACATACTACAATTATTTAGTTACTTTAAGCACAACTAAAACACACACACACACACACATATTTAAAATCAGTTCAAATATATTATCGATGAACTATATAAAACAATACTTATATTACTGTAACAAATGGGTATTATAATATATTATGAAGTAGTAATTATCATAAATGCAATCAGTTATCATTATATTATTGTAATGGAGAGAAAAAGTGAAGAATTTAAACACAATTTATGACAGAAAAAATATATTATTTTTGGCCAGTATTTCTTTTAAATTTAATTCTTATAACCTAGACTTTTACTTCATTAAAGATTCGCACAGAACTTACAAAGACTTTTTTTAAATAATTTTTTCCCTCAACATCCTGTCAAGATGAAAATTGGCATAGTTCAATGATAAATATATGTATAAGTTTAATCAGTAAATTTGTTCTGTTTAGGATGTAAAGTGTCACCTATTTGATTCATTGTATACACATTATTATGTAAAAAAAAATTCAATAAAATCATATAGACCTAAAAGACAAAATTTAAATGTCAATTTTAATTATGAGATCAGATAAGTTTATTAGAAAAATACTTTTCTACAACTGTTGTTTACAGTTACTCCTGATGTAATCTCCCCAGCTTAAAGTGAAAAATGCCACAAAGGCACATTCTATCATCACCTTCAACTTTTTAAACTAACATGTGTTAGTTGTCAAGTGTCACAAACTCTCTTCAGAAAATAAAAAAACGAAAACATTAACTTGATAAGAGACAACTGATAACCCATCCCTTTAGAATTTAAATAACAAATACATTATAATAAAGATAGGTTAAAATTCTGCAGTAATATTATAAAAAGTAATAACAAACCAATCACATCTTTTGTATTGAACAAATTACACAAACTAGTATTGAGTTTAAAATATTAATAAGATGTCAAATCAAGAGACCAGTCTGTAAGTCAAAAGTCCAAAAGGCCAATCCAAGAGACTAGTCCATGAGTCCAGTCCAAGAGTCCAATCCAAGAGTCCAGTCTAAGAGTCCAATCCAATCCAAGAGTCCAGTCCAATCCAAGAGTCCAATCCAATCCACATTTTACACCAAGAGTCCAATCCAATCCAAGAGTCCAGTCCAATCCAAGGGTCCAATCCAGTCCACATTTTACACTTTGCCAAATTTTTACTATCACCAGTTCCAACGAAAATCGAAACAAAATGAAAAAGCCGTGAGAAGGGCAGGTGACATTATCACCAAAGAAACAATTCTATTGTGTAATAAATTTCCTTCTTTACACAAAAACATAAATTCTTCACCAAACAATATTATTTATAACAATTTGTCCTTTTTCAAATTTGTGTAGGATCCATCATTTTTAATATATGTACATTTTTAACACAAATGTACATATTTATACATACCAGTATGTATCAAACAGTTTATGACCAATTAATCAAGATGTTGTATGGATATAAAATATGCTGATAAGAATTATTTTACATGGAGTTGGAATATATATGGAAAGACAGAGTAAAAAGTCAACAGTCTCTCTGCATGACTATTACCTGATGCAGACTTTCGTAAGAAATCTGGTCGATTATCATCCGAATCTTTTATGGCCAGTTTTATCTATCTTTTATACCAATACCAGTATAAATCAGCTGATTAAGACCACAAGTTTTACACCTCCTTTAAACCCCTATCTCAATCAGGGACTATGATTTACGATCAGCAAGCCCATGTAATTTTTATGACATAATCATCATGATGTAACAAGCTTCTCTGATACATGTAGCTACATGTATCATAAAGACAATATCTTAACAATGAAAACTCCAATGGAAAGATCTTTGAAATGATTGTTTCTGATCCTTTTTAATTTATTTATCATAAGAAAAACTGAAGAAATCACATTGCATATAGAATATCTTTAAATCATGGCCTCTTTCAACACTCCAAATTAACTAATCAAATGAAGATTGTTCCAGTAAAAACAGAGATGTTGGTAAAGATCGAGAATCAAATAGAAATATAAATTGTTAAGTCCATTTTTTTAAGATCCAGTTCTTTATGTCTTTCATACACTCTATACAAGTGGAGAGAAGTGGAGTCAGTCAAAATTCTTTCACTTTGGTGGAGGAAACCAGAGTACCTGAAGAAAACCACTGACCTTTGATCTCTAAGTGTGTGTTATCAACTGTTTTGGCTACAAGGCATACCAAACCTGAAGAAGTATTAAGTTTAAGTTTAAATTCATTGCAACTCAACTTAGTGCAAAAATAGTCTAGAATCGAAACAAACAATCTAATGCCTGATCTATAGTCTGTCACCTGATCTATAGCCTGTTACCTGATCTATAGCCTGTTGCCTGATCTATAGCCTGTAGCCTGATCTATAGCCTGTAGTCTGATCTATAGCCTGTCACCTGATCTATAGCTTGTCACCAGATCTATAGCCTGTTACCTGATCCATAGCCTGTCACCTGATCTATAGCCTGTTGCTTGATCTATAGCCTGTAGTCTGATATATAGCCTGTCACCTGATTTATAGCCTGTTGCCTGATCTATAGACCTTCGTGACATATTCATCGAGGAATTCATCACAATGAGATTATATGCTATTAAGCTAACAGTGTTAAGTAAAGGGATGCCAATGATAGGGACAAAATTGTATGCCATACTTGACAAAGATTCCATTTATTAAGCTGATGCTAGAATGAATTAATAAACAAACCAAAAGCCAGACTAATAATTACAACTAAGTAATCTATTACATGAATTATTTCCCCGGCAACATTTTTTTTCTTCTTCTTTTAAAATTCTTATCTAGACTAGACCAATAAACAAATGTTTAATAGGCAAAAACTTTTAATTATAGATATTATCAGACTCATTAATAAAATTAACCCACATTAAAAAAGGTTTAAAGAGAAAAAGAAAAAAAATATATAACCAACATCAAAAACCAATTCAAATCATATCAAAGACAGAAAAATAAAGAGGAATATAAATCAAGCCAGATCAAACAACACTATCTAAATGTTACTACCATTATCTCCGGAATATAAAAGATTCCTGAAAAAAAACAATATACTCCATTACACAACTAGGGGGGTAACAGTGGATAAGTGGTCTGAAGTCTGCTTTTACAGATCAATGGACCGTCCATGCCTAGGTTCCAATCCTATCGGGCAGTTCCTAGTGTGAGAAAGTTGTCATTTTGCTTGTCAAAGGTTGACAATTACACCCCAAACAATATTCTTTCACTTATAAATATTGAAGCATTCAGTTCTTGGATAGTGGAGAAACCCAGAGCACCCAAAGAAAACCATCAACCTTTGGCAAGAGTATTGACAAACTTTTACACAATAGGATTTGTCGAAGAGAGATTTGAACCGAGGTGGAAAGAGGAACTGTGATCAGTAATCTAAAGATGCTTTAGACAACTTGGCCACTGAGGCCCCTGGTCATTTGTGGAATTGGTGATGATTAAATAGAGCACCCATGTGTGAAAACCTCCAACCTGTAAAAAGTGAACTGACAAATCCTCAATTTTGGATTTATTAGATCAGAATTCAAAACTAGGTGTCAAAAAACAATGTGATCCTTTAGTCAGCACTCCTAGACCAAAAATTAAAATAATAAATAAACTGGTATGAAACTTTAACAATTCATGTGTTTGAAAGTGTAGCACACATACAATGACCATTTTATATTCAGAGAAAAAATTTTTAAATGGGGTCTTTTTTAAAAAAAAGGAAATATATTGTTTGGCTGCTTGAAATAAAAGCAATTTTTCATTTCCTGCAAACTATCAATTTCATGATTTTCAAATGCATTTTATATAATTAAGTTTTAAAAAAACATTGAATTTTTCTGAGTACATATGCAAATTATACCCAGACACAATCAAGAATTGATAAAATTCAATAATTTCAACCCAAAAAAAATCAAAATTCTTTTCATATTTAATATAATTGTTATGGCCTTCAATATTTCAATCAAAAACCTGCCACCGGTACAATTTTCACGCAAATTAAAACTGCAATTAGTTAACTGAGGTAGAAAATTAATTTTACCGTTCATGTTAGTTACGTGAGCAGAACAATTTAAATTAATTAACATGGATTTAATTACTTTACTTTGTCTTCGAAACTTTATTCTATTTTTTGTCATTGTCAATTTTCGTTTCACAAATGTTTTTAATGACATGAGAGTATTATTTTATCCTATTAAAATCTGTAATACTAAAAAAGTGATAGTCAATGAATTGAAATAAATAGTACAAAAAGAGACCAATGTTTCACTGGATCATTGATAAATTTCTCTGCCAGGTGATATTTATATACATATTACCTTTCAAACTTAACAGTCTAATTCATGAAAATCATACTTACAATTACAAAATAGACAATTTTAGCTCATATTAAAAAAAATTTACAGGTCATTTGCATACAACCTAAAACTACGGTAGTTTCTATGCCTCAAGTTCTCATAACTTGACCAATCTGCTAATCAAGTTTCAAGTTTCTTTATTTCTCAAACTGCAAAAATGAACAAACTGATATAACATTCAATTTGAAATATGACAAACAGCATTTCATCAATATATACAAATATCTTACACCATAGCAAGGGTATTTTTAAACTAAAGTACATGTGCAAGGTGGATCTATGATTTTCCACATAAAACCCATTTTTGAGTGGAGTGGATGGGTTAAAAAGTTGAATTGTTGACTTGGAATCAGCTTAGGGGTAAAATTTTATTAATATAGTACAGCTCAAGTGGATACGCGAATTTCCACTCGGGGTGGTGTATCACATACATTTACATATTGTGTGTGTATTTGTAAAATATTTCCGCACTTTCACTGGTTTTAAGTTTGCCAGTATAATGGTCTGCAATGTCACATAATTATTTTTTGCAATCCCTTTTCCAGCAGCAATAAGTTGTCTAGATGGCCATTGTAGTAGTCTAAAGTATCTGCTTATGGATCACAGTGCTACTCACCCACTCATGCAGATCCTAGTGTGAGAAAGTTTGTAAGTTTGCTTGCTAAAGGAAGGCGATTCTTTCCAAGTTCTCCCGTTTTCTCCACCATCGCATAACTGACTGTCTTAATAGAGACAGAGTGAAAGAATCTTGACTGGGGTGTAAAACATGTGACTCCACTCTGCTCCACTTTTCCAGCATGTACAACATGGCAAGGTCTAGGTATTATAATCCCTATTTAGACAGGTGTGTCCAACCAGTCACACCGATACTTCCTCAAATAGACACACAAAGCTGTAACAGTACTCTGACTATACCACAAATAACAACAATAAAAAATACAGAAAATCCTGATTCACCTTCTATATGTAAATGAATGAAATAAATAAGGTGTTGACATATAACATAAAAAATATTTAATTTATTCTGAACAAGTTTTTTTTTTACTGTGGAATAATAAAAATCAGAGTATTTTAAAGTTTTAGCCAAATAATGACTCATGCATTAATTCTATTAAAACAGGTGCATGGTGACCCAATTATTTACTTATTATTTTTTTTAAACTTTTAGTCCTCTAGTTTTTAATACCAGATAACAACAAGGACTTTCATTTTGTTAGCTTTTGTGTGTGGGAGGTTTTAAAAACTGTCACCCTGTCTCTATCAACACACACTGTCACTGTCCGACATTTCCTCCCTAATGTCATCAATTTTTCATGTTCTCAAAATAAAAATATTGATTTAAATTTAATTTAGGCAAAGTGTGAGAGAAACAATTCTTTACACAATAAAAATAATTTATAAACTGACTTCCCCAATTTGTCATATTTTCAAAATAAAACTTCATTAAACACTGACTCAAAGAAAATTTTAACATTGTAAGCCTTTATATATAACAACTCGAACAACATTTTAAACCCCTAGATGAATATGTTCGAACAATATTTAAACTCCCAGATGAGTTTGATCATTTTAATTCTTCCATCTAAAAATGTGATTGAATAACAAAGGATACAAAGTCTAAATGTCTCCATTGATCAACTCAAGGGAATAGTGCTGTTGAGAACTTTACAATCCACCCACAATACTTAATTGTGTAATAAAATAAAGAGAATTTAACTTTTACACAAAATAGGTGAAACAAAATCCATCATGAATGATACTAAAATGTACAGACGGTGTACAGGAATTCCAATTTGTAGAATTCAAGATCCTAATGGATTTTGACTTCAAGTTAATATACTGTAACAAATATATAATAAAATTTGAACAACACAAAATTTGAGTCAAGTGGATTGCTGTAGAGTTGAGTAAAGGCGATTTCAACCCAGGTCAATTTCTTCACTGATAGCTAGATGGTCAGTAAGAAATTACGGTGTCCAGAAAAAACTAATGACAATCAGCAAACAAAATGGTAAAATTTTGCCTGTTTGAGTAAGAATTGAACCTAGGGAGTGAGTTTAAATGATCTGATGGTATGCTTAAGACCATTTAGCAAATAAAGCACCCTAGAATGAAGGATGACACAGAAATGGGCCCAGCACTTACTTTTAATTCAAACTTAGTAAATGATTTTGATTTTTTAAGTTATAATAATGTTCAAACTACTAGAATTTTGAAAATAACTTCACAAAAAATATGTGATGCTGACAGCAAGTCATGTTTTAGGCTGACCATGCATTGTTCTAAAACTAAAAACATTAAAAACAATAACATAGAAAGGGTGTCCAAACAAGAATTGGTCTAGAATGCACCCACAGTGATAACAAGGTTACTGTTTCTACTACCAGTATGTTGTAAGTAAATTTGATAATCAACTTTTTAGAATCTCTGTGTGGTAAACTAAAATTACATATGACAAGAAAATATTCTTACAATCTAATCTTATAGATTAGGTAATAATCTTATATATCAAAGTTACATGACTACCAGTTCAACAATACAGATAGACAGTCTACCCCTTTAATAGTAGAGAATTTTTGTTATAATATTATCAAAATGAACTTATGTGCAAGTATATCATAAATATAGACAGTAGTTGTTAATATCATTTCCTAAAAGTACTTAACATTTGTCCGCATTACTGAAGTGATTGACTCCATTTGTAATTGACAATATCTTGAAATTGACGAGTGTTTTCTTCCTCATGTTGATTTCCTCATAAAATATATTTCTCCATTCTGAGTTGTTGTTTTTTTTAAAAAAGGAGACTACTTTTCATAAAAATATTTACACCTCATTAAACAGATCCTTTTTCAATTTGAAAACCTGAAAAAGTCATTAATTATCATGAAATGCAGTGTGAAAAGCTTCAAAGACCCAAAGACTTCCATTAAATATTAACTTTGAATGAAAAAAAAGAACAGAAAAATAAAAGAATCAAGAAATTTTGTACATTTCTGCAAAAAATTATTTTTTAGGAATTTGATGGATGGGTTCCAAAATTGTCTTACTGAATCAAGTTTCAGGAAGTAAATTCCAAATTTACAAAAAACTTTTTAGGATGGTAATTGTTAAGTCTAGAAGCATCAAAAGATACTGCCCTGAGATAATATTTCTCAGACTGAGAGTTCATATACTGTGGTATTTATCAAGATTTTTGCATAATAGAAATATTTTGTATTTCCTAAAATAAACAATCAAAAGGAGCATAAAATGTACTGATATAATATAGAGTCTGTCAGTTACAACCTCATCCATCAATATTGCACAAGTGTATATGATGATGATAATACAATATGTATACCAGAAATCTTTATCATAATCCACTTTGCAAAGTGAAACTATAAAATCACCACAGCGGGAATTTAGACATCAGTACACTAACAGACATATATTCTTAAGTGAAAAATGGATTCCAAACAAAAAATAGAATTAAATGATTGATAAGTATCCATCTTGTAAGGAAAAAAAATTAATTAAAATTTGCTTTTAAGATCTTATGCATCTCAGGCTTACATTTCCAATTACATGATAATCTGATAACGAGTCAAGCAAAAATAAAAAGCAGACCTGCATCTAGCTATATCACATTCAGTATTCTACATTGCAATTGTCTGGAATCATTTATAATTTGATCTTCATGTTAAAAAAAAATTCTAACTGCAACTCTCAGTTTCACTTTTTTTCAGCATGAGTCGCTAACCAAGTCTAACTGAGATAGCTATAATAAGATGAGTTATTAAGAAAAAGTAAAATTCTTCACTGTATCAATTTGCCGTGCCTGACCTTAAGCGTAAAATCTTTGAACACTGACTTGTGTATTTATGTCAACTTTTTTATGGCAAAACATGGGATTTTATGATTATTGAGATGTTAATAAAACATGAAGTTTCTTTCCTCTAGTACAGTTGAGACCATATAAATCACTTTATGTAAGGCAATTAAATTCCTAATTAAACCTAGCTGACATATTAATTAGTGAAACTCTTCAAGTCTTTTAGACTATAAGAGCGAATGACTCCATAAAATGTTTTCTTGCAACTCTTAAATTAAAACGTTTTTTATCAAACAATTTTTTAAGATTTTTTTATAAAAAGAATTCTTCTAATGTTTTCTTGTTGAAGCCATGTCTTGTTATTAGTAGGGGTGGGTATTGGGAAGAAAAACATATTGCAATATATTGCAATTTTTAAGAAAAAATTGCAATACGTATTGCAATATATTGCCATCTAGTAGATGGGTATTTCGCCCCAATTATTGGAGGAAGTGTTTGTTGCCTTTTTTGCTGGGGTCATGAGCTACATTGCAACAAGAATTTGAAACAATCGAACTGGCATCCAAGTTCATGTGATGGTGGTGAATTTAATCGGATTATTTGTACCCCAAACATAATTAATGTCTGCATTACCGACAATGCACACTGCTATATTTTCATTTACAATAGCCTAAATTCAAAATATTCAAAATGTTCCCACATTTTTGCCTTTGCTGGTTTGTTTTTGAAAAGTTTGACTTCATCGTCTGCCATTTTCGATTATAGCTTGTATTTGGTATAAATAATGTGACTGTGTCTCAGACGCGCTTTATTTTGTATGTGGTTGACATTAATGACAAACACTTTCAAGATTAAGGTGATAATGTAACATTAAGAAAATAATGGTCGTAAAGCTAAATCCACTGAGTTTTTTAATTTCCACAGTATACTGATTTTTATTTTGCGTATCGGTATATTGTTTCGGCCCTGCCATACCGCAATATACCTGGTATATCGGTAATATCACACACCCCTAGTTATTAAATCAACTTTAATTCCACATAACTATTTAAAAAAAGAAAGAAAAAAAAACCCTTATGTAAAATGAATTAAGTTATATCAAAGAATATCTGTCTTAAAATTAGCCACACAATGATATAAATATAAATATATATCATTAATTTTAAATGCCTTTATATTTTACAAAGGGTAGGGTGGGGATGGGGGAGCTTTGATGGGGAGTAGTTTAAAATGCACACTTTCAAATCACAGCACCTATAATTTAACTGTCATGGTTATATCTACCCAACTCAGACAGATCCTAGTGTGAGAAAGTTTGAATGTTTACCAATACAATTTGCAGTTTTATCCAGGTACTCAGGTTTCCTCCATTATTGCATGAACTGACTGCCTCAATGAAGTCTAAGGATCTTGATTTTGACATATAAAAACATTCCTCGATCTATTCCAAACTTGCTTACTTGTAGGTAATTTTGAGATATACAAACCTGATGTAAATGATGAAGACCTAGAATCCAATTGTTGGAGTTGGTTAGCAAAAAATTGCATCTTGGGAATTAGTCAATATTTTATAAATTTATGTTCAAAAGTGAATGCATATAATTGTAATTATAAAACAGGAACAGTTTAAGTTGAAACCCTATGTTGTGATAAATTTGTTTAATTTCCATATAATTTGGAATTTTCACTAAACATTTCATTAACGAATCAAAACAATGCAGAATTATTCCAAATTATGAACCATCAGCTATGCTAGATTATTAGGTTTCATACATGAGGGTTGGAATCTTTTCTTTACCCACACTGAGCCTTATGACCATGATAAATGCAAGCGCCTAATAAAACCCTGGATGCACTCATGCATGTTACTGCATCAGCGGAATGTATCATTAATCTATGGATATACAATCGCCTCAATAAATCTTCAATCTGCCACCTTTTAATACAAGAATCGTCCATGTGGAAAATATTACATTTTTCATCCTCACCCAGTGACACCAGATGTAGAAGCAATTTAACCAGTGGTCAGCTGATGATGCTGCATTAATTAAATATTTATTCACACCATCTAACACACTTTATTGAAGGTAATAAAAACAACAATATGCACTACTATTGATCTGATGAATGCTTTACTGTATTGGATGGTAAAGAGACTCTAATGTAATGGTAATAGTCCAGAAAGCTAAGCTGCTCAATCTGCTACATTATGGCAAAGTGATGTGATGATTTGAGCTACAACCTCTCAATGAGGTCAAATAGGGTTCACTAGTATACACTGTACCAATATCCCAAAACATAAGTTATTAAGAAATATATTTCCATTGGATTTTGAATCACATGAGATAAAATTTCCCTATAAAAAACCCCTATTGTTCTGGGAATTTATGATGTTAACTTTTTTTATATCATTCCATACAAACTTTATGGGAAGTAATCCGGTAATATGTGATCACTTTTGACAAAATCAATTATACTATACACTAAGTGGAACTTGTAAACTCCCTAAATAACACACAAACCTATCTAAATTGAACTATTTTACTGGAGACACACATTTGTATCACTAATTAACCTGAACAAACCCTGTCAATTTCCAGTCCTTTACTGAAGACACACATTTGTATCACTCATTAACCTGAACAAACCCTGTCAATTTCCAGTCCTTTACTGGAGATACACATTTGTATCACTCATTAACCTGAACAAACCCTGTCAATTTCCAGTCCTCAACTGGAAACACACATTTGTATCACTCATTAACCTGAAAAAACCCTGTCAACTCCAGTCCTCAACTGGAGACACACATTTGTATCACTCATTAACCTGAACAAACCCTGTCAATTTCCAGTCCTTTACTGGAGACACACATTTGTATCACTCATTAACCTGAACAAACCCTGTCAATTTCCAGTCCTCAACTGGAGACACACATTTGTATCACTCATTAACCTGAACAAACCCTGTCAATTTCCAGTCCTTTACTGGAGACACACATTTGTATCACTCATTAACCTAAACAAACCCTGTCAATCTCCAGTCCTTTACTGGAGACACACATTTGTATCACTCATTAACCTGAACAAACCCTGTCAATTTCCAGTCCTTTACTGGAGAAACACATTTGTATCATTCATTAACCTGAAAAAATCCTGTCAATTTCTAGTCCTTTGCTTGAGACACACATTGTATCACTCATTAACCTGAATGAACCTTGTCAATCTCCAGTCCGTCACTACTGTTACTGTTAGGTTTATATGTGTTCTAATATTGAAATATCAAACCAATGTTTTGTCGATGAGAATTGTAAAGATTTGCTTACTCAGTGAAACTTAAAATTGTTAGAAAACAACCAGCATGCCTGCAAGTATTGCTCTTATGTTCTAAAGCATGTATAGAGGCCCAGTAGCTAAGTGCTTCTACTCAGGAAATTCTAATACGGAAAAGATTATTAGTTCACTTTTCAAAAATCAAGGTTTTCGCTACACACTTTAGTTCTGTGCAGAAAAAACTAACTGCCTAAAATGTTATAAGTGAAAGAATTTTGATTGAGTGTAAAACACCATTTAGCTCCTCTCCACTCAAATGTTGTTTTTTTTCTTTTTCTTTCTTTCTTCTTTCTTTTTTCTTTCTTTTATTCTTTCCCTGGTGATCTAAAAACTTGTATAGATATGTTATCATGATAAGAAACTTATTTTAGATTGAATTTATATTTTTTTAATTCAGTTTCTTACAACCTTTCTGATTGACATTAGACAAATGCTCAAGTCTTTTGACTGTAAAATACATGTATCATAATATACTAGTAATCATGTTAACCAATAAAAAAAACATTAAAATACTTTAATATTATCTCTATTTCCTGGTACTGATAAGTCACAAAATGTCTGGTTACCAATCAGTATTATCTAACCATGCAAGTTACCTAACAATCTGCATGAATTCATACATAACAGTTTTTGAAAAAACGCAAAAAATTTAGCAAAAAAACTTGATCATGACTGACTGCAATACAAAACATTTTTAATGACACCCCCACATTGAAACGCCGACATGCATAATATATAAAAACAAAGTTTAGTGTATGCTCATCTCATAAACTATTTGAATTGTAATTCAATATATTTGATCCAAAAGTAAAATGGATTATTATTTTTGCCCAAAAATAAAAATTCAAAGACATTTTACCAATACATATCAATTTTTAAGTCTAGCCAAGCTATTAAACTAATAATAAATAAAGAAATAAATAAAATAATAATAAACACATTAAAGATCCCAATTTAAATTTTATCAAACTCTGAAGTTAAATAATGCTTTAATTTTACTCAAAAACTTGCCAATCTTCAACACCCTCTAAGAAAAAGCATTAAAAACCATCCCCTCCCTATAAAGGATAATTTAACAAAGAGTTATTGCCCGATCAGGATGATAATGCTTTTTGTCAAATCAATCACTTGACTGATTTTCTATTCAAGGATGTTCTCAACAAACCCACAATTTACCCCCATTGAACCTAAAACTAAAAACTTCATTATAATGAAAAAAAAATCAATTTTGTTTTTTAAAGGTGTTGGACACAAATTTGACATCTCATTATGGTCAACTGACAAAATGAAGTTGTACTGCTTTTAATAAACCAATATATATGCAAGATCATATTCAAGATCAACACTTATAATACAGTAAAGCTTGTATATAAAGACTCACTACTGGAACCTTAAAAATATTTAGTCAGGTACATATTCCATAGACCCAGGGTCTTTGGGTTAAAATACAAAGCACTATTAAAGCATCCTTAATTAAAACCATTGTATTAATGGACAGGTGGTCGTTTTATAGAGGTTCTTTTGGTTAACTTTGAGTTCAGTCGAGTAATGGTGTTTGAATTTTTTACTTGTATACTTATACAGAAGAGGACAGTTCTGGGGTGGTGGAGCAAACCTTAGTGCCCAGAGAAATTCATCTACCTTCAAGAAGCAAACTGACACTTAGCCAAAACCTGTTTACCTTGTTTTTATACAGTAAACCCTGCCATAGTAACCAACTTTATATTAAGCCCTCTTGTGCATTAAGGCCAGTGGTTTTAAAGTGTTATTGCTTCACATTTCAACAAAAGGAACCCCTACATTCCAATAAATACACAACCTGTCTTTAAAAACCATATTTCTAAGGCTCTTTTTGTTGTTTTTATATTCCGGTTTTCTGTATTATGCTTGCTATAAATTGGTATTCAGTTGCCAGCTACCAATTACAATGTCTGAAGATCGAGTCTGAATTATCACAAGCCTGACGCTTTCTTTAAATTTCAATTTATTAGAAACAATACACATTTACATATATAAACATGTTATTTACATGGCAACTTCACGTTGTTTCCCTGGGTGATTGTGTAAAAAAAGCACTTTGGAAAATTGATATAGGCATAACCATAAAATTTTATGTAAAATCCTATAAAAATGCAAAATTCCTAGACGGAAAATTCCCATGTGAATAATAATCTGCATTATGCATGATGTTAGCATTTGTTTTAAAATCATTATCAATGATAAATTTTGATCTGTTCCATAAATATCACTGTTGAAATTTAACATATAATACATACTGCCTTCAGTCAAAATAAAACCAACAGTCATGTAACCATGATCTTCAGCAAACAAACAAATCTTCTTGCACAAAGATTTGCCATTAAATTGGATAGTTGGTATAGGGTTTAATTATGGTCTTTACAGGCTCCCCAAAAAGAACTGATTGGATTTATGGTGTTTTACGCCCCACTTAAGATTCTTTCCCTTATATTCCAGACCGTCAGTTACTGTGGAGGAAATCTGAGTGCCTAGAGAAAATCAACAATCTTCAGCAAGTGAACTGACAATGCTCAAGATCAACCTGTGTCAGGTTAAATCCTAGGTGGTGAGAAGTGCTATGGTCCTAAGGCCTCCACAAAGTGAGATGTCAATCTGTGTTGAAAGCTGGTACTGTGATATGTACCAGTAAGTTTTTGCTTTAAAAACAGACCACTCAACAGTACCCATTTCACACCCAACACCGAAATTAATTAACAACTTCAGGTCCTTATTTCCATCCATGATTTAGGGACAAATTTGGCCCCATTCCTTATGGCAAAAACTGAAAAAATGTCTTTGCCTCTTTTTATAAATTATTTTTCCTCCCTATAATTAGGTACATATACCTTCTTTTTTATAATTTAGCCTACTGTGAGTACTAGTATAAATTTTTACATATACCTACATGGCATTTACTTGATCTTTCAATAACAATCTTTTATTTACTTTTGGAATATACGAATATTTGTTTTTTCAAGCAAAATAACTTTTTTTATTACAATATAAAATTACAAATATTCATGAAATTTACTACACTCTATTTTTTAGATAGTGGTCCCAGTCACTTTTTGGAAAAAAGTCAGAAAAAAGCCTTGGATTAACAGGTTGACAAACTGAATATGCAGTACAAAATCCAATTTCATTACTCTAGTTTACAATTACTGCAAAAATTTCCTATTATACGGTATACAGGCCAATATGTTTACAATCATACAATAAATTTATTTACATGATAAATATAAACATACTGCAGTACTTTACCATTAGTATTTATAGATAAACTTTAATTACTTTAAGTAAATAACTAGTACGCTATTTAGTAAACAAAACTTCAGTCAACAAAATTAAATACATTTACCAGTAATTCAACTAATGAGAGCCCAGAGATCGAGGGCAAGCTAATTTTCGGACAATGTGCCATCGTCGTCGATTTTGTAGAAATCTGGTTGTTGTTTTTAATGTTTAAATTGTTGCATCAACAATTTTTCAACTTTTTATGAAAAGAGCAAGTTAATTAATCTCCAGGAATTAATCTCAGAAGAATTTTGTGTGTATGTTACATGTGTGAGTGTGTATTATGGTTTGTCTTGTATAAGCCCACACTCGGACAAAATTTTGTTAAGGTGCTAGCTCACAAATTCAGCATGCCGGAAATTGCATACCAATTCACCCAGTCACATTATCCTGCCACCACATTAAGCAGTGAATACTTTGTCTTCCAAAAAGCTAAAATGCCAAACAAGGAAGCAAAATCTCAAATATATATGTTTTGTGTATGACCAAGCCAGGGTTCAAAACCAAGACCTTACACACTGGATATAAATGTCCAGTTAAATTATCAAACACTGGTCTCGCAAGCCCTGATCAGTACATTTTTCACTCATAACTACTATCTACTGATACTTTGTGCCACTGACACCAACACTTGTCTACTTTAAAACTGACCATGTTGACCAGTACCTAATAAAAATGCCAAATTTGAAACATTTCAGACAAATATCCACCTTTATGTTATCATAATTCATAAACAGAACTTGATACTTGATACTCATGTAAGGATACATTGGGGTTATAAGGTCATGTTTACAGGTGAAAATGACAGGTATGACATGTAAAGACCATCAACATGGAAGTTATAATATATACATTTTGTTACATTTCTGCCTCTAAATTTCGAGAATAACAGAAAACTGCATTATGGCAATTGCTATGACCCTGAATGCTAAGATGTCACATCTAATTGTGACAATGGCTGTAATTTTGTGGGTAAGGAGAGATTTAATTTGCAAGTGTTCTTTTTGGGAATACCGGTATAATTTTTTATTTTTTATTTTTTTTATTGGGGGGGGGGGGGGGGGGGGGGTTATAATTTTTCTTTGATTGAAATGACCTGTATATGGTAGGAATTTTAAACAAACGAAATAACTGTAAAGTCAATGTGAATGTATTAGACAGAACTACTTGAAATATTTGTAATGGCAACTTCGTCAGCTAGGACTGTCCAAACTCCTATCCTTTCAAGGGTCAGTGTATATGGGTGTAATGGTGTATCACTTTTTTTTTTTTATTAACCTTTCAATAAGCAAACAAACAAACTTTTTCAAACGAGTCTGTTATAAGTGACACATGAATCGGTCTATTTTTAAAAGTGGGACAGGAATCAAAACAGCTACAGGCAGTGTCATCCCCAAGTCAGCACTACTGACCACTCAGTAGCAGAGGACATAAAAAAATCACATTTTTATTCAGAATATATAAATAAAATGTCAATGGACAAGTTTATTCTTGTCGGACTTGGCCATCTAAATCAGTCCAGTTACATGAGACAGAAATCCACAGATGTTAATTCAATTTCCTGTTGTATGTTATCAACGCATCAAAGATCATGTAGAAAAATCAAAGCCACTATTGTAATAGTTGACATCCATGATTAATGTTGCCACATGCCTTATATCAGATAGCTTTAAAATCAGCTTTAATTCACTATGATAATCTTTATTACTGAAAACTACAGATTTGGAGATTATCTGAATTTTTTTTTTATTTTATCAACTGGCTTGAGGAAATACAGACATGATCATTTTATTTGTCATATTGGATTTTCAAAAAAATGTTTGAGGACTCGGAGAGTTGAGTAATGGTGTTTTACGCCCCAGTCAAGATTCTTTACCTGATACTGAGGTCGGTCAGTTCTGATATGGCAGATAAACATGAGTGCTTAAAGAACACCACTCACCATCAACAAGCCAACTTACAAACGTCTTTACACAAGGATCTGCCCTATGCCAGTGGGATTTGAACCTAGGCAATGAGAGGCATTTTTATTTGTAAGCATGGGCTTTAGACCACCTGACTACAGACAGGGAAGAGATTGGATTCTAATTGATGTCAAACTTTTTATCAACATTTGTCTATGTTATCTTTTCAAAATATAACTAGTATTCAACATACATATATATAAGCCCCCAAAAAAGTTGGTTTTGGAATAAGATTATAAATTAAGATTTCAAGTGTACAAACCCTATCTATTTATAAGCTGCAACTGAACTGACAAATGTTAGGTACAGTATATAATAAGCCATGATTCATTGCCAACATTTGTTCAGCCAGATTCTAGGGTTATATTAAAAAGGTTTGGCGATAAAGCAAGGGAGATTCTTTTTAATTTAAAAAAAAACAATAAAACTTTAAAATTGTGGGAATACAGCAATAAGGCAAACGTTATTAAGAGGCATTCCACAATGAATCTTATACGCATACAAAAAAACATAAGGTTCTCAATTTAAGTTTTTGGTGTGTTTGAACCAATAAATGAATGCAAGAAATGGAAACACAAAATAATAATTATGCCCAAAGTTAATCATGGTTTAATAGAAAAAAAAAAAACATCTTTTGAAATTTATATCAATTAATAATAACCAAGCATAAATATGCACATGACATTTATAGAATTAACTACAGAGTGAATGAAATAATTATGATAATTAATAAATCTGCCAAAACAATAATAATTTCTTGCACATGTAGATGTTTATTTTTTTATAATTACCCTATTTATATTATTGTTTTATGGTCAAATAATCGTTAATAAGTTGAAAATAATAGCCCATAGATTAGAGTCCAATAACCCAATAAGGCCTTAACTGGGAAATAACTAGCCGTATGTAGGATATAATTGGTCCACGGAAGTATTTTAGGACTGTGGATATGCAGCCATAAATCACAATGTCAGAATTAAACTATCATTTATCAATGTGGTGATTGACATAACTCATTACTATATCAAATCTCGGCTAGTATCAGATTTTTATAAAGAGATTTATCCAACTAAAGAAATCTGTGTACATTTATATTCTTTACAAAAAAAAAAAAAAACAAACAAACAAACAAGAAGTACTGGAAATTATATATGTCTCCCTGAAAAGTAGTAAAGTAAGAATTTAAAAACTTGGAATTTGACATTGTAATGGTGATAAGCATCATATTTGATGGCAACCAGTATATTGGCAAATGGCAAATGGTATTTCTACTTAAAAGACAAGACAAGATTCTTTCATTTAAAATAAGGTGGTCAGCTCAGATAAAACTTCTGCAATATTAAAAAATTAAAACTACAAAATATCTAGCAAAGGAACTGTTAAATTTTGTATCATCTGCCATATTTGGATTAAAAACCTAGAAACTATGTGGAGCTGTTAAAATAAGACACTGGAGTGATACAAAATGGTGGCACTCTGTTCCTCCATGACAGTGACACAAACATTTCACAGCATCAATTAACTGCACACCTAGCTTCTTGAACAGACAATATATTTCTGACTAGCAGGTGTCTGAAAGACATATTTTGTGCATAAAGTTTAACCAAAAACCTGTAACCAAGGAACAAGTAAAGGACTAGTGGTCACATACTCTCCCCTGAAAAATTTATATCAGTCATGTTGTTACCTTAATGTTATGGTCATTGTCAACAAAACCAGTACAAACTCTTTGAATCAAAGTTTACTTTTTGTGTAAAATTTAATTTTTTGGATCAAAGTTATTTTTGGTTAATTTTTTTCTATTCAATTTTCTCCAAAAATGGGACATTTTGACATAAAGATTCATTATGGAACATACTCCAGGCATGGGTCAAGGTCAGGTATTTAAATCTAATCAATACTTGTCAAGCTAAACATGTACCTATTTAAAGGATTGATTGATTGATTGATTGATTTACTGATTTATTTATTCATTTATTTATTTATTTATTTATTTATCCTTTTTTCATTTATTTTTTTATTTGTTTATCTATTTGTGGTTTTATCACTTGTTGTTTTCACATATATTTTGTATAGTATGCACTTGTGTCAACATCAAATTTGTAGAAATGTCGGGTAATATAAGGTTGAACTTCGACTAATACAATCCCAGCAGGGTGAGTCAATAAACCTCCATCTGAAGTAATAAAAATTAAGTAACATCCAGATAATATCTGTAAACAAACTGATAAGATCTGTACCAATACTGATCGCAACATCATAATTATCAAATCTGTACCAATCCTGATCGCAACATCATAATTATCTTCGTTTACCACCTTCAGTAATGGGCACAGATTGAAACATGTTTGTACCACTACAAAGCATTATAAGTAAATTGATACCAGATTCAGTACTTGTTGTGATCTTATAAATCCCTCACTTTCCAGGGTCCCTATTTTCTTTTGATGATTTCAGAGTAATCTTAATGAATCTCTTCCCTTTCAATAATTAATTGTTGCCAGATTCAACAATGGTTACTGTGGTCCTTCCTTCCTTTGATGTCACAGACTTAATTAGAAGATTTGGAGATGCAAGTCAAGGTTTTATGCTGATTTTCAGGGTTGGAATTGTTTTCTTCATAAAATCAGCTTTAGGGCGAGTGCTTGCTTGGTTGAATTTCGTTTTACATCATATCAGAAATTTCAGCTATTTGCAATGAGATATTTTTAATCCATCTTAAGGATTAATCTAAATATTAATCCAATTTGTTGCAAGAGTTTTGTACACTTGCCAGCATACATGTTGTAGTGTAAATATAGCAGCTAGACCATCGTGTCTTATAGCAGACCATCGAGTCCATTATACTTCTAAAACCAACCAGTGGTGACCTACTAAAAAAACATTTTCACTTGTGGTCTACTGGCATAAAACCCACATAGGTTTATGAAAACTGAATCAAAAGTTTTACCCAGGCATTTAAATTTACTTTTTCATCCCAGAACTAACCACCCAAACATAAGGTAAATAATCTTGACCAGACCAATTCTCCATCCATTCTACTCTACTCCAATTCATTTACTTTTTCTAAAGACAGTCCAACAAACATTTTTTGTTAGGATACTCCGATTTTTCTAAGCCTTCATGGTATCGTGGTATCTAAATAGTTCTTTGAAAGGTATTTTTTCTTACTGCTGAATGAATCATTCATACGACTCTGATTATTTCCTTAAGAGCTGCCACTTCCTGCCATGTAAAACCTTGAAATATATCTCTATCACTTATACATCTGATCAGTATCAATTATTAAAGGAGATAGTTAAACCATATCAATAAAAAAACACCAAACTGTTTTAAATAAAATAGCAAGAACATACAATTATGTTTCATTTGCAGGCATAAAACTGCCATTTCGTCTAGCTCTACCATCTGTTATCTACTAATGTACTAACCAATAGCTGCCTTAACCTCATCATGGATCTCCTTCTTATCATGCGGACACCTGGTCAATTTAATGCCTTAAAACATCCTTAATAAAATTACCAACCATCATAAAATTCCACCTCAGATAATAGATACTTTATCTCTATATAAAATAGAGTTTGGAATGGAATGGAGTGTTGGTGTTTTATGTCCCAGTCGAGAATTCTTTCACAGTCGACAGTTTTGAGTTGGATCAGTACCATCCGAGAAACCATCTGATCTGAGGCAAGTGAATTGAGGAACTTTCTCTAACTAGGATCTAAATGAGTGGGATTCAAACAAGTAGGCAATGAGAGGCACTGTGATCCTTCAGGTGAGCAATTTAGACCACTCTGCCACAGAACCCCTATAAAAAACAAGTTTTTGAAAAATTATATAAAGTTCAGACCCAACTGTAATTCTATTTTGAATTACAGACAAGCTTCATGAATTTATATTATATATAAGTAGACATGAAGTAAACTTAGAGAGTACTTAATTTATAAAATCAAACTTGTATTTGTAATGACAACAAGTGCAATTAATTTCTTAAAATCTGTCCTGCATTATTCTGGCAAAAACACTACTATATTCTCTGAACAGCTTGTTTTCACTTCTGGCTTTGGAAGATTTTTGTTTAAAGAATATGTAACACTGCATAAATGTAAGGCCATGAAAAAAATGTGAGTTTCTGATTTCCATTCCCACAATACTTTTTGGGCTTCTTATCCGAAAGTTCAATATTGTATTTTTTTTAGCATACACTTTTAAAGTCATGAATTTCAAAATAAAAAGCCTTATGTCAATCGATTTAAAAAAAAAGATTCCTTAATAATCTACCTAACCATCTGTTTGTTTAGAGATGAGACTGGAAACACACAATTTTTTCTTAGCCTAAGATAAAACATTATTTAACACATTAACACATGTAGATATTTATTTTCATGACTTTTAAGACAAATTTGATGCATTAAGACATGTCTTTATCATTTATAATAAAGACCAAAAAATAATAAAGAAAGAAATATTAAAGAAATCTGACAAAATCACTGTCTAAAATGTATTGAGACAGGTCCTTATCATGGGAAAATAAGAGAAAAATGAAAACCAAAGAGATCTTATACAGATTATTTCAGGACTTGAAATATATGAAATACACATTACTTTTCAAAAAAGAATACAATTACAAAAATGTCAGAGATACACTTTACTTTTCTTTAAAAAATAAAGAAAGAAGAAGAAAGAATGAAAGAAAAAAGAAATTTTATAAGAATTTTTATTTTTCATTGAAATATGATTGTTAAAAATCCATTATGCTCTAAGTTTTCAAAATGAATAAACAGAATGAGAATATTTTTGCAAAAATTCCTTTCTGGAAATCTGATTGTGAAAAATCTAAAATGCTATTTTCAAGTTTTGTATAGTGAAATAACAGACCACTACTGACACATTACAGTAGATCTTGAAATATACACATAACAGAGTTCCCTAGATCAGGTATTAAATACCTTTAGCCATTGATAAAACACACACATTGACTTGTAGAAAAGACTTTACAATTTATTTTTTTAACATATCTGATGAACCATATACACCTCATGGTGGGGGTCAACGTTTTATCATAAAACCTTTGGGTTTTAATAATTCTGTTATAAATTTTTTAGACACCTCATTCAAGGTATTTTTTATTATTTGATTTGTTAAGACACATCTGTTCACTTGTTATCACATTTTTTATTCATTTATATTTAAAAACTGATTTATCAACCTGCATGTATTTAATCTTTAATCATTAGTACCGGTAATTTACGACATAATTTACATACCATTTTATTTACTTCTTTTGAAAAATAGGTATGCTTGACCTATATGTATATAAAATGCTGCCATTATTAGGATCTTAATTTATTACATGACACTTCAGACATATCATATAATTTCACTTTAAAATGATTAAAATGCCATTACATTTTAGACAAAAATATTCAGGCCAAATGCACTTAGAGAAAGTTAGACCAGGAAATGGTCAAATCAGCATCAAATATTTCATTTACCTTAACATAAGCTATCTTATCTTACATATGTTAGTCTTAGACATGTTAACCTGGGCCCCTGTCACAGTGTAATATATATTACACAGTGGCCTTAGTGGCTAAGTGGTCTAGAGCATATGCTTAGAGATCATATTGCCTCTCTGATACTGCCTATAAGGTTCTAATCCAATTTGGGAAGATTCTGGAGTGGGACAGTTTTGTCAATTAAAATGCCAAAGGATGATGGAGTGGAGAGGAGTGGAGTGGAGTAATGATGTCCCAGTCAAGATTCTTTCACTTATTTCAAGGTGGTCAGTTCTGGGACAGTGGAAGGAACTGGGGTGCCCAGAGAAAACCACAGACCTTTGGCAAGCGAGCTGACAAACTTTGTCACACTAGGATCTGTCCCAATGGGAATCGAACCCAGGCAGTGAGAGGCCCTATGATCCGTAAGTGCATGTATTAGACCACAGGCCCACCGAGGCCCCAAAGGATGATGGTTTTCTCCAAGCACACATTGGTTTCCTCCATATTACCAGAATTGACTGCCTCGATGTAACTAGTAAAAGAATCTTGACTATGATGTAAAACACCCTCACTCAACTCAACTCCAGCATATTACACACAAACACGAAACACTATGGCAACCTCTTAAATTGGTCAAATCAGCATCGATCACTTCATTTACATTAATAACATATGGCAACTGGACTACTGTATTAGAAATTCTAGAACATCTTAGAATCCATTATTATAAAGTGTGATGATTGTCTGTTTTTAATATCTGGTTCCTAAATCAAACAAGATTCTTTTTCCATTTTTATTTGTACTAGTTGGTATTTGGCATTAGGCAGTAAGAGATTGGAGAAAATCTATTAACATGCCTTCAACATGTGGTAAAATCAACTTCATGTTATATAAAGATTTATAATATAAATACTATTAAATAGCATGATAAGATTTTATTTTTATAAGATAACAAAAGGTAGAAATGTGACATTCTACTCATCCATTAGGGCAGATCAAAGATTTAAGTAAGATTGACATTTTTATCATTATTGATCTTCATTTTACCAAGTGTCTAAACTTTTTAAAACATGTCTGTGATGAACAAAAGGTAACCAGTCTAGCTGTCCAGGGCATCTGTCTATACAATAAGGATAAATTTCAGGGCCCCTTGTATCAATGACAACTCATAATGGCTGTATTTACCCAATACCAAAGAGGCAGCTTTGTAGAAAAATAAAATATTTATTTAGCCCTCCAGATCACAGCTGTACATGTGGTAACATTTAAACGAGATGAAGCTCTTGAATGATTTTATCTGATTAATTCTATAAATAATATCTAAATGTTTTTAGTAACAAATCCCTCAAGGATAATTTGTAAAAAGAAAAAAAGACCTCACATTTAAAAATGTCACTTTTTTAAAATGTAACAAATGGCTGCTTGACTGTACATCAATTCTCAAATATTTTTACATTTTAGATTCCAAGTATTTTTAAGTCGTCTAAATCTCCTTGTTAAAATTTTACCAGTAATCCAAGCATTTGTTCAGTTTTTTCTTTTTTTTTTTTAAATTCAAATTTTTGTTAGACCCAGTCATGACAATTAGTATGTAGTCCCAAGTACATGTACCACCATGGTCAACATTTATGATTTTGGTCAAATTTTTAAATGCCTATATCAACAAAATGACAAATGTTTCCAAGCAATTAAAGATCTGTAGATTTCATCCATGTACATGTATCTCTTTAAGGTGGTCATGCACTAATTCTTAGTGTAAGATCTAAGAACTCATGAAATAAGAAAAAATTGAGTTATTTATTGTCATTATGACAAAAATTTACTAATTATGACAATTTTTTTTATTGCCAGATAAGACAATCCAAAAATATCCAGTTACATTATGGTAAAAATTTATTTATTGCCAGATAAGACAATCCAAAAATATCCAGTTACCTTATGGTAAAAAGTTATTTATTGCCAGATAAGACAATCCAAAAATATGCAGTTACCTTATGGTAAAAAGTTATTTATTGCCAGATAAGACAATCCAAAAATATCCAGTTACGTTATGGTAAAAAGTTATTTATTGCCAGATAAGACCATCCAAAAATATCCAGTTACATTATGGTAAAAAGTTATTTATTGCCAGATAAGACAATCCAAAAATATGCAGTTACCTTATGGTAAAAAGTTATTTATTGCCAGATAAGACAATCCAAAAATATCCAGTTATGTTATGGTAAAAAGTTATTTATTGCCAGATAAGACAACTTAAAAATATCCAGTTACGTTTTGGTAAAAAGTTATTTATTGCCAGATAAGACAATCCAAAAATATCCAGTTACCTTATGGTAAAAAGTTACTTATTGCCAGATAAGACAATCCAAAAATATGCAGTTACGTTATGGTAAAAAGTTATTTATTGCCAGATAAAACAATCCAAAAATATGCAGTTACCTTATGGTAAAAAGTTATTTATTGCCAGATAAGACAATCCAAAAATATCCAGTTATGTTATGGTAAAAAGTTATTTATTGCCAGATAAGGCATTCCAAAAATATCCAGTTACGTTATGGTAAAAATTTAAAGTAGAAATGTGAATATCACAATTTTACCTTCAAATAAGTAAAGCACATCAAAAAATGTGGCAATAAATAATTAAACTATATAGATTTTCAGACTATGGGAATGAGTTAGTTATCAGTTATTTTTTAGTTATTTATTAGTTGCTTATTTGTCTGTGTTATGTCTATACATGTATCATAATTAGTATTTGTATATATTATTAAAAAATTCTCTGTATTGTACTACAATTATGAGAAATAAACTATCGCAGTTTTGGCAGTACCACTGCTCAGCTCAAAGAAAACGACATGACAATTGAAAAACAATTTATTTTTCTGCATTTACCAGTAAGCTCAAGTTAGTGGTCACATTGTTATAATCAAAGATAACCAACAGGTCAAGCATGTTATCAAGATACATTATGCAACTAAAATTATCTATTTTTGTGTCAAGTTTAAAGTTAACCTGACATTCTGACCTTAACAATGACAATGATATTTAACCATTAATCATTCAACGCAATTATAATATTTTCACCTGTCATTTCAGAATGGTAATTTGCCAATAGATTTATACTTTCGAAATGTGTGTGAAACTTAGGAATGATATCCATGTTCAAAACATCAGACAGAATTTTGGAAGATACAGTAATAAAACAACATATGAAAACACTAAAGCAAACAGATATAGCTAAATAAAGATCCCCTAAAAGGGGGGGGGGGGGGGGGGGGGGGTCGTTGTGACGAGTTTTCTAAACCCAACACCAATCAACCTAACCCCTTCCTACAGATTAAACATCCTCTCAAAACCTATATTTGAATCTCACTGGAATTAGTTCCTAGTGTCCATTTCCCTTTGCAGAAGGTTGGTGTTTTTTTTTTCTAGGCACTCCAGTTTCCTCTACCATCCCAGAACTGACCATCTCGATACAGCGGGGAAGAATTTTGACTGAGCTTAAAATGTCATTACTTCATTCAACTTCACTCTCAATAGGTACTTGTACAACTTCACTTCAATACTTATTCTTTCTTGATCCTTAAAATTTGAGAATTTTTTAAACAAAATTTTTGAAAGTGTGATTTATCTCAATAAGTTAAAAATTTTAAATTAACTTTGTTTAAATGTTTACATATATATATATATATATATATATATATATATATATATATATCCCTTATAAAGTTGTATTTAAAGATTAATAGATATATACCTATATTTCTAACAATTCTTATGATAATTAAATTGAAAAAAAAGTAAACCTCCAGGGGGTTGTTCTCAACTTTTGTGAATGTGCTAAAATTAACTTAAGCAACAAAGATCCCAAACCAATGCATTCCAATATTTCACACCAGTACTACATAGAGACTTTCAGTATGATATATTTTACACCTTCTCACATACCAACTTTTATTCCAATGCACAAATAAAATTTTTTACAAGTCACCATCATACAAATTTCTATTGAAAGATAAAATCCCGCAGTCTATCAATAATAACTTTGAGTGTGATCAGGTATTTTTATTGAACGCCTAGAGGCGCCATATGCCCACACCTCACAAACAAAGATAAATTATTACATGTTTGAAGTCCACTTTCATCTGTTAATGTTCAATACACATCTCCTTTGACCCTTCAGACAAGGTGTCTGGTTAGGTAGCAGTTTAATGACATACTTTGGGTGATATACATGTGTGAATGTTGTTATCAACAATGTGTAATGAAATTGTAATGTTTAATTTATGGATAGACTAACACTATTTTACTATGGACTTACTGTTCAATAGCTGCTCACTAATATACATCTGTACATGTTACCATTTATTTACTAGATCTATCACATCATATAAATACAGTTATCAGAGAGAGAGAGAGAGAGAGAGAGAGAGAGAGAGAGAGAGAGAGAGAGAGAGAGAGAGAGAGAAGGAGAGAGAGAAGATACAGAGAGAAAGAAAGAGAAATCATGTGAGTAACGTGTGAGAGAGAGAAAGAGCGTATGTGTGTCTGAGAGAATGCATGTGAAAAATGAGAGAGAGAGAGAGAGAGAGAGAGAGAGAGAGAGAGAGAGAGAGAGAGAGAGAGAGAGAGAGAGAGAGAGCTCTCCCTCGACAACTGGACAAACAATATCAAGGTACAGTACCACCAATTGAGTTTTAATAAACTCAGATGTTGTAATTTGTCAACATATATATACTAAATGACCTAATGAAAATAAATGACAAAGGACATGCTCCATGTGCTCTTGTTCAACAGGATGTATACCTTCAATCCCACATTCTATCTGACATTAATTATGATAAACTGTTAATTTATTGGTTAAACCTGCCATGAGAAAAAGCAATAAAAATACAACTCTTACAACCATATATACATAGGCAGATACTTATACAGAAAATTAAAGTAATTATGTTGGTTTTTTGTTGTTGTTTTTTAAAATTATTATTTATGAATATCACTACAGTTAAACTGATCCAAAGAAAATTAATTTAGAAACTACTCATATTTATACATCAAAAAGATGAAGGTTTAGAAGAATTTCCTACTCAATCAACATGCCATATAATATATATATATATATATATATATATATATATATATATATATATATATATATATATATATATAAACTTATTCTTTCCTATATTCTTCAACCAGTTATATTTTATTGTGCTGAAAAAAATCATTTTCACCTTGAATGATTACCTTCAAGAAAAGGAAATTTCTCCTTTTATAAAAGGTTTATTTTGATCATTTTGATATGGTTTAGTGAACACAATGCAGGTGTTACAAAGATCTGCATCAACAGTTTACGATGTTACTTGATAGCACCTGAATAACGTGATAACTATTTCATCAATTTAAACCACAATTTGACAGATAAGAGAGAACAATAGGAGGGGGGAGGGGGGGTTACACATAAAAGTTGATCTGATAATGAATCAATTTCAAGAGCTGTTGTATTATTAGGTCTCATGTTAAAAATTATACTATATAGCATCTCCCTTTCAGGTATTGTTGAACCATATTTTCACCTCAACAGCTGACAATAAATTTCCCACAAGATGTTCAAAATATGATCTGAATATTTAACTAAAATTCTGTGATAACAAATGAAAGATACATTTTAAAAATGTAAGGAAATGTAAAACAAATAAACCAAATGAACCGAAGATATAATTATTTTCCAAATTTTCAGAATATCTTATTTTCAACAGAACTTAATTGTCAACTTATCATAGCTAGTATTTCTTGGAGAAAATGATTTTTGTTATATGTATGCAATATCATAATATGTGTGTACTTATTAATAATTGACATTTTATATTCAATCCATACCTGATTTGTATATGGTGGACTAGATAAATTAATTCCATCTTCGAACAGTTTGTCCCTCGTGATTATTTTTAACTGTAGAGGAGGGTATGAAACAGGTGCTTGTTTTTTCTTACTATAGTTACGATCCGAACGCACTTTGTTTTTCTGTCCATCATTACTCGACGTATAGCTTAATCTATAATCCCCAGAATCTGAACAATAAGCACCAGGTTCTTCAACTCGAACGGACTCAGTATCCTCCAAAGTAAAATATACAGAAGTCCCCCCTTCCTCTCTCAGCCGAGTAACAGCCTGAAGGAGCTTCTTCCTATGGGTACCTTTGGTAACCCCGATAGCATCCAAGTCAGGATCCCCGATTTGTTTACACACTTCTAACTCATCGTATCCATTATCGAAAAAATCTTGTGCATAACAATCTAAATTAAGAGATTTTAACCAATCCGAGACAATATTATCCGTCATGATTTCACTCAAAATTCGAATTAAAATTTAGAAAACATGCTGATCTCATTTTGCACAGCCATACTGGTTGAATATTACGTCCCAACTGCGGGAAACAAAAATACACACACAATGCGCACGCATTTATTATCTATCATATGTCAAGCGGAACCATCCAATGGGAATTCTGACAGATTGACAACAAAACCACGTGTTGTACTTTCATTTTACCCACGGCACACTTGTAATAACTTATAATCAAGATAGGAAATCGCACAGTCATGAAGTTTGTTGACATAATATAAGCTATATAGTAATTTTAATTTTCATTATGTAAAATCTCAGTCTTTTTGAGGGAGTGTATCATTTTTAGCACTGACTGCGTTATGTTGTATAATGTTATATTGTGTAACTTATAAAGTTCTATATATATATATATATATATATATATATATATATATATATATATATATATATATATATATATATATATATATATATATATATATATATATATATATATATATATATATATATATATATATATATATTTATTTATTTATTTATTTATTTATTTATTTATTTATTTATTCATTCATTCATTCATTCATTCATTCATCCATTCATTCATTCGTTTGTTTATTTTGGGCTACTAACTTTTGTTTTCTTGTTTTAACATATGGTGTTGGTTGACAGCTAGGAATTCAAATGCCACCGACAATATGGACTAAAAAGTGGCACATCAGAAAAATCAGCATCTCTGTATTTATCACGACTGAGTTCGGAAATCCTAGGTCAGATGTACTGAGTATTGTAATCAGCATCAAGGAAATAAAATAAAATTTTACATAATAAAATTTAATCTTTTTTATATGATAGCAAATGAAAAAAAATGTACAAATATAATAAATAAATAAATTAAAAAAATTGAAAACCATTTAGATATTTTAAGTCACTTTATAGCTACTATTACAAATGACTGCGATGGATCGCTGATACTCCGGTATTGTCTGACCAAGACGAATATTAAACTTTTTTACATAAACAAAAGCCTTTTTGAAATAATCAAATCCACCTGTTCCATCCCCTCGAAGGTTGGAGGTCATGGGTACGAACCACGATCGGGTAATAGAAAATACTTTATATTTTGAGATATTGCTTCTTTGCATGACATACGACATTAATAGCGTATGGACCAGCTAAGCCGGTGCCACGGGATAATGTGAATGAGATGTAGCAATGCATGCTTGTCAGTGGCATATTGACTCAATGGGCTAACATCTTAATAAAAAGTCGCCAGTACAACAGACCGTGATACACACTCACACATCTTACACATATACGGACTCGTTCTTAGATTAATCATTAGAGATCAATAAACTCGCTCATGTCGCGAATAGCTGCAAAATTGCTGATGCGACGTTAAACATCATTATAACCTATAAACAAATTATACACAGAAATTCAACAAGAACGATTTCGATAATACTTATGTCTTCAGGGTGCAACAAACGAATTTTCGATGGGTACTACCATTTGACAAACGGCCACAAATATGATCTCGACTTGGAGTAAATGCTAAACAGAGATAACTTGGGATAAATCATGCTTACGAGAGAGAATTTGTGAAGGACTTTATGATGAATAGGATTGATAACAACAGCAATGAATGGTCAAAAAAGAAAAGAATCTTGATATGTGCTTTAGAGTAATAGCAGAAATTTTGGATACAGTGTTTGGTAGACACGAAACTAAGCATCAGTCTGCACTGAGTGAGGAATTTTTTTTATTATTCTTATTTTATTTATTTATTTATTATTATTTTATTATTATTATTTTTTTTATTTATTTATTTATTTATTTATTTATTTATTTTTTTTTTTGATACACAACTAGGAAATAGTCTCAAATATACAAGATCTTTGACCTTTGTTTCTTTGTTTTATGGTAATAGCAATAAGAGATATTGTGTTTATTAGAAACAAAATTATGCGTTACTCTGAAGCATATACTTCTTCAACCTTCGCTTTAGAGTAATGGCAGCAAGAAATTTAATAAACATGTTTAGTTTGAAACATACACCGTTCCTGATCTTTGCTTTCAAGTAGCTGACATTAAATACGAAGTCTACTAGGCTTTTATTACTTTGAAGAATATTAAAGTTATGAGATTTTTAGTCGTATGAAATAAACAACTAATAGAAACCATGGAGGAGACGGACAAAATATATGTTGCAAAAACAGGGATTGATAGATTACTTTGAAGCTGACAATCAAATGAAAAATGACTGTCAAAATCAAGGCCTATTCCATGTACGACACTTAAACAATCGAAAGCTTTCACATTACCGTTTGTCATTTAGGAATAGATTAAGTAGTGTCTTACGAAAGTGATTTGAATGCTTAAATTATATGTGTGATAAAAAATAGACCTCGTATAGCAAAATTCAGCTATCAGATTTGAGACCGGATGCTCAAGGAGATCATGATCATTCAGAATTCTATGATTTAAAAAATTAGGGAACTGACGAGAATAAGACATGAGACGTTTCCGATATAAAACCCAGTAATCTAAACCACCAAAGCATATACACGTATGGGTCCGGAGTGACGTGCTTTACCATCTAGCAAAGCATCAGTGAATTGTTTATAGCTTTTATTGTGTACATTATTTTTTAGAGTTTGGAAAATTAGCATAAATTTTACCAACAACTTAATCCACATTTACTTACAGATTATTTAAATGATAAAATTTTACACGTGCTTAATATCATGTACGTGCGTTATCTTTTCATCTAATCGTTTTTTTAGAATTCTGTTTTTAAGGTACAAGTATTTGCGTAAGCTATTTAGGAGAAAAAGATAAAATAATGTACTTTTGAGGAAGCCAAGTAAAGGTGATGAACGTTGATGAAGAGAATACGCCCATGAAAAAATGCTAACCAGATGTATTTATTCAGTTAACTTATATTTACTAGTGACCCTTAACAAGATCAATGATTACGCCAACTGCAGCACGTTTAGAAAAAAAAATCTAGCTTAGATAGGTAAATTTCACATTGTAATTTCAGATGGTTCAAACAGTTCTTGAAAATATTTTATAAAAGAGAATCAGGGCTTATTATGGTAACCAAAACGATTTATCGTCTCCGGTTTGTCCAAGTCAGCAGAAATGACACAAGTATATTTAATAGCAAGTAATTAGATACTCCTAGCTTTTCGAGTTGAACGTACGGTTTTTATCGGCAAAAAATATAATTTTATGTCTCGACACCGTAATAGAAAGAAACGCTGGGAAAAAAAACTGGCTCCGTTGTATAGAACCGAGTGAAATGTGAACGTAGATGATCGATTGTGCCGCGTTGGCGTCAGACGATAAGTATGACGGAGTTACCTCCCATGTATTGTAAGACTACGTTGAATACGTGTCTGTAAGAGTTATGCCTCTTACTCCATTTTATTAGGGTATTGGTTGTGAGGGTAATAAACCTCTTTAACACTATTGAAAATTGTTATGTCTGCAATCTGGACAGATGCTTCTGAATACCTTTACTTTATGAAAGATCCTATTGAAACACTTGGTATATGATCATTAATTGAAAGATGGCAAGTTTAAATTGTTACAGAATTTTGAACAAAGATTTTTGTTAAGCTCACTGTGTTAAAGCTGTATTAGAGAAATTTCGAAAATAAATTCTTGTTTCAACTTAAAACAAACATATCAGTGTGGATCTTATTTCTGGATGTCATACAGAAAACCAGGACGAACAATTTCTATTGTATTTTGCAAGAGTACACCAGATATATCAGTGTGGATCTTATTCCTGGATGTCGTACAATAAACCAGGACGAACAATTTTTATTATAATTTTGCAAGCGTACACCAGATATTGCTGATTTTGAACGGTTAAATGGCGATCATCACCGAATTCAAAATATGAAACAGCTTAGTGTAAATTTTACTATGAGAATTAAACAAAGTAATTTTTAATACCATGACTTGATTTATTAGACCTATTAAAAGTAACATGTATATGAAACTGTAAATCCCGGACTTTTGTTCATTCAGGAGCTTTGTTTCAGGATTTAAAGTGCTAGCTTAAGGACCAAAACGCCTTTCGTTGAGCACTTCGGTTTGAATCAATATCGAGAACACTCGATTGAGGAAATTTGTTAGTTTGCTCGTCAGAGGTTGTGTTCTACTATCTTAGACCGTGCAACTCGATATAAGGAAAGAATTGTGACAGAAGTTCAATACCAGTATTCTCCTTTTTCATTTATTGCACAAACAGGTTAATTTTTAATAAACACTGTTACAGCATCATTTAGTGATTGGCGCAATAAAGCCATTTCGTCGCAACTTGTTGCTTAGTCAAAGATGTTCTATAAACGAGCAGGTATGGTGGCATTTTCCCTCATGCTTTTAACTTTCTTAGACACATTTAACTTTTGAACATGTTTCAATCATGTTAGATACGTATACAAGTTATATGTATTTGCAGAAAAGGGATCCAGGTTTGCAGGATCTGTGTTAATTAGTTTTACCTTAGGGTACTTTAGTAATGTATCTTAACAGTATTTCATGTTAGTCTGCTTCTTCTTCTCCTTTTTCCTTCTTTTTCTTATTGTAAAAATGTGAATGAATATGACGAAAAATAGGTTTGGTTCGAATTCATAATTTATTGCAAAAATCATGTAGACAGACATGAAAATTTAGGGGATGCTGGGGTGAACTTGTATTAAGAGATAAATCCTCCTGACCTATAAAAAAAATATGTCGTCGCGAATAGATGAAAATTGCTGATGTGATACAAACTAACATTTAATTAACCAATCACAATCTCATCTAATTAACAGTAAGTTAATGAAGCAATAACACCATGCTGAAAATCACTTTTAAGTAGTCCTTGATAGGGATTTTAACCTTTTCTTATTACAGCAATACATCATAAAACAAATGCCTGTGGTGACAAACAGAGCTCTCAAAAGCTGTATTCTGTTGCAGACTAACACATAGCTCCCGGGGAATTTCATCCTTCAAGATGTAATAAGCAGCTGGGCCCCTGAGGAGGTCTATACGATAGGAGCATCCTATTCGACATTACAGGGTAGAGCAACGATGTTTCTCGATCTTTGAACCACGTTGCCTTTCAAGGGCTAGATTAGTTTCTCACTATGGACAGAATACTGTTTGTCGTTGGTTGGTAGTATTTCTCAGGTTATTACATATCTCTCCCAACATTTAAAAAACGGCCACTTGGACAGCAGGGAGATAATCTTGACCTTGGCATAAATAACTGTATTAATATTACTGAAGTATTAATTACAAGTTTTTTGTTCAATTTTTACAATGCAACTTGAAGGGCAAGTCTTAGAACATCAAGGGGCCGTTGGGGTCTTGTTACGTATGGAATCCCTAGCAGGGTGCAAGGAATAAAATTAAGCTGTTGATTCGAGATAAGATGCTCTGGAGGAGTAAACGTATTGCTTTAACAGTTTGTAAAAACCATTTAGGTGAGTGAGTAAAAGGCCAATTCTCCTACTTAAGCTCAGACCCTGGTTTCACAATCATTCACTCAATTGAGTGTACACTCAACTCAAATATTCCATTTTTCCTCTAATTAATATTTTAAAAGTTTTAAGTTTTATTAGACAATGTTTTGTTTTGTTCAGCAAACCTATACTAAATTTAAATAAAACATTAGATATTCAATTTTAACTGTATAATGTATTTAAATTGACCTTGAAATATTCCCTACTTTGAATTGAGAGTACACTCAATCGAGTATATGATTGTGAAACTGGAGCCTGCTCAACTACTCACTTCAATAATATTTGACTTTAAATAAATAAATAAATAAATAAATAAATAAATAAATAAATAAATAAATAAATAAATAATTTATAAGTTAACAGTTTATAAATGTGATTTAACAAAAACGTAATGACTCGCCAGTTTTTCTTTATAACATTTTAAAATCCTAAGAACTCCTTGACTTTGCCCACTCATTGAAATTTCACCTCTTTTTAGGCACACTTCACAGTCGATTATTTCTGAAAGTTGTTGCCCCTTGCTTCCTTCTAACGAAAATAGACGGCCGTTTTGCAACCATGATTTTGACTTTTTAAATTTATTTTATCTTTGATAAAGATGCTTAATGTAACATTTACAAGCAACTGCTAAAATCTGAGCACGATTTGAAAGATAATAAAACTTATTTATTCATCTGAAATGTTGTTACAATCTTCTGAAATTGGATCAATGTCATCTGACGTAGGGTCCGTATCCTCTGAAATGGGAATCATTCCCTCTGATAATATTTCATGATTTCCCGTTTCTTCCGTCTGGGTATCATCTTGAGAAAAGATATCGTCGACTGGGGCATCCGACAGAACCGATGACGATCTCAGACGCTGATTGCTTCTAGCGTCAATGAACTCGAGTTTTTCTGGAAGTCTTTTTGGAACTTCATACTGATCATCAGAGCCAGCAAAGAACGGTGGCTCTGGTTTCTGACGATTTCTCGGCAACAATGGAGGATCAAAATAAGTTTTGTATTTATTTTCATTTGGAGGTTTAATTTTTCGTTCACTGACAAATACCGGAAATAAGCTCCTTCCTTCGGAAGGTTTTGCACTTTTTGGTTTAACTGTAAGAAACCCAATACTTCGATCTGCTTTTCCGGAAACTATTCTATGGTTTAAATCCCTAATATTTGTGAAAAACATAGCTGAAAATTTTAATAAGTTTGGTTTTTTAGAATTTTTGCTCCGACAAACAACAAATTGTCGTTTCCTTTGAACTAGACCGGATTCATATTCATCGTCATTATCCAATTTATTATTCGGATTCACCGGAAGTCGAGAACTAGCGATTTCTCCTCTTGCAACTCGGTCTTGTATTTCTGCATCCGTTAAATCTGGCATATATCTTTTGAGTATTGCCGTTGTGGTTAAATTGCCCTCTGAAATCCTTAAGCTCGGGAATCTAGCTTCTGATTTTTCCCGATCCATTTGTCGTCGGTACGATTTTATACACTCCTGACACATTTCTGGACCAATAATTTCACAACAGTCTCTACTAACAGGCGAAGGCGCAATGTTGATTGGATAATCAAGATCGTCGTCATCGAAATCGTTACCACCCAAACGTGATGATACTCGGGATGGTAGCGGTTCACTTCGTATACTTTTTGGCGTCATTGTCTCTCGTCTGTGCGCATGTATATACCGACTAGCACTTGTATTTGGTCGTGAAAAGAACTCCTCTAGCTTATACGTTGAGCTCTGTGCCGATTGGACAGCTTGTCGTCGACTTTTAGCCGAGTAACACAGTCTTTCACGTTCTGCTAGATAATATATATCGTCTATACTTAATGACACCGGATGTTGACGATCATGTCGTAAAACAGTATGTGCGACTGGTTTTTGTCGTGGTTCATATAATGTTGCTGACTTTATCATCTGAAAATATAAAGAAGGCGGAAAAATTAAACGATAATTCGCGGTTTTTTGTTGTTTAGTAAAATTAAAAGTTATCAACCGTTTAGTTGTAAAATGAAAGGTATTGTCACGGTAAGGAACCTACAAGTGTTTAATTACAAAATGGTACAAGTTATCATTTTTATTATTATGCCCGACTCGTTTTTCGTGTGTGTGTGTGTGTGTGTGTGTGTGTGTGTGTGTGTGTGTGTGTGTGTGTGTGTGTGTTCTTTGCCGCTTTCTAACTTGCTATTATAGAATACGATTCATCATGTTACAGTTTGTATATTTCCTCAGTTTATGGTAATGTAATAGATCATTTTGAATTTTATCAATTTAAATACATTTAAAATGGTATAGACAATAAACTTGTACCATTTTTGAAAAATAAATGTATTTAGAAATTATACAAAGTTATATGACAGTAATGGTTTACTATAACATGACACGGTTATGGTATTTCTAGCAAAAAAGATCAGGCCCGTCATAAACAACAAACTTAGTTGCTGACCATTATCTTCGATTTCAATTTGTTACAAATTGCAAGCTTCAATTATAGGGAAATCTTAGTTAGGAGACGTTTTGAAAATTGGCTATCTTGGTTGGTTTTAACGTCAATACTTCAACGATATAATATTGCCTATTTCTGATAAGCGCTGTAAATAATGGCCGATATCTCTTAGTAAACCACGCTAACAGACAAAAAGTCGTTTTTTCTTTACTTCGTGTTGTTACTTCGTCATTTCGCCCTTACAATTTAATCTTTTTACGCACGCCGTTATTAGTATTTCTATAATTTACCAATATCTATTTTCTGTCGCGTGGCGCTATTGAATCATTTCTGTAATGTGGCGATATTCCGCGTATTTTTTCCAAACATTTTTTTCTTTGCGTGGCAACATTTCGTTATTTATACCTTAAAATGTTGTTGTTGTTTTTTTCGTTCGCGTGGCGTTGTTTTGTCCCTTTTTAATGTTTTATTTTATGGTTTTTTTTAAATTTATTATTATTTTTATCATTTTCATTTATCATGGTCCGCGTAGACGAAATGGTACAAATTTTTAATGTAATACGTTAAATTGGTAACCTTGTTAAACGTGTACAGCTGACCAAATAATTAGGTAACAATTTTAAATACAAATTTATAGAATTCACTGGACAAATAATATTCCTTCTTAGGGAATATACGGAAAAAAGGAAAAAAGTCAGAAAATAAACTTAAAAAAGTCATTTGAAAAAACCTAAACTAACCACATTTTAAGCACCTTAACACCACTTAAGTGTTCAATAGATGAACTCTTTAATAAGTTTTGCAATTAAAATCTACTTTAAGCATTCATTATATCTATGTTTATTGTATGTAAGTATACAAATATTGTCTTTTTACGAGAAAAATTCTACCATAAACATGTGTTATACGTGTAGGAATGTTAGTTTTTATTTATTCTTTCATCTAGCATTATAAATACATGTGTATACCATTTACTGTTTGATCAATTTGAACACACACACACGCGCGCGTGCGCACGCGAGGAAAAAACACACAAAAGCGTATTATGCAAAAAATTATAAATTTAGAGTCCTTTTACTGATACAATTTCGAAAATCCGCTTTTCCATACGGTTGAGGAAAGATCAATCGTTGTCTTTTCGCAGATGCAACACGATTTACAAATATGAAATCTCTCTCTCTCTCTCTCTCTCTCTCTCTCTCTCTCTCTCTCTCTCTCTCTCTCTCTCTCTCTCTCTGTGTCTCAAGCAATACACAATATAACATCAAGCAATTTTTACAAATTGAAAAGATAGGATGACATACCTGCTTCACGTCCATAGGTGGAGCAATTTTGTCGTAAATTTTAATGCTCGGAGTTAGAGAAAATCTCACTTTTAACGATCCCATTTTGTTATTATTTCTTTCCAGCTTTTAATGAATGTTATAATCCTCATATGAAATACATGTAACAGTTAAGATTTTTTTTCACCAACAATTTTTATATGTCTTAAATTTCAACTCGTTTTTTTTCGTTTTTCTTATTAAAATAAACTGCATATTTAAAAATCTTACATGATGTGCAACATGTGAAATAAATTTTTTTCTTAAATGTTGTCAAACCATCTCCGTGTATATCAACCGCTTGTAAATAATTTTATATAAATTGAATTTAAAAGTTAAAACAATTTTTGGATTGTCATAAAGTCTTCAAACTGTGAAATACATATTTCTCGAAATACTGTCAAAATGTTAAGACCTGTTTTGATCAACAACAAACACGTCTTAAGAAGTAAACGTTTTGTTTAAATTGTCATATTTGTAATTCCAGTATCAACGATAAGTTCACAACAGTAATGAAACTTGAACACTTCATTTTAATGACAAGTTTTGTGACTATTGTTTAAACTAAGCAACTAAACACACGACAAATATTTAAACAATAAAATCCTCATAAACGTCGCACTGAACAAAAAATTTAACATATCCAATTCTGAAATGTGATAAATATTTTTGCAAAGCATTAAATTCTTTATAATAATTTCGTTTTTGAAACACAATAGAATTACTTTTAAAAACATGACCCTACATTACACGGCGTTGAAACTTTTGAAGTAAAAATTAGTTTTTAATAGAAATTATGATTTTTATCTCGTTGGGTACTAAGGGCGAGCTAGGCCTTGCCTGGTCCATTTTTAGAACACTGTCATATATTATTGTCTCATAAAAGTAGATAAGTAGATACTGTTTACTGTTAACGGAGATTTACAATGTAGAATAAATTACGTCTTTTAAACAATGTTTGAACAGGACATTGTTATAAATCGTAGATCGTACATGTAATTACCGCGTCTTACACGTATTTGCATTTATATGATCTGCTTAAACAAAGAAATAAGTTTTTTTATAAGCTGAAAAATGCTAACTAAGATTTTAGTTTGTGAAATTTGTATCCCCAAGAGAGAAAAAAAACGGTACAATAAAACACTTTGCCTCGTTTTAAATTCAAAACTAAACGCGTTTAACTAAACTAAAACAAATGACATTTTTCAGTATATTTTTTTTTTAAAAATAAAATTGCCATGAAGTTTATATAATCACTTTTATGATCGTTTTTGAACTATAGTCTTTCTATGTTATATTAAAATCATCGTGCAAAATTGGAAAACATTCCACGTGCTTTTCTCGTGTTCTTGACACCAACGAATGTCAGAATTTGTGTAAATAGTATAACTTATCATAAATATACACATTTTAATAGTCCTGCACGTGTACAAATACGTAAGACCCAAATACGCGAACATTAAAAAGAGTTAAGTGGAGAAATATTGTTCAACGTCCCGTGGCGGCAGTTCTTGGAGGAGGAAACCGTAGTACCTAGAGAAAACTACAACAAGCGAACTGAAAAGAAACTAACCCACACTGAGACATACCCGAGCGGGGATTCAAACCTAAGAGGACTATGATCCATCCAAGAAAACTGAAAACTGCATAACTATAACTTGTTATCTTTACAGAAACTCTCTCTCTCTCTCTCTCTCTCTCTCTCTCTCTCTCTCTCTCTCTCTCTCTCTCTCTCTCTCTCTCTCATATACATTTATAAAATAGAGAAAATTCAATCATATCTTGTGAAAACATTATTTATATAACCAATCGCCGAAAACTTGGTTTAATGTATTATCATTATCACAAGAACTGTTTAGTACTTTGGTCGGATATCATATAAAGTCTTGTATTTGAACAAAGAATTCTAATTTAGAGTGCGTAGCTGAATATCAAAATATCAATTACCTTACTGGTAAATTCTGAACATGACATATATTTGACTTGAGAATAAGATATTTACCAATATGACAATATCAGTGTGAAATGTAGTTTTTGCCGAAAGATATTTACGAGTTAACCTGTAACAAAAGCATATAATAACAGGATACAACTAAGAAATAAAAATGGAAAAATATTTGTAAAACATGCCGCCGCATCTCAATATCATCTGCTGAAATTTAATCGAAACAAAGTGGTTTTCCAAAACATTAAATTTATAGTGACTATGACCCCCATCTTTGACTTGTAATCTCAAAAAGTAACCGGATCAACCTACCGATTTTGCGTTTGCATTTTACGTGATTATGTAATACAAAAAAATGGAGGAAGTTTTAGTACCAATTACCGAATTGCCTTTACATCGAAATAAAAAATAATTGAGCTATTACGTTGTATTTTTATTGCATAAAAAGGATCATCCTATGTTCTCTCAAAAAATATAATATGTGTATCCCCTCAAACCACAGCGTTTGTGCGGGACGTTCTGGATACGTCCACGTCGCCAATTCTCAGAACAGAGGCTTTTTGGCTAACTTAAACGAATACAATTCATTGGAAACAACAGTTTCGCTCAAAATTATTAGTCATTGCATGTTTTCCTTACAAAACCATATACCAGCATCCTTGTTGTGCAGAAGTATAATATTAAACCATACAAATAAAATTTAAATTTGAATTGGCAATGCAATTATACAATTCCCCAAACAAAACTTTCATACCATCAACATTTATCGTTTGCATTTTTAAGCCCAATACATACTTTTTCGAATATTATATCAAAATAAAACATTCTATGAAACATATTTTACATGTTTATTTATTTATCTATTTATTTATATTTTTTAAACTGATATTTCGTATTTATCGGTAATTTTTTTCATTTGCAAATGTTAAATTTTTATAAAATGAAATATTCCAAATTTTGCATGACAACTGTTTAGAAAAAAAAACATAACTTGTTTTCAATCAAGCAAATCTCATTGAACGTATGATTTCGGATTTTTTTTTTCAAATTTTAATAACGTTTTCAGCAAAATATCTAAAACAGCCACGTAGCGAATGCAGAGTTCTGTTGTGCTTTTGAAGCAACTTAAGAAAAATCGTTAAGTAAATTCGAATGAACTGAAAATTTGGTATGATCCGCTTTTTAAAATGAATAAACAATATTATTCCTTTTTATTAATTTCAATTATGCTTTATAATACCGAATTAAAATGGTAGGAAAATGACCTACTTGATTTGTCATTAATCTCAAGTGTTACTATAGATAGATTTTTAAAGAATGAATTTTTGCCAAAATAAACCAACAGAAAGGAACAACCATGGCCCTTTGGGAGTTGGCCTAGTTTACACGAAACTTACATAATCTAAGTCGTTTCAAATCAGATACCAAATCAATTAAGAACTATAATTTTATGCTTTATTAGAAAAACGAAAAAGATTTTTCATGTTCTTTAGGTGTTAAGAAGATTAATGGATTAAACCCGTTGGAATGGGATTATCTAAATACAATATACATTGGTATTGAGACAAGTGTCTGCATAAATATATCGCCGTGGTTAAGAATGATTTTGGCATTGAACTGTTAATGTGGTTTGGCTTTGAACTAAGAACCGTTAAAGTTTACAATTTTTAAAAACATGGACCACTTCAGTTACCCTTTTATGTAACCTGTGTTTTTAAATACATCATAGGTAAATAATCTCCCTTCCTTTCATTTTGCAATTCAGAGCAAGCACAAGAAAACTGGTAGTGTTGTCATATTATAAATTTTTGAATTTTCTGAATGAAATATTCAAAAATTTATAATATTATACATTTTTGAATATTTCATTCAGAAAATTCAAAAATTTATAATATGGCAGTGTCAGTAACATGCTCTGTGACTAAAAGTGAAAAAAGGAGGCAAAAAGGAGAGAATTATCCTAAGTGCTGACTACGTCAACCATCCTTGAGCTAATCGTCTCGATATAAGTGAGAAAAACTTGACTGGGGCTTCGAACACCATTCCTCCACTCGACTTTATTTAATTGTATATAAAAATAAGTAACAAAACTTACTGTGCTGTTCGGGAATAAGGTAAAGCCAGCCACCGAATGTATATCACATACTGGCACTCGGAACACTAAGTCTTAAAAACAACAGTTCGCTGGAATTGCCAAGATTGTACGGGTTATTTCAATATTCCGGATATTAATACCATAACAAACGGGTCACAGAGTATAGCAGAAATTGATTTAAAACACTTTCATATATACCTCAAAGAATCGCAATAAAAAGAAAAGGAAAAAATAAATCATTAACATTTCAAATTTCAATAAATCGAAATCAATTAAATAGTCCTGGTACTTGAATGCGTGCGTATATATGTATTGAAAACACCGCGATATATATACTTTATATGTTTCAAGTAAAATCAGTTTTAGATTTAAAGAAATACAAACAATCGAGACTTCGATTGATAAAATGCTACCCATTTACCACTTTAAGTTTTTCTTCAAAGACATAACCTTCAAATGAAATACCTGGTGTATATCTTTTTGAAGTAATGATCATTTTTGTCATTCATAACGATATCGCGGTATCTGCGTCAGAACAATGAAGACATGCTCGAAAAGTTGAATAAAACTTTATTCATAAGTAAACGGATGTGAAATTGATACTATACAATGTGTATTGGCTATTCTTTTATGTATATTTCAAGCATGGTACGATCATGAATAAATGGTAATATAAACGTTTTCAATTACATGCATGTGCTGATTTATTATTTTGATTTTAATTACTAATATGTTAATAAAAAAAAGATATTGTAGCCAAATTTGTAATCTAATAACAAAATAAAACAAAAGAAATCATAACAGGGGCATTTGAAAAATAAAAAACTTTAAGAGAGAGAGAGAGAGAGAGATAGAGAGAGAGAGAGAGAGAGAGAGAGAGAGAGAGAGAGAGAGAGAGAGAATTTTGTTTTTGAATTGATAGCTAAATTGCTGTCGTAAGAGGGAAAATAATCAATAACACAGTGTAATTCAAGTTGTAACTTTGAAGAAATCATTACATCCCAAACACAATGAAAGAAATGCACAACTCCGAGATCTGACGGGAAAACATTATGTTAAACTGACATTAGGTGATGAAATTGACATTTAGTTCTTTTGTTATTGAAATTGATTATCGCTCTTAAAAGTGAAATTAAATCTGAAATTAGCTCTTTTTTTAGCTGCTACATGTTCAGACTACTTTTATCTTTAACCGTAGCCATCATCAGACCGGACTTTTATTACGATAAACTTAATAAAACCTACTCTTATTACAAAAAGACCACTGCTTATTACTTTGATTTAGATTATTTTAAATCAATCATGATTTTAATAAAACTAAAGATGGAATATAAAGTGAAGATACATTGTAAGTTTCAGTATATTAATATGACATAAAGTGACATCTGTGATTTTGTGATTTTAAAGTAAAACCTGTATGTAAAGACCACAAATAGTAAAAAGAAGTATGGACTTTCTAGACAGGTTGTCTTTAGAGTTTTTTTTTTTTTTTTTTTTTTTTTTTTTTTTTTTTTTTTTTTTATTTATTTATTTTATTTTATTATTATTTTTTTTTTTGTTGCAAAGGAAAACAAAAGAACCCGAAAATGCTGTTTTTAATGGACAGGTGGTCTTTATATTGAGGCATTTTGGGTTTAGATGTGAAACAAATGGGTCTTAAAACTCTTGTTTAAATAGACAGCTGGTCTCTATAGCAGGCCAAGCTTATTGTATTTAAACATTTATGGATATTTACGAAGAAAAAAATGAAATGTAAAAATAAAAAATCCATGAAATCAACGAAAAACTGTCAAAATGAGCACGAGTAGGGGAGGGGCACCCAAGATAAACAACGTTATCTTTCAAATAATATAGCTTACATATAGAAGAAACACATGGCAGAAATATAAACCCTTTTCAATATATTGTCCATTTTACTCCGATTCAGTAATGAACTTGTTATTTATTAAAATGTGTCGACTGTTTTAAAGATTTTTAACATGTTAAGTTATGATGAAAGATTTTATTTTTTAATGGAAAATAAAAAAATGTACAGGCACTCCTTGCCCAGTTTTTTTTACTCGGATGTTTAAACGAAGATGTGCTTTTTTTTAATCAGTATTCAAAATCTGGATTTTGTTTTATGTTGTGTAAATTTGCAATTTTAGTGTCTCATAAGTCTTTTAGGCTGGGCGTCATATATCTGAAAATGTGTTTTTATGCTAATAATTTATTCAATATAATAAACTATTTATTATTATTATTATTATAAAATGAAAAATTTACTTGCCTGTCGGCTCGGGAGATAGGTTCCTCGGGGAGACAATCCTCCATATTTCCCTCAACTAAGGGCACTTATATATTGTACCAAAGCGCCATAACTTTTTGCACGATTTCGTTGATGATGATATGCTTGAATAGGTCTATTCAATACCTTTCAAACGGTATAAACGCATATCTTCAGCTCTACATAATTTAAAAATTATTGTCATTTCCATAAAGCCAGTCGTTGAGAACTGTTGTAAAAATTGTTAGGAAACGGGTTGAGAATATTGAAGAAATTAAGAGCCTATATATTAAAGTTCGCACAAAACTCGGTCATTCGGTAATACAGATTTATACTGAATTAGAGAAGTTTATTAGTCTGATAAGGTATCTTATGAGACAGTTCGTGGGTGGAGAAAGAAATTTCTGACTGGCACAGAGTCCGTCAAAGATGCGGCAAAATCTGGCCGACCCGTGACTGTAACAGGCAAGAGAATTGTCTCAAAGGTCAGGAAAATACTAGTAATTGAAAGTATTAGTGATGTTGCCAAAGCTGTTGATATATCCTTATCGCGGGTGCTATTCATTTTGAAGCGTATTTTCAAAGTAAGAAAACTTTTTGTCCGATGAATCCTGCATATATTGACAGATGACCAAAAACAGGTACCAGTACAAACCGCTAAGCAATTGATCAAAATGTTTCCCAAATTCAGTTAAAAACAATTTGCATACATTGTTATTGTGATGAAACATGGTTTACTATTTCGAACCATTAAGAAAAATTGGAAACAAAAGATTAACTAAACACGGTAAAAGGCCTGTAGTTGCCAAAGAAGCATAACACAAAGAAGGTTCTTTATTGCATTCTTCTTCTCATGTGATGGTATAGCTGTACAAATGCCGGTGCCGAAGGACAAAAGTGTTACAGGTTGGTATTACCGAAATGTTATACTAAAAAATCTCAAGAAATATTACCTTAAACGACGCCCCGTGTAAGGTTTTAGGCATGTTTACCTACTTCACGATAATGATCCAGCACATACATCTAAGCATGTGAAGCAATTTTTGAAGTCGAGAGAAGGTTACCGCCTCGCCACACCCTCCATACTCTCAAGATGTAGCCCTATGCGACTTTTACTTATTTTCAAAACTTAAAAAGTTCTTTTCTGGTCGTCGTTACAAGTCCCGACAAGCTCTTGGCTCAGCCATCAGTCAGTGCTTCAGAGGTCTACCTAACAAAGTCAGCTTAGCGCCACGCAATTCTTAAATGGATTCAGAGCTTGTAATTATGTATTTCAAACCGCGGAGAATACATGTACTTTGAAGTGATGTAATGCCAAAAACTACATTCGAATGTTTTCGAGATATCGTACAGTACACATTACATATCGAACAATCCTCGTATAATGTTGCTTTTAGCACTTACAAATAAATAATGTCTGCTACCAAAATCAAACAGGTACAAATTACTCTAAATTCATTTAATGACAAATTTTATTACGTTTATGAGAAACATTTTATGTTTTTTTTTTTTTTTAATATCATTTTATAGAATTTGATTAAATTACTGGTATATAAATACCGTTTTATGTTATATAGGTGTGTGTGTGTGTGTGTGTGTGTGTGTGTGTGTGTGTGTGTGTGTGTGTGTGTTTACATCATACTAATCTGCATAATATTAATCTTATTTGTAGTTAATTGAAAAGTTTTGTTTATTAAATAATAAATCAATTTATTTATGAATACATGACATTATATGTATAAAATAAAAACAATGTAAATACGTGTATAAACGGCATACGAATGGAATACATGTATAAGCTTTATTGTGGGATTTTTAGGGTAAATCCCTTTACATATCTCGTAGTTCATGACCTCTTGGACATTTTGTGTTCTTAAATTATTTTACACAACAGGTACGCGTCACGATTAAGAACTTCTTCATCTTCTTTTCCCCCCTGTCATTTCTGGGTGAATAGTAACCTCAAAAAGCCAATAATTTCAAAACAACGTTTCGTCATGACAAAGACTGTTCCCTTTTTGTTGTAATTTGAAACTGTAACATAACATGATTTGCCATTTTTCAAAATTCTTAATTAGGAACTACATGTAAAATAAGTACATATAGCATAAAGTGGCACAGTTTAACTGAAAACTATTTTTATGAAATAGTAATTCAAATTAGTTATTATATATGACATCATCTGCATATGCATAAATAACGATAATGTAAATACAATATACGGTATTCATACGAATGGAATATAAGCTTGATTATTTGATAGTTCGAGATCTCTAGGATATTTTCTTTCTTTCTTTCTTTCTTTCTTTCGTGTGTGTGTGTATGTGTGTGTGTGTGTTAGACATTCTGAAATTGTTTTTTATTAACAAGCGTAACATAGTGTCATAACAAATATATGTCATTTCAGAAAGTAACATATAACCTTGAGATGCCAATATTTTCAAAATTCTTTATCGGAACTAATATAAAAACATTTAGCAAAATGAAGCGAAAAATTTTCCTTAGTTACACCATTTAGATATGTGCATCATTCATCCGTTACTGGTGCATTTCTATTTTGGTTTGAAAATTTTTATACCAATTTAGTTCCACTAAATACATCTTAATGTAACCGGTCCCATCAAATTAGAAATAAAAACATTAGGAGAAATGATTTCGCCCCATAAATCTTTTACATGTATATTTAAACAGGCAATTACATTTGATCAAAACCGTTCAAGAGCAAGTTATTTACGATATTACGAAAACAAAATTTAAAATCATTTCAAAAGGCACATATAGAGAAAGTGAAGTGTGAAGAAGCAGCTTATAATTCTTATTTAAACGCGAAAATAAACATACAAAGTGTTTCTTTTCATTTTTTCTTCAGCTATTTGACCAATAAATTGTATTAGGAATAAAGATTGTGAGTCAAATAAAACAGCCATAGTTACTAGTGCAAAGATGGTTAAACTGTGCTTTCTCTACAGCGTAATTTTCGTTTATTTTGGCTAATGCTGACTCACGTGCGAATGTTCTTGAGGATATAATCCGTTATGTCGATTACTAGTATTCTAAATAAAACCACAGGACTATAAAATATAGATATTATATAACCACACACCCCACTTTTGGTGTATGGTTCAAAATATATACATGTATATATGTTTTATAGAAACAATTACAAGTTCATGTGGATTAAACACAAGTACACTTCACTTTACAAAAATATTTACCCAAGCCCCAATTTCACAATTTAACAATTTTTGACAGTACATGTATTTTATCATACAACAATTGAAAAATATTTTTCACAATTTTGAAAAAAATACAGAAGTTGTAAACTGGAAATTGGTCCTTAAAATCAAACCTGAATGGCTTTAAAATTAACAAAATCAAGATTTCAGATTTACCAAATTCAACTTAAGGAATGTTATTTTTCCACTCCTTTGCTTTAAATCGAAACACAAAATATCAATATTTGTTCGATTTAAAATTAAATGTAATTTATATTAATTATTTTTTTATAATAAAGAAAAATATACTTATATCTCGAATTGAACATTTGGTTGTATTTTGTAAGGCTTATAGGACCATGTACATGTAATTGTTTTGTTAAATTTTGAAATGGTTTAGTTTTCTTCAAGTTTTTTTTTTTCTGAAGTAAGAGTTACTTCAAACCAAAACTCGGTAAGGATTTTGACTGTATTTTATATTATTATTTTAGAGTAAACGATGAGTTAAACTCTCTCTCTCTCTCTCTCTCTCTCTCTCTCTCTCTCCGTAAGTCTCTCTCTCTCTCTCTCTCTCTCTCTCTCTCTCTCTCTCTCTCTCTCTCTCTCTCTCTCTCTCTCTCTCTCACACACACACACACACCTTATTTTTGATAAGTAATTACTCATTCTTTGATGATACAACTACAATAAACAATTACAGATATACTTACCCTTACACCGGGATTTTGTACTCTCATTGCTGGCATATTGATATTCCAATTTTTTCAAAGTAACATCACAAAAAAAAAAAAAAAAAAAACAGAAAAAAACTAACAAAATAATGAAATTATGAAACAATAAATGAATTTGTCTGCTATTCCCCGGTATGTCTCTCCATGTATGGCTATGAAATGACTATTAATTAATCTTATTCATATACAGGCTAAAGTTTAAATTAAATCCTCTTGTTAGTTCTTGCATTAGATCCCCAACGTTAGGATATTGTGGAATTATTTTGCAGATTTTACGGACGACTGAAAAACAAGGGTATATGTCAACACTCTGAGACTTAACGGTAACAATGTTATGTTCAGATTTATAGGGGTGTTAATTTTCTTTAAGTGATCAGATATTAACTGACCCGGAATATTTATACAGGGATAATTTTACATAAAACATGAGCCATTTTGGCATTTAGCGATACGCCACTGAGATTATGAGACAGCGATTTCCAAGTCCGTTTAACCGATAGTCATCGAATAGGCCGAAAAATCTACAATAAACGATTTTAAGCTAACTTAAAATAATTTCTGTTTAATTAGCGACCGGATGCGTTCATACACGTTTATATATTGCCGTAAACATGAAATTGTTGCCACATCGAAATAAAAAGAGCCGGAGCATTCGGGCACATTTTTATGTTTTCAAAATTAAAATAAGCCTTAAAATTGCAAATGGCAGATATTTCGGCCTTTTCGTCGTGAATGTATTTATAAACTTTATATTTATACACAATATTGATATTTGTGAATTATTTATGCAATGATGAGCAATCGATATTAGTTTGTCAAACCCTCAATAATAAATTTCACCCTTGCTTGTCTTATGTATATGCATGTCTTAATACACCTAATAAGTTTTGATTGAAAATACTTGTACGAGGTATGAGGTTATCGGCCCAAAGGCATTTGAATCAATAAATTTCAAATTTGTCAAGCATCTATGTTTATATTTAAGATAGGGGAAAATGCGATATAAGTTTGAAAAGTATAGAGATCTTAACTATTACTTTCCGTAACTATGAAAACGGGTTGCAGGCAAAGCTGCTACTGATGATGCAAAATTGGTCGGTCTATTGGAAACGGGATAAATAAACAAGCAAGCAAACAAACAAACAAATAGATAGATAGATAGATAGATAGATAAGAGTAAAATAAAATAAAATAAAATAAAATAAAATAAAATAAAATAAAATAAATAAAATAAAATAAAATAAAATAAAATAAAATAAAATAAAATAAAAAGCCATTAATGTGAAATTTGTTTGACACACTTTACAAGATGAATGCTACCACGAGTAAGTAAAGAAATTTATTGTTCAAATGACAACTAATAAGATACCTTTCGAAAGCATGTCATTGGAGCCAAAATATCTCAAACCGTTACTTAAATAAAATAAGCTTATATTTGAATGATGATTAATACATGTACTAAAGACTTGTTTTGGTGTTAAAGGGAGGCTACTCGGGTTTAATTGTCTTTTGATTCTGGACATTATGATTTAATAGCAAGGTCATCACACTTTCGTAATATTGGTGTCATATACCACTTTTTTGAATTTTTAAAAATAATACCAAAAAAGTGGCACATGACATTGGTTTTAATAGTAATTTCCTATTTGGATCTACCTGGCGCTCGGTATTAAGGGGACAGAATATCGGTCGGTTGACTCGGTACCAGGATAACATTACTGGTGAGTTGTAAGAATTTCTGCGGCATACTGACTCGGTGAGCTAGCACCTTAACAAAAAGTTGCCTTGAGTACATGATAGTACAAAACAGTCCATAATACACACTCGCACATCACACGCATGTACACCGCGGCGAACACGTTCTTAGATTAATCCTTAGAGAATGATAACCTTCACTCTCGTTATGGATTACTGAAAAATTTCAACCAACAATCATATCTGAAAATCCTAATTTCAATTTCTTTTATTTTTACTTCATTGTTTACTACACTTTTAAAAACTAATGCCCCTGTCACAGTATGCACTGTAGCACAAGAAGAACCTCCATTGTTCATCTGAAAAAGGAACAGTTTTTATGCCGGAACTTTAAAAAAGTGACATCTTGAAATACTAGTAAAGCACTTTTCACAGACTCCGATGATATTTATTATCCGAATCAAAGTACGGACGGCGTTATTGAACCGTTGTTGATAACCTATACTTCCAGACTGAGGATCTGATTCCGCCAATGATCCAAACAACATGATTTTCTATATCATGTCATGTGCTTCTTTTGAATTCATTATTTCATAAAATTTCAAAAGTAGCACAGAACAATACTTCTGACTGTTATATGCAAACTTGATTTAGAATTATTATATACGAAAGCGTATAGTCGCCATGAAATAATACTTATAGCAGCTCAGATACGCCATGGTAGATTGTAAAAGTTATACTATGTCCCCCATACGCTTTCGTAATTATAAAATAAAATATTCAAAATTTTGAAAATTTTATTTTATAAAAATTCAAAATTGACTATAAAAATCCCAGACGAGACAAATTTTCAATAACCGTTTAATTAAAAGAATGACAATTATATTTGGTAACTGATTGGTCTTATCAGTGACATGTACCATTTGTCTGTGTTGATATAATATACACTGAGTTATCGACAGGTTGATATTAACTATACAAGGGGCATCAAATTATCTTAATTAGTATTATTAAATGACGTTTTAGATGATAAGATATCCGATCACTGATTGAGTTCTAGCAGTTACAACAATAATGAGTGCGGTATAATGTTTATTATCAAGTACAATGACACATGCAGGTTGGGATATGGTTTGTACATGTATATGAAGTGAAGTTAAGTGAAGAAATGTTGCTTTACTCTCCAGTCAAGTCTTCCACTTAAATTGAAGAGGTCAGCTGAGGGATGGTGGAGGAAAGCAGAATACCCGGAGAAAATCTTCAAACTGACAAACTTTCTCACACTAGTATCCTGCGCAAGCGGAATTGGAACCTATGAGGTGACAATCGGAACATCGCTTGGACTTTTCAGTCGTACATCACAAAGAGATGAGAGGCACTGTGATCCGACAGCGCGCGCGCGCGCTTAAATTTGGACCACTGACGCCCCTTATGCATGTATATGTCCAAAACCAGAAGTCCATGAAGTAATTCATGGACTTCTGCCAAAACTTAAACATCGTTGAAATAAATACTTCACCAGTTGGACTAATAAAATTAAGTTTTGGCAAATGATGACAAGTTATACTGAGCACACTCTGTATAATTAATAAATGAATAAATAAACACACACACACACACACACACACACACACACACACACACACACATATATATACGCACTCACAAAGCATTTAAAACAGTTTTTCTATATTTAAAAACATTATGTTTTTGTAGTTTGTATTAAATCTGATCTAAACATTATGTATAATAAAGTTTGTAAGGTTGCAACTGTTTAAAATTTTATTTGTTTTTCTGTAAGTATTGTATTATTTTATACAAACAAAGGATTTGTTTTGTTTTGTAAACGCTTATCCAGATTAATATGTTATGATACTCTTTATCTTAAATCTTGAGTAAGAAAACCGCATAGTCCATGCCCCAGTTTCACAATCATTCACTCAACTGAGTGTACACTCAACTCAAATTCGGGAATATTTCAATGTCAATTTCTAAGACATTACACAGTTAAATTAAATATCTTATGTCATATTGAAATTGTTTAGTATAGAATTGTTGAACAAAACAAAACAATGTCTCATAAAAATTAAAATTTTTAAAATATTGATGAGAGAAAAATGGGAATATTTGAGTTGAGTGTACACTCAGCTGAGTGAATGATTGTGAAACTGGGGCCATATGAATATATACATATATATATATATATATATATATATATATATATATATATATATATATATATATATATATATATATATATATATATATATATATATAACTAAGAACATTGTCTCAATATGTATAAGCTAAATTTGATCAGTTCATTCATGCATATTTAAGTACAGGGTAAGTAATAAATGACCGAGACTTACCGTCAGCCATGTTGAGGCGTCTTCATGCAAAATTACACTTTTCTGTTATTAAAAAAAATAATATTTTTTAAATAAAAAGAATTAGTAACATTCAAAAAATAATATTTTTGGCAAAGTTAAAAGCATAAAATTATTTTCGTGTAATTTATATAAGGCTACACACACACGCAGCTTCGAACTACATTCAACTGTTCCATACAGATCACCTTTTGGTAGAAAATAAGAAAATTCCAATTCTGGTATTTACAAGCATTCAAAACGAGACGAAAATGTATTTTCCCTGGATTTTCTCGAAGAAGAAGAAGAATGAATAATGTTCTTTTAAGTAAGTACATTTCATGGTAGGTAATTACATGTCCCAAGCTTTGTACGACCAGTAGAAATTGAGCAAAAATGCATACCTTTTTTGATGAAGCCTGTAAAACATTTGTAAAAAGTAAGGAGAATCATTATGCTAGTTTGACTCTGATTTTGAAGATTCATGCGTAATGTTGAATTTGTTGTTGTGATTGGAGAGTGTTAGGGGATTATAATGTCCTCCGATGAAATATAAAAATCTTGAATAATTAGTTGAAAGGCATGAGTTTAAAAGAAACCATAAATAAATTTAATTATGTAGTTAAAAAGGTTGGGAAATATAAATCATAAAACTGCGATAAATGGTCAATAAATCATCAAAGCAAACAAGTACATTTTATAGAACAACTAGACGTTTCTAGCCACAAACATATAAAATCTATGAAAAATACAAAAAATAGATAAATAAATTTAATAAATAAAAAATTTAAAAATATCAACAGAAATTGCAGAAGGATAGGCCAAGTATATATCGGAAACGAATTCAGGATCAGGAACACGAAACATACAACAATAAATAAAACCAGTGTTTTGTGAATGAACAAAAAAATTGCTTGAAATATCTCATCTTTTATTTGTATTTGATTAGAGATGTTCATCTAGTTATGACAAAGTCCTCAATATGGAACATAATGTCCTTTACCACAAACAACTAGACACTCCATATCACTGCATTTTGGGAAACATAAAGCTGACAGGCTCAAGATTCACAATCATTTTTTGACAAAGATTTTTCTTAATCTGAGTAAAGCAAATTTAAGCAATGTTATTTTTGAAACTAGAAATAAACATTGTACGTTGACAAAACTTATATAAATTTACTAAGCTTGAAATGATCTTCAAAATAACAGCTAAAATTGTTGAATATCTTTAAAAAATTACCAAAATTGTACAGAATTTAATGAAAATCTTAGTTAAGAAAAAATTGTGAAACTGGGACCTGTTTTTAAAAGTTTCATGATCAAACAGTTGGAAAGATAGTGTGGTTGTATGTTTGCTGTTAATTTAAAAAACACACACACGTGCACCGTGTAATAAAGGTACATATAAAACTTAAAACCAACATCGATTTACTGGTAATAAGTTCTTAGTATTTAAATAATACATTATACATACATACAGATATTCATTTATTTATATTTGATTTCGCGTTAAGCAATTAGACCTCGCAATTTTAAAACGTGACAAAAAAAATCTAATTTGAATTTCTTTCATTTCAGAAGTTGTGTTGACTTTTTAAATTTTATTTCTACATCGTGACAATCGTTACATTATCTGCGTCATCAAGTTTCCGTAGATATTCCACGACTTTTAACCTGTTATTATCATATTTCTCTTTTTCATGTCTTATAAAATCCTGAATATTGAACACTGGGCTTGATTTGCTGTTCTTGCGAATTCTAGCTAATCTTTGTAATTCCTTTCTTAAATGAAAGGCCGCTAACGATCTGTCAAAATATAAATAGCTGTTGATTGGTTTGTCTTGATTGACAGGAACTATGTTGGTTTCGTCGAAATTTTTAAAAGAGGTCGTCTTATTTGCAGATGTCTTGCTTTTGTCACTGTCTAAATGAAAACTTTTGCTCCGTACAATTGATAAAGAATTGACCAAAGGCGACGAAGCCTGTTGCGTCGGATGTAGAGCATTTACACTAGCAGCAGATTTCAAACATGTGTGATGTTTCATTGGTGGAATTTCGTTATACGATCGAGTTGAATTTACCTCATTAGTAGTCGTCTCTGAGAGAGCAGAAAATTTGACTGTAGACTTTTTAAAGTTTGTAACTATTTCCCCATGTTTATTTTTCTTTACTATATCCACATCTTCGTCAGAATCACTATCAGGCGGTATCCGGTCTTGTTTTGGCGCCAAAACGCCATGTTCATTTGTCTTGTAGCTAACTTCCGGATTCGAAATACTGCCAACTCCGCTAACTTGGGAATTCGCTATATATTTTGCACTTCTTTGTCTAAACTTATGAGCTTCGTATTTGATTATTCTACGCGTAGCTTTCTTTTGAATTTCAATATCGCTTAGCAGAGTGAAATATCTGGTTTGAACAACTTTATTCCTCCGAAACGCATCTTTCTCATTTTCACTCCAAAATACAACGGGCCTCGGAAGTTTTCGAACTTCCAACTTGTATTGTGTTTTCTTCAAGTCTTTCTTTTTCATAAGCGTCGGTTGTAATTCTACTCCACCGATCTGATCAACCGATGCCATTTTCCTAATACATATGTTCTCAGTTGTTTCGAGAAATAAAATTAAATTATCCAAAAATGTTTTATAACTAAAAACCGTCTCTTCGATTAGTTCGTTGAAATGAAATAATAATTGTTTCGGAAATACCAAAGTTCAATACATAATATAACCATTTTGTTTATAAACGCCACACAAGAGTTTCTTTCTAAATAAAATCCGAATATACCAACGCAACCATTACTCTGAGTAATTTCCCCATCACTTAACTACCAAATGGAATATTTTTCGTGGTACATTAGTTTTAAATTCCGTCAATTCGAAATTGAATAATTATTAATCATATCAATTTTGCCAATACATTGTCTTGGTGCTTTCAATACTTCCGTTTTCTGAAAAAAAAAAAATCTAAAAATGTCTTCACTCGACGTGAGTAAAAGTAGTCATAAGTATTCACACATTATTGCTTAAATAAATATTCCAAAAACAGATACTTAATTATTTTCTTATTTTTTTAACATGAAAAAAATATTACATTTTAAATTAAATCCAATCTTTACGATCACGGGTTGTTGAAAAAACTAGAATCCCCAATCAAAATTCCTCTTTTTTACTGCTAATTTTTTCTTCCGTTCATAACATTATTTTTTCTTATTACTAATCCACTTCTTAATGTACTAAGTTATCATCAGATATGATCAACACTGTAAATTACCCTATGATCAAAGAAATGAAAACAGAAAAATTCTTCCGTTGTCATAGAAAATCAAGAAACAGTTGATTAATCCAATGTCTTTCTCTGTGAACCGTTGACTTAGTTCGTCAAAAAACACCAGACTTATTTTTAACGCCTCGTTTGAACTGTCAAATTATACTAGTACGAGCAAACATAATCTCTACCACATATCAATAATTATATGTTTAATTTCTTGATAATGTTTTTTTGAAACATTGATTCCGAGTGAGTGATAATCCAATATTTGCATTACGGTTTTATCAAAGAGAGTATATTACAATGTGTGACAAATTAGCTGCCATTTTATTTATAAGTAGAATTGATGGTAAATGTCACTAAGCAATTTGACTAATACTTACTAATTAATACTTATGTTTAAAATATGTGTTACAAATATAAGGAGAGAACTCAAATCTCATAATAATCAATATTTATAATGGGGCTCCAGAAAATCGGTAACCAACGATGAGGAAATGATAATTGAATTAATAATGAAATATTTTAGTACAAAAGCTTAAAGAAATATTGTAATTAAAAGGCTCAGAAAAAATTGGTTGATCGACACGGCAGTGGATTGTAATGGTATACCACTGTCATGTTTCCCAAACGATTTAGACAAAATAAGGCCCGAAAATAACCGAATTTACACCTATTCAACAAAGAAAAGCAAAAGGCACAATCACACTTATTCCTTATAACTCCCGTGAAGTTATGAAAATGTATAGCACGCCATCTCTGAGAAACTGGGTTAAAGTGAAAGATGAATAAGAAAAGCAGCATACCTAATATGTTCATTCCTTTGTTTTGGGAGATAGTAAAGATTATCAGAACAGTTTCTATGTATTTCTCAAAATATAGTTGAGGTGTTCATACAGTAACATCATTATTAAGCGCTGTTTAGATATTTTGTTTTTCTTTGTGATATTTATCATTAGGCAATACAAATATTCTGACAACTCGAGGTATTTATTTCAAGTTCCATACAGATCGAGTTTTGATGTAATGTAGACACCCTTTGTAGGCAATTGTGCTGATATGCCTATGCACTGTAACCAAAATAAATTATTGTTCCCTTGTGACATGAATCTGTTGTTGATAATTAGAACACGTGCTTTTGGTCGTTGGCTTCCTAATTATCTCTATGATATCGGTCGAATGTAGTTTTTCACAGAAACGTTATATCAAAATCTTTACTTATTAATGAAACCTATGTGTGTTTGTGTGTTGGCAATATCAATGAAACGTGTCTTTTTTTTTTTTCTTTTTTTTTTTTTGGGGGGGGGGGGGGGGGGGGTCTTTTGACAAACGTTGTCTACAACATCGGACACACTTTTATATCTGGTAAAACATTTGAAGAAGTTCTTCAATTAAACATTATTAGCTTTAGTGGTTGCGATGTACATGTACATGTGTATTTGTTTGTGTGTTTGTTGTTGTTTTTTTAAATTAATTTTTTGTGGGTTTTAGATCTATTAGCAAGGGTTACAATAGGACCTAACAATGTGTTTTAAAGAAAACCAGCTACTGTAGTTCCTGTATCCGATGGAAATAGTTGCAATTGAAAAGGACTACGCATACTCGTGAAGAACCTCGTTTGCCTCCTATCCAATAACATGTTCACTTGTATTTCTGAACAATTTTCAGATTTCCGCCTTTTGTATTGATTGGAGATTTGTACAATAAAATGAACAATTAGTTTTTCCCAAGAGTAAAAATTGTATTTCTTATAAATAACTCGACTATTATCCATAAATCGGGGTATATTAAATTATAGATGTGTTTTGTGATAGAATTATACATTTTTAACGAATTTATCACCCGGGGGTAATTGTTACATTGCAGTAGCAAAACAAAACTTAGAAATGATATTGTTTGAAATTCATATAAAATTATGATCAAGGCATTGTTCTATTCATCTATAATGATTTCGTTTCTATATTAATCCATGTTTTTTCATTGACGCCAGCGTAACAAATATTACAGTGATAATAGAAACATATTTTTTCTAACAGGATGCCGGAAATGTCTGAAAAATCTAATTACTCACCGAGTGCCCCGGTGAAAGATCGAACTTGGCCCTTCGAACATTCTACCACAAGGGCTTAAAGAACCGATCCAAGAAAGTTTGACAGTAAAATCATTTTGCATCTATTTTATACATAACCTTAACTAGCTTAGTCCTGGTCCCGGTTTCACAATCATTCCTTAACTAATATTTGCTTTAACTTAAATCTGGCAAATTTGAAACCTTAATAATTTTGTTAATTGTTGAGATATTAAGAAATTAAATGTCTCATTTTAAAGATAACTTCAAGCTTGTAACATCTGTTTTTTGTTTTATCACAAATGTTTATATGTAACTCAGAAATAGATTGCTAAAATTTGCTAAATTTAGGTTAAGGAAATCTAGTTTAAAGAATGATTGTGGCCTGCTGTTATATTTTTACATACTAGTATATTAGACAAGTCCTATAAGTATTTATATACGTTTTATTTATCGGCTACCCTAAAGCTGCATTAAGTTTTTCAATTTACTGAATTTTTTTGATTCTCTAAAAATATATTTTTTTCAAAAATAGATATCTTCTAACCAAATTCCGTAATATTCATTTTCTAAAATTTCATTTCTTTTAGCTGTAAATAAACGGAATTCTCTGACCGGTTGGTCAGCGTTCTACGATGGTAATTATGAGCTTGGAGCATGCGCACGGATGTACGGAAAAACCCTACAATCGAAGGTGAAACATGACAGATTGCATTAATGTCTTTTATTAATATCCAGGCCCTAGTTTCACAATCATTCACTCAACTGAGTATACACTCAACTTAAATTAAGGAATGTTAATTTTTAAGACATTACACAGTTAAAATTGAATATCTAATGTTATATTTAAATTTTTTAGGGTAGGTTTCTTAAACAAAACAAAAAATTGTCTCAGAAAACTTAAAATTTTTAAAATATTAATGAGAGAAAAATCGGAATATTTGAGTTGAGTGTACACTCAATTGAGTGAATGATTGTGAAACTGGGGCCTGATGTATTTGAAATGGTGTTAAGTATCCCTTACTAAGTCACAAATGACAAATTCAACGAAGTTCTGTGTTTAATTTATCGTATTTCACCGTTTTGAAAGTTGTGTTTAAATGACCCCGGTTTTGATGACGTAACCATGTTCTAATATTAGATTCCAAATGCGGCACCTCGCTGGGTAAATACTGTAATTTCTGTATTTATTCGAGCTTTTATCGTTGAACCAAATGTAACATTGTTCATTAAGAACATCATTAATTAGATAAGCACCGTTTTAATTTTCTTTGGAGAACTTAATGCAGCTTTAAACCTGGGTCTAATTACACTGCATTGCAACTTTTATAATAAGCCATTGCCAATACAATATGTTTAAACTAATATCGACTCTGGCAGCAATAGAAAGTTGTTTTTTTTAAAGTTTAAGCTCCTTTTACATCACAGGGTCTGACCAAGGCTTGAAAATTGGTAGTGACGGCTCTTTCGCCAAGCATTTGCCATTTTGGAATGAAAGACACGGGGTCCTTTAAAACTAATGCCCCATGTCACGGAAGGTTTGCTCGCTAAAGAATCCTTCCTGCACATTGCCCTTAGAACACTGTGAAGGTCAAACTGTTTGCCACTTTGCCTATAGCTGATGAAGTCTCGATATAAGTGAGATACTAGTATTCTTGACTGGAACGTTAAACCCTATTAATTCAAATGAATTCAAATTTTCCATCACAAAACTGTTTGTTATATATATACCATGCACTCTCAAATTTAAGAAGACCAAAACCAGGAAATATTTTTTTTAATGATGTGCAATCTTATTACTGTAGTAATTAAGATAAAATGTGCGGTTTTTTTTAATTTATCAAATTAAATTAATTATTTTAATATGAATTTTTGAAAGCTGTTCCACCTTTAATGACAGTTCGATAATCTGATACTTTTCACAATCAAAGCCAATATTTCGTTATCATAGAAAAAAAATTACATGTAATACACATTAAAAAGATAAAAACAGTAAATTGTTGTAATATACGAGTATTAAGACACTGACAATGTTCTATAAAATTAATAATATTGGTTTTACTTCAGGTATAATCTGGAAATAAAGAGACATCGTATACCATCTTATTTTTCTTGATTAATAAAAGACAGTATAGAACAGAACTAATCTGAGTTATAGTATTGTCAGTTGCCATGGAAACAAAATTAATACCGTTTTATGTGTTTCATTAATCTTAGCAGTATTGAACTAAAGGAATCGTACTTCCATTTATTCTATTGAAATTGATCACGAACTGCCATAAATGTATGATTTCTTATCTTATATAAACAGCTTATAGAGTTTTAAGAGATAGAATATTCCGGTTACCATGAAAACAAAATTAATATGTTTTGTATGTCTTTGTAATTTATCTGTTAATCTTGTATTCATATTGGTTTTCCTTATTATATTAGTTTGTGATTTCAAAACGTCAACCGGGAGCCCCGGTGGCTGAGTGGTCTAAAACGCGCGCATACGGCACGCAACCTTTCACCACCGAGGTTCGACTCCCGCTCGGTCGGTGGCTGTCTCTTGGCACTTCGGTTTCCTCTAGCATTCCAGAAATGGTCGCCTCGACTAGCTTGTGTTTTTCAGCCTGTAAACGTGTCATGTTTATCAGACTGTAACGCGTCATGTTTATTAGCCTGTAGCGTGTCATGTTTATCAGCCGTAAACGTGTCATGTTTATAAGCCTGTAACGTGTCATGTTTTTCAGCCTGTAACGTGTCATGTTTATCAGCCTGTAACAAGTCATGTTTATCAGCCTGTAACGTGTCATGCTTATCAGCCTGTAAACGTGTCATGCTGTAAACGTGTCATGTTTATCAGTCTGTAACGCATCATGTTTTTCAGCCTGTTATTTGTCATAACTACATTTTTAATGGTTCTCTTATGTTCTTGGTTATTTTCGTTATATAAAGTTTGTGTTTTTTAAGCCAGTAGCGTTGTGTTAGAACTACAGTCAACACTCTTTATAACGGCCATCTTCGTATTCACCAATTTTGCTGTTGTAAAGAATATGCTGTTGTAATGAATTTAACATAACTTTGTCGGAGTTACGTCCCCTGATTCAAAGAGTGGTATCCAGGGTTTTACATCTGTTGTTTGTGTTTGTAATTTATGTTTGTTATAGCTGTCATATATATTGAATATTTTAACTATTTGTATAAATACAAATAATGTTTTAAATATTTAATATTTAAGACAACTTGTTTAAATGTTTGATAAAATATTGAATATTAAAATACTGTCGTTGTATTTTGTAAATACATGACCGTGTACAAATGTATTGTACCATTTCACTCATCACCTTGATATAAATACATGTATTAAGAATCTTGACTTCAATCTTGACTTGGGTGTATAATACAGGTACTTAACACCAATCTTGAGTAGAAGAATATTTGAAAGAAAAACAAAATAAAGTTGATTAAATTTATTACAGTAAATAAAAATCAAGAACAGGCATTAATTCAAGACAAGTATGATAATGTATAAATTTCAATATTGAACAGAGTAAAAAGCACTAATGATAACCAGTCACTATTAATTCACTTCAATAATAAGGAAATGATAGAACACAAGCACTAGATTACACAGTCACTATAATTACTCTCCACAATAGTTTATTAAAATAGTCACTTTTTTCTTATAAAATCCATAATTGATCTCTGAATTGTAGTTGCACTAGTAAAACAGTCAATACTGCGCAGGGCGCGCCACAGTGATGGCAAATGTTCTTTTCCAATCTCTGGATTGTTTTCAAAGTAGGAAATAGCGCTTTCTAATCCATGTCTTGCTTCGACCTTTGAAATTGGCTTGTCATCAACATCATCGTCATCACTTTCCATGTCACATTCGCGAGAGTCAGACACAATTTCTATTATAGTCTCATCCGTCAAGGATTCACCTGTTTCCACAGCATTGTCAATATCTACAAATTCCTGCGCATTCATTAAGTTTTCACTGGGCATTCTCTGTAGCAAAAGCCTAAGCTCCGCAAGGGGCATATCATCCTCATCATTACATTCATCAGAGTCTACTACAGCTGGTGGCAAAATGTTTGTGTGGCGCCAACAGTTCACAATAGTTGATGGCTTAACCGATAGCCAGGATTCCTTCACAAACGAAATGGCTAATTTAATTGTCACAACCTGGTCTTTCTTATCCTCAATACAACGTAGAAAATGGTTTACTAACAGTTTCTTATAATGTCCCTTAAAGTTGCGTATGATTCCAGCATCCATCGGTTGAATATGAGACGTTGTGTTAGGTGGTAAAAATTTCAATGTCACATGTGAAAGTGTTATTCCATCACTAGAATGACTAGTCGCATTGTCAACTAACAGTAATACGCGTCTATTTTGTAATCTCATCTTTCTATTAAATTGTATCAACCACTCTTGAAATACACATCCGGTCATCCAGGCTTTCTTGTTAAAACGATATGTGACATACACGTTAGGATCAAATGTCTTTCCAAAACATCTGGGGCGTGCACATCGACCTATCACCAAAGGTGTAAGTTTATCAGTCCCGGTGGCATTTGCACATAAAGCAACAGTGATTCTATCTTTCTGTATGGCAAGCAAATTGCACAATAATTCGAGAAACCTACATTTACGCCGTAAAACCTAGTTTTGCGGTCGTAAAACCTAGTTTTGCGGTCGTAAAACCTACTTTTACGGTCGTAAAACCAGGTTTTGCACCGTAAAACCTACTTTTGCGATCGCAAAACCTAGTTTTACGAATTATTGTGCAATTTACGCCGTAAAACTAGGTTTTACGATCGTAAATGTAGGTTTTACGATCGTAAAACTAGGTTTTGCAATCGCAAATGCATATTTTTATTTTTTGTGCAATTTGCGTCGTAAAACTAAGTTTTACGGTATCATAACATGTATGAACACCGTAAAACCTACTTTTACGATCGTAAATTTTATTATCAGTCGCAAAACCAAGTTTTACGTCGTAAATGATAGATTTACTTAACTTGTGCACAGTATTAACATTTACGTTATCGGATTGGTTAATAGTTTTTAATGCCATGCAACCCCTTATTTGATTGGATAAAGTGTATGTGACAACAATATAAGATCAAAATCATTAATCGATCTGTTGAATAATAAACAATTTAGCTTGTGTTATTTTCTAAATAAAGTAATTTTTAAAAAATCGAATAAGGCCATAAAAATTATAAGTATTAGGGTTTGTGTAATGATATATTATAGAATATTACATATCTCTGACTGGGTTGTATCAGCGACATTAAAAGGGTTTTAAAAATCACTGCCGGGTTGTATAAATATTACCTATTAACTACTTTAAAGTATTAAAAATATAATAAAAAAATTTAAAAAAATTATTTGGGTAAAATATAACATTGTTCAATCGTGTGAATTAAAGATATTATAAAGATATCGTACATCATTAACAAAACAATAACGTGGAATCTTAAGACAAAAGGAAATAATAATGATAATAATTTGACATCGGTAAATATGAGTAAATACTAGTAAATTATTTTATTGTCCCCAATTATTTCTGTATTGTTGTACGGCACAAGTAGATACGTGAATATGTCCTCATCTATCGGAGTCTGCCATAATATCGAAGAAGCCATGCATTCGAATTTATATACAAGCTTAACACCTGGCATGTTATATCAAAATTTTAAACACTTCTTGTTTTTATTATTGGCCTGTTCGTATGAGTTACATGATGAAGAACCTTGTTAGTGCTTCATTTTTCGGATAAGTAATTTTTTATCATTGCTTTAACAGAAAACAGGAATGCCAGTAGAATTCCTATGCTAATCTATTGCACAATCTCTTTTAGCTAAAACTTTTAATTTTATGTCGTAAAATATGTATTTTTAAATTTTATCTATTTCGACGTTGTATTTAAGTCAATTATTGTGAATCAAATTGTGTCTCGTATGTGTTTTAGGCAGGGTGTCACACTTATTTAATGTATTTATTTGTAAATACTTTCAAATGTCATTAAACTATGATATGTGACACATTAATACACATTTTCTCTACTGTATATCGCAAAGTCAATAAAAATAAATCATTAATAAATTTTAGTGCTAAAATGATTTGCCGAAATCTCTGAAATTCTTAAAATTCCCATCGAGTTTACCCGATTGAGCCAAATTGTAATAATAATAATGATAATGATAATACTATTTCTAACAATTCAAGTTTGTTGTTACAAGGGAAAGAATATATACGTGTTCACTAGGTTCAATTTAAAGCTATACATACTTCATTTTATTTTATTTTATTTTATTTTATATCCTATTTTTATTTATTTATTTATTTATTTATTTATTTATTTATTTATTTATTTATTTATTTATTTATTTATTTCAAAAATTAAAAATACAACTACAAAGTATTAAGATGGTAATCAGTCAAATAGTTTAATTTTGTACTAATTCATTAACATAAAAACTTTTAAATAATTATATTTCTTTTATTATAATCCGTAATAAAGTATTATTAAAAACGCTATATCATATTATGCATTCAGAATTTGGAGAGAAAAAAAACACGTCGTATCCCCCCCCCCCCCCCACAAACCAAACTCGTACATAAGTTAAGTATATCACACATTTTATATTTTGAATTGTGCATTTTTAATAAACTTTTAATGAAGCATAGTTTTCGAAAATGGATAAGAACTGTCAGAAGTGCGATGCATCTTCATAATTGTATTTAATCTGTTTTGCTTTTTGATTGATTTTTTTGTTAATAAATATTGAACGAAGTTTTAATTGTACTGTTATTAAAACATGTATTAATAATGGCTTAAATATCCTACTTATCTTTCTGTTTTTATAGTCAAACATACACGCACATGCACTGTAATTTTTGTTAATTTTTGAACAACGCATCAATTAACGCGCCACGAATCCATTTGTAACGAGCAATCTCATTGGCTAACATATTTGATGTTCGTAAAACCAGGTTTTACGATCGTGAATTTTATTAACGGTCGTAAATGTATTTTCTTTAAAATTGCACAATAATTGTGGTAAAACCTGGTTTTGCACCGTCAATTAACATTTACGAACGCAAATGCAATTCAACTTGAAAACCTGAATTTACGGTCGTAAAACCTAGTTTTACGGCGTAAATTGCACAATAATTCGTAAAACTAGGTTTTGCGATCGCAAAAGTTGGTTTTACGGTGCAAAACCTGGTTTTACGACCGTAAAAGTAGGTTTTACGACCGCAAAACTAGGTTTTACGGCGTAAATGTAGGTTTCTCGAATTATTGTGCAATTTGCTTGCCATACTTCTGTCTCTTTTGTCCGCGAACGGGTCCAGTCGCTAGAGTTGAATTTGGACCAAGACGATAAAATAAGCCGGTTTCATCAAGATTGTAAATGTCCTTCGGTTCATACTGCGCAAGATCCTGTTGTAATTGTAATCGACCTTGATGAACTACTTCCGGGTCGGCACTATCAGCTTCACCATGTGTAACGTGATGCGCGATTTTATGTCTCTTTTTGAATTTTTGTAACCATCCAACAGAATACTGAAAGTCATTATCTACATTCAATTCACCTCCAAATTTTTTGGCCTTTTCAATCAACATTTCATCAGTAACACACACATGTTGGGATCTAACGTCACTAAACCACATAAATAATGCACGTTCTAATTCCTCAAATTTTCCACCTCGGTTGCGTATGGACTTGTCACTGTCAGTTGAAATGTTCGAGTATTTTGATTTATCCCGCAATATATCTCCAACAGTTGATCGTCCAACAGTTTTACCCCATTCAAGTGTAAAATATGATGCAATTTCATCTTGAGAAGATTTTGGGTGATCATTTTTATAACTAATTATTTCCTTCTTTTCTGCAATGGTAAATTGAGTCCGTCTACGTTTCGCCGGGGGTTCCGACATATTCCAATTTTCACACTTACGTACACCCGTCAATAATACGATTTAAAAATGAGACTAAAATCTACAAGTTTCATGTTTTTTATTTCTAAAATTTACTCAACTCAATGTGTCATTATTTTGACATGTTTATTTGTGTATCAACTGTATACACCGTCAGCTTGGACAATACCACGCGCACGACCCGGTGTCTCTTACAAGAGTGATAACAACACCGTTAATTACCGGTAGGTACAGGCAATGTTGTGTAACTATTAATTAATGACCTAGACGCGCACAGGTGTTAGACTGGACAATCTAGGTCACCTGTATAAACAATCGGTCAAGCACAAGGAGTCATGTGCAGCGATGCCTGAAGGCATGATGTGTTAGATATTGTGTGATCTTCTGCCGGTTAGCTGTGCCGTTATATCGAACAAATTTAGTGTTTATTTTGTACATTCGTTCCCGGAATTTCATTGCCGGAGCCGGTAACCGAATATGCCGTTATAAAGTGTTATAATAACGTTGTGACAGATTTGTTCCCGGCAATTTTTTGCCGTTAACCGAATATGCCGTTATAAAGGGTGCCGTTGTAAAGAGAGTTGACTGTATATGTATCTGTTATTGCGTGCTCTTAGCTAGTTTCCTTATTTCAAAGTTCATGTTTTTACCAAGCATTTATATCCTTTTGTTGTGACATGCTCTTAACTATTTTATCTATTTACAAGTTTGAGCAATTTAAGTGCAAAATCCTGCTAAACATTTTTACACTAACATTCTGTCAACTAATTGGCTTTTTGAGTAATTGTGTACAGGTCGTCTATGACCTATGGCAGTTTTTATGCCGTTTTTATAAACACAAAACAATAATAGCTACCTGAACAGGTAACAGCAAAATGTAACCGTATGCATATACTCACGCTTTGAGTTGGCATTGAGAATTTTACTAGGTGTGCTTACTTTAAGCACGATTTTGAACAATGACAAACATTGTACATTATGCAGTAATAATGTACAATTTCCTTATCCAATACTAGACGAAAACTCATTTCTTATAAAATGCAGCTACAATCTATGAAAAACGGTTGATTAATTGAATGGTGTTTTACGTCGAGACGTCACCAGCTAAAGGTGAAATGGCAGAATTATTTTTTTTGAGACGTCACCAGCTATAGGCGAAGTGGCAGAATTTTTTTTTTTTTTTGAGACGTCACCAGCTATAGGTGAAGTGGAAGATTTTTTTTTTTTTTGAGCTACCATAATTATCTTTAAAAAACGTGTAATTATGTAATAATGATTATGGTTTAATATTAACATGAACTCGTTATTAATATTGCTATCAGGTGTTGAACGATTTTTACTTTATTATGTATTTTGTGACCTCACTGAAAAAAATACTCTAAATTTTACTTTACTTGCTATACAAATAAAATAGTTCTTCAATATTCTGTGTCAGATCAGCATTTTTAAATTATCCACAATGTACGATGGCCGATATGAGCCAGGACAAAAACGTGTACTCAAATTGATGTTTTTGCCGCTGCATAGAGTGTTTAATTTGACGCTAGCGGCAAATTCTTTTCAAATAGTTTTTTGCTGCTAGCGGCAAATTTTTTTCAAAGTTTTTTGCCGCTGTTGGAAGTTCAAACCGATAAGTACACGTGTTTTAAATCTAAATTACTACTGGACAAATAGGTCACTTATCTAGATTACTTTAAGATTATCTGAGGTATTTCATACTAAGATAAACCTATGAATCTAATAAATTTGACAAGTTTTTATATGATGCTTTAAAAAAAAAAGACTAGGAAATAAAGACAGAAGACTGTCGAATACTTCAAATGGAAGGTGTGTGTGTGTGTGTGTGTGTGTGTGTGTGTGTGTGTGTGTGTGTGTGTTTGTTAATTTATTCATGTGACAGCTGTATCGCATCACATTCCATTCCGATAGTCACATAACATACGTTAACTAATCGGCGAGAACTATAGTTTAAGTACACAAGACAGCAGCAAAAAACTGTTTGAAAAGATTTTGTCGCTAGCAGCAAATTTAAATTTCAACGTAGCGGCAAAAAGATCAATTTGAGTACACGTTTTTGTCCTGGCTTATATCGGCCTTCATAACAATGAGTATTTACAGGTGCGGATCCCAAACTATATGAAAAGGGGGAAGGGGAGTATTTCACATGCGATATTGCGAGTGTCAAAAAGGCTCAAGTTTCTGGCGGCGAAAGGTCTTATGGCCGCTAAAAGTCCTTAATAGGGCCTGGACAAAGCACTGTTGGGGTTTTAAAGGCCTTTTGGCTACATTTTCTCTCTCTTGAATTTTTCAAATTTCACCCCCTCCTCCCATTCGCCAGAGTTATATTTAAAAAAGTCCATGCCAAGAATGGTTTTTGTGATTTTTTCTAATAAAGGCCTTAAGATTGTCCCTTCTCTTTGGTGATCCAGTTACGGCAAACATCGTAAATCACTATGTTCATTTTACCTGTATCAGTCAATCACAAGAAAATGGCACCATCAGTAGTAAGTTCATCAAGAGGGCCATGAAGGCCCTGGACGCTCATCTGAAAATGATGTACACTCAGCTTGATTTTGGCAAACTAAAGCTTCTATTTTTAAAAGAGATTTTTCCTATATTTCGAACTAGTGACCTACTTATTTACCCAAAATGACCCATATATGAACTTGAGCTAGCTTTTGTCAAGAGGATCATTCCGACTAAGTTTGATGAAGATTGGACTAAAATTGAGCCATCAGATTTGTTAACAAGGTTTTTATGTATTTTGACCTAGTGACCTACTTATTGATCCAACATGACCCATATACTAACTTGAGCTAGCTTTTGTCAAGAGGATCATTCTGATTTAGTTAAATAAAGATTGGACTAAAATTGGAGCCTCAGGAGTGTCAACAAAATTTTTCTATTATTTGACCTAGTGACCTACTTATTGATCCAACATGGCCAATTTACGAACTTGAGCTAGCTTTTGTAAAGACAACCATTCTTAGTTAGATGAAGATTGCACTTAAATTGTGGCCTCATGAGTGTTAACAAGGTTTTTCCATTATTTGATATAGTGACCTACTTATTGTTCCAACATGGCCCATATATGAACTTGAGCTAGCTTTTGTCAAGACATCAATCTGACAATGTTTGATGAAGATTGCACTTAAATTGGGGCCTCATGAGTTTTAACAAGGTTTTTCCATCATTTGATATAGTGACCTACTTATTGACCCAACATGGCCCATATACGAACTTAAGCTAGCTTTTGTCAAGAGGATCAATCTGGCATTGTTTGATAAGATTACACTCAAATTAGGGCCTCAGGAGTGTAAACAATATTTTTCTATAATTTGACCTAGTGACCTACTTATTGACCTAACATGGCCCATATACGAACTTGAGCTAGTTTTTGTCAAGAGGATCAATCTGACAATGTTTAATAAAGATTGCACATAAATTGGAGCCTCAGGAGTGTTAACAAGGTTATTATATTATTTGACCTAGTAACCTACTTATTGACCTAACATGGCCCATATACGAACTTGGGCTAGCTTTTGACAAGAGGATCATTCTAAGCAAGTTTGATTAAGATTGCATTCAAATTGTGGCCTGGGGAGTGTTAACAATCAAAAGTTGTCGCACAACAGACACCTATCACAATAGCTCACTTGAGCACTTTGTGCTCAGGTGAGCTAAAAATGTATACCTTACTTATGTGCCTATGGCAACAAGGGTTTTTTTTTTGGACCATGCCTACCCTTGACATGGGCAATTTAAAGAGTAGATGTAAAATGCTTCCAATCAGTGTTAGGGTTAAAACCTACAATGACAGACAGAGCATCACAAGGCTATGTTATAATTATACCAGATTGAGGTTGAAATTAATATAACATGAAAATCGCTATTTTTTTTAAATGTTTTATTTACCTAATTAAAATGAATACAGTCATCAAATATACGAATTTTGACATCAACACATAAAAATGAATACTCGAGCCTAAAACCTACATAATTTATTGATTTACAAAAAAACTTTTCAATCAACTTATATAACAATTAACATGGTGCTTCAAGTTTATACTATATGGCAGGAAGACTTGGCCAAAATATTTTAAACCTCCAAATGAACTTTTGAAAAGAAAATGCTTTCAAAATTTGAAATAGTTTTATTTTAATGGGGAAAAAAATCTTCAAAGTTTACTTGCAGTTTTTGCAATATTTTTCAACATTTTTTAACACCCCGAATAATAACGAAATTATAATAATAATAATAATAATAATACAAAATAAAAGCATGTGATTATATATATATATATATTTTTTTCAAAATAAAAGTTCTGTTTATGCAACAAAGGACATGCCTGCTTAAATTTCCAAAAAAAAAACCCCTGACAATTATGAGTAAAATTCACCATTTACCTATACATATAAACTCTGTATAAGAAATACATGTAGCTTATAAAAATTTTTGCTAGAAAAAAAAATTCAAAAAGGAATGACTAGATTTAAAACTATTTGGTAATGGTAATCATTTCTTGCATCTGACAAAGCAAGAATACTAATAAAAGAAATTCAACAAATGAAATTTCTATTTCAATGTGTATTGAGACAACAAAATAAAAAGGTCTGATTAACCTTTATTCTTTATTACTTAAATAATAAAACTAAAAATAATAAAGAGCTGAGACTTTCATTTAATTATCAAACAAAATAATAAAATAAAAGACAAAATGACAAGCAATGAGCAAATTTGGTTTAAAAAAAAAAAAAAAAAACCTTAATGATAAACCCCACTTCATAAGTGTTTGGGCTTTAGGCATAACTTTTGTTGCTGCTGTCAAAATACCGTCAACCAATTATACATTGGTAAACTGACAACAAACAAAAGGAAATCATAAAATCAAAAACAGAATTTCCATTTAGAATAACCTTGGAAGCATCATTTTGACAAATTTAATTATCATACATCAATAATTATATAATACAATTTTAAAACGTGTCAAATTTTTTAAAGAGAAAATAACTTATGTAACAATTACAAGTTAAAAAATACAAGCCTCATCAATGTCTTAATTGTAAATACAACTGCATCACTTCAATCTTGATTTCAAGACGGATCTATCTACCAGTTAACTACCATTCAAATTCCCAGCCATGACTGGTAGTTCAAAACTACATTTAGCTAAACCAATCAGTAAGTGAAAATCTGTACCAAATAAACATGCATTACCTACTGTTTAGGATAGGAGTAGGTAATGTAAAGTGCCTCTAATGCTCATTTTTTGTTGTTTCTGATTAACCTATTTACTGTATCATACATATAATGATAGTAAAGTCACTGTAATTCCTCAACTAGGAAAATTAACTTTAAACTTAACATATTCATAACATCATGGCGATGTCTGTCAGAAGTACATCACGATAAATAATCTTATATATGATGCATGGCAAAGATTTAGGTATTTGTAGACACAAATAGAAATTTTGGGCAACTATGGCAATTAGTCATACCTTTAATTACACTTGAAAAAAAAATTTTTTCTACATAATTTTAAAACTCAGACACATTCTAATTTTATTGGCTTTTATTGTTTCTTTCTCTTCTTTTTCACTAACTATTTGGTTGAACTAAAAAAGCTTTGAACTTTCTTGTACAGAAGTGCTCATTTATTCACAAGACTATTCAAGCAAATAAGCGAATAAAGAAATAAATTTATTTATGTACAATACATTATTATTGGCCCTACATCCTGACTATAAAATTATTTTAACATAGTTTATTTTAATATCCTTTTTAAAGTTCATTATTATTTCTTTTCATTAAATTTCACATCATTAATTAATTATGCAAGTTAAAGAGACAATAATTATTCTTCCATGAACAATATAGTGTATTCATCCTATAAAATCAAAACAAAATCATATTTCTGTTTTTGAAACAAGGATTGATTTATATTATTTTAACCATTACTTATTTATTAACTAGATTCTGGGAACCACTTAAGCATAGTGGTTTAAGCAGCTACGTAAACTCTTTAAATTACAAAAAGCAAACTAATTCCGGCTATAAGTAAAGGTGTTCAGAAGTTTTTTCCTCAAAGGATTTGAACATTCTGAAGTCAACAAAATACTTCATGGATTTTTAATGATCTTCATATGGATTCTAATCTTAATGACTTGCTCTCTTATGAACATCAAATGGTCAATGGTCATTTTGAAAAAAAAAAAATAAAAAATAAAAAATAAAAAACTACATTCTTTTTTCTGATATTATAAAACTACAAAAAATATTTGAAACATTTTACTAACAAATCAACAAGAATGGAAAAAGAAACTTTCTGATTTTTAACCTCCACAGCCATTTTTGAATATGTATGCTGCCTCACTGCGATAAAATTGTTCTACATTCTAGGGCACTGTAATAAATTTTTTAATCAAAATCCCCTCTTATTATGAAAAATATACAAATGCTTTACCTGTTGTATCAAAAATGAGAAAGATATACATGTAACAAGTTCAGAGACATGACAATGTAATAAAAATACTAGTTATAATGTAGAAATACAGTTGTTTTACTGGTTGTCCTTCCTCTTTTCCAGGTATTTTAAACATCCTGTTTACATACTGTAACCAAGGAAATGTGATCAATCAATTTTGACAAGGAAGTTCATTTCACTTCTTATGCATACTTTAAAATGATGTTATGAGCAAAAGTCAGCACAAAATGCAAAAACATGTTGGTCATATTAAATATGAATATTCATATTTCGGATGTTGCTAATTGCACATGGTTATGTTTTATTTCTTTATACAAGCTTTGGTTTCTACTTTCTATGCTTCATGTGTGTTTTTCCTCCTTTCTTTGTAAAGTTTATGCGAGTCTTCATACCATGATTAACTCTAACCAAGAACTGTTGCTTGAAATGTACATATGGACCCATAATACAATTCCAATAAGTAACATTTAAACATATATATCACAAAAATCCAAAAGTACCTACAAAATCACAGTAAAGCAATTTCATAACTTGAAACACTTCAAACAAAAATTGTTGGTTATTACAATGTAATACTCAAAGAAGTGAATTTAGTTCTTGAAAATTTTTGAGTGGAAATAAAAAACCGCTAAAACAACTGTATTTAGATGTTAAATGTTATTCCAATGAAAAAAAATGTTAGATTCAGGTGATGGTGATCAAACATTTTTAATGTTATTTCAATGATAATGAATGTCATTTCCTGGAAATGATCAAATCAGTACAGTATAAATGGGTCAAATTTCGATTATATGGCACCTTCTGTCTTCATCATCCACAAAAACAGCAGGATAAAACATGATGATGAATGATCTGTAAATAGAGAAATTATAGTCAGATTAGTTTTAACAGTATTTATTTCATTAAGTCATTATACAAACAAGTTTACATTACACAAATAAGGGATTCCAGAACATGATTAAGACTCATATAAACTAGTCTCCCTGAAATTAACATATGATAAATATATAAATCAACATGAAGTTACAACAGTTACAGATATATATATAGAATTCTTAATTAATAAATTGATAATCTAAAAAAATTAATTAATTAATTAATGAGTAAAAATAAATAAAGGTTAACGACTTGATTATTAAAATCAAGAATAAAAAAGATAGTTAAACATATATCAACTGCTTATCTATTAAATAAGTAATAAAAAAAAGAATAAAAATTGTAATAAATTTTATAATCAGGATCCCAATGAACAGTCTGAAAATCAAATGATCAAAAACAAAAGTAACAAAATTTAATAACAAACAAGAATTGTCAACAGAATAATGAAGCTATTCTGCACATCTAGTTTACCAAAGAACTGTTTATGTTAAAATCAGTACGGGCAAACACAATGAAACCACTGCAGTAGCTTAGTTGATAGAGTGCTTGCTCCTTAAGTGGGATGTCATGGGTTCAAACCCTGATTGGGTCTGATCAATGACTTGAAAGTGGGTACTGACCATTTTTTCGCCAAGCACTCAGCATTACGCAATTAAAGTTTCGGTTCTTTCAGATGGGAACTTTAAACAAACGAGGTCCTATGTCATGGTAGGTGTGGCACAATTAAGAACCCAGTTGTATAATGCCATCAGGCAATGCACAGGCAAAACTTCTGCACTTTTACATATAGCTGGCAATGTCTCGTTATAAGTGAAATATTAAACACCATTACAGTCCTAGCGATAAGCCTTAAATCGCTGAAAATTCACATTCTTACTCTTATGTCATTAATCAGAAAAATAAATATTGACTTGTCCAACCCATCAATTAAATGACCAGTGAAAATCTTAATTTTACCTGAGGAAATGTAATTTCAACTTTAATTTCAAATTTTGAATTACTTTTTAAAACAGACCATTTAAAGAATTGACAAGACATCTACTGATTTTGAATGGTCATCCAAGGTAAATGAGACTTGAAATTGGATTTAAATATTTGTGGTGTTCATCTATTTACAAATGACCAAAACCATTGTGTCTTTTAAGTTTTAAAGGAGGTGATAAAGTAATTGTAATGACATAAGACCCTTGCTCAGATTGAGCAGATTTTTAAGGCTTGTACGTAGGACTGATTACTCAACTCAAATACAACAAAAGGGAGACAACTCTCAAAAAAATTATTTTTCATACCTGTTGAAAATGATGGATAATCTTTATTTGAATGAATATGTAGCCTTCAAAGAGATATGATCAGATGGGAAGATTTTGTTGGGAATTCCACCAGTTTTCATAACTTCATCCTCAGCTGCTGTTTCTAAAACTCCTACATTGTCTAAGCAACCCATACTATAGAACTGATAGTCTACTGTAGCACACATTACTTCATTGTAAGATGTAATGTCTGGTTCACATCCCTGAAAAGACAGAAAAAAAATTACAAATACACACGTCACCTCAATACTGCAAGTGGTAACACAGAATTAACCTGTAGAGCAAAGCAAGATGCCATTTAACAGAAATCTTGGTGTACAATAAAAAAATGTTATGTATTACAACGTTTAATAAAATCACACATTATCAAATCAGGTTCATTCCTAAAACCACTTGTGCTAATAAAGTACACCCTACTGTGTGTGTGTGTGTGTGTGTGTGTGTGTGTGTGTGTGTGTGTGTAAAATAGATGGAGATATATATCAATATAAAATTAAAAAGCTACCAACATTTTTTTCTCTCTTCAAAAATTTAGCTTATGGGACATAACTCCATTTTTCTTTGAAGTGTGACACAACTTACCATGGTAACAAAATAAGCACTCTTTAGATTAGTTGATGTATGTTGAAATGCTCCCCATAAATGATTTACCAAAGCTGCCTTCTGTAAAATAAAAAATAAACAGATTTTACTTTAGCTCATTTACAGGTTATAATAATTTAACTTTTAGGACAAAGAATATTTTATTTCTATTAAGATGTAACCAGAAATTTTGATCCATTTTAAAAGTCATGCCACAGATATCTATCAAAATCAAAAAATCTATGGGGCTAAAACAATACATATGTGATCTACTATATGTACATGTATATTGAAGGCAGAACTGATGATGATGATGATCAAAAATTTTAGATTAGACATCACCTCAATCTGACAAATGTAACCTGAAAACTATTACAATCAATAGACAATTTTCTCAAGATACTTGCTTTGATGGCAACCCTCATAAACATCTGCAGTAATTATGAACACCACTGAAAACACCTTCTGTTACAAACACATCTAGTTTTAAGTTTTCATTTAAAAAAGCTCAATGATGAAGGAAAAGAAGAAGAAGGAGGAGAAGAAGAAGAAAAAAACACCAGTTGCTTCTGATTTTAATGTTACATAGCTCAAATAGTTAAATTGGAATCGGCATCTTTTGAAAAGGCATAATGATCCAATTTCTACAGGAGCAGATATTAACAAAATGCGGAACCATTCTTTTAAAGATATGGCATTCTATCACACTGATATCCTTCTGTGGTCAGTTGATATATGAAACTTGCTTTTTCACAGAGTTAAAATTATCACATGAGCAGTGATTTAGTTGGGTCAGGGAGGGGAGGGCAAATATTAACTTACTGATCCATCTTCCATTTCTACATTAGTTAAATTCTGTAAAGTTTGTAGCATTTCATCACCCAGGTATCCTTCTGTGGTCAGCTGGTATGCAGGACTTGCTTCTTTAGAGTTAAAATCACCACATAAAATATGTGGACTCATGTCACTACCTGCTGTCTTCACCACTTCTTTGATTGCACTGGCAATCTGTAATAAAAATACACAATCACTTACTGATTTTTATGTGACAAAAGGTTTGAAGAGACAAGAGCACAAATTCATAATTATTTAATCAAGATTCATAACCAATTCAAGTTAGGGGTTAGATTCACAGTGATATCAAATATACAAGAGGCCCATGGGCCTTAACGCTCACCTGAAGATATGTCCAATATTGTTTGCAAAGTGCAATAGATAATATATTAAGTACAGAAACTTTAAAAGTTTTCTCAAGTTAAGAACTCCCACAAAACTTAATCAGAAATATATCCACTCACTTTTCATTTATAAGTAGCTTATATAATACGCATGAAGTAACTGTAATGTAATGAATAATTTCAAAATCATTAATCAATTTCAGTATACTTATGCAGCTATGTCCTTGACCTTTGAACATATATGAACTTGAACCATATATGATTGTCATGTCAATACCTACAATATTCTAATATACATGCCTATGCATGAAATTAATAGCTTTCAAGATAATGAATACTTTTAGTATTCCTATGTTGATATGACCTTGACCTTTCAATATATGACCTTGAACCATATACCAAAATGATCAATGTCGCAAAACCTACAATATTCTAATATACATGACTATACAAAAAGTTCATAGTTTTCAAGATAATTAGCAATTTAAGTCTTCTTTTGCAGCTGTGACCTTGACCTTTCAATATATGACCTTGAACCATATATCAAAATGATTGTTATGTCAATACCTACAATATTCTTATATACATGCCTATACAGAAAGTTAATAGTTTTCAAGATAATTAGCAATTTAAGTCTTCTTCTGCAGCTTTGACCTTGACCTTTCAACATATGACCTTGAACCATATATCAAAGTGATTGACATGTCAATACCTACAATATTCTAATAAACATGCCTATACAAAAAGTTAAGAGTTTTCAAGATAATTAGCAATTTAAGTCTTCTTTTGCAGCTGTGACCTTGACCTTTCAATATATGACCTTGAACTATATATCAAAGTGATTGTCATGTCAAGACCTACAATATTCTAATATACATGACTATACAAAAAGTTCATAGTTTTCAAGATAATTAGCAATTTAAGTCTTCTTCTGCAGCTGTGACCTTGACCTTTCAATATATGACCTTGAACCATATATCAAAATGATCGTTGTTGCAATACCTACAATATTCTAATATACATGACTATACAAAAAGTTAACAGTTTTCAAGATAATTAGCAATTTAAGTCTTCTTCTGCAGCTGTGACCTTGACCTTTCAACATATGACCTTGAACCATATATCAAAGTGATTGACATGTCAATACCTACAATATTCTAATAAACATGCCTATACAAAAAGTTAAGAGTTTTCAAGATAATTAGCAATTTAAGTCTTCTTTTGCAGCTGTGACCTTGACCTTTCAATATATGACCTTGAACTATATATCAAAGTGATTGTCATGTCAAGACCTACAATATTCTAATATACATGACTATACAAAAAGTTCATAGTTTTCAAGATAATTAGCAATTTAAGTCTTCTTTTGCAGCTGTGACCTTGACCTTTCAACATATGACCTTGAACCATATATCAAAATGATCGTTGTTGCAATACCTACAATATTGTAATGTACATGACTATACAAAAAGTTAACAGTTTTCAAGATAATTAGCAATTTAAGTCTTCTTTTGCAGCTTTGACCTTGACCTTTCAATATATGACCTTGAACCATATATCAAAGTGATTGACATGTCAATACCTACAATATTCTAATATATATGCCTATACAAAAAGTTAATAGTTTTCAAGATAATTAGCAATTTAAGTCTTCTTCTGCAGCTGTGACCTTGACCTTTCAATATATGACCTTGAACCATATATCAAAATGATCGTCATGTCAATACCTACAATATTCTAATATATATGCCTATACAAAAAGTTAATAGTTTTCAAGATAATTAGCAATTTATGTCTTCTTCTGCAGCTGTGACCTTGACCTTTCAATATATGACCTTGAACCATATATCAAAATGATCGTCATGTCAATACCTACAATATTCTAATATACATGCCTATACAAAAAGTTAATAGTTTTCAAGATAATTAGCAATTTAAGTCTTCTTTTGCAGCTGTGACCCTGACCTATCAACATTTGACCTTGAACCATATATCAAAATGATCGTCATGTCAATACCTGCAATATTCAAATATATATGCCTATACAAAAAGTTGATAGTTTTCAAGATATAGTGATAAATATGTAGTTTTTAGCAATTTCCCCACTCAGTGCCTTATAATTTCCCCATTTTGAGCCCCATGGCTACCATTTGTGCAAATCTGAAAATAGATGACCTAAGGATGTTATAAATGAAATAACTAAGGTATATCTCTTGTAGATTCAGAGAAGAAGATTTTTAAAGTTTTTCACTATTTCCCCCCTTGTGGGGCCCCAAGGGGACATAACTCCTTCATTTGTGCAAATCTGAAAGGGCTTCACCCAGGCATGATGGTTACCAAGTTTCATTAAATTTGGCCTGGTGGTTTTGGAGGAGAAGATTAAAATGTAAAAAGTTTACGCACGACGGACACGGACGACGGACGACGCACGACGGACGGAGATGGATAGCAATAGCTCATCTGAGCTTTAACCTCAGGTGAGCTAATAATATGTGGAATTTTTTCCTCAGACTGGATTATTTATTTGGTGTATACTGTTTCTGTTTCAGTACAATTTTCTAGTTGTTCATAATGACTTCATGATGAACACTGTTACAGGCTTTAATCCACTCAGTTTTTTTCTTCACTTTGAAGGCTTTTATGCTGTGTACATTGATATAGATTAATTTTTTTTTTTTTTTTGTATTTTTAGCAAAAATAAGGTCAACAATCACTTCAAAGAAGAATATTTTAGAATACAAAATGCATTAAAGTACTGACTTGAAATAGATCCACCAACATGATTTCACTTTTGAAGAAAATGGTTAACAATACCAGACATTTTAGTTGTGTGACATTTTTGAGGGCCATGTAAAGGCTTTTTTGGCACAATGGACCTGTGACCTAATGTCTGGATTGCTGATTAAGGATTTAATTCAGTTTATGTTCTTCAAATTTTGTTAACATTTGCTGTTACAAATTTTTATAAGCAACAATGGTTATATTCAATATTCTTAGTTTTGTGTTCACTTTGATGGAGAGAGAGAGAGAGAGAGAGTTTTCTCAGTTTCTTCATACCAAAGAGTGGCATGATGAGCTTAGAGTCTCAAAGATTCTAAACTTCAGAACTTACCTGTACACACTGTACATCTGGTACCTCCATTCTGCCCCAATGAACATGTACATTACCAACAGTAACAATATTTCCAGTATTATTGCATTGTAATTTTGTAATAACTAATACATCAGGACGATTTAAATATTTTCTAACTGATGCCTTTACACTATCATCTAAACCAGTTTCTGCAAGATCCTACAAGAAACAAACATAAACTAAGTCAAATATCTGTGAAAAACTTGTGCTCATAAGTAAGAGTGAAGGGCAGTGATTTTTCTAAATTATTTCAAGACTACCAGTTCTTAAGCAAGCAAAAAAAAAAAAAAAAAAAAACTCCAACACTCTTGAGTCATGCCAAATGAGATCTGTGATCTTTAACCGTTTTACATTTAAATCACTCCACCAAATAAAGGCCCCTGTAATTTGTAAAGAAATTGATACTTATGAAACCTACCATCATCGAGTCGATATTTGTAAAGTAATTGATATTTAGGAAACCCGTTAAACTACCAGAAAACAAAATTTACAAGATATAAATACACATTACCTTTTCTGCTAATTCTGCTAGTGAATGTGAACTAGATGAGACTAATGTGAATCTGCTTGTTTTGAAAAATGTTGCTTCACCTTCAGCAAAATAGTCATCTGTTCTCTTCATAAATAAACTATCATACCCTAAGCTGAAATATTATATAATAAAAGGAAATATATAAGGTATATTAAATTATTTCAAAGGCTGTCAAAAACATCAAGTTGTAAATTATGTCATTATATCTCCCCATTATTGAGAAATTTATGTGAAAAACACCATAATGTCCCTGCAAAAATATAAATCATCTTTATTTAATTAGAATGTCATCTTTTTTTCATTAAATGTCATCTTTTTTTCTATGTAAGAATTTTCTATGTTTCAATCCTCTTTACTTAAATTCTGCAATTATTATTTAAAACCAGTAGACATTATCTTATACACATATTCATTTACCGGTAAATTAAAATGTCAATCCTTACATAAGATTCAATTTTGTAGCCATAGCAACTTTTAATGTTGATACATAGAAAAATTAAATCATTGAAAACATAAAAAATTCTTAAGTACATATTCAAGTGTATATGACAAATACTGTGTAGTAGATGATAACTTTTATATACCATAGATCACATCATCATTGATTCCATAAGATTCCCGTCTTTTTTTCAATTACAACATTTGTTTACTTGTTTTAGAATACACATATTTAAGACAAAATCAACCATTATTTTACTTCATCAAATTTGTTTTTCTACAAAATGCATTTATTTTTCTGGGTAGTCTTTTGCAATACAGACCGAAGGCTCTGGTCGGTATTATGTGTGCCTATGTCACATGATAACCCTTGATGATGTAAAAGTAATATTATACTATAAGTACATCTTCACTCGAATAGTTTTATAAGTGGATTAACACAAATACAAAGTTACAGTCAGGAACAGCAATTATAACATCTAATAATTATACATTGTCCATTCAGTATCATATAAAAAATATTTCATGGGGTTGCGGGGTATGTGTAGCAGTTTATGGACTGGGCAGGCACCCCAAAAATACATTAAAAAATATGTAAGATAAAATCTCATTATAGTGCCTCTTGAAACCTTTGCCACCAAACACATGTATTTTGTTCCACAAATCTATAATCTGTTGCTTTTCTTCATTAGCCTTCCTCAATTCACTTAACATCCTTTATAACATCAATAAGAGTTCCATTGAACCCTATGTCATGTCTTGGTATGTAAATGTCACGTGTTGTTTAAATACTTTAGCATTTTTGTCGTCTTCAGGTGCAAATATTAAGTATGTCTCCTTTTCAAAGGTTCTGACTTTTTTTTTTTTCAATGAATATCTAACATACTTTAATATTCCTTGACCAAATACAAGGTTAAGTAAAATGTAGGTAATATGGGTGCTAAAAAGTCTAAATATAACCATCCAGGTTAAATATTCTTGTTACTTTTGTAACACATTGTAATAAGTTGAAAAGACTTATAAAGAATTAATCAATTTATTTGTTTTGTTTTTTGATTTTCTAAAAACATTTTTCAAAATAGGTAACTTCTTTTCACAATCTGAGAGATTCATTTTTTTAAAATTTCATTCCTATTAGCTGTAAGTTAAAATGGAGTCCTCCAACGTGTTGGTCACATATTTAATGGTGAATTTAATTGGCATAGAGCATGCACACTGATGTACAGACGAAAGAATCAAAGGGGAAACCTGACAAATTGCATTAATTGTCATTAATATCAAAATGTAATCGCAATGGTGTTATTTATTCTTTACAAAAACACAAATGACAAATTTAATGAAATTCTGTGTTTAATTCATCGCATGTCAACATTTTTTAAGTTATGTTAAAATGACCCTGTTTTTTATGACATAATCATGTTCTAAAATTAGGTCCCACAGGATACATCTAGCTGGGAAATTACTGCCATTTCCATATTTATTTGAGCTTTTATTGTTGAACCAAATGTAACATTGTTCATTAGGAACACAATCAAGAAGATCAACATCGTTTAAATTTTTTCCTAGGAAAACTTAATGCAACTTTAATGTTTCTTTTGGTGAAATAACTTACAGAATTCAAAATGGTAAAAAAATCACTTTAAATACAGTTCTAGTATATCTTACCTTTTGAATGAAGGTTGCAGATAATTAGAGTAATACTCTGGTTCAACTTCCTGAAGACACACAACATCGCCATCTAGTGACTTTAGTTCCTCCATGAGTCTGTCATGTCGGTTTTTTAACTCCAAAAACTCGCGCTCTGTGTAACTATAACCATCGTTATTTCTTTCCAAGTGGCACTGTGCTAATATATTGTAACTAATAACAGAAAATTGTTTTGTTAAGTCTAGTTCTTTTCCTTCAAATTCTGGATTTGGTATAAATTCTCTAGATAAAATTGGATTATTTTCAAGATTTGTAACATTGTCACTGACTATTTGCTCTGGCATGGTTGGTGCAAAAGTTTTTTGATTGTCAACAGAAACACTTTCAACACTATTGTTTATTGTTTGCACCACTGGTTCTTCACTTTGTATTTGAACTGAATCTACTGGAACATTGTTAACTCCAACATCCTGCACCTGTAACTGATCTTGTACAGATTCAACTGGAGCAGACATAACTTCCTCCTGAACATTTAAAACAGGCATTTTTGGCAAACTACTTAGAACTTCAGAACTGTCTGAAGAGGGGACATCTTGCATGTCAATAACAACATACTCTTTACTAACATCCTGCTCAGATGATTCCTCTACAGGTGGCTGGGCTTCAGAAACTGGTTCTGGTACACCCACAGGTTCTGCAACAGCAACAGGAGCAATAGGAACCTGCTCTGCAACAGGTTCAGCAGGTTCCGTTTCCATTTCTTCAGCTCCTGTCTCATTCATGACTAGTACAGTTTCAGTCACATGAGGTACAACTTGTGTCAGGTCATTAACCACTGTTGGTTCTGGTTGTGAAGAATTAACTATAGGAACTGGTTGAGAAACTGGCTCAACTACACCTGGAGTAATTACTGGTTGAGCCTGCACTTCAGTTTCCATAACCTCAGGTTGACCTTGTTGAATAACTGCCTCCTCTCCATTTTCCTGAACTTCTTCCACATCAATTGATCGTCTGGCTTTCTTTGGCATTGAATCATCGTCATCAATAACACTGTCATCAAGTTTGCGTTTACGACTTGGTGATACAAGACCTTGGTCAGCCCCATTCTGAGCTACATCAACAACTGGTGCCATTCCAACATCATTGGCAACATTTGAATCAGCAGCTGAGATTTGATTTTCTTTAGTAGGCTGGCCAGCATCTACAGCATCTTCAGTTTCAAGCAATTCTATTTCATCTTGCTTGTCTTCTGCTGTTTCTTCACTTGAGATGTCTTCTATTGCACTTGGTTCTTGTTGTTCCTCTTCTTCCTCCTCAGCTTCTTTTGCTTCTTGAGCTGGTTCAACTGGTTTTTCCTCTTGTGTGGCCTTTTCTTTTTCTACTTGACTTGGCTCTTCTTCAGTTTTCTCTGCTTTTTGTACAACATCCTCTGTTTCCTGTTTTCCTTCATTCTGTTTGTTCAAATCAGGCATATCTTCATCCATTTTTTCTTCTTTCTGAGATGAATCCTCAAGTTTTGAATCTAAAGCTGGCATTTCTTCTTCTTTATTTCCCTCATCCTGAGAAGATTCTTCCACTTTATCTTGTTCAGGCATTTGCTCAATTTTTGAACCTCTCGATCTAGATTGTCTCTTAGGGGTTGCCTTTTCTGCTGCAGCCCTTGGAGTTCGAGATCTAGGTGATGGTCTTGTAGATGGTGATGTTTCTACTGAATCTTCGGGCTTTTTACCTCTACTTCGAGATCTCCTAGAAGTTGTTGTTTGTGGTTCTTCTACTCTATGTGGCTCTTCATCATCTATTTTAGTCAATACTATTTGTGCTTCTTGAATTTCTCCTGATTCAGCACTTCTTCTTCCTCCTTTCTTTTGTACTGGGCTTTTTCTTGCAGGAGAAACTTTTTCCTTTGCAGGAGTCTTTTTCTTTCCTTTTGGTTGTTTAATTTCTGGTGTAGGTTCTCCTTGATCTTCTTCTTCTTCTTCCTCTTCATTATCATCGTCTTCTGCCTCTACAACAGTACTTTTCTTTGCACCTCGACTTCTACTTCTGCTTGTAGATGCAGCTTTCTTTCTAGGCGATCTTTTAGGTGTTACTGTCTCCTTCTTTGGTGTAGCTGTTTTAGATTTGGCTGCAGACCTGCTTCTTGGTTTCGGAGACTCTACTACATTTTCTTCTTCAACCTCTGGTGCTGCCGAAGTTCGAGATGAACGTCCTCTGGCAGATCTAGGTGACTGGACTTCTTCCTGTACCACAGCTCTAGTAACTCGGCCTCTAGAACCACTTCTAGATTCTGGTGCATCACCTGAAAATAGTAAAATAGTGTAAATATCTTGATCTTGTATGTGTCTAAAGATTAACGGCTACTACCAGACAGTATTAAATATACCCTAACACTTGGATTGTGTAACCAGGTAAAATATGTGTAACTGTATATGTTTGTGTTTGTTTGTCAGTTTGTTTTATCATTTTTACTTTTCAGCTGACATTGACCTTGACCTTGACATTTATCACACTGCACTGCATGATGGGCACTTTTACCTTTTCCCGCCACATATCAAATCTTCCATTAGAAAGATAGTTGGTTCTGTTGTCCGTATCTAAAATTTATAATTTCAGTGATGGGATATTTATTAAAAGTATAAAACTTAACATTCAAGATCAAGATCAATGCAAGTTGTCTGGTTTACAACTTGCGGTATAAATTATCTGTGGACAACTAAATATAATTAATAAATTTATAACACACCTCGGCACAACTTGTTTAATTTTAAGTCTTTTCCTCTACCCTGGTTACATGTATTTCATGTTTATTACAGTTCATTAAATATTATAACAGTTAATTTGAAGATGTACAGATGTATTTGACAGTAAATTTAATGCTTACATACAATACTTTTGCTCAAGTCTAACAAAAGTTCTAAAACTGGGAGGTTTTCTAAAAAGATGGTCTATGTACCCTGAATTTGAACTTACTTGTCTCAATATAATATATACAGATATCTTTTTTTTTGACTGTGATTTATGTTTTTTGTAACATAAAATATATAAAACAAGGAATACATTGAAAACCTTTGTTTCACATGAAATTCTGAAGGCAAATGATTACAATATATATCTTCCACTACAATCTCCAGATAATGAGACTTGAGCTTACCTCTGCCTTTTGCAGTTTGTTTAGCTGGTTCAGGTTTTGTTTCTTCTTCCACTTCCTTTGCTTTAGCCTGCTTTCCTCGAGGTGTTCTACCTCGACTTTCCTTCCTGTAATGATAACAAAAGACCTATCAGAGGAAGTGTAGCTCACCTGTACATTTAGTCTTTTAAATAACTTTAAACACACATTGGATTCAGAGGTATTTGTCTACAGTCTCACAATCTCGGTATTTCATGCAAAAATGCTAGAATGAAATGTGCTGTTATATATAATTGTGCAAAGCATAAACACATGAACATGTAAAATAGTATATAAATTTTTTTAACTATATGATTTGTCAATTTTTAACAGTTGTCAAACATTGCCATGAAAGTGAACTGACAAACTTTCTCACTCTAAAAGTAGGATTATGAACCTTGGCAGTGAAATGAATGGTGATCTTTCAGTAGTTATGTCCAATTGGACAAAAATAAACAAATTCAATCGGTAACCGGTGAGGCATAATTAATTAATCAATTAATAATCAGAATTGTTAAATAATTGTACAACAGTATTCAGTAAATGTAAGTACTTTATTCTGTGAAAGCCAAGTGTCCTTGCTTAGTGATTGTATGTTAAAGGCCAGATAGCTCATTGCTCTGACAGAGTGACAGTGGCCAGTAAGGCTTCCACGTTTACACAAAAACGTAAACGTGTACACAACAGGTAGTAAACGAAACGATGCCGTTTACATGGCCATCATGATTCGGAATGTCGCGATTGATTGTATCAAAGAAAATATATCGTGTCAGTCATACATTCATGAACATTGAATTTTATTAAATTAAAATACATTTATTTCAATCATGTAACAATAGTTTGAAACAAAAAAATTACCGTTACTTTCTCAGAAGCTTCGAAATTGTGAATCCTAGTTAACAAAAACTTATGTACATGGAACGTCAAAATTTCAAATACTTCAATAAATGAAAATATTCAATTTTAACTTACAACTTGTAACAAAAATGACTGTCTCTGTAACAACATCAAAATTTAAATATGAATTAGATGGTAGACATGTAGGAAGTAGGAAGCGTAAAAATCGAAGTTGCTGGAATACTTGGAACATTATCCTCTACAAGCTCTCTCTTGACGACATGCTTCTGAGATAGATCTATTTATTTGTTAGCCGCTTTGAGTTTTGATTTTAAACAACGATTAATAAAGATAAGCTTGTCAACTGTGTCGGAATCAAGATCTGAATTTATTAACTGTACCGCCTGCTGTCGACAAAACTCTCTGAGGGCACAGAAGTCGCTGGTACCCCTAAATATATTCGTGCAAGCTGTGAGTCTTGGAAACATATCCTGCTTTAATTTTCATCAATTAAGTATGTCACATGTCGTGTACACAGTTATAAAATATGTAAACATTTACAGCCTATATCCGACATGTTACCGTTTACACGTGTAAACGTGGAAGCCTTAGTGGCCAGTTATCTTATGTCAATAGAAAACAAATTCACACACTTCTCAAGTTTTAGAATTGTATACCTTGAAGCAGGTGCTGGACTTGGGCTTGCTTTTCTTGCAACTTTTTTAGGTGTTGAATCATCTCCAGATCTTGAACCACGAGTTGCACGTGTTGAAGTTGGTTCTGATTCTGGCTCTGGGACCGGATCTGCTGATCGTGTGGATGATCTGGAAGCTCTCTTTGGAGCAGCAGCTGCTGGTGATTTCTTGTTACCTCTCGGCATACTGCTTTTCTGTTTATCTAACAAGCACTATCTAGAAAAACAGAAAAAAAAATTATGATTCACAAATCATATCCAACATATGTTACATTAAGCATACATTGTTGTGCAAAAACTTTTTTAAATCATGATTTTCTTCTCGCTGTAGGATACATTAAAAAATTTATACATGTTTCAGTGCTGTATGCTTGTCATATTACATAAAGAGTTTCTATTTTGGTTATGACTAGATTTAACCTAACAGATTTCAAATGATTATGGATTATAATTTTCAACCAATTTCCATCACTATGGTTTGTCTTCCCAGAAGAAAAAAATGTACAAAATTTAGAGCAAAATTATTAAATGACCTCTACAGTCAATTCAATGCTAAAATATTCTACCTAAATTTTGAACAATTACAATATGTGATCTTTAAGGTATTAAACAATACTGCAGAATAACATAAATTTAAATTTAAAATACTATTTTTGAAGTTGAAAAACTGCAGTAAAATCAATAGTATATATTTAGTTTACATTTAAAAGGTGTCAAACCATTGGGTAATCTTTGCTGAAATGTCTACGTCGATTTTCTAAGAACCTGAACTGAAAGCTTATTTACATTTGGTGGTCTGGGTAGCCAAGAAGATGGAGCATCTGTTTATTGTGTGACAGTTCTCAGGTATGATCCCCAGGATAATCCTATATTTTAACTTAAGTATCCAGTTGAGATTACTGGCTTTGGGGGGGGGGGGGGGACTAAAATTTATGCGATGTTGGTAACTCATTTGGTAAGACAATTGTATAGTACAAGATGTCCGAGGTTTAATTTCCAGACCAACCCTGCATTTTTTCTTTTCTGCTTCACTCAAAATAACAATAGTGTAACTACACAACTGATGCGATGATTTATTTGATTAATTATTTATGGAAAGAGAACAAAGACACAACAAACACAAAACCTCCTAGGACATACGAATCATTTACTTCTTTGTGAGATAAATAGGTTTTTACATTTTAGGAATAACTCAAGAGACAAAGACAATGTTTATAAAGAACAAACTCGTTGCCCTAAACTTGATGTTTAGCCACGGCACGAGAAACGCGCATGTGGTCAATTGTGGACGCCTATGTTCTCAAACACATTAATTTTAAGTGAAAAGAAAAATAGATGGTTCATGAAGAAATAGGATCTTTCACTGTTTCTTTCAATACCCATAAATACCAAAACACTTTTGTTGTCGACTTGATTTGATAAATATATCACGCAGATTTGTTTTTTAGTGAACGCTTACCGCGAAAACAAGGATGCCGCCATTACAGGAAGTAAATTCTCCATTTACCTTGTTTGGTTGAAATAGCAGTGATTTAATTTTGTTTGTGTATCTGTGATGGCTTATTTTGTAAATATGCACAAATTAAATTATTCTTAGTTAACCCAACCCATATTTCAATAGTATAATGCATTTTTAACATTTTTTAATCATTCGTTTGTAATTATCAACCAATCAAAACTAAGCTTTTGAGGTTGGTCCGCCGAAAGTGTCTAAAACAGTAAATTGGATGCGATTGGAAAAAGGTCAAATACCGGATATTTTCTCACAACTGGAACAACAATTGTTTTGTTGTCAAAATAACTTTCCACCCGGAGCACGAAGTAAATGGATAAATAATTTACAAAATAGTTATAAAGACCCGAAACACTTAATTGACTCCTGATTTTACATCAAGTTAAAAAAAAAAAAGAAAAAAAAAAAGAAAAAAAGACAAAAAAAAAAAACCAGATCAATTCAATCATTAAATCGATAAATAGATATCAATACTTACAGTACCCCGCACAATATTCAGAAATTAACTGAATACATAAATTTAAAAAATATGTACTCAAAACATAATACAGTACACAAACATAAAACAGTAGGCCAGACTCACAAAAAATTTTAAGGTCCATGATAGGCAATGCCACTATAATTATATAATGCGGGGCACTATCTGATATACAGTGTCAAAATGTGTCGCACTGAACTGTATCAATAGACAATACAAAAACACCAAAGTCATAAATAAACAATAATCACAGCAAATAGCATAAAATATACAAATTGATAATACAGCATTTCGATTCAGTGAGCGAAACTCACAACCGAGATAATGTACTCACAACATACAGTGTGATGTGACGTAACTCAGTAAAACTTCTCATACTGAGCATCATGAAATATGACATGAGGAAGTGAAACATCTCATAACGCATCATGTTATGTGATATAACAAAGTGAAACTTCCAATAAAGCATCATGTTATGTGACACGACAAAGTGAAACTTCCCAAAAATCATCATGTTATGTGACATGTCAAAGTGAAACTTCCCATAAATCATCATATCAAGTGTCATGAAAAAGTGAAACTTCCCATAAATCATCATGTTATGTGTCATGAAAAAGTGAATCTTCCCATAAATCATCATGTTATGTGTCATGAAAAAGTGAAACTTCCCATAAATCATCATGTTATGTGTCATGAAAAAGTGAAACTTCACATAAATCATCATGTTATGTGTCATGAAAAAGTGAAACTTCCCATAAATCATCATGTTATGTGTCATGAAAAAGTGAAACTTCCCATAAATCATCATGTTATGTGTCATGACAAAGTGAAACTTCCCATAAATCATCATGTTATGTGTCATGACAAAGTGAAACTTCCCATAAATCATCATGTTATGTGACATGACAAAGTGAAACTTCCCATAAATCATCATGTTATGTGTCATGACAAAGTGAAACTTCACATAAATCATCATGTTATGTGTCATGACAAAGTGAAACTTCCCATAAATCATCATGTTATGTGTCATGAAAAAGTGAAACTTCCCATAATTCATCATGTTATGTGTCATGACAAAGTGAAACTTCACATAAATCATCATGTTATGTGTCATGACAAAGTGAAACTTCCCATAAATCATCATGTTATGTGTCACGAAAAAGTGAAACTTCCCATAAATCATCATGTTATGTGTCATGACAAAGTGAAACTTCCAATAAATCATTATGTTATGTGTCATGAAAAAGTGAAACTTCCCATAAATCATCATGTTATGTGTCATAACAAAGTGAAACTTCACATAAATCATCATGTTATGTGTCATGACAAAGTGAAACTTCCCATAAATCATCATGTTATGTGTCATGACAAAGTGAAACTTCCCATAAATCATCATGTTATGTGTCATGACAAAGTGAAACTTCCCATAAATCATCATGTTATGTGTCATGACAAAGTGAAACTTCACATAAATCATCATGTTATGTGTCATGAAAAAGTGAAACTTCCCATAAATCATCATGTTATGTGTCATGAAAAAGTGAAACTTCACATAAAACATCATGTTATGTGTCATGAAAAAGTGAAACTTCCCATAAATCATCATGTTATGTGTCATGAAAAAGTGAAACTTCCCATAAACCATCATGTTATGTGTCATGAAAAAGTGAAACTTCCCATAAATCATCATGTTATGTGTCATGACAAAGTGAAACTTCACATAAATCATCATGTTATGTGTCATGGCAAAGTGAAACTTCCCATAAATCATCATATCAAGTGTCATGAAAAAGTGAAACTTCACATAAAACATCATGTTATGTGTCATGAAAAAGTGAAACTTCCCATAAATCATCATGTTATGTGTCATGAAAAAGTGAAACTTCACATAAATCATCATGTTATGTGTCATGAAAAAGTGAAACTTCCTATAAATCATCATGTTATGTGACATGACAAAGTGAAACTTCCCATAAATCATCATGTTATGTGTCATGACAAATTGAAACTTCCCATAAATCATCATGTTATTTGACATGACAAAGTGAAACTTCCCATAAATCATCATGTTATTTGACATGAAAAAGTGAAACTTCCCATAAATCAAAAGTGAAACTTCCCATAAATCATCATGTTATGTGACATGACAAAGTGAAACTTCCCATTATTATATTTACAACATATTTTGTAACGCGATTTGTCAAAGTTTTTATAGGATTAGCATGTAATTAAAAATTCACAGCATTCTGCATTGCGAAAACAACCCAGTGCGTATATGAAATACTATATTTTGAAAATGTATTTTAGCGCCAATTATTCTAACCTTTGCGACAATGCCAAGAGCAGGAGTAAAAGTTTTTATAACATGCTGCTATTGGTCCATAGGTTTGTCACATTTTTCAAGGGGTGATCATGAATATTCAAATCATGACAACATATCTTATATGGTAAACTAGGGAGGTGCATAAGGGATATTCTGGACATAGTGTATTTGCTATTTTGTAACAAACATTAAAATATTGTAATATGCACACAAATAAAGAAACTTTTTTTTAAAAAAAAGTCTGGATATTTTTCCCCATAATGGCATTAGGTCAGTAAATTTTACATGGATTTTTGATATTTTTGAATGATTTTGTTTAAATGTGGAGATTTGCTCTCCAAATAAGTATTTGACAAACAATTATGGACTGATAGTAATTAGTTTTTTTATGGGTCATTAAAAGCATTTTCCTCTGTTCTACTGAGGCTTTATTCCCAAGCAGATGCGTGGATTCACTATCAGTCTTCCTGACACTTGAAATTTTTTCAAGTTAATATCTCTGAAATCTGAAAAGTTATTGATTTAACTTTACAATTCAATTTTATTTTTCTGCTACATGTACAGTGATTAGAATATTTCTAACATACACCCATAGTTATAACCCGGTTACCTAAAGGCCTGGTCCCACGTGCACTGCACTTAGGATAAATCGTAGAAAAATCTTGCCATCCGTTAGAAAACGCCATGCATCCGTTGCATTGCGTACGTGTTTCATACACTCTATCCATTGAGCATCTGTCCACTGTTATTTTATCCGCGCAAAAAGTTTTAAAATGAAAAAAAACTTAGAACGGATGAATTTTCCTATGTGTACAATGTAAATCCGCGACATATAAGAACAACAAACTTATATGTCCGTTGTTGTCCGTTAAACGTCCGCTGTATCCTTTCTGTATCCTTTGGGCATCTTCACAACTCACACCCGCTGTAGCTGAGAAAAAAACGGAAGGAGGGAGGAAAAATTAGGTACATGGAACGTCTATAAATCGTTAGTAGCACGGAAATAGAAAGGATGTGAGCGTATGCATCTCGTATATAAAGTATTCAAAACGGGCAAAGCGTTTGTATATTTGGGATGTATATCGTATATTTATGTCCTTGGGCTGTCGTCTGCTTTCATCGGCTTGGCTTCCGACGAACATCCGTTTAACATTCCTGATACATACTAGTACTTACTACGTCCGTTCTTTTCAGTTGCAATTTTTCGCAAATTTTGTCTATTTCTGGAGCGGATGAAAACGGAAGTAGCCATTTTGCTCGTCCGCTTTGTCCTTTTTGCATACCGTTTTGTGCCCATCGGCCAGTGGGAACGGGCCCGTTAAATTACCAAACAGCAGAGCTAACAAAGTTTAAAATATACATTTTCATAACTTTTTTCATATAATGCTTCTTCGTTTCATTTTTTTGTTCTAATAATATTGTACATGCAAATTATGGCAAGAACGCTATATCGTACTTAAATCTGTGATATAAAACAAACCACTACTTGACATAAACGTACATGCACGTGCAGCAGTACAACACCATATGCATCTAAGTATGGACTTCCTCAGGTAAACCAATAATTCATTATCATCACATGTAATTTAATTTAAAAAAAAATCTGGAAAATATTCGTCTTTTTCAATGATGTGAAGTGAAGTATTGCGCTGAGCTCAGTATATTCTGCTCAAAACTTGATTTTGACCGAAATTTAAAACTTGGAACAAAATGACAATTGCTCAAACTAAATTTAAGAAGTATAGGACAAAAATCTTAAAAATGTATAAAAATGAACATATTAAAATAAACATGATTTGATAATAAATTTTTTAGTTTTTGAGAAATTTTCTAAATCGAAAGATTGTGAATTGAATTTAGCATACATGTAGTATAAATGTACATACTGTATTCATGTCTTCTAAAGCTTGATTGTGGATTGAAAAAAAATACCTTTTTTAATTTTCTAATCGAAACACATTTTTAAAATATATTTCAAATTTTAGTTATGTCATCAAAATTTCAATTTTCGCTCTTGCATGAGAGGAACAATATGGTTAAAACAGAAATGCACATCACCGACTGTATTCTTATGTTTTAACAATGAAATGAGTCAGTTTTGCAAACCCTATTCGCTCACTCGCTAGACATTGTTACATTCAATGATTGACGTAATCAGGTACGATTTTGATTTAATCCTTATGTTTGTTGATTTCATCATCCACTCAAACACAGTGTAACTGATTATATCCGGTCCTAACTTATCAGTAAACATCAGATCACCGGTTGATAAAATCTACATTAACTCAATCAAAATCGGAAGTGAAACCTGAAAATTTTCATTAAAATTTATGTATACAGTTTTTAAAATATGTTGGGATTATTAAACTAATGAAATATATGAACTTTTAAACATTAAAAATGGCAATAATCATTAATATAATAATTATTATGACGATGATGATGATTATTATTATTATTAAATGTATGATTATTAGCAGTAGCAATAGTATGATGGTGATGATGATGATGATGATGATGATGATGATGAAACAAATTTATCACTTGAAAATGGAGATTGAAAGCTGCATTAAGTTTTTCAATTTTCTGATTTTTTTTTTTTTTTTTTTTTTTTTTTTTTTTTTTTTTTTTTTTTTTTTGATTTTCTAAAAATATATTTAAAAAAAAGAAAAGAAAAAAGGTAACTTCTAATCCCATTTTGTGAGATTCATTTTCTAAAAATTCATTCCTTTAGCTGTAAATAAACGGAATACTCTAGCGGGTTGGTCAATGTATGTTGTATAATGATGATAAATATTTGCTTGGAGCATGCGCATGGATGTACGGGAACTCCAATGAATCGAAGGTGAAACGTGACACATTGTATTAATTGTCCGTCATTAATATCCAAATGTATTCGCAATGATGTTATGTATCCCTTACAAAGTCACAAAGACAAATTTAATGAAAATCTGTGTTTAATTCATCGTATTTCACCGTTTTGTAAGTTGTGTTTAAATGACCCGGTTTTTATGACGTAACCTTGTTCTAAAATTAGATCCCATGGGTGACATCTCGCTTGGAAATTATTGTTATTTCCATATTTATTCGAGCTTTTATCGTTGAACTAAATGTAACATTGTTCATTAGGAACATCATTAATTAAATCAGCACCCTTTTTAATTTTTTTCCTACGAAACCTTAATGCAGCTTGAACAACCTGGTCAAGGACTGCAACCAAACATATTCGATCTAAATTACATGTACATAGTCCTACATGTATGTCCATGTTAACTAGACTTCGCAACTTGAACGATTACAATGTTGACACTTTCCAAAGTGCCGTGCTCTTAAAGAGATAAACCTATTAACCAGTTTGCAAGGACGGATCCAGAATTTTATGAAGGGGCGAGAATTTTATCTATATATCGTGAGATAATGCGAAGGCCGAAGGCTCAAACTCTCAGCGGCGAGAGTCCTAGGCCGCTAAATGGCCCCAGCGGGTCCCGGGAAGAGCCTTTGTGAGGGTCCAGGGGGCGGCGTAGCCCCATGCGAAATAAAGAATTTTCAATATATTTGAATTTTTAAATTTTAAATATTTATGGCAACCCCCCTCTCTCTCTCTTTCTCTCTCTCTCTCTCTCTCTCTCTCTCTCTCTCTCTCTCTCTCTCTCTCTCTCTCTCAATTAAGCGGTAAAACCCCCGCACCCCCTCTTGAATCCGCCAATGATCTGACAAATGTGTGCGTTATATTGTGTTTTGCTAGCGTAAGGGAGGTATTCGCCATCATTGACGGTTCAAATGGCATGACGCTCCATATTTCTAGTTGAACAAGATTGCGTTTATAATAGGTGTGGTTATGCAATAAGGTTTAATTTGACCTACATTCTATCAGACATAGACATTTTTTTAATTTGAAACATGCCAAAACGTAAAACTACATCACCAAATACAGGTAAATCGACCTCAAAACAAGGAAATAAAAAGCAAAAGATAGACGACCCAGAAAAGAGGAAATCGGAATTATTAGCGGCTGGATTCACGGAATATGGCGGTGCACTTACAGATTCATTGCTTGATCAACTTCTTGGTGATAAAAAAGACCTTAAAGTGTTATTTCCCCTTTGTGCAGATTCGATAGATATGAAACGTTTATATGAGAAAGGACACCAAGTGATTGGCATTGAAATATCAAAATCGATGATCATAAAATTTTTCAAAAAACGTAAACTTGAATATACTGTTAAAAACACAATAGCAGGACAAGTGTATTCTGTAAAACCGGACGGGAGGCTCAGGATATTTTGCTGTGATTTCTTCAACTTTAATGCTAAGGCCGAAGGTGGAAACTTCGATGTCGTTGTCGATCAAAGAGCAATATGCTCTCTATTTCCATACGACAAACCACGATACGTCAAGAAAGTCAAGTCGCTGTTGTCACCAAACTTTATCTACGTTTTCGATACTTTCTATATCGACAGAACTAAGCTGCCAAAATCGAAAGCTAAAGGCTTCAATATCAAGGAAGTCGAAGGCTGGTTTGGTAAGGGATTCAAAATTGAAATTATACAAACATTAAATGCTGGCCTCACCATTGGTCAAAACCATCTGTCTTTGGTGTTAAGACTTTTTCGAAAGTAGGATCTATGATATGTTTTATACTTGTGTATGATTATGTCTGCCTTTAAAATGCTGTTACATTTGATTAATGAATTATTGATGTTTTCAAAATGTATTAATCACTCGTTACACAATCAAGCTACAATCAAAACGGGTTTAAACTACAAACGGTAAGGATTGAAGTGGAGTAAATTGTGTCTTATAAACTTATGTCTCTTGCACTAAAGAGGCTGTCATTTCTGTGATGGTGGAGGAAATTATCGACAAGCGAACTCGCACACTAAGGATATTTATGTTTTGGGGTCGAACTTAGCTCGGGCGAGATGTACTCTAATCAGCACATGTTTTAAACTACTAGTACTCGGCAATCGATGACCTTAGAAGTTAGAAGGCCTTCTTTTTTTACCCTTCCATTAAAATGATTCTGTGAAAAGTATTTGAATAAATACATCACTGAAATATTAAAGATGGCTTGTTCATGTCAATATATGTATAGACTTTTATGTAGGTAGAGTGTGGAAATGGGAATATACAACCCAATGATTTCTAATTTTTTCGGAAATGTGGATCTACGCTTACACTGATTGTACAGTTCTAAAGTGGATATCCATTAACGAAGTGCAGAGAAGTACTATGCTTATACTTGTTGTAAAGGACAAAGTGAAATGTACATCGGTATTAAGTAAATTTTATGTTGAGAAGATTGGTTAGTTGGTTTTAATGTTGTTTAACGTTACATCAGCATGTTTGAGCTATTCGCGACCAGTATACGTTTATTAATCTTTTAGAATTAATCTTACAACATGTTAATGTGTGTGTGTGGGGGGGGGGGGGGGGGAGGGTATTAATAGCAATTTGTTCTAGCGCGCAATCTGGGCGACTTTTTGTTAAAGCGTTAGGTCACCAAGTCAATATGTCACAGAAAAGTATATCACTTCCCAAATAACATTATCCGGCATGGCAAAAACCCTCTAAATTGCACCTGCCGATATATACTCAGTCTGACCGATTTTCATTAAAATCTGTCCAGTAGTTGGGGGAAGGTCAAGACGCACACATGCATGCAAAAACATAGCCATAAGGAGTTTTTTGTTGTTGTTGCCATCGCTAAATGAAAGAGGTTAACTTCGTATCAGGAGTCAGCGCTTACCCAAGACTAAAATAAGCTTGATAATCATTCCATCATTTAAGGCCCCGGCAAAGATTATTGCTCCTCGGCAAGTGAACTGACAAATCTTTTCCTTCTGAGTGGATTCAAACCCATAAACCTAGAAGGTGCTGTGATTTGTAATCGCGCATTGATATAGAACAATGAGAAACTTGCTGCGGTGTTAGGTCTGTAATATATATATCTGTAAATCTCGGGTCTTGTTTACAATTAATCGTCAAGTTGATCAAGAAGGTTAACCCTGTTTTTCTTCATGTTACGATTATTTAAGAAATTGTGAAGTGGAACAGATACATGTATAGCGAAGGGATAAGTCACTATCGTTATATGTTTTTGTGCAAACAATTGAAAGGAATTTAACTGCTCCTGAAGATAATTTATCGGAAGTTACAGATATCTGACAAAACAGTGATTTCAAGGAATTTTCTTTTCTTAACCAGCGTGGTATTTTCTAAAGCAGAAAACTGTCCCTGCATAAATAGCATCGGCATCCTGTTTGATCTGCAAAATTTCAAGAGAAGTGTCCCTGAACAGAGATGTGTCTTTATTTGGATCCAAAAACGGGGTGTTTGATTAGTGAATCTTTATGTATTTAATAAAATCACCAAGTGGAAAATAGCAACATTAAAGGTAAGTCGAAAACCGTCACAGCGAATTGAAGGTAAATCGCCCCATTATAATATCGCCCCCGTCAAATTCGCACCCACTGCTTTCCACATAATCGCCCCATGTCAAAATCGCTCCGTTCAAAAACGCCCCCACTTTTTGCAATATTGATAGTCCCCATGGTCAAAATCGCCCCTAAAGATTCGTCCCAAAAACTTGAAAAATCGCATCTTTATTGGAATGACCATAACGAGACTTCAGTCGGAAACTCTGAAAATTTAAGTGATTATGTGTTGAGGCAGTATGTGGCCGTGATGGTGAATAAAGCGGTGTTAGTTTCTTTTTTGTTGTTTTTTTTTTATCACACAAGCCGATATTTTTTTGACAAAATCATTTTTATTTAAACAAGTGAATAAAGCATTTGATATTCTCGGTTTCAGCGAAATGGTTTCTGATAAGATCGGTAAAGTTAGCTACTAGTAACTGGCTACTAGTAGAAGAAAAGTTAGCTACTAGTAGCCAGTTACTTGTGGAGGAAAAGTTAGCTACTAGTAACCAGTTACTTGAACGATTAAAAATAAATACTAGCAATTATTTCTAGTTAGCTTTTATTTACTTATTTAATTATAAAAATAAATAAATGTTTTCCGTGTGTGATATCGTCTAAAACACAACTTTCGCGGATATTCCTTCCGCATAAGTTTTCTTGTACACGAATGTAGTACACAGATATAAGAAAAATAATTGTTTTACATAACAATAAAAAAAATCTGCATCTAATGATACCAAATGTTTAGACATTAAAGCATTCATACGCACGCATACGCTTACGCAATCCGACTAGGGGTGGTAGTTTTTGGTGTAGATTTCTACGATTTTTCACATTCAGTGCGAGTAGCTGGCTATTTTTTTGAAAGATATTCAATATTTATTCACATCGTCATCAAGGATATTCAATTCTGCATCTAATGATACCAAATGTTTAGGCATTCAAGCCTTCATACGCACGCATACGCTTACGCAATCCGACCGGGGGGTAGTTTTTAGTGTAGATTTCTACGATTTTTCACATTCAGTGCGAGTAGCTGGCTATTTATTTCAAAGATATTCAATATTTTTTTACGTCATCATCAAGGATATTCAATTCTGCATCTAATGATACCAAATGTTTAGACATTAAAGCCTTCATACGCACGCATACGCTTACGCAATCCGACTGGGGATGGTAGTTTTTGGTGTAGATTTATACGATTTTCACATTCAGTGCGAGTAGCTGGCTATTTATTTAAAAGATATTCAATATTTTTTTACGTCATCATCAAGGATATTCAATTCTGCATCTAATGGTACCAAATGTTTAGACATTAAAGCCTTCATACGCTTACGCAATCCGACTGGGGGGGTAGTTTTTGGTGTAGATTTCTACGATTTTTCACATTCAGTGCGAGTAGCTGGCTATTTATTTCAAAGATATTCAATATTTATTCACATCATCATCAAGGATATTCAATTCTGCATCTAATGATACCAAATGTTTAGACATTAAAGCCTTCATACGCACGCATACGCTTACGCAATCCGACTGGGGATGGTAGTTTTTGGTGTAGATTTATACGATTTTCACATTCAGTGCGAGTAGCTGGCTATTTATTTAAAAGATATTCAATATTTTTTTACGTCATCATCAAGGATATTTAATTCTGCATCTAATGGTACCAAATGTTTAGCCATTAAAGCCTTCATACGCTTACGCAATCCGACTGGGGGGGTAGTTTTTGGTGTAGATTTCTACGATTTTTCACATTCAGTGCGAGTAGCTGGCTATTTATTTCAAAGATATTCAATATTTATTCACATCATCATCAAGGATATTCAATTCTGCATCTAATGATACCAAATATTTAGACATCACAGCCTTCATACGCACGTATACGCTTACGCAATCCGACTAGGGGGTTGTTTTTGGTGAAGATTTCTACGATTATTCACATTCAGTGCGAGTAGCTGGCTATTTATTTAAAAAAATTCAATATTTATTCACATCATCATCAAGAATATTCAATTCTGCATCTAATGATACCAAATGTTTAGACATTAAAACCTTCATACGCACGCATACGCTTACGAAATCTGACTAGGGATGGTAGTTTTTGGTGTAGATTTATACGATTTTCACATTCAGTGCGAGTAGCTGGCTATTTATTTCAAAGATATTCAATATTTTTTTACGTCATCATCAAGGATATTCAATTCTGCATCTAATGGTACCAAATGTTTAGACATTAAAGCCTTCATACGCTTACGCAATCCGACTGGGGGGGGGGTAGTTTTTGGTGTAGATTTCTACGATTTTTCACATTCAGTGCGAGTAGCTGGCTATTTATTTCAAAGATATTCAATATTTATTCAATCATCATCAAGGATATTCAATTCTGCATCTAATGATACCAAATGTTCAGGCATTAAAGCCTTCATACGCACGCATACGCTTACGCAATCCGACTGGGGATGGTAGTTTTTGGTGTAGATTTCTACGATTTTTCACATTCAGTGCGAGTAGCTGGTTATTTATTTCAAAGATATTCAATATTTATTCACATCATCATCAAGGATATTTAATTCTGCATCTAATGATACCAAATGTTTAGACATTAAAGCCTTCATACGCACGTATACGCTTACGCAATCCGACTCGGGGGGTAGTTCTGGTGTAGATTTCTACGATTTTTCACATTCAGTGCGAGTAGTTGGCTATTTATTTCAAAGATATTCAATATTCATTCACATCATCATCAAGGATATTTAATTCTGCATCTAATGATACCAAATATTTAGACATTACAGCCTTCATACGCACGCATACGCTTTCGCAATCCGACTGGGGGGGGGTAGTTTTTGGTGTAGATTTCTACGATTTTTCACATTCAGTGCGAGTAGCTGGCTATTTATTTCAAAGATATTCAATATTTTTTTACGTCATCATCAAGGATATTCAATTCTGCATCTAATGATACCAAATGTTTAGACATTAAAGCCTTCATACGCACGCATACGCTTACGCAATCCGACTGGGGATGGTAGTTTTTGGTGTAGATTTATACGATTTTCACATTCAGTGCGAGTAGCTGGCTATTTATTTAAAAGATATTCAATATTTTTTTACGTCAACATCAAGGATATTCAATTCTGCATCTAATGGTACCAAATGTTTAGACATTAAAGCCTTTATACGCTTACGCAATCCGACTGGGGGGGGGGGTAGTTTTTGGTGTAGATTTCTACGATTTTTCACATTCAGTGCGAGTAGCTGGCTATTTATTTCAAAGATATTCAATATTTATTCACATCATCATCAAGGATATTCAATTCTGCATCTAATGATACCAAATATTTAGACATCACAGCCTTCATACGCACGTATACGCTTACGCAATCCGACTAGGGGGTTGTTTTTGGTGAAGATTTCTACGATTATTCACATTCAGTGCGAGTAGCTGGCTATTTATTTCAAAAAAATTCAATATTTATTCACATCATCATCAAGAATATTCAATTCTGCATCTAATGGTACCAAATGTTTAGACATTAAAGCCTTCATACGCTTACGCAATCCGACTGGGGGGGGGGGGTAGTTTTTGGTGTAGTTTTCTACGATTTTTCACATTCAGTGCGAGTAGCTGGCTATTTATTTCAAAGATATTCAATATTTATTCACATCATCATCAAGGATATTAAATTCTGCATCTAATGATACCAAATGTTTAGACATTAAAACCTTCATACGCACGCATACGCTTACGAAATCTGACTAGGGATGGTAGTTTTTGGTGTAGATTTATACGATTTTCACATTCAGTGCGAGTAGCTGGCTATTTATTTCAAAGATATTCAATATTTTTTTACGTCATCATGAAGGATATTCAATTCTGCATCTAATGATACCAAATGTTCAGGCATTAAAGCCTTCATACGCACGTATACGCTTACGCAATCCGACTGGGGATGGTAGTTTTTGGTGTAGATTTCTACGATTATTCACATTCAGTGCGAGTAGCTGGTTATTTATTTCAAAGATATTCAATATTTATTCACATCATCATCAAGGATATTTAATTCTGCATCTAATGATACCAAATGTTTAGACATTAAAGCCTTCATACGCACGTATACGCTTACGCAATCCGACTGGGGGGGGGGTAGTTCTGGTGTAGATTTCTACGATTTTTCACATTCAGTGCGAGTAGTTGGCTATTTATTTCAAAGATATTCAATATTCATTCACATCATCATCAAGGATATTTAATTCTGCATCTAATGATACCAAATATTTAGACATTACAGCCTTCATACGCACGCATACGCTTTCGCAATCCGACTGGGGGGGGGGGGTAGTTTTTGGTGTAGATTTCTACGATTTTTCACATTCAGTGCGAGTAGCTGGCTATTTATTTCAAAGATATTCAATATTTTTTACGTCATCATCAAGGATATTCAATTCTGCATCTAATGATACCAAATGTTTAGACATTAAAGCCTTCATACGCACGCATACGCTTACGCAATCCGACTGGGGATGGTAGTTTTTGGTGTAGATTTATACGATTTTCACATTCAGTGCGAGTAGCTGGCTATTTATTTAAAAGATATTCAATATTTTTTTACGTCAACATCAAGGATATTCAATTCTGCATCTAATGGTACCAAATGTTTAGACATTAAAGCCTTCATACGCTTACGCAATCCGACTGGGGGGGTAGTTTTTGGTGTAGATTTCTACGATTTTTCACATTCAGTGCGAGTAGCTGGCTATTTATTTCAAAGATATTCAATATTTATTCACATCATCATCAAGGATATTCAATTCTGCATCTAATGATACCAAATATTTAGACATCACAGCCTTCATACGCACGTATACGCTTACGCAATCCGACTAGGGGGTTGTTTTTGGTGAAGATTTCTACGATTATTCACATTCAGTGCGAGTAGCTGGCTATTTATTTAAAAAAATTCAATATTTATTCACATCATCATCAAGAATATTCAATTCTGCATCTAATGATACCAAATGTTTAGGCATTAAAGCCTTCATACGCACGCATACGCTTACGCAATCCGACCGGGGGGTAGTTTTTGGTGTAGTTTTCTACGATTTTTCACATTCAGTGCGAGTAGCTGGCTATTTATTTCAAAGATATTCAATATTTATTCACATCATCATCAAGGATATTAAATTCTGCATCTAATGATACCAAATGTTTAGACATTAAAACCTTCATACGCACGCATACGCTTACGAAATCTGACTAGGGATGGTAGTTTTTGGTGTAGATTTATACGATTTTCACATTCAGTGCGAGTAGCTGGCTATTTATTTCAAAGATATTCAATATTTTTTTACGTCATCATCAAGGATATTCAATTCTGCATCTAATGGTACCAAATGTTTACACATTAAAGCCTTCATACGCTTACGCAATCCGACTGGGGGGGTAGTTTTTGGTGTAGATTTCTACGATGTTTCACATTCAGTGCGAGTAGCTGGCTATTTATTTCAAAGATATTCAATATTTATTCACATCATCATCAAGGATATTCAATTCTGCATCTAATGGTACCAAATGTTCAGGCATTAAAGCCTTCATACGCACGCATACGCTTACGCAATCCGACTGGGGATGGTAGTTTTTGGTGTAGATTTCTACGATTTTTCACATTCAGTGCGAGTAGCTGGTTATTTATTTCAAAGATATTCAATATTTATTCACATCATCATCAAGGATATTTAATTCTGCATCTAATGATACCAAATGTTTAGACATTAAAGCCTTCATACGCACGCATACGCTTACGCAATCCGACTTGGGGGGGGTAGTTCTGGTGTAGATTTCTACGATTTTTCACATTCAGTGCGAGTAGCTGGCTATTTATTTCAAAGATATTCAATATTCATTCACATCATCATCAAGGATATTTAATTCTGCATCTAATGATACCAAATATTTAGACATTAAAGCCTTCATACGCACGCATACGCTTACGCAAGCCGATTGGGGGGGTAGTTTTTGATGTAGATTTCTACGATTTTTCACATTCAGTGCGAGTAGCTGGTTATTTATTTCAAAGATATTCAGTATTTATTCACATCATCATCAGGGATATTCAATTCTGCATCTAATGATACCAAATATTTAGACACTCAAGTCTTGTTATGCACATATACGCTTACACACTGCCGAGTTACCGGTATGGATTTGTAATCAAAGTGCATAGTGTACTGATAGCCGCGCTGGATGAATAAATTAGATTGAAATAGTAGTAATTGTTTTAAATTGCCACAAATATTCCAAATAATTGAAAACAATCTTTTTTTTGTAGGTTATAGTACTTCTGCAATGCATATAAAACAAGAGATCCAATGGGGCTGATGCGTTCACCCGATTTGTAATCTCTAGTTAAAATCATTTATTTTCAAAAAAAAAAAAAAAAAAAAAAAAAAAAAAAAAAAAAAATCACATTTTTTTTAGCAAATGTTAGTGATCGAAGTCATAAAACAATAAAAATTTTTAGCAAAATATCTTTAAAAAATCTTGGTTATTGCGACTTTAAATTAAGCCTAATCATCAAAAAGAAATTCTTCAAAACCAGAAAGATCAGCATCTTTGTTATAAAATCATAAAATATTGTAATAAAAAATAATTTTCTTTAAATTGTATTAATAATTGGCAGAGAGAGAGAGAGAGAGAGAGAGAGAGAGAGAGAGAGAGAGAGAGAGAGAGAGAGAGAGAGGCTAAAGTTAAAGACCTTGGCCTTGACCTAGAAGGGCATTGCAAGAAACGGGTTACTAAGTTTCGCAGAATAAACAAACTGTAAAATAAAGACACCTCTCTCTCTCTCTCTCTCTCTCTCTCTCTCTCTCTCTGCGTGTGTGTTTGTGTGTAAAAACAGAGGAGGAGAAAAAACGTTTCTTTTGTGAACACGGAAGAGAATTTTGGCTGCTGTTTCTGTACATCATAATCAGCTGGTAATGGCTTTGTTGTCATCCTGATTAATTTTGTGAATGAAATCAAGTTTATGAAATGCTTTAAAAGTCAGACACAATTTTAATAGTCATCAAACAAGGTTTTTCGAAATACATGTATATATCTTAAACTTTGGCCAGGAAAAGAGCGTTTTAAAATACATGACAAAAGTAACTCCAGACTTACATATTCAGAAAATTTAGTAAAGAAGGAATTTAAAATTAAAAAATATGTACTAAATCGTACGAAAAATAATCTGTAATTGCCATTTATCTGTTGTTTTATTTAAAGTATCTTAGCATCTTAGCATCCGAGGATATTTCTCACTACTAGTAATTACTTACTTTTGATTGGTTAATATCGGGATTTTTCAAATTGTAGACTTTTAATAACACCAGAAAAATGGGTCAACATAATATTTATTTTAGAAAACAATGTTTAACAGCTAGACTTCTACTTACAATGTGAACCCAATCGATCCATTAATAAATCTGTAATGTTTTTAATTGTTTTTGTATATACAGTAAGAATCTTCAGGTGTTCATGTCAAACACAATTTTTAATTTACAAAATGATGGTCAAAGAAAAAACAAATACAATAATATTAATAGTTAAAAAAACATTGAAGCTAAAAAAATTGTACTCAAAATTGGAAACAGCCAAAGTCGCCGTGAGTACATCATAAAGACATTAAAAAGAAACAAAAGGCAGATAAAACATATAAGGTTCTCTGATGGTAACATTCGTTAAATAATTCTCTTTTTCTTCCAACGTTTGTAAATTTATACGCAAGCATTATCTATTTCGGATTCCTGTTTTTTCTGTGGTCAATGTCATTCACATTTATCGATTATCTGCATGGCAATTTAATCATCATAATAACCAGCTAGTGTATATTTATGTTAACTACAATTCACTTTTGGTTACACAGACCGACAGTGGTGAATTATGGTTGTATCACTACCTACTGATTGTACTACTGTGAGCTCGCCCAAAGTTTTCGAGATCTTGCCTAATGCTTTTTTTTTTTTCAATGACAATTTTATTTTCTTAACAAATTAACATTAAATTATAAAAAAAAATAATTTGTTAATTTAATTGTTTTTCACAAAATGAAGGTAACATAACGTACTATATTTTCCATGTAGATTTTTTTGGCGGTTAACCAGTAAACATCCGACTGTTGCAAAATTACCAAACGGGACGACAAAAAACTTGCTAATTGCTCTTAGAGCAATAAACCGAATAAAATGATAAAAATTTAATACAAAACGTACCCTCCTCTTTAATAGTGTAAGCATTTAAGTATGTTACTTCATGCACATTTATAAAACTCGCATCTCAGTACCGTCAGTACTTTCATCCACATTCAATCCCGATCCTTGGCACTGTGATGTTGTATACAAATATACTCATATATTTCAAACAGGTGATATCGTTAGACACAGAGTTTAATATTTTTGATCATAATGTGAATAAATATTGAATATCTTTGAAATAAATAGCCAGCTACTCGCACTGAATGTGAAAAATCATAGAAATCTACACCAAAAACAACCCCCTAGTCGGATTGCGTAAGCGTATGCGTGCGTATGAAGGCTTTAATGTCTAAACATTTGGTATCATTAGATGCAGAATTGAATATCCTTGATGATGATGTGAATAAATATTGAATATCTTTGAAATAAATAGCCAGCTACTCGCACTGAATGTGAAAAATCGTAGAAATCTACACCAAAAACTACCCCCCCAGTCGGATTGCGTAAGCGTATGAAGGCTTTAATGTCTAAACATTTGGTACCATTAGATGCAGAATTGAATATCCTTGATGTTGACGTAAAAAAATATTGAATATCTTTTAAATAAATAGCCAGCTACTCGCACTGAATGTGAAAATCGTATAAATCTACACCAAAAACTACCATCCCCAGTCGGATTGCGTAAGCGTATGCGTGCGTATGAAGGCTGTAATGTCTAAATATTTGGTATCGTTAGATGCAGAATTGAATATCCTTGATGATGATGTGAATAAATATTGAATATCTTTGAAATAAATAGCCAGTTACTTGCACTGAATGTGAAAAATAGTAGAAATCTACACCAAAAACTACCCCCCAGTCGGATTGCGTAAGCGTATTTGTGCGTATGAAGGCTGTATAATGTCTAATATTTGGTATCATTAGATGCAGAATTGAATATCCTTGATGATGATGTGAATAAATATTGAATATCTTTGAAATAAATAGCCAGCTACTCGCACTGAATGTGAAAAATCGTAGAAATCTACACCAAAAACTACCCCCCCAGTCGGATTGCGAAAGCGTATGCGTGCGTATGAAGGCTGTAATGTCTAAATATTTGGTATCATTAGATGCAGATTTTTTAATTGTTACGTAAAACAATTATTTTTTTATTATCTGTGTACTACATTCGTGGTACAAGAAAACTTATGCGGAAGGAATATCTGCGAAAGCTCTGATTAAGACGAAATTACACACGGAAAACATTTATTTGTTTTTATCAGTAAATAAGTAAATAAAATTAACTAGAAATAATTACTAGTAATTATCTTTAATCGTTCAAGTAACTGGTTACTAGTAGCTAACTCTTCCTCCACAAGTAACTGGCTACTAGTAGCTAACTTTTCTTCTACAAGTAGCTAGCTACTAGTAGCAAGTTACTAGTAGCTAACTTTATCTTTCATAATAAGCATGCGGAACGTATAAACGGGTATTTGTTTAATTGTCACATCATCTTAATAAACAGAACACGTATTCTTTTTACTGTACCCACTGTAATGATTTTATAATATATTCTGACAAAAGATGTAATTATTTCCGTAACTTATTACCTGCACAAGACACTATAATCACAACACATCTGGGCCATCTAAGGATCAAAATATCTTTATTAAATCAATATATTTGTATGAAAACACAACAAAATATCTTGCAATACAAAAATACATATTTCCAAACTGTAACACAAAATATGTGCATTTTGATCCTCAAAAACCTTCGTATCTCATTTAAAGGTATACTTTAAGGTATACTGAAAAAAATCAGAAATCTTTGTCATTTCGAAAAGCCGGGGGCGATATTTAGAAAATTCGGGGTAAATTTTCAGAACGCGATTTTGACAGTGGGACGATATTGCAAAAAGTGGGGGCGTTTCTGAACGGGGCGATTTTAACATGTTAGCGATTTTGTGGAAAGTGGGGGCGAATTTGTCAGGGGCGATTTGACCTGATCCCGTTACAGCTTGCAAGGGATGGAAGGTGCTCCTGTTGAAGAAGGATTTCTGGAAAAAGTCTTCCGGTTTCACTTTCGGTTTAAACTTCCCGATTTACGCTCAATTAGTGAACTATATAATGGGCAACGGTGTTTTGAGGAAGTAAAGATCCTTTCAGGTTTACAAAGGATAATTTTCACATGTTATTATGACCGGGTACTGAGAATTTTGGTAACAATTTTGTGTTTGTCCTGAACTTGATGTCAAAAATCGCATGCTGACCAACTATTAATTACCTGTTTACATAGAAGGGCGTTTTGCTTGAAAGCAGGGGGAAATATTCTGTTACACTTCATAATTTATAACAATTTTTGGTAGGTAGATGAAACTATGTCATTAACAAGTTTTCATCATTTGTCTCTTTTCTAACGTTTTAAAACAATCCATCTACATTCAAACGGGTATGTGACTCTTTAGCAGAGTTTCCTGCTAGGCTGAAGTTTATGGTGTAGTAAGGTCACTTCTACCGACTTGGACTTTAAATGAACCTTTGATTCAGGCCACTTAACACTTTTGCCCTGCACTTGGATAAATGTTCTGATATGCTACATGCATAGCTGTCAATGGTTTTTAAAGTTAAGTGTGTGACAATCTAAAAAAAAATACATGCATGTTGAATTCCAGGCTAAAGGGAAGATGACTGAGGGTATAATGTTGTAAAATCGTATATTCTCCTGTGAATTGAGACATAATATTAATCTGTGTTAAGCTACATGAATTTTCACAGAGAAACATAAAAAACAACAAATTCTTTTGTTATTCATCGATGGAATCTACAAAACTTACAAGAATCTAGAACATTAATGGATCATCATGGCCGGATCTACAAGTTTAGTGCCAGCCGCTGAAATAATAAACATTAGTTCTGTGTTGTCAGTTTTATTTTAGATATTTTTAAAATGTGTGTGTTTGTTAAAGCTTAGCATGTGAGCGTGATTTACATCAAAAATGTGTGTGACATATGTGCATGTGACTTGACAGGTATGCACATGTAGCTTTCTCTCTCTCTCTCTCTCTCCCCCCCCCCCAAAAAAAAAAAAAAAAAAAAAAAAAAAAAAAAAAAAAGGAAAAAAAAAAAAAAGAATAATAAAGCATAAACATTCAAACATTCAAATCTGAAGTGTGTAATTGCTGTAAGTTTGACCCAAGTTGACCCCAAAGTTAGAAGAGGCTTGAGTAATATCTGTTGATATATTATCCGACATAATGGACTACATGCTCTGTAGTGTTTATCTGAAACATTGTGGTTAAGTGCATGTGCACTTTTTGACTGTCATAAAGTGCAGTTTTTTACAACAAAGGTAATACAATATTATATTTTATTTTGATTATGGAAGTGTTTGTGGTTTTTTTCTGATTTTTTCCCCAAAGAACTTTCATAAAACACTTTTACTTGGATATACTCAATATTATTTGAAGACATAAAACTGGAATTTAATTCATCTTTATGTTTGGAATGAAAATTGACTATTTCATGTTTTATGTATTTATAATTATATTGTTTTGTTACAGATCCTTTGATCCATTCCATCACAACAGTATGTTTGCAGCTGTAAGTCACCAGTTTGTACAATCTGTTGGCAAGGACTCCCTGGTACCTGTACCTAGTATAGAAACAGGAAGTAATATAAAGATCTGTTATGTTGTCATGAAGAAAGAGAAAAGAAAATTTTTGTTCTGGAAAAAGAAATGTTATATTCCATACAACATACCGGTAAGAAAAACATAATACATGTAATAAGATATTTCTTTTCTTAATCACCAAGTTCTTAAAAGTCATAAGGTATTTTGAAAAGTACTCCACTACTCAAAAAAGTACCACTATGGTAGCTCATTAGAGTACTCACTTTATATTTGGAATGTTAAAGTTTGAACCCTCGTCTGGTCTGAACAAGACTTGAAATTTGGTAGTAAATATTCTTTCTTCCAGCACTTTGCATTTCATTTTTTGAAATGAAAGTCACAGGGTCCTTCGGGGGAGACCTAAAAACTGATGCCCATTTCATGACACACTAAAAAACCCTCCTTCACATTGCCCTAAACACACTGCAAAGGTCAAAATTACCACCACTTCACCTATAGCTAGTGACAGCTCGATATAAGTAAAATATTCTTGACTGGGATGTTAAACCCTATTTAATCAAATCAAATAAAAGAAGTTTATGTAATTAGAAAAAATGTTTTTAAATGTGAACCAGAAAGATCTTATCATTTGCTGTGATTGGAAATGTCCATCTAATAAAAACGATCTTCAAAACACTTTATCCCATACCAAGCATGCATGTTCAACAAAACTTTTGTAATTGCAAATATAGTACAAATGTAATAGTTTTGTATTTGTCATTTATATAGGCAAACATTTATAGATAAAAAAAAATAAAAAAAAAAAATATATAAATAAAGATAAAAAGAAACACTAGCAAACACATGACAGAAAACATAAATTACATAAGTGATATATGTATTATTTTCACTTTTAGCTACAAGACTTACTTGTTAGTGGTAAACCATTGAATGTAAATCCAGCCATTGATGACGTTTTTTGTACCTATAATAAAGATAGTACATTTTCCTTAAGTGGTAAATTTGGAGCAGGTATAATGGCAGAATTAATGGATGTTACACTATCAGCATCTGACAGTGTCAAAGTCAAGGCAGATTTGGGAGATGTGACCAAAAAAGAGGTTGACCCAATTAGTCTAATTGAAGCTTTAAAAGACAGGTGTGTAAATTAGTTACTTAGATTTTAAATAAACTGCATAAAGGTTTAGATAAGTTATTACAATGGTGGATTGTCTGTTAAATTCTGTCAAAAGTAGATTGAGTGTCATCCATTATGCCAAAACATTGACATTTTAATTTTTCTCAAAATCACTGGGCAAAGTTTTAAGAAATTTGGAAATATGTATGTAAGGATGAAGGGCTTTCTGATTTGCAGGTATAATGTCCCCCTTAAAACATAATGAAAGAGGATATAGTAAAAATCTTCCAAAATTGTTTAGTTAAAAAGTATAAGTACCAGTCCTTGAACATTTTATGTCTAGCCTCAGAATGGGTTTTTTATATAGCATACTTATGGCATATAATATTTTATTTTCATATAGTTTTTTAGGTCAAATATGGGATTGATTTTATTTTAAAAATCTCATTTTCATTTCAGGCATCTGTACTAGATTTAGACCTTTGCCAAGAATATAAAGTATTTATTTTCAGAAAATCTTTGGTTTTTGGGCAAATGTAGATTATGCCCTATTAATTATTAAAAAAAAAAGCAAATCTACAATAGGTTGGTAGATCTTAGATTTTTATCTTTTTGGCAAGTAGAGACAGGTGAGCAGTAAAGCCCATTGACGTTTTTGTATTTAAAATACATTTATAACCCATGTTAATGCTTGTGTGGGATATGGAAAACCTTTATGCCACAATTTCCTGATATTATTCTATCTTCAACAGAGAAAAATTTCCTGTGCAAACATTATAAGATAACATAAAACACTGATTAACACCATTTGACTGAAAATTAGTTTTTTTGTATACCGGTATTTGTTACATTTGAGTTAGTGTTAAAGCACTAAAAGCCTTCTTGCATAAACACTTACTCAGACTCATTAACTACAAGTTCTGTTTAGATTAATTAAACTGTTTCATTGCAAAAAAGTGCTTATTTCATGCAAAACAAAAAATATATCAAACCAAACATGCTGAGCTAATTCATTGTTGTATTACAAATTTTTGAAGTCACTGTGCTTTTGACAGTAAATTTTACTTAATTTTTCTAGAAAATCCAATAAACTGATATTATTTACTTACTTGAGCTTGCGGTAACTGAAAATTGCTATGTGAATTTGTAAATACCTAAAATGTATCTGTAGAAAAGAACTGTCATTGGAATTTTACATGATGATGCTAACACCAGGAGTGATTCCCTTAGTGAAGTATGATGTCATGTGTAAAATTACAAAAGTGGTAGTGTGTTTTAATCTGCCTGTAGATATTTTACAGTAACTTTGGAGGATGTGCATATGTTATGACTTGACTCAAAATACTGGTAATAAAAGTTACAAAGCTTCCATTTTATTGGTTTAATAACTGCTAATTGATTATATTGAATAATAGAAGAGCTGCATAATTATTTGTAAATGAATTTTATGTATTTTAGGCAACTCAATACTAGTCATACATTTGTGAAACAGATCTGTGGTAATAGAAAGAAAGTTTTGTGTGTAGTCATAGCAGTTCTCTCCCTTTGTAAGGATGCAGGGATTTCACGTATTGATGATGTGGAGTCAGATGCTGATGTAAAAGCTAATGTAAGTAGTAATAGCAGTTATCTCCACTTTGTGTACTGACGTTGTCAGGCCTAATCGTAGCAGTTATCTCCCTTTGTAATTATGCCTGGATTTCACCTATAGAAGATTTTGAAACAGAACATAATAAATAGGCTTATGTGAAATTGATCATTAACATGAAAGTCCTAAAAATACCCCACCACAGATAGTGGTACGGTATTTTGTGACATCCTCATTTTTCATTAAGTGCATCTTTACTAATTTGATCATCTAGCCCAAGTTTCACAAATACTTCTTAGCTAAGAATTTCCTTAACTTAAATCTAGCAATTTTTCAAATTATGATAATTTATTAATTGTTAAGATATATAGTTATATAATTTTGTCATTTTGAAGATCAGTTCAAGCTTTTAACGTCTGTATTTAATTTTTTCCAAAAAGTTTACTCAAAGATCCAAAAAGAGATTGCCAAACTTTTCAAAATTAAGTTAAGAAAAATCATAGTTAAAGAATGATTCTGGAACTGGGTCCTGTCATACTAAATTTTTCTTTGTAGTTTCTTTTTGATAACTAGAAAACTAAAGATTTCTTTTCAAACTTTGCATAGTTCTTTTATACTATATATATACATGTATATGTACAATGTATATAAATACAGATTTAGTTCTTATTTTAGCACTTTACTACAAAAATGTAATTCAATAAAAACCAAAAAAAAAAAAAAATTTAAAATTTAAAAAAAAATGAATTAAGAAAATAAAAATGCTTCATGAAAATGAAATTTCGTGAATATGCTGTTTAAAATATATCTGTCTCATAAACAGCAGTAGTATCAGACAATATTTCACAATATCAAGATGTCAAGAGAGAATTCATGATTAAAGGGTGATTGGTTGGGTGGTTGGATAGTTGAGTAATTGTAAAAGCGAGTACTTTAGCATGCTTGAGGTGGATATTTTGTTTGCAAGTTTGAAGTGACTGACTGAATGAATGAATGGGTGAATTGATTGATTGATTGATTGATCCATTGATAAATTGATTTATTGAATTAAACACTACCACTGAATTCTTTTATTTATTTCAGCTACCAAGAACAAGCTCTGCTGAAGGTGAAGGGAAGTTTGATGATAAAAAGAACAGACAAATTGGCCTACCTAAGGGAACAGTGTTAGCATACAAGATAGTTGAACTGAAGATTAACCTTCTAACTGGGAATATAGAACCAATTATAGCTAAAGATGACACAGGAGGATTTTATGGTGGAGGAAAACTCACTAGCATGGATAGTAGGTTTTTATGATTTTTTAATGTGTGTTTAAATTTTTAAATACATGTGTAAGGAAATGTTGTTACTATGTCCTCCAATTTTTGAAAATATATATGTTTATATATGTTTGGGACTGTTTGTCCCCTCTCTTCCTCTGTCTGTCTGCATGAAGGGTACCCATTTTGTGCAGTAGTTGAACTCAGTAATTTTTTCACAATTGGGGGTATTAATAGTCCATAAAGGACAGTTCCTGTAGGAAAGTTTGCAAAGCTGTTCATGTAGAGGTATGTGTCCCTCTAAACCACAGTACATTCTAGTGCATTTTTTTTAAGGTCCAGATAGAGATATTGAAGTGGATGGTTTAATGGATGATCTAGGATTTAAAGACATAATATCCACTTTACAACCCATTGTAATCCTTGATACTGAGACGAGAAAAGACGTCAGTTCAATAATTATAAAGATGATGAAGTTTCCCTCAAATATCAATGTCATCAGTGACCTGGTAAGTTGATAAAGTTTTTGTGATTAATTTTTGAAAAAAAAAGATATTGTTATTCTGAAAAAAAAAACAGTTGTTAAAACTACACAATAAGAACCCAGAATTATCTTAAACTCGACATACCCCCCCCCCCCCCCCTTTTAGGTAGTCAAAACTTTTTGTCAACATGATGAATTTTTTTAGTAATGATACCGATTAAACTAGATGGCTTGTGAGAGGCATCTAATTACTCGCTATGGTATGCCATTAGGTTACTGACAGACTAGACTCAAATAAAACTAAAGATTGAGCCTTTTGGTTTACACTATATTAGCTGTGGTTCTAGATCACCAGATACAAGTATTCTCAAGAACATTGGTAATATGCATTGTTTTTTAGAGTTCATATTGGAAACTTAAATTTGATATGTAAGTGAGTAATATTTTTGATAAACTCATTAATTAAAAGTGGAGATGATTAAATATAATTTAATAAACTGTTACCTTCTGTTTAGATGAAACTGAAAGAAGCAATGTGTATTGTTTTTCTGCTAACATTTACAGGACAGAATCATGACTTATATTAATTTTTTGATACAACATTATCTAAAAGGCTTTTTTATACATGTCCTGTATGTATAAACAGTTAATACACACAGGTAAAACACAGCATTTATATAGACTGGATATGCTGATATTGGATAATTTCTGAGACTGCACAATTTCTGGTCAATGGCATACTACTGCATAAAATTTGTAATTCCTGGTACCCTTTTGTTATTTTGCAGTTATCAGATGGAGAGGACAAGTTAGACAGTGAAAACAAAGAACATGTTGTCAAATTAAAATCACTGGAAGGCATATTACAAATCCCTAAAGAACAATGGATGAGGTTGTTAGAAATCATTGGGTTCAAACCCAAGGTAATTCAATAGTACATGTACCTAGTACCTAGCCAGTAAAACAAAACTCTACAGTATTGTCCCAATTTGTTGATTTCAATACTGATGGCATAAACCTGTTAATATTGAGGAGTGGAGTAGACTATATGGTGTAAATTCCCCCAGTAAAGTTTCTTTCGCTTATTGTAAGGCAGCTTTTTCTGAGAAGTAGAGGAAACTGGAGGCATCAGAGAAAATCACTGACTTTTAAACAAGTGAACTGACAACCTTTTTCTCACACTGCCATAAGAGAGCTATAAACATACCAGTTAGAGTTGAGTTTAGTTGAGTAATGGTGTTTAATGTCCCATTCAAGAATATTTCACTTATGTCAATACGTCGCCAGCCATAAGCGAAAGTGCAGAAATTTTGCCTGTGCGTTGAGCCGATGGCATTATACAGCAGGGTTCTTTATCTTGCCATGCCTACCCTGACACGGGACCTCGATTATTTTAAGTTTCCATGCAAAAGAACCGTGACTTTCATTTTGTAATGCCGAGTGCTTGGCAAAAGAACAGCCACTACCCACTTTTAAGTCTTGGGTCAGACCCGGTTGGGGTTCGAACCCACAACCTCCCACTTACAGAGTGAGCATTCTACCAACTTAGCTACAGTGGTAGTATGAGGGATTGTGATCAAAAAACCATTTTGCTGTAAAAATTAGTTGGAAAGTCATGCCACAAGAGAACAACAACATTGATTGATGTCGCATGTTAACAATTAAAAAGTGTTCAGTTTAAGAAAGGTTTATATCTTGAATTTGTATGTTTCTTACTGAGAGTGTACCATTACAGAAAAATACCTGCATTTTGTTTTCTTTCCTTTGCTGTGTACAGGATACCAAAAAGCCATGGGGATTCCCCATAATGCACTTTGTAAGAACTGTCTAAATAAAATAATGAAGTGTAATTATTTAATTGTAGTCAGATGGAGAACTATTATTATCAGGTGAACCATCACAGCTTTTGATTGCCTTTGGACATGTGTTTGATGCCTTGATGGAACTTAGTATAGATGACCTTGAACTTTTAGAGTCATGCTCTGATGATGCAAGAAAAGCCTTGCTGTGCTTGGTAAGTAGCACATAGCAATTTTCTGTTACAACTAGAGCATGATCAAATGAAAAATATCAATACTTGTTTGTTTCTTCATAATGTATAGTAAAATGGATATAAAAATGAACTAGAAAGAAACATTTAGAAGGCTCACATGTAAATGATTAGATTGGAAAATCCAGAGTCTAGATTTGTTCACTTATATGGAGGCAGTATGTTTTAGGATAGTGAAGAAAATCGGAGTGCCCAGAGAAAAGCACTGACCTCTTGCAAGTGAACTGACAATTTTTCTCACACTAGAATCTGCCTGAGTGGGATTGTAACCTAGGCAGAGTGGGGTGATGAGATCCACAACACATGCTTTAGACCACTCGGCCACATGAGGATTTTCAAATTGATACCTTAGTCCTGAATATCTTAGACAGAATTGTTAAGATTTCAAATTTGTCAGATTAAGTAAAGGAAATCCTTAGCCAGTCCTGTTGGTGAAAAAGAACCTATATCCTATCAAGCTTTGCCTCATAATTTATTCACTAGTTCTACTCTAGAATCTATCTTTGTTTAAAGGTTCTTAAAAAACAGAGAGAGAGAGAGAGAGAGAGAGAAAGAGAGAGCTCAGAGAAAAGAGAGAGAGAATTTACTATGAACTATGCATTGTAAACATTGTCTGGGATTAGGTTGAAATTCTAATTGACCTGAAACTGAAATTCTTTATATATAAAGTGTTAGAGATCTGACAGAAAAATTACAGTTCTTGGGATTGATAACAGACCTTTTTAGTGATCAATCTTTAGTAGTCATCTGCAATGTACATGTCTTAAAGTTTAATGATATATTTGTGTAACATGTAATTTCAGTGTAAATCAACAATGAATGGTCAACCAATGATAGAATTAGCTGATAAATCACAGATTATATCTAGAGATGACCAGGGAAAGAAGTTAGCTGAGAGAGTAGGATACAAATTTACAGTCACAAATCTCACTGTAGCCAATGGACCAGAGAAACCCTCACCGGTCATTGAACAGTTGTCCTGGGTTTTATATGCTATGTATGGACAGTGATAATTGTGATTGCAACTTATAAAGATGCTGATAAATCTTGCTGAAAAATTGTAAAAAGAAAAAAAAAACATAATAAAAAATAAAGCATAAAAAATAACATAAATAAGGAAATAAAAAATTAATTAATTTTAAAAAATCAATGAACAAAAAATAGTAATTCCTGTATTATCTTCAAGTTTTTACATGTGATGAACGTTAATTCCCTATTTTAGGGTATAAGTAAAAAAAATAAAACTGGTATTTAATTAATGGCATTGATCGATAACAGTTACTAATTTTGCATTAAGTCACAAACACTTATTTCACTTGTCTGATGTAAAATTGCAGAAAATACCTTTATAATTTTTAAAATAATTAATGATAATTCTCTTTGTATTTGTAAATTTTGTCATGTGACCAGTTAGAATTTCTGATTTCTGGGTATAAGTACAAAGTGCCTTGTTTAATCTTGTCATTTAACTGTTAACCATTTTACACAAGTCACAAATGTCATTGTCACTTGTCTCTTGTCAAATCACTAGAAAACCTTTATATTCAGATAAAAATAGCAAAGATAATATAAATTTTCATAATCTATTGTTAGTTGATAACCTAGTTACCATCCAAACAATTTTCTTTTTTAGAATTGATGGTGTGATTCGAACTTACTTATCTCCCTTTGTGTTTAATCGTGTCATTAAACTTTCAATCATTTTACACAAGTCACAAACATCATTGTCACTTACCTGATGTCAAATCACTAGGAACACCTTATTATTCAGAAAATATTAAAGATTTCAAATGAGGTTTGAATATATTGGCATGAACAGTAAATTAGGCAATTATATCAGATTTATGAATTTATAGATTTAAAAATTCAAATTTTTTGGCAATTCATAATTTTTTTTTTTTTTTTAAATTGTCAGTTTGATGAATTAGTGGTCATACTAATGTTGTACATTATATGGAATATTGAGTTAATTAATTGTGTTTTATAGAAAAGTCAACCATCTTCCAGTTAAATCTGGGGGGGGGGGTCAGTTCTGGGATGGTGGAGGTAACCGGAGTGCCTGGAGAAAACCTCTTGTCTTAAGTAAGCAAATTGACAGACATTTTCACACTAGGTTGTGCCAAAGTAAAATTCGAACTTAGTGGAAAAGAGGTGCTGTGATCACATGCTTTAGACCACTCAGCCACCAAAGCCACTATGGAGCACTAAGCAGTTGATAAAAGAAAAAAGCATGATGCTGTTTCTTAAATAATCTGTAGTTGCATTGCATGTGAGATATTTTTATCAGGATCAACAACAGAAGAATGGATATTTTAGTAATGATGTAGTAAAGCACATGCCAATAAATTAGATATGTAACAGACTTAATGTTTACTGTGTTGGTCTGAATTATTCAAATTATTATAAAAATACTCCATTGTAAACATAAAATGCCCAATAGACAATTTATTGTCATATTATTTACAACACTGAACAGATGATACTCTTAAAACAAAATGGAAGCCAAAAAATTACTTGATCTCGATACAAAAATACAAATTGTAAATTAATAAAATGGAGTCTTCTTACAATTTGTTTGATCAAATTATATGCAACATGTTCAAATCAAATGGTTCTTAGCACAGAATCTCCAGTGAAATAATGAATTCTTTTGAATGAATTTTGTTTACAAGAATTTATGTCTAACAAATACAGTGATATTTGGCTAGGTCACACAGTAAATAAATTGAAGATCTTTTTAAAATTTTCCAAGTCTGTAGTCAATATACAATATGGCAGAGAGTTCAGTGGCCGAGTGGTCTAATGTGTATCCTTTCAATTCACAAGTGCATCATATGTAATGAGAGCTTTTTGTGTAATAGGTGCTTTTTCTCTATTCTCTACATCTTCAAACAAAGTATTATCATCTTCTTGAAAGCATTATCATCTTCTTCAAAGCATTATCAACTTCTATGCATTATCATCTTTATGAATTATCATCTTATACACATTATCATCTTCAATGCATTATCATCTTTGTGCATTATCATCTTCCTCTATGCATCATCCTAAGTCATTTCCATTGTACAAAGAATTTTGTTCCTTTTTCAGTTTGCTCAGATATTTTGTATAGAAGGATTATGCACATATTTCTAAGCCACTGCCATTTTGTTTCCTGAATAATTCTGTGATAAAGAGAGAATACATTTAGTGATCAGATTTTGTTAGTTTTTGTACCCACCTACAATTATTTATATATAATGTGAGGCATATTATATCTTTAACATGTATTTTAATTAGAAAATCAGTCTCCATCAGGTTTTTTCCAACCATCTTTTATATGAAACAAAGCTTTGATTTATTACTCATTTGCTTCCTTTTGAAAAGATTTTTATGCTATACTTATGTCATCAGTCTGAATGAACTGTGGGATCAACTTCATTCTTATCATAGATCGAGCTTGGGTTTAAAATACAATATACTAATGATTATATATGTGGGTCAAGTTCAATTTTAATAAAGATCTGGACTTACAAGAGCTATTGCCCTTTGTGTAATATACTGTCTCTTTTTTTTTGTTCAGATTGGTCATATAATTTGTGTAAATATAATTTTTTGTTGTATGTTTACTCCACCTAATTGTTAATCCATTTTTAAATTTACAAATGGGTGTGTATTGGACCCTCATTGTCATCTGGTTGGCTTTAAAGGTAGATTTTAGGGGTGAGGGTTGGACTGTGTTAAAGATTTGAAATAGTTAGAGGTGAAGGTAGTTTTAGTTACAGGCCTTCACTATTAATCTTCAATTTTGTTGTTTTTGATATTATATTATTTATATTTTCTTTACATGTGCATTTGATTTTTGCATATATTATTTTATTTTTCATTATACTAGCCTTCTAATCAACTAAAATTGATGTAATGAAGAAAGTGTAAAACAGCAGTTTTATTGTAAATAAATATATATATATATAACAATTGAAGTGTTTTGAAATGATGTTCATTGTAAATATGAATGCAAAATCTTTGCAAGCAAACTGAATAATGCGCATTAGAAACACATGCGCATCAGAAGGAGTCCAGTAGATGCAACAGCTACAAGGAAAGTGCATGCACATCTTAAGACTTAGAACATGATTTTCAACCGAAATATAGTCCACAAATCGTCACCTCAGTGTTATACTGATCTATATCCACTTTTGGTCAAAATAGAGATATATATATTACTGGAATCGGCAAACCCTGAACTTTCACCCTAACATATCTAATCTTACCTATCTCCAACTATATTCAAGCAAATTACGGTCAAAAAATGATCTATCTCCGAAGTAAACATACAATAATTCTTATACTGTTCTATGTCCTAGACCAATCAAATTAAACAATTCAGGTCACATGGTACACAGTTGACAAGTAAGAAAGCATGAATTGCCATGAGTGAATGGTAAGTAATTTGTTTTTACATTTTTAATATCAAATCAGTAATGCAAAATTTAATGTATACTTTTGTAAAAAAAAAAAAAAAAAAAAAAACAAAACAAAAAAAAAACAAAAAAAAAAAAAAACAAAACTAAAACAAAAAATAAAAAAATAAATAAATAAAATAAAATAAATAAATAAATAAAAAATATAAAAAAAAAAAAAAAAACAAAAAAAAAAAAAAAAAAACAATTGAAATATCCAAAATAAAATAAATAAGTATAGAACCTTCTTCCAAGAAGGTTGGCTTCACACTGAAGTAAGTATTGGAAAAACAAGGGAGAAACCAAACTTCGTTTACGTTACCAATGCCTTCGATAGTATATTCAGTGCCTGCATTTAGCAAAGAAAAAATATGTGATTTCAAGTCAATGTTGAAATATATGCCTCTTCTAGACAGACATTATTTTCAAACTATAATAGAAAAAACCATTTATGTGTAGTTTATAAACATAGTAAGGAAGTTCAAAGTCAGAAAAAGAGAGATGAAGGTAAAAGAGGTCACGAGAAAAGTGAGAGTAAAGGAATAGGCAAGACAAGTCAAGGTGAAAGAAAGCATTGTAAAAGTGTTTGTAAAACTTATTGATCACAGAGACGGAAAGAATGGGTTTTTGTCAGGTAGAGAGTACAGGTAAAGTAAGGCCAAGTGTATGTACAAGAGGGAGTCAGGTGGGCAATAGTCAAAGAGGTCTAAAGAAATGTAAAGGTATGAAAACAAGGATAAACATTGAGGATCGAAGAAGTATTAAGAGAAACCAAAGAATGAAAAAAAGATGATGGTAAGGAAAGAGAAAAAACAAGTAGATGTATTGGAAAAAAGCTAAATCTGACAAAGAGAACATTTTGAATAATAAAACAGACGAATCGAGAAAAAGAAAGAATTATTTTGTTGATAGTGCGTCAAAGAAACAAAAACCATAAATAAGTCTATGCAGTTACGATCTTTAAAGAGATTTGCATTTTAATATAGAATTTTTTTGTCAATAGCACCCGGTCAAATACAACTTTTGGTGTGCAATTTAGTTGGTGATCTATTTTTGCCAGAGGCAAAATTCTCATTAATTTTTTGCAAAAGGTATTTCCATCTAATTCCACGGCAAAGTCTTAGCAGTTTTAAAGTGATTTGTATCTTAATATGAAAAATTTTGTCAGTTTTGTCAATAGTACATTGTCAAAAATGACTTTCGATGCGCAATATCAGTTAATAATCATTTAATTTTATTTGCATCATTTGATGCTTTTGTCTTTATATTTTTTATCCACTTTTTGCGAGAAGGTATTTCTTTATTTCACTGAAAAGTTAGTGATTTAATGTAATGTTTTTGAAATATGTGTGTGTGTGTGTGTGTGTGTGTGTGTGTGTGTGTTTGGTGTGAATTTTTTTTAAAATGTCAATTATTTTCAAAAAGGTTTCATTATATATTTTCATTGGGGTTCGATCTCACTTGCCAAAATAAGACTGTATTCATTGTCACATTTCAATAAACTTTATAATAGAAAAGTTGTCAAAAAATATTTTGTTATCTGTATGAAGAGACTATATTATCAAACTACAACATAACACATGTTCTTGTACTATCAAATGTAATTAAACAAAAACTAACCGTGTATTTTCCAAATATAGCATAGTCTAAAACGAAATTAATAAAAGTACAAATCTGTATAAAAATATAGGGGTGTCTAAACGAAATTTGCAAGAAAGTACCAATCTGGTACTTATAACTAGTTAGAAATTTGCACAAAAGTAACCAATTTGTATACCAAGTTAATGGATATCTACAACCAAAAGAAATCCAACATTGAAAGCTGACACAAGTTTGTATTACGTTGTTAACGTTGTTAAAATTTAATAAAATGTATGTTATAATGATTTTTCACATGAACATGCTAAGTCACATTTGTTTCATTAAACTGTTTGTGAAACTGCTCTATCTCAAAGTTTCACTTTTGCACCAACATAATTAGTAGTTGCAGAAGCCAGAAGTGATCTATCTCCAAATAACATCCTCTCAAACTGCAAATATGGGCATAAAATTAGTCCGTTTTTTTATTTTTCAGACAGCAAACATGTCATTTATTTCATCTAGATAGAACTTACACTTTTAAGATGATTTTAAAATTGTTTTCTGGACAACTGAACTTTGAACCTCTTTTTCTCGAAAAGTGGAAAAGTGGACATAAATCAGTATAATACTGAGGTGACGAAATAACAACACAGTTTTGCTGATATAAAAATTATTACTAGTATTATATATCCAATATTCTCAAAAATACTTATGTTTATGAATCGTTCTTGTAAAATTTGGTAAATGCGCTTTTTAGACATGTGAGCTGTGTTTGTTTGCCCATGATATTGTAGTTCTCGATTGTGTGTTGCATTTTATATGTATTTATACACGGAGTCACATATGCTTTTTGTGATTTATAGTTTTATGAATGCAACAGCTCTCAAGCTTTGAGAATTGGGAATTTCACAGGGCAAATAAGAATATATATATATATATATATATATATATATATATATATATATATATATATATATATATATATATATATATATATATATATATATATATATATATATATATATGATGTATGTATATGTAATTTGGTTGTTTCAGAAGTATGTCCAGTGATAGAAAATATGAGTGCCTTTTGTAGAATTATTTAATTAACATGAACTTTTTCTTTGTGTCATATATTTTATTTACTGTTTTTTTGATATGAAAAATGATACTCTATTTCATTTATTTTAAGCGAAAAAATTATGTGCAATTTAATGGAAATAAATTTGTGACAAGTTTTAACCTCTTAGCAATAGCAGTGTATCATGTTTTATTATGTTGCATAAGATCAATCTTCAAAATATGCTTTCACAAAAATGAAAGTGAATATTCATGATTCAAATAAAAAGTTTTACCCAGAAAATCCATGCTTTCTCCGTTCCAGAATATAAATTTATTCTTGATGTAAAACAGTTTTACTCTAAACTACTTACTGAATGTCACTGGAATGATTCTAAATCATTTTTACATAAAAATATATACTTTATGCTTTAGTAATGATTAATTTACCTTTCCATATCAAATATAGAATTCAAAATAATATATTTTGAAATTTTATATAAAATGATGTACCATATTTTTTATAAAATGATGTACCATATTTTTAAAAAAATGAATCAGATTTTAAAATGATGAATCTTAAACCTTTGAAATTAATCATAATAGTTTTTTAAAATAAAACTATGCAACATGTTTTCTAAAATGAATCAAATTAAATTTTTGATATTTTTGAGGATGTATCATATGTCATCATATCATCATGTCATATTGAAATAAGCACAAGATTGCCTTTGAAATAGTTCAAAATTAAATTTTCATATCAAAATATATGAAATGTTGAAAATAGTAAAAATTAAATGCTTACGTATATTATTAAATATCACCATCGTTTTTATAGATCAAATATGTTTAACTTAACCACAGGCACAAAGAATAACGATTTTTTTTTGAAAAGTGCACCAGATTAATTCAGGTTGATGGAGGGAATAGGTTAAGTAAGGTTTTTATCAAGACAACCCCACGAGTCCACTGTATTGCTAGAGCATAATTTTGATGCAAAAATGATATTTAAATAGGATAATGAAAAAAAAAACTTTTCACATTGTAATCAAAACAAGCTGCAGATGCCAAGAAATTCACATGATTACGATCCAGCATAAATAAATAAATAATATTAAAAAAAAAAAAACCAAGATCATTTTGTCATTTGCCTAAATTATTTTATTTTACATGTATTATTTTATTATGTTTCTAAAGGATGAATGTTGTTGGATTTGCCAGCCAAGCCATGTCATTGTCATTAAAGAGTTTTTTGTTTAATTTGTTGAAATATTACATAAGCTAGTGTTAATATAGACTAAGTGTGTTAAGCATGTATATGGGAATTTAAAAAAAAACATGATTTATACATGCGTGCATTTATATATATATGGACTCAGTAAAATACTAACACATGTACTTGGTTACAGATTCATCAGTATTACATCTATAGTAAGGGTGGATATAAAAACAGCTAAGACTGGTTTTAACAGCAAACATACTTCTTAGGCTAATATTTCTGTCTTTAATGATAAAGAGACCATCTTATATTTTTATGACCAAAAGAGTGACCTAACAACTTACTGTAACAAAAAGTTCTGGTCAGTGTTGGACTGTTAGTGTTGTATTTTTACTGAATTGATCATAATCAAATTTATGATAAGTTGGAATTTTGTACTCTATTAATACTTATTAATATTTGTTACATGCACCTTAATTAAGTAGTTTTTTTATCGTATTAAAATATTTTTGATCTAGTACTGTTTTTGTGATTTATTACGGTATTCAATTTTTTAAATTTTATTTGTTTCATCAATGCTAAAACCATTTCATAAAACACCTTTTACCATAGATAAATCAAATATATGATATGAACATTGACACATGCCATTAAGTTGTACATTTTATTTAGTCCTATTCAACAGGTGTTTGCATTCTTCTTCTTTGTCCATTTCTGCTTGCCTTTATCTAAGTGTGTGTGTGTGTGTGTGTGTGTGTGTGTAGGATGGGTCAGAAAAACTTTAAGATATAAATAATTCATTTGATTTCTTTTGTTTACAATTTTTTTTACCTTACAAGAATAGGAGAATACACACACACACACACACACACACACACACACACACACGAGTTTTAGATATGAAAAGACAAATGTTTGCATAAACAAACATTTTTATCTAAACTTTCTTAAGTCAACTGAGACTACTCATGGCATGCGCACGTCTATGGGTTGTGCAACAACTGTTTCCGACTTCTCCAAAATCTTCCAAGTAAATTTCACATGCATTTATTTCAGTTTTACTGAAGTTTGAATCTCTTCAAATCATGCAAATACACGACACCTAAAGCTTTCTGATGCCCTTTGGACAATTCTCCCAGAAAAATAATTTTATTTTCTCTCAAAATTTGCTGAAGTAGCGAAAGCCCAGAACTTAATTTATTGTATAAAACCATATACTTGGACCCAGTGTTGTTCTAGATAACCGGGTATCATTGAAAGCTTTTATATTATGACCGCAAGTCCTTAATGCTGATCTTTTTTATGCCAAATTTCGACACTTCGGTAAAAATTCATAATTTAAAACCCATTAAAACGCAATATTGTGATGTATGGTTGAAATGACAAAGAATCATATACGAGGGTATTTCTTAAGTAGAGATACATTGATGTTCTTGCAATTCCATGCTTTTAGTAAGCGTGTTGGTAATGTCATATATACCATCATATGTCATCAAAGATGGTATATTGTCTATTGTTATATACCATTTTTAAATGTATTTTATGATGCAGTATATGGCAGTAATAATAACTGTTAATACTGATAGAAATAATTTTGAAACCAAGCATGCCTTCATTCTTGTTATAATAAGGACTTACTTTATGTCACATGTGTAAATAAAGACTTACAGTTAAGTCTGTACTTGATTAACTTGTACATGTACATTTGATAAGAAATCGTTAAGTTTTAACTTCAGTTTGACCCAGTATCATTCACGAAACACGTGTATATTATCTCTGATGCAAGAACTTTATATTATAAGTTCACACTGAACCAATTGTTTTAAATAAGTGTCAATTTTTTTTGAAATAATTTTATTTACATTATGAATTTGTGGCATGATAGATCTTTATGATTGGTCGATTTAACTTATAAATGAACATATAAAATATCGCAAAATGGTATGAATCCGTAAATCCAGAGGATAAAAATCAATTGATTTCTCTTTGCTGCCCATCCTAAGTGTTTCAAAAGAATTTATATAAAATGGTACAGAAAATTCACGCACCTTACGGACAGAGATTTATATTTGGAATCATTTTTAAAATATGTCAACACTTTATTGATCTAATCAGGGCCTTGGTGACCGACTGATTTAAAGTCCGAACTACAATTAAGTCCACAGGAATGCATGACCGGAATTGAAGATTCACAATTCATTTTATTTTCTTCCATTTCCAGATGAGATATAACTTCATACAGAGTGTTTCAGAAAACACGTCCTCGCTTAAGATGTTCAAAATATTATTTCTAAAAATAGACTTTTGGCCAATTTTTATTACAAACAACTGACTTTTCTAAGGTTTGAACAAGGAGTACTGCTATGAGTAAAGTTTTTAATCTTATTAAAATTTTGTTTCACAATGTCTCAGTACTGGTCAAAATTAAAAACTAATATTTTTCCGACACATCATGCCAAGTTCCTATCCAAATCACCTACCGATTTATAAGTTCTCCAAAGAAAAAAATTAAAACGGTGCTGATCTAATTAATGATGTTCCTAATGAACAATTTTACACTTGGTTCAACGATAGAAGCTCGAATAAATACAGAAACAACAATATTTTCCCAGCGAGATGGATCTAATATTAGAATATGCTTATGTCATAAAAAACGGGTCATTTAAAGCTGCATTAAGTTTTCCAAAGAAAAAATTAAAACGATGCTAATCTAATTAATGATGTTCCTAATGAACAATGTTACATTTGGTTCAACGATAAAAGCTCGAATAAATACAGAAATTACATTATTTACCCAGCGAGATGCAGCATTTGGGATCTAATATTAGAACATGGTTACGTCATCAAAACCCCTGGTCATTTAAACACAACTTTCAAAACGGTGAAATACGATAAATCAAACACAGAAATTTGTTGAATTTGTCATTTGTGACTTAGTAAGGGATACATAACACCATTTCAAATACATCTGGATATTAATGAAGGACAATTAACGCAATCTGTCATGTTTCACCTTCGATTCTAGGGTTTTCCGTACATCCGTGCGCATGCTCCATGCTCATAATTACCATCGTAAAACACTGACCAACTGGTCAGAGGATTCCGTTTATTTACAGCTAAAAGAAATGAAATTTTAGAAAATGAATGTCACGGATCGTGGTTAGAAGATATCTATTTTTAAAAAAATATATTTTTAGAAAAATCAAAAAAAAAAAAAAAAAAAAAAAAAAAAAAAAAAAAAAAAAAAAAAAAAAAAAAAAAAAATCAGAAAATTGAAAAACTTAATGCAGCTTTAAACACAACTTACAAAACGGTGAAATACGATAAATTAAACATAGAACTTCATTGAATTTCTCAATTTCTCATTTGTGCCTTAGTAAGGGATACATAACACCACTGCAAATACATCTGGATATTAATGACGGACAATCAATACAAATTGTCAAGTTTCACTTTCGATTTATTTGAGTTTCCGTACATCCGTGCGCATGCTCCCGGCTCATAATTTAATCATCGATAAACATTGACCAACCAGATGATTCCGTTTATTTACAGCTAAAAGGAATGAAATTTTAGAAAATGAATCTCACGGATCGTGATTAGAAGTTATCTATATTTTAAAAAATATATTTTAAGAAAAATAAAAAAATCAAATCCAGAACATTGATAAACTTAATGCAGCATTAAAAAGCATGACTGAAGTTCAAATGTGTAGTAAGAAATCTAATACAACATATTTCTTTGGGAAAGACCTAAAAAAACTAATGAATATCACTTTAGTAAATAAATTAATGATAAGATGAATTTATTGTCAAATGAGAAATGTAGTTCTACGCTCGAGACAACTTAACAAAATTTTTTGTGAAGTGGTCAGTTCTGGGATAATTTAGGGAACCAAAGTGCCCGAAGAAAACCATCGAACTGCGGTAAATGTACTGACCAACCTCAAAACAAAGTGATGACAGGAACTGCCTCGAGTGCGATTCGAATCTATTCGGTGGCGTAAGCGCGCTTTAGACACTGAGGTCGCTTTTATTATGTACCTGCCATATAATTATAGTTATTGTTCAACCTATTATTATATATCAGTACAACTGCATTGTGATACCCTTTCTAGAAACATATTCTGAAATTCAAAAATGGTTTCAGTTTTATACAAACTCAAAGATGGGATATATCTTTCAAAAAAACATGTATGTTGGCGCGTTGGTTGTATGATGTTTTACGTCGTGGTAATATGTATTGTACCTATTCGCAGCAAGAATAAGATCAAACTTAATATGCAGGTTTTTTTTTAAAAAAAAATCATTAAGTGATATCACTTGCAGAATATTGCATAATCAATCACACTTAAAGGAATTTAAACTTGATATTGTGTATTTTCTTAGTGTAAATAATAAATACTAGTATACGGTCTCAAGGTAATGGCCTCAATAATATATTTTGTTATACATCGAAAGTACACTATATCAACCTTTTCAAAATTACACAAGTCATATATAATATTTCAAATAAAATCTTGAATCTCTTTAATCACACCATTCCATTTGTCCCGAGTTGAGGAGATATGCCATTATAAGTACATGTATTGCCGTATTTATATAAATACTCTCTACCCGGCATACATTGCGGGTTTGTAGTCAGCAGAACATGTTTAGAGAATTCAATCCATTATTAACATGATGGTTAGGTTAATTTTTCTATTGTTCTGTTGTATTTGTTCTGTAAGTTCAGTTCCGGATAATTCTCCGTTTTATTACGGTCAGTTTCCAGAGGACTTTGTATGGGGCGTTGGTACATCATCTTACCAAATAGAAGGTGGATGGAAAGATGACGGTAAGTCAGTGGTTAATATATTAACTCTGCCATATGTTTCGTTTATTTTTTTATTTATTCAACATTTATCTTTTTGATATTTTTTTTGTCTTTTATACTACATTTAGAATATAAAAAAGTTCCCGTGAAGCAATAATTCTTGCAATTGCATGGTTTGATCAACACCTCGTTCAGTTGTTGTTTTAAAAGACATCACTTTGTTTTGAGGTTCTAAATTTGTAATTTGAAAAAATGTAATTATTATTATTATTACTATTATATTTTTATTTATTTATTATTATTATTTTATTTGTTTAACTATTTTATTTTTGAAATATCAACTAAGAAAAATTTGCATGTGGAATTGAAAAAAAAAATTAAATGTAAGTTCTAAAGTATACAATCTATAATTGCTTTACTTGAAACAAAGTCATTAAAATAGCAGCTTTAGATATTTGCATTTGTCCTTGCTGATTTTTGCCATTTTGGTTTAGAGCTGCATTGAATTTTCATTTTCGTTATTTCGTGCTTTAAATTTCGTTCTTAGACCTTTCGACTAGCGATGTTTCGTCCTAAACTTTGTCCAGTAAACCCACCACGCCAAAATCTTCACTTTAGTTTGTTGGTATTCCTTGGTACTATGTTTAATAATGAGTTCAGCATTGACGCAACATATTTTAATGCGTTTGAATTAAAAAAAAAAACTTTTAAAAACATAAATTAAAACCCTCAAAAGGTTTTTATTTTTTGTTTGCTTAACAAATACAGACAACTGCTTTAAATTCTTTAAACCTAGTTGATTTAAACTTCTTTGAAGACACTACTTATCTTCAATATTTGTTTTTTTTTGGCGTTTGGTTTGAAATATGGACATTACAAAGTAGCAGATTTCGATTCGGCAAAGCTCGACAGAGCTCGTAATACTCATTATGGTGATGGAACCGACCAAGTTTGCGATAAATGGCTAGGGACAGGCATTGTCAAGGAACAAAAAGAAAGTGCTTTTCTGTCCCGAATCTGAAAAATGATTTAATAGTTGTTTTTAAGAATTATCAGTAGATATTTTTGAGATTTTATTGTTGAAATAGTAAAACATATAATGGCGACATTGTGCATTATTTATGGGCGACTTATAACAGCCAAATTTAAACATGTACTGATCAATATGATCGAGTGCTGGTATTAAATCGTTTGATATAAAATGTACATTAAACACGATAGCTTTATAAATATTTGCTAAGTAACAGCTCAGTTTTCATAAATACTCCATTAAAAAAAGTTCATCTGAAAAAATAGCACCTGGGAGGATCATTCGATGACCTGTGCAATATGTTACACCTGTAAACTCCAGTCGTGAGGTTTAAGGTCATTTGATAAAACCGAGTACTTATCATAAGTCTGTTGTTTTGATGCAGAATCAAGATTGGTGTTACACTTCTTAAACCCTTTGATAACCAATCTAATACCTGGTGTTAGGGGTCGATATCAGGGACTTTATGCGTGCTACATTCTTTAGGAGACCATGTCGTCTGATTTGTAGTTTCGACCTGTATGTTTTGTATTTATGTGCTATGTCACGTGTGTACTAGGGACCTATTGGCCAGGTTCCAGTTTCTTCAATAAAATAATCTCAGCTGAAATGAAAAAGAATTATTGTGATGAAGTTATTCATTTAAAACATATAACAGCTTAAAGTAATTTTTAGAAAACCAATCTTTAAAATATGTTTATACTGATGGTTTTAGTTTAAATCCTTGTCAAATCAGGCACATATATAATTTACATTTTGTTAAATAGCTTCGAAAAATATTTTAAACAGTTTTTTCTCCATTCCAAATAATTGATAACGGATTTACATTTTGGATCTAATATTTAGTAGGCAGTACTTTGTGCTGTCAGAAAATGCACCATGTAGCAAAATTTACAACTGTTTTAATGTTTTAAATTTATTAAAAAACTAAGGTTTGTTCCCTCAAGCAAAACATGTCTTAGCTGAATTTTGATTTATATAATTTTAGAACTTTAGATATATTTATTTTCAACTGAATGCCTTAAGTTTTAAACTATCAAACTTTTCGGCCCCTAGTTATCAATGATGAGGAATGATTTTCAGAAATACACATATGGCACATCAAATTTTAACAGGTATATTTGTTATATATTTAAAATTGTTCTCTGTTTATACTACTTAGACAATGTAAGTTGATTTTTATGTCTCTTGTCTCGAAGTTTTTTAAATATAACCATATTCACCACGTATTGGTAATTTATAACACATTATTATATTGACATATACCATTTTGAATGTCATATGTACACCTTTTAGAAAATCATTCCTCATCAGTGACAATAGGGACCGAAAAGGTTGATTTTATGATTTAATTAAAAAATGGTAATAATATTGAAATATAGCAAGACAACAATATTTACCCCGATGATTTAATCAGGCCAAGGCTCAATTAAAACAAAAACATCTGTGGACAATAGTTCTTGATTTTGGTTTACTCAGAGTTCTCGGTGAACAAATACAGATCCTGTCTTGATTGTAAGACTCAAATATTTTAAAGCACGTGGTCTATGTTATGTTTTTGTTTGGTTAAGCTAATTTTGTAGATTTAAACCGCTCGGTGTAATGGTTAAACTTTGTCCACTGCAGGTAAAGGACCGAGTATTTGGGACACGTACGCCCACACAGATGGAAGGATTGAAGACAAATCTAACGGCGATGTAGCGTGTGACAGTTACAATAGATACAAGGAAGATGTACAGTTAATTAAACAGATGGGGGTAAGTATAGGAGAGAGAGAGAGAGAGAGAGAGAGAGAGAGAGAGAGAGAGAGAGAGAGAGAGAGAGAGAGAGAGAGAGAGAGAGAGAGAGAGTTGCTTACTATGGTATGTATTTTACTTTTCTTATAATGCAACCTTTTCTGTTCATGTGAAACTAAAGCTTTTCAGTTTATCCTCCTGTTCCTGCTTCTTCTCATCTGCAATTTCAATAAATAAATAAATAAATAAATAAATAAATGAATAAATAATAAATAAAGAAAGAAAGTTAAAAAAAATGAATTGAAAAAAAAACACTTATTACTAGTATTGTTATTAATTAAGAAAATTCCATATATATTTTCACAGGTCAAGAACTACAGATTTTCCATATCATGGAGCCGAGTGCTGTCTAACGGAACCCTTGCTACCAGAAATGAGAAAGGTATCCAGTATTACAAGAACCTGATATCAGAACTTCTAAAGAACGGTATAAAACCATTAGTAACCCTATACCACTGGGATCTTCCTCAAGCTCTACAAGATGTCGGAGGCTGGGAGAGCGACAAAATGATTGACTACTTCAGTGATTACGCCAGACTTATGTTTCAAGAATTTGGAGATCAAGTAAGGAAAGTTACCCGAAACATTATAGCTCTACAAAGCCATAGAATCTTGTTAAGGCAACATTTTACCTTGATGATGCCCATGTATAATTTCAATTGGTGTTCGGGCTTATGAACTACTGGTTCTACCTAAAAGTTGTACATGTATATGCTTAGAAAATATGTTACAAATACCTGCTGAATTTTTATGTGCCAGATGTGCACATTTCGGAAAATCATTCCTTATCAGTGACACTAGGGGCCGAAAAGTTTGATAGATTAAAAAACAAACGGCAAACAGTTGTCAAATACCCCACGTGTACTTTATTTCCAAGAAAAGGATTTGGTTTCGTTTTTGAGCATTTATTTTCAGTTTTTAGTTTTTTATTGAGAAAAATTGTTTCAGCAATTGTTGTTAATTGGGTATAGGAAATGTTATAAATTTTTTAACTTAAAATATCGCGATTTTTCACATTTTTCTAATTTGTAATTTTGTTGGCAGTTAGCTTTTACAATGCATTGTACTGTTTAAGGTGACAATTCTTAAATGTTAACATTTAACTTTGTGTTTTCAAAGGTAAAATTTTGGACCACATTTAACGAACCTTGGATATCATCTTTGTTAGGATACGGTACCGGGACATCAGCACCGGGGATAGAGGAGATAGGAACCAAACCCTATACCACAGCACATATTATTATCAAATCACATGTGAAGGCGTATAGAATGTATAAAAGAGACTTTTACCCAACACAGAGAGGTAAAGTAAACATAATGAGTAAAGAGGAATGAATTCTTAAACATATATGGAGGTTATCAGTTTTTGGATGGTGGAGAAAACTGGGTCTCTAAAATCTGCCAACCCTCGACTGAAGTAAACTAAAAAACAATCCAGTGAATTTGGCTAAACTGGATTTAAATCTCGATGGCGAGAGACACTTGCGTCTGTCAGTAAATATCGTAGCAAAACCAGAACCCAACGATTTAGCTTTAATTCGAGTCGATTTGTAACATCTTTCATAACATATCAGATTTTTTTCTATTAAGCAACTCGAATGAAATTGTTGGCGTTGCAAAATGTTTGATAAAAATGTGAAAATTATGAAATGAAATAAAAATGACAATATAATCAGAAAAACTGAAAAAAATTATAGAAAGTGAACTTTCATTTGTTTTAATTTCTGACATTCTTTGTAGGGACAATTGGAATAACTTTAAACAGCGACTGGAAAGAGCCAAAGACACAGGCACAATCAGACATTGATGCAGCAGAGCGTGCAATGCAGTTTATGCTAGGTTGGTTTGCTAATCCCATATTTGGTAATGGTGATTATCCAGAAGTAATGAAGCAACAGATAGCAGACAAAAGTAGAAAGATGGGGATTCCTAACCGACTTCCGGAATTTACAGAACAGGAAAAACGTGATAATTTGGGTAATACATATATTCACATAAGAAGTGAAAAGCAAAATGCATAATGGATTGGAACAGCAAGTAAAAACCGTACAACGAATATTAGTTTTGGTTGTAAACTGGTGATTAAGTCAACGTTGAATAACGTTGCAACAAACCAACCATTTAACATACCACCAACCAACTTAATCTATAAATGTTAATATTTTAATTTCTTCAATATTTTAAATTTTCTTTTGTTGTGATGTTTTTCTTAAAATTCAAAAATCAATTCTTACATTTTTCATTTTCCTGGGTTATTAATCCGTGGTTAACTCATACCGGAGACTTTTATAATAATGGATGATTTTACGTTAGTTACACGTACGATCAAACGTTTTCGTTGAAATGTAAATTCATGGGTTATGGTGTCCACGAATACATCAATAATTTGCACACCAAAAAAAAAAATAAATAAATGATTTAACAGTGCTAAAATGCACTTTCCCATCGAAGCATATATTATAGTAATGCTTTACAAACAAAAACTTGAGCTTTATCTTCTTTGGCCATCGGTATATCTCTTATTTACGTACATGCACTTGCATTTATATTACAGGGTCCTCGGATTTTTTCGGAATCAACACCTACACAACAAATTTGGTATCTTATAAAGACAACAGTAAAAGTACCAAACCAAATCATTTTGAAGACCAAGATAATCAGTTTTCTACAGATCCAAGCTGGAAGGGGTAGGTGGATGCAACTAAGTTTCAAGTGGATACAAATAGGTTTCGGGTGGATATAGATAGTTTTGGGTGAATACAAGTATGTTTTAAAGTGGACACAAATAAATTCCGGTGGTTTAGAGTATGTTTTAATGTGAAAACAAATTGGTTTTAGGTGGAAACAAATATGTAAAAGATAGAAGAAAGCATATTTTAATTTTAAAAAAATCTGCTTTGAAACAGACACTGACCCCCCCCCCCCCCTCCCCCCAAAAGGAAGGTAATCTCGGAGAAATATTGTTATTGGCATGGAATGTTGCTAGAAATTCAGTGCCATTATTAGATAATATTATTTTACTATCGATGTTTGTTAAAGGATTTTTGTGCAAAAGAAACAACATCTTGCATATATCAGCTGAAATCAAACGACAATCCTTTTTATGTAGAAAATGCTGGGGCAATAACAGCAAATTTGGTGTTGTTTTCGAAATTTTACGCTCTTAAAATGCCTGCCATTGGTGTTTTATCTGCTTTGCAAAAGGATGAAATCGGATAGGATTATTAATGTTTAACGTCACAGTAAAGATTCTTACATTTTTTTGAGCCGGGTAATTCTTGGACTGTGGAAGAAACCAGGCTATCCGGAGAAAATCACCGACGCTCAGCAAGCGAACTGACTAACAATCACTCTTACAATCTTCCCGAGTGGGTTTTAAACCCAGGCACTTAGGTTTCAAATCTCTCAACCTCAAATTTTATTCCAATGTTTCTTGACAGGGCAAATTCTGGATGGTTGTGGGTCGTACCGTGGGGAATGCGAAAGATTCTCAACTTTATCAAGGATCGTTACCATAACCCTGTGATATATGTAACGGAGAATGGTGTATCTGACTGTGGTCAAATAGATGACCAATCAAGGATCGAGTACTTTAGAGCTTATATTAACGAAGTCTTAAAAGGTAAATAATAACTAAAGTATTTATTTCTCTAGAAATAAGAAACACTGCCAATCTCTCATGAATTTTTTACTTTAACATACCATCATTTTTGCACTAATTTTATAAATATTGTAAATGATGAAACGATGATTGTAAATGATGTAACGATGGTTTTATATTATCCTTTTTTTCGACGATATGTGCATGGAATTGGTAACTTGCATTTAAAATAAATTAACCGTTTTTTGGTTTTTGGTTTTAAAATTAAATCACCATTTTCTTATTTTATTTAGACAAATCGATACTGTTAAGTTATTGTTGATGGCGTGGTGATATTGTTCACCTGGTCTGGTATCGGTATTATCATTAACATAGGTTTTCAATTTGTTCTCTGTAATATTTCTCGAGTATTTTATGTTTGCATAACACTTTTTAATTGTACCAAGTACAAATCAGTCCAGGTTTAATGCTTGTGACATCTAGGATTTTAGCAAGAAAGAGCGTAAAATTTTAAACCAAAAGGCTTAAACCTACAAGTGAGAACGGGGGGGGGGGGGGGGTAATGCCTCCTCCGGAAATTAAAATTAAGACGCAAAATCATGCATGCTGGCGCCATCTGAGCTGCATAAAAGAGAAAACGTATTTCATTCAGAGCGCCTTAGTAATAGTATAAGAAAAGTTAATTAAAAAAATTATCAATAGGAAGAGCGTACGTTCCTCACGCCCTTGCTAAAACCACCACTGCGGTTTGAAACATGTCAACAACATTCGTCAAGCATTGATGTTAAAGTACATAGCTGAGCACTGTGGTCAACAATAAAATGGACAATTCAAAATTTACAGATCTTTTTGAAATTAGCATTAGGATACAGAGCATCAAGGATTTTATAAGGGGTTCATTAAATTTCACGATTTGAAATTCCGCCACAATTAATTTTTGTGATCACAACATGTTTCAAGTTATTTTTTGAATTTAATAACATAGCCATGAAGATGGATAACTGCAATGTTAAAGGTTACATGGCTTGGTCTTTGATGGACAATTTTGAGTGGGGAGCGGGATATGGACCAAAGTTTGGATTAGCAAAAGTTGATTTTGAGAAGAATGAAAGAACACGGACACTTAAAGCTTCAGCACATTACTATGCGGACCTGGTAAAACAAAATGGATTTACACAATCATCATTTAATATGTATAAGTACATAAAGGAAGGTGTGTTTGTTTATCAGGTTGTCAAGTGCAAATCTTTACTTTGTCTCATAAAAATGTCATTATTTCTAAAACTGCATTCTTTTGAGTTAAGATTGAATGAACAAACAGAATCACTTTTAAGTTCGAGGGCCGTTGCTATAGTTACAGAACTTACGTATCTAAGTGATTAAATGATGAAATGATCATACACAAGAGGTTTTAAAATAAAACATGATAAAAGAAAATTTTCTGGAAAATACTAGCAAAATTGATATTTTTTTGTCATTATTGAAGATACTTTTTCTGCCTTTTTAAAACTAACATCAACTATCTGTCATTTTGAGGCAAAAAACAACATTTGAAATTCAATAATTATTGATTGGCTTTAATTATTTTAATAGAGACTTCGACTAACTGTTATACCGCGACTTCAACTGTTATACCGCGACTTCAACTGTTTATACCGCGACTTCGACTAACTGTTATACCGCGACTTCGACTAACTGTTATACCGCGACTTCGACTAACTGTTATACCGCGACTTCGACTAACTGTTATACCGCGACTTCGACTAACTGTTATACCGCGACTTCGACTAACTGTTATACCGCGACTTCGACTAACTGTTATACCGCGACTTCGACTAACTGTTATACCGCGACTTCGACTAACTGTTATACCGCAACTGTTAATCAAGCGAAAGGTACATGTTTGGCGTAATAACCAGTTGAATTCAGAGCCATCAATTTCTCGTTGATCTTGTATATATTACGTATTTCAGATTTAGAAGAACGTGATATGTTCTACAAGGGTTTGTTCCCTCCAAATTTTGCCTGGGGAGCAGCAACATCAGCTTATCAGATTGAGGGCGGGTGGAACGAGGACGGTAAGAAGGCATACGGCTTGTCATAGATAAAACAATTTAAATCTACTTTGAAGTAACCAAAGCTACAATAAACATAGTGCATCTCAAACTAAAATAATATCAGACCATGGAATGTCAGTCTGAATTCTGCCAATTGACGTTGTTGCCTACATCTTTTATGTGATTGTTAATCATTTAAAATGCTTGATGTATTTTATGTTACCCTCCGGTTTTTTGATAGCGAGCAAGGAAACTAAAGCCGCTGTTACAAATTCAGTTTTAGAATTGTGTTTGGTGAGATTTTACACCCCATAGTGCTCTAAGTGTTGACATTTTACCGATTTCCGTGAAAAAGAAAAATTGGGGTGATTAAAAAATGTTCCAATTAAGCCCATTTATTTAAAGTCAGGGACGACAATATTTGGTCTATGACGTCATTTGCGGGCCAAACTGATCGTTGGGCACAAAAAGAGAGAGATTATAGGTGAGACCTATAGATTTTATATACGTGTACAACTATAAATGTGAATTCATGTGTTTTACAAAAAATAATAGCTTATTAATTTCGTCCCTATGATAAATTATAATTTTATTTATTTATTTATTTTTTAAAATTATATTTAATGAAACCAAATCTATTTCTACAGGAAAAGGGCCTAGTATATGGGACGATTTTTCACATGCAGGGAAAATTGCTTATCAACAGACAGGCGATGTCGCTTGTGATAGTTACCATCAATATAAAAAGGATGTTGAAATGCTCAAGAAGCTAGGGGTACGATTTTGATTACATGATTATAATACATGTATATAAAATGAAATGGTAAAGCGGATACCATTTTTTGCCCAGAACACCTGGCTCACTTATTACCATTTGAACTATGTTGCCATTTTATGCATTTTTAACATTATCTTATTCGAATATATATCGAATAGATGGGCAGTGCTTATGTTAATCTTAATATGACTCAAGAGAATATTACATTCGTCAAAATTATCGCAGTTAAAGACACAGGGGGAAAAGTTGTTTTAGATTAATAAAATGCTTTAGAAAACAGTCATATATATCAGATCACAATAAACACAAAACGCGCATGTTTAAAGCACTCATTGTGAGTTCATGTTATGGAAGAATGGTATAACGACAAAATTATATCTAACCAATGGTCAGGTAATCCGTTATCAGTAATTCACAATCAGTGTTTTCTGCAATTTTCACATTAAGTTTAGAATGATTTTTCTTATCGATGGACCAAAGTGGTTGAGATTTCTTTTATAATTAACAAAAGACGATAATAAATTTGCAACTAAAAATATTATATATTTGGACACAGACAACTCGTCTAAGAACTTGTCACCAAATGGACAGAAATAGCAGGAAAAGTCAAACACGAATTGAAACCAAAAGTCCTTGACTATGGATGTGCACTGAAGTAAATACCCTTCGATGTTCAAAGAAATATCATTAAATCTAAAACAGGTTGTTCAGATTCTTGTTTTTATTTATTAACCAACATTTTCTTGGACAATGGTACTTTAAAGATATAATCTACTGATTTAGATTTCTACATTGTTCACGAGTGGCAATACGATTGTTACATTTTTTAAAGAATGTCTAAAACAAAATAGCTATTAGTTTCACAAAAGGAACAGACTTTATTATTATTAATTATTCTTTAGTAAGAAATCAGCACATTTTTATAATTAAAATATCGGCAGAATTATTTTTGTCTTTGAAGGTTTCCCACTACCGCTTTTCCATTGCCTGGAGTAGAATTATGGCAAATGGAACCATTGGTACACTGAACCCAAAAGGTATAGAGTACTATAACAACTTAATCAACGAACTCTTGGCTAACAATATACAACCTATGGTTACACTATACCACTGGGATCTACCGTCTGCTCTTCAAAAAACAGGAGGGTGGAAGGACCCTGCCATAGTCGATAAATTCGCGGAATATGCCCGGGTCTGCTTTACCCACTTTGGTGACAGGGTGAGTAAGAAAGTTTAATCTTTTTATCTTTACTACATGCTTACTCTTCAGATTGATTTGGTACTGCTAGATAAACATTTATGTATCACAACTCCCCCCCCCTCCCCCCCCCCCCCCCACACATACACATTGAATTGTTTTACGTCAAATTAGCTATTTTTCAGGTATTCGTGGCGAGACTATTTCTTTTCATTACATAGAGGATTAATCTAAACACAAGTTCGCGTGAATGCACTGTATATAAGTGTTTCTTATCTGCAATGTTCACATACAGTCGTCTTGAGAATGCTAGTTCACTCGCCAGCAAAGTTAAACATCGCAGACCACATTGTCTATTGTTACGAACCAACCAGTAAAGGTCTACAGCAGTAAGAAACATTTCCCCATTTAATGTCACTTATTTTTTCAACATAAAATTTTGATCTACGTTTTAAACATCGCAAAACTGGCAGAAATTCAGAAAATGATAAGCAATAAATCGCACAATATGACAAATATCGTGTGTGTTATTTCAATACTGTTTGAGACAAACAGGGTTTGTTGTTTGCAATATCGTCACTTTGTGAGATATTTTAGTGAACACGATGATCTGCAAAGTTATTGATAATTTGGTTCCAAATATGCTTGATGCTGTTGATTTAGTTAAGCAATTTCAAAGCAGTCAATAATTCTAATTAATATATTTCATTTAATTTCTCTATTTCTGATTGGTCAAACGCAGGGAGTTAATCTGGTATAATTTTACCAATTCTAATAACTGAAGTGGTACTGTTAATGAAGCCACGCCCCTCCTTAACGACAGGATGGTAATATTCACGACATGTGTCAATGAAAATTAACCACCGTCACATGCGCCCGTAATTTTCCATTTCGACCCCTAGTATTTCTGGAAACCGTTCAATAGACGACATTGTAAAGAAACAGTTTTCAAACCATAGCGTTCATCAAAATTTCTTTATGCTGAAATAAGTACAGGGTTACAGTGCTGAAACTAAAAAGACATGAAATATAATAAAAACATGCCGCTTTTGTTCTGGGTGTTATAGTGAATTATCGCTCTCGGGGAAAAAAATTTACACCCGAGACTTCTTCTCGGGGGGGGGGGGGGGGGGGGGGAGAGATTTTTTTTCCCTCGTGGGATTATCCACTATAACATTTAGAGATAGTAGTGGACAGACTGACATTCAATAACTTGTATAACTGTACTTAAATAGTGATAATTAATGCTGGAAATTTTTTTAGTATTTGAAATTATTACTTAAAAAGTGGATGCTATACTTTTCATTTGCAGTATTTAATTTTTATCATATTGAAAATAATGATTAGAAAAACTCTCCCGGCCTTTAAGGACAATATTAATTTATGATAAAATTTATATATCAATATTTACGATGAATTTTTATTTCAGGTAAAGTTATGGATAACTTTCAATGAACCTTTCGTTGTATCTTGGTTGGGGTATGGTATAGCAGTTATGGCGCCAGGCGTGTATGATCCCGGTGTAGGAGTTTACCAAGTTACACATCATATCATAAAGTCACACGTAAAGGTCTATCATCTGTACAACGATCATTTCAGATCCAGATATAACGGTAAATATTATGTGTTAACAATTCATGAATTTATTCAGTAATGCTAAAACAACTAAAAAAAAAGAAAAAAAAAGATACGCTTACTTTTCTGCCATGGAAAAAATTTAAGTAAATCCAAACCAATTATAGAAAAAAACTAAAATGAACTTTGTTTTTTTAACTGACAAAAAGTCCGTTTACAGCCATTTGTGGAGAGCGCGACTTAATGCCATATAAACCCAAATGGTGATTTACCACCCAATTATTAACAGTTTAGGTGACTGAGTGAGATCATATTCTGACAATTCAAAAATTTTCAACCCTTGATTAGGGTATTTAAATTCTAAAACATTTCACCATTTGGGTTCATATGACTGTTTTATCACTCAAAATAGTCAAACCTAAGATTCTAAACGTTTATTTCTCATGTAAATTTTGATCCATTTCAATTTTTTAAAAAAATGCGTTGAAACAACCTTAGACATCGATTGATAATAATCATAGCCAGCCAAAATTATAACCGTTTATTATTTATGCTTAAAATATTTGGAAGGCAGCAAAGAATACAATGTATGTATTTTCTGTAAAAAAGGAAAATTGAAAGTGTAATTTTTGACATATATTGTTATTTCCCTTCAGATCTCTATCGAAATAATGTTATTTTTTCACCTTTTTTAGGATGTCATTTCAGTAATATTTTTTTAAAACAGTTCAGTGATTGTAACATAAAAAAATAAACAAAATAACCGTAATTAAAATTTGGCGTAATGATAATTTATTCAATTTTAGGTAAGGTCGGTATAACTCTAGATTGTGACTGGAAGGAACCCCTTACAGATAATGCTCTGGACAGATACGCGGCAGAGAGATCACTTAAGTTCAAGTTGGGGTGGTTCGCTGATCCTATTTTTGGTAACGGTGATTATCCGTCTGTAATGAAACGCTACATAGCAAGAAAGAGCAAACTTCAGGGTTATAACGCCTCCAGACTGCCAGTATTCACAGAAGAGGAAAAGAAACAAAACAGAGGTAATATCTCTCTCTCTCTCTCTCTCTCTCTCCACTGCGGTAGCTTAGTTGGTAGAGTGCTCGCTCCGTGAGTGGGAAGTCGTGGTTTCGAACCCCGACCGGGTCTGACCCAAGACTTAAAAGTAGGTACTGACTGTTCTTTCGCCAAGCATTCGGCATTACGAAATGAAAGTGACAGTTCTTTTGGATGGGGACTTAAAATAAACGACGTCCCGTGCCACGGTAGGCGTGTCACGATAAAAAAGCCTGCTTTTAAATGCCATCAGCGCAACACACAGGCAAAAATTCTGCACTTTCGTCTATAGCTGGCGGCGTCTCGATATACTTGTAAGTGAAATATTTTTTGACTGGGACATTAAACACCATTACTCACTTTACTCTCTGTCTCAGATCTCGTAACAAACTTCTATATAAAAATTGTCAATTTTGTTTAGTCTGTAAGACTTCTTTGGTCAACAAGTCATTCTCTTATAATAAAAAAAAGTTTCAACCGTATTGGGGTTTTGACGTGATGAAGCAGTTAAATATGTTTTCAAAAGCCGTCATAAAAAGTTATGAAAAACTCTCAGGCACAAATCTCACGAACTTCTTTTCAGACCAACTTGATAAAACAATACCTCCCTGAGCAAAAGTAGATAAGACTCGATGTTTTCGTTGCTGATCGATGTTAGAGGTTGTGTTTTTTAATGCAAGGTTCCATGTACGTAAGTCTTTGTCGATATAATTTTCTCAATGAAACAATAAATGACACAGCTTAAGTTCCATGGTTTTGATTTTTTCAAACATATTTCATAACTTTTATCTTTCAATAATTGAACACTGTTACTAGTAATTGCACCTGGTTTTTTTTCAAGGGGCGTCGGATTTTATTGGTTTGAACCATTACACAACAAATCTGGTCAACCATAAAGACAAGGGTATAGGTTGGCATAGTTATGACGCTAATCAGGACACAGATACACCTTTTAGTCCATGCTGGAATAGGTATATTTAGATAAATGTGTAGTCTGGCATAGTTATGACGCTGATCAGTTATAATTCATGTTGGAATAGGTATGTTTAGATAAATGTTTAGGCTGGCATAGTTATGACGCTGATCAGGACATAGAAACATCTTTCAATCCATATTGGAATAGGTATGTTTAGATAAATGTGTAGTCTGGCATAGTTATGACGCTGATCAGTTATAATTCATGTTGGAATAGGTATGTTTAGATAAATGTTTAGGCTGGCATAGTTATGACGCTGATCAGGACATAGAAAGATCTTTCAATCCATATTGGAATAGGTATGTTTAGATAAATGTGTAGTCTGGCAAAGTTATGACGCTGATCAGTTATAATTCATGCTGGAATAGGTATGTTTAGATAAATGTGTAGTCTGGCAAAGTTATGACGCTGATCAGTTATAATTCATGCTGGAATAGGTATGTTTAGATAAATGTGTAGTCTGGCATAGTTATGACGCCGATCATTTATAATTCATGTTGGAATAGATATGATAAGATATCGGTATTGACTGTCTGTTGAACAGTACACTGATACATACATGTAAGTATTTGTTTTGAGTCGATCCGGTGGCCGAGTGGTTAAGGCGTTTGCCTCTAAATTTAAGGCTTTTAACCGCTATATTTATAACAGTGGTCGACCGCAAGTATAGAAGTTTGATTCCTCGTCGTAAGCCCTTTCTGTTTAGTTCGGTTCCTGTATAAAGAATTTAGTTTGACTTTTCGGTGTGTGTGTGTGTGTGGGGGGGTTACAACTACTGCAAAGGTTGCCATATGTACGCACTGGTACAGTGCAGATCAGAAACTCTTGATTTTTACGCACCACATGAACTTTTGTTATCCCTTGATAAACTCTTGCGATTAATAAAAATTGTTTCCTAACGAGCATCTAAAATGCTGGCGTGACGTTAAACAAATTCAATAAAACCAATGTTTTGGAATAGAAAGAAAGAAAACTATACAATAATGTGTTTTACATTTTAAAATCGTCCTTATGTTTTTAATAAAATATAAATTTTCTTATCATTGTAGAACAAGATCTAATTGGTTGAGGGTAAATCCATGGGGGTTACGTAAATTACTAAGATGGATCAAGGAGAGATACAGAGATCCGGTAGTGTATGTTACAGAAAACGGTGTTTCTGACGATGGTGAAATGGATGATGTTTCCCGCCAAACTTATTACACACGGTATATCAACGAGATGCTTAAAGGTAAATTGCATTTTAAAGGCTAAAGACTAAAGAAGCAGAACTAAACGTAATTAACGATGTCTATTTCATTCATCTGTTGAGATAGAACAATGAATGAGACAACCACTGGTGCAGAAGGATGTCTTGTTTCGTTCAACTGCCTGACACAGAACAGTATTTCACTACAGTTATCTGCTGACTGCTAAGACAAATCAAAATAAATTGAAGTCAACTGTCAGAGACAGAACGGTGTGTCATTTTAATGATGAGGTAGACAAGTGTCCAGTTTCTTGACTTATGAAATTAAGCGTCCCATTTTTTTAAACACTGCACCTGCTTAGATAGAACAGTGCCATAATCTCAGTCGAATTAAAGTAACAAAAGCCATATTTTGCTTTTTGAATGATTTTAAACTAAATTTTAAAGAAAAAATCTACTTGGCTTTAAATAAAGAATATTCCAAATATTCATAAACATAAACTTAATCAATTAACTGCGACTATTAATTTATCTTCGCGACATGCGGAGAAAGAAGGCAGCCGCCGATCGGTGACATAGTTGTACTGCCTATAACAATCTGCTTTGCTTTATTTTCAGCTATAAAACTGGACAATGTAGATGTTCGAGGTTATATGGCGTGGTCACTGATGGATAACTTTGAATGGGGCAGCGGGTTTACACAAAAATTCGGACTCTATCATGTAGACTTTGACATAGATTCCAGACCCCGAACTCCGAAAGGATCAGTCACAACATATGCAAAAATTATCCAAGATAATGGATTCCATTAATATATATTTTTTTCAATTGAAATATGAGCCATATGTTATATAAGAATACCATCAACATATTGATATCAATATACCACGCATGTTGCATGCAGTTTGTAACTGAAAAAGTATGATAATTTTTGTGATTGTTGGTACATGTGCAGTGTGTATAGGTCTATTTCATAAATCATATTGATTAAAAAATGATAATACTAAAATGGGAGGTTTGCTAACATTCATATTATGTAATGAAATTGGAAAACTTATCAAATCGTCGATATTTTGTAGATATGTTTACTGAAGTAAAGATTTATTTTCACTGTGTTTAGTGTTACTTATGACGTCATCAGCTGTATAGATACATAGATGAGCTTGAAGAAAATACCTGTTGCTATGTCTCTATATATTAAAAGGATCAATAGGTCTTATCATGTGGCCATCGTCAATTTTGCGATTTTTTGGGTAATGAAATCGGCGTAATTAAAAACCGAGTTGAATGTCGGAGCGTTACAGCTCCCGTCGTTACGTTAACGACGGTATTGTGTTTGATGTGATTGAAAGTATAAAACAGAATTATAAGTGGAGTAATGGCGTTTTACGTCCCAGTCAAGATTTTTTTCACTAATATCAAGGCAGTCTGTTCTGGAATTAGAAATAAAGAAAACCGGAGTGACTGGAGAAGAATCACCGATCTTTGAAATGTAAGATACAAGAACAGAATTTTTCATCGTTTATTTCAAATGATCCGTCCTGATCGTTGTTGTTCCTTAACTGTTATTCTGATCGTGCCTTTTTTTCTTGTTCCATGAAATCGAAAAATCATCCTGAACACTTGACGGGACTTAAAATAAAAAGCTTTGGACCTTTAGTGAAATATTGTTGTCAATATATGCAATTGCATATGCTTAATATCGATCCTTTGGTTAAATGTGACGCAATTTTAAGGTAAAAAAATTCGACTGTTGATAAAGTTACAGCTGATTTATTTTGAACACTGTAATGTTGTTTGTAACATGCTTTATATCATGTATACATATACCAGTGCAAGCTGGTACTAACATATTCTCATTCTCTCTCTCTCTCTCTCTCTCTCTCTCTCTCTCTCTCCTCTCTCTCTCTCTCTCTCTCTATCCTTTGGACAAAATCATCACAAAGCATACTCACTTAAATTATCAATAAGTTAGGAGAAAAAGTCTGACGCCACAGTCAGTTCAAAAATGTTGTAGGGAACCGGAGTGCTCGAATTACGAACATTTTGCAAGCAGAGGGCAGTAAAAAAGTCCAGGGTTGAATTTACGCTTAATTCTTTGAGAGGCGCTGTGATCAATAAGCGCGCGTTAAACCTCTTGACTACCTAGGCTCTCGGTGAGGAAGATACATGTATGAGTTAAAAGTTTTAAAAACGGTTTATATCAACTTTAAACTCTTAGATAGATTCATATTATATGTGTAATATTGGTTATCCAAAGCAATAAATATTTTTTATCTGACACTTTACGGTTGCACCAGATATTTTTGATTAATTACATGCACTCTTTAAATTTACCCCATTCCACAAAATCTAAGATAAAACTTTAAAATTTGATATTGCAAATCATTTTATTTCAAATTAAGTCAGGGCGCCATTTTGTCGTCTGATCAGAAATCATGGCGAGAAACATTTTGGACAAAGTGATAGTTTTGTGGATTTGCCTTGTCAATTTCACAGTTTCCGTACCGCCTGATTCTTCAATCTATTACGGACAATTTCCGGAGGACTTTATTTGGGGAATAGGAACATCGTCATATCGAATAGAGGGAGCTTGGAATAAGGACGGTAAGTATCAAGAAAACAATTCTTTAGCAACATTGTCCTTATGATTTACAATGAGTTCTTTGTATTATTTTTCTGATTATATTTATAGATTATCTATATTTGACATTTTCATTTCTTCATTTGAAAGTTATACGTGATGTTGCTATTTGTTTAACACATTCCAGATATCCAAACAGAATAAAAGATGTTTACAACGCATTCTTAATAAAATATTTTCAAAAATGGCATATAACAATATATTGTCTTATACCATTTTTGAATGTATTTAATTTTTTAGATTAAATTTAAAAATGGGATATGACAGCGTTATCGATGTTCATTAATAGAGCAAAATGACGTCACGAAGCTACACAAGCGTAAGATTAATTTGACGATCATTTCCAATTGAACGTCAGTGAAACTGAGTATTTATTGCAGATTTTTATCGCAAACTATATGTATGTAGGTAAAAAAAAAGATTATTTAACCATCAAACAAGTGATCTCCCTTTTTACTCTAACCAAGAGGCAGAATTTTGTTGGGGATGATTTAATAAAATCATAATATGAAATGTACATTTTATCTTTTTAAACCAGAAATATTGCTTTTTAAATCGCAAAGTACATGCATGGTCTTGGTTAAAGGTCAAGGTAAAAAAATCTACATATTTCATTTTTAAAAGTGAAGCTTAGTTGCAAAATAAATATCTTAGTATTACTTGTAAATGGACAAAATTTTAACAACAACAAAAATATAAAAAAAAATAAATAAATAAAAAACAAAAATAATAATAAATAAATTAAAAAAAAAAAAGAAAAGAAATATGACATCTATGTGTCGAGGTCATGCACAGACACCCGTCGACGTCAACAACCATGCCGGGCGACCGCATCACTGCTAAAAAGTTATTTGCATTTAAACACAACATGTTTTTATTATGAAATACATACATTAGCAGTTACCATGACAACGTTCTACACTGATGTACACTGACATGTAAATTTACGGATCTTTTTCAAATTTTTTTTTTTCAATGTACAGACATGAAAATTCTACTTAAAAGTCACGAGGGTGTCAAATGTGTGACAAGAATATTTAAAGTAATAAAATAAAATGCTTGGTGCAATAGTTATGTGGTAATGTAAAACCTTTAAATCCAATCTGAGGTTACTATCTACGAACACATAATATAATCGTTATCTGGTAAATATCATCTTTAAAACTTAAATATGTATTTAAAAGAGAGGTTTTTTTCTTATATCTATAAAATGTATTTTTACAATAAATATTATAACAAAAATAACCGGTAAAATATGCACATTTCGGAAAATATTTCCTCATCAGTGACACTAGGTGCTGAAAGTTAGTACATAAAAACATAAGCCAATCAGTTGAAAATTAAAAAATCGGAAGTTCCAAAATTATATGAATCCAAATTCAGCTTAGGAATGCTTTGCACGAGGGAAAAAACCTAGTTTTAATTAAATATGATTCATATATTAAGACGGCTGAAGTTATTGCTACATGGTACATTTTCTGTCGGCACAAAGGATATCCTCGGAGAGTCTTACTCAACCAACAGCGGTACCCGCTAAGCAGTAGTAAATATATAACAAATACCAAATAATTTCAGTTTTTCGTTCCAAATGGTATTATTGTCATAATGCATTTTTTAAATTTTATCGTGAAATGTAGTTTTTAAAAAATGACAGTATGCACAACATGTATGTCTGATGCGTCAAAGATAAGTGTGAAATCCGAAATGCCTGACGACCACCACAACCTTCAAAAGCAAACATGAAAACTTCAGACTCTTGTCTGCAAAAGTTGGATCCAAACCTAAATGACGAGACTGGCTATGATCCGTTTGTCGTTTCTTTAGTCTGTTCCCACACACGTTTCTTGTTTCATAGTAGAAAATATTATACATTTAGGGAAAGGGCCAAGTATTTGGGATACATACTCTCACAGAAATGATACAATAAAAGATAAATCGAACGGCGATGTGGCGTGTGACAGTTATCATAGATACAAGGAAGATGTACAGTTACTTAAACAGATGGGGGTAAGTATAGGAGAGAGAGAGAGAGAGAGAGAGAGAGAGAGAGAGAGAGAGAGAGAGAGAGAGAGAGAGAGAGAGAGAGTGTGTGTGTGTGTGATTGTGTGTGTGTGTTGTGTGTGCGTGTGTGTGTGTTGGGTATATCGATGTGTTAAAAAAAACTTTTGAAATGAGCCCAAATTCGGGTTGTGCAATGTTGGTTTATGCTGTATATTTCTAGTGCTTTTATATAAATCCCAATTCTTGAACAAGTGTTAAAAACAAGAAGACAACTCTAACCTACACGCTTTGAATCATTTTTAAGAAATCAGGAACAGAAAAAACCTAATAACTTTTGCTCAAGTATTTGTTTTTAAAAACTTTACCTTTGTGACGTTCTACTTTTATGTAAAAATATTTTACTTTGAAATAAGATATTGATATCATTTTTGACAAAATACGTTTGGCACACTTTCTGTGTTTGGCTGTTATTGTTGTTCCATTATGATTAAAATGATAAACATGTTTCTATGTTCATTTGAAAGCTAAAACACTATCGGTTTTCCATATCATGGAGCCGAGTGCTGTCTAACGGAACTCTTGCTACCAGAAACGAGAAAGGTATCCAGTATTACAAGAACCTGATATCAGAACTTCTAAAGAACGGTATAAAACCATTAGTAACCCTATACCACTGGGATCTTCCTCAAGCTCTACAAGATGTCGGAGGCTGGGAGAGCGACAAAATGATTGACTACTTCAGTGATTACGCCAGACTTATGTTTGACGAGCTTGGAGAAAAGGTGATATATATTTTTATGAAAACACTATTTATCCTAAATCTATATTAGTAATAAAGCGTGATTTATACCGGTTGTTTGTAAATGACACGATCTGATAAGTTTAATGAAGGTACGGATTCGTATACACCGCTTACCTGGGTTATACCAGAGACATGTACATCTACAAGTCTGTTGTTAAATTTTATCTCTGTTATTTATTGTCCACAGGTCAAGTTTTGGATAACCTTTAACGAACCATGGATATCGGCATACCATGGATACGGTACAGGAACATCAGCTCCGGGTATAAAGGATAAAGGACATAAGCCATACACAACAGGACATGTTATCATCAAAGCACATGTAAAGGCATACCGTCTGTATAAAAGGGAATATTCGCATCAGAATGGTATACAAATATTCTAATTAAAATGTTTGTTTGACCAGAGTAGATGATTATAATTCATTTGGCATCAATTTTTATTTTCATACAACTGTACATGTTTTTTCTTCGTAAGCGATATTTAAAGCTAATATACACAACTTTAATGCCCGTATTCACAAAGGTGTTTAAAACAGTATTACCTGTCTGAACGGCTTATATTTTTAAAATCTGTTTCACAAACAATGCTCAGTCTGAGATGAATTCAAATTTCCGGGTAAATCTAATCCTGCTATATAGCAGGTTTATATGTTAGTCTTTGATTTAAAATGGATGACTGCATTGATTTTCTCGACCAATTTGATTTATTTGATCGTTTAAATAGGAGACCTCAAGTTTTCAGAGATAGAATAGACCCATTGACTTTTATGATGAAGCTGATTTCATTGCAAGGTATCGTTTTAGCAAGGCTTATGTCATTGACATAATGGAGTTAATAGGAAACCGGCTAGAGCACAAAAGCAGAAAACATTCATCTGTTTCGCCGATTCAGCAGTTGCTTGTTGCCTTAAGATTCTATTCAACCGGTAATTTTCAACTTGACAATGCTGAGTTATTTGGCATTTTGCAGCCAACAATTTCCAGAATTGTGCAAAAGGTTTCGGGGATTATTGCATCCAAATATCGTGATGTTGTCACATTTCCAAGTGGGAACGGGATTCTTGAAGTACAAAGGTGCTGTATGAATATTAGTGGCATTCCTGGAGTTGTTGGTGCAATTGATTGCACCCACATTCCAAACAGTCCCCAGGTGGATTGAACTCGGAACTATTCCGTAATAGGAAAGGGATTTACTCGGTGAATGTACAAGCTATATGTGATCACAATTGTAAATTTACAAATATTGTAGCAAGGTGGCCTGGAAGCACACATGATAGCAGAATTTTTGATAATAGTAACATATGTGCTAAATTTGAGCGCATATATCCTCTTATATAGGTATAAAGAGAAAGTGAAAACAAATTTCACAATCAACCAATTAAAAATCAACTAGTATGAGAGAAGGAGAATGTAAGCGACTTCGTGCGAGATTGAGAGAATGGTAAGCGACTAGTGTGAGATCAACAAAATGTCAAGCGGCTATTGTGATATTGACAAAATGGTAAGCGACAAGTGTGAGAATGACTGAATGGTAAGTGAGTATTGTTAGATTGACAAAATGGTTAACGACTAGTGCGAGATTGACAAAATGGTAAGCGACTATTGTGAGATTGAAATAGTATTAAACGAACATTGTGAGATTGACAGAATGGTTAGCGACTATTGTTAAGATCGACAGAATGGTAAGCGACTAGTGCGAAAATTAGAGAATGGTAAGCGACTAGTGTAAGATTAAAGGAATGATAAGGGAAACTCGTCATTGCAGAACACTGAAAGGAGTCTCGAAGCAGACCTACAAAAATTTAGTAGAAGCACCTCTGTCAACATTATTTTTCTTCGTTGTATGTTACCAATTTAAAAAACATTTTGATATTAATTTAAATATTCCGATATAATGTTGAGAGAGAGAGAGAGAGAGAGAGAGAGAGAGAGAGAGAGAGAGAGAGAGAGCATGAGTATTAGACCTTGGTCATACTACACCTTTTTGTTATTTGTTTAGGTGTTGTTGGAATCGTTTTAAACAGCGGCTGGAAAGAGCCAAAGACACAATCACAGTCAGATAAAGATGCAGCGGAGCGAGCGATACAGTTTATGCTTGGTTGGTTTGCTAATCCCATATTTGGGAATGGTGATTATCCGGAAGTAATGAAGCAGCAGATAGCAGACAAAAGTAGAAAGATGGGGATTCCTAACCGACTTCCGGAATTTACAGAACAGGAAAAACATGATAATATAGGTGAGTGCAAAAAGAATTTCAGAGACAATATTAAAATTCAATTACATGTACATATTTTGAAATTCACACTTCACTTTTCTGCTTGAAATAATTACAATGTAGGTTTTATTAACTACCTTTTCAGGCATCATCATAATTTTCGACCTGTTAATGATTATAAATATTGAAAAAAGTTCAATAAATAATTTTTTTTCATTTAAATAAATAATAAATAGGATAATTTTTAAAAAAGTCCTATAGATTTTAATATTTAAACAGGGTCCTCGGATTTCTTTGGTATCAACACTTTTACAACAAATTTGGTCACTTATAAAGAAAACAGTGAAAGTACTACGCCAAGCTTTGACGATGATCAAGATATTCGGATGTTTCGTGATCCAAGCTGGAAGAGGTAAATCAACATTATCAAAGATGAAGAAATTGAACAACTAAAAAACATTTACGTTGCAGCAGCTTACGCAACCAAAACCATCACGAAACAAGACACAAGACAAAATCTTAGAAATAACAATATTTTTAAAGGAATGTCACAAATGCTATTACATTTGACTCGAAACCAGAACATCTTGTTGCAACTAATAGTTCCTCAGACGCAATTGTATGAGATCTGATGGTGCTGAACGCATGTATCAAGAAAGATTTTATAATTAATGATGCAGACATTTTGTTTTTGTGTGTTTTGAAAAATACAACAATTTGTTTCAAATAAAATGATAAATTATGGCTTACCATTATTCTCATAGGGCAAAGTCCGGATGGTTGTCGGTTGTTCCATGGGGTATGCGAAAGATTCTCAATTTTATTAAAGACAATTACCGAAACCCTCTGACATATGTTACAGCGAATGGTGTATCGGACTGCGGTCAATTAGATGACCAGTTTAGGATTGAGTACTTCAAAACTTATATTAATGAAGTTTTGAAAGGTAATATAGGTTTATAAACAAGTTTTTCTTGCTTCAGGAAATCTTCGCATTTAGAAAAGAGTTTTGATGTAAACAAAACATGTACCAGTAAATAAAATTTTTTTCTTGAAAAACACACTAGTGAAAAACAGCATTTTCATTTATACTGTTACCTAATTTGTTTTTAGATTTTACTTATTATAAAGATAGCTTCATGTTGATAATTTTTTTATTTTTGTCATTTTCTAGCCATTTAAATAAAGCTGCCATTTTAAAAGCATTTTCATTTGCTATAATTTTAATGTTAGCCATTTAAGAGATAGCTGTTATCTGAATGCCATTTATCATTTGCCATTTCTAGCTATATTTTTAGTTATTTAATAAGATCAAAAAGGATTTTCATTCTGTCATGATACATTTCAAGCTGATATATACATGTACATGTGTAGATATTTGTCAATTAAATAGCTTTTTCATCTTTTTAAAATTCCTTTTTTGTTTTGAATTTTCCATTATAAATGAATAGCCATTCAAAAGTGATCTGTATTGACTGTAACTTAAATAGCATTTTGTCATTTCAATTTTTATTTTTTTAATTTTCTAGCTATCATTTTGAAAGTTGTTTTAGAATGTCTTTTTTGTATTCGAAGTTTTTGCTGGCCCTGCCAAATCCAGCAGAGCTAATGACATGACGAAGTTTGTTAGTGTACGTGCGTCTGTCCGCCAGGTCGTAAATTTTAACCCTCTCCTTCTACATAACTAGGTCAAATTGAAACAAATTAGGTGACAAAGGATTTTTTTGTTTATTTAGATTTAAAATTGTGTCCGACATGTGTCCGGCATGACTATCGCAATTAAGTGATAAGGCCCTAGAGGTCATCTTATATATCATTGTTATTTTTCCTAGCCATCAAGATAGATCAGTGCAATGTTAAAGGTTACATGGCTTGGTCTTTGATGGACAGTTTCGAATGGGAAAAGGGGTACGTTCCAAAGTTTGGATTAGCAAAAGTTGATTTTGAGAAGAATGAAAGAACACGGACACTCAAAGCTTCAGCACATTTCTATGCGGACCTGGTAAAACAAAATGGATTTACAAAATCATCATTTAACATGTATACGTATATTAAAGAAGGTATGTTATTGGTCATAAGTAAAGCAATTGTGCTTTCTAGTTTTTTTAGTTTTAGTGACTGCTAAGCAAATAAAAGATGTCTTGAGTTTTGGCTATTCCTCGCCATAAAACAAATGCTGATCATCGATATGTGCTAAAGACATTATAGTATACGGCAAACCATAAAACTTGAATGTATTAGAAATGATAATTTAAGACAAAAGAAATGGCATATTGAGACAGAGAAATTATAGAAACAGCCATATTCACGGGAAAACTGGGATTCAGTTTGTGAATATATTTGTATATATTCGGTTACCTTCTGATATTTGGTTTATATTTGACGTTAGTATTAATTTATATGTTCTTATGACAATTTTCTTTAAATTTCACGACTGGTTATTTATTTCAGATTTAGAAGAACGGGATATGTTCTATAAGGGTTTGTTCCCTCCAAATTTTGCCTGGGGGGCAGCAACATCAGCTTATCAGATTGAGGGTGGATGGAACGAGGATGGTAAGTATATATAAAATATAATATATATATATATATATATATATATATATATATATATATATATATATATATATATATATATAAAGAGAATCTTGTACGAGTGAAAGGTCGAGATGGGGAAATTCCGATCGAGTGGTCAACAAAACAAAACAATACGATTTTTCTCTTTATATATACATGTATATACATCATTTAGTAAAATAATATTATTCCTCATAAAGACGTCTTTTTTGTCGTATTTATATAATTTTTTACCACTAAATTATGACCCTTGCCAATTGATAAAAAATGTCCCCGTTCGACTGAGATAGGCTACACGTAAGCACGCGGGGTGCGATTTGGAAAAAAAAAATCGTACCTCCAATTCAGTGGTAAGCACTATCCAGAAATATTGCTGAAACTAATTTTAAACCTTCGCGAATAATAATAATAATAATAAATACATTGTAAATAAATAATAATATACTTAATCAATCAGTTGTTTTATCAAAGACTTATGACATGAAATGATTTTTATTTTATTCCTTTTATAATAAAACAGATTTATGGAATGCCTTTCTTTTTCATTTTCGTCACAGGAAAGGGACCTAGTATATGGGACGATTATTCACACGAGTGGAAGATTACAAAGAATCAAACAGGTGATATCGCTTGTGATAGTTACCATAGATACAAAGAAGATGTCCAGATGCTGAAGAAACTTGGGGTACATCTTTTTTTTTTTTTTTTTTTTTTTTTTTTTTTTTTTAAAAAGGTAGTTTACGATTAAATTAACATATTGAAGATAACACACTAGAATCTGTTTAAAAATCAATTGTCGAGTTTGGTAAAATAAAGCATTAAAATTTAGAAAATACAAAGTTGAACGTATCAAAATTGTTAAACGATGATAAACAGCGGGAGCCGCCCCCCCCCCCCCCCCCCCCCCACTCTCCGAAAGAAAGAAATAAGAAATTGCTGCAGTTATGTCATACTAAAGCAGTTTTATTTAAATCAAGAAATATGTAAGTAAGGAAATTTTCCATGATAAGTAGATATTTCAGCCAACATTCTTAACTTGCATATATCTACAAGTCTTGATAGATAATTTAATTTGTTATTAAGCAATCTAATCAACTTGCAGTAAAGATATTATATACAACAAAATAATATATATATTCTCTACTAAGCGTTTTAAAATATAGATTCGAAAGTTTTATTGAGCACAAATTTCATAGTTTATTACATGAAAATAAAGATGATGATAAATGTAAAGAGATAATTATTTTTAATATATATAAATATATATGTATATATATCTTGTGTAGGTGTCTCACTATCGTTTTTCAATTGCCTGGAGTCGAATTATGGCGGACGGCACTTTGAATTCACTAAACAAGAAAGGGATAGATTACTATAACAACTTAATCAACGAACTCTTGGCTTACAACATACAACCCATGGTTACACTGTACCACTGGGATCTACCGTCTGCTCTTCAGAAGACTGATGGCTGGAAGGATCCAGAAATTGTCGATAAGTTTGCAAAATATGCCGAAGTCTGCTTTGTTAATTTTGGTGACAGGGTATGAATAGTTTCTACTTTGGTGTCAAATATTTTTGTGATAAGAACTAAAGAGGGCAAAGTGTCATAACTGACTGGTGTATATTTAAATGCTTTTGTCAACATTTTGCGTCCGCATCGAAAGCGGGAGGTCGGGTCCGAAACCCGGACTGGTCATACATAAGACTTTATAATTTTAGATACTTCTTCCATGCCTGGCGCTCGGCATAAGGAGGACTGGCTCACCCGGTGCCAGGATTATGTGACTGGAAGAGTGGTATGCTTGTCTGCGGGATACTCAGAGTGAGCTAGTACACTAACAAAAAGTTACCTTGAGTGCGTAATAATATACACTCATCACACACTTCATGCAAACATGAACTTAGATTAATCCTTACAGATAAATAACCTCGCTCTCGTCGCGATAACCTGAAAATTGATGCTGCGACGTTAAACAACATTATTTTTTTTTGTTAATGGACCCTTTTGTTGACTTGTATACAGATTTATACTTTTGTAGTGGTTTCATTATCTTTTTCAAAGATTTCGCCATGATATTATATATATATAATTTCATTGAAAAAAGAAATACATTGTATGGCATCACACCTGTCTGCAATTACTGTCAGTCACCCTTCCCTTCATACCCAACATTAAATTTTCTCAAAACCGCGATCATTGACGAATTAAGTTACAATAATGAACACATCCAAACTGTGTTTTAATGGGTCTATCGGAAAATCAATGCCACGCATTTAATTTGGAAAACGACAGGGTACCAAATTAGTTTTCTGTGGTGTAATTTTAATGTATGTTAATTTATAGCAAACTAAGATTTACTTAGCCTCAAACTTATTACATATAGACAGCCCATGTATAATTAAAATATTAATTTATTTATTACAGGTGAAATTTTGGATAACAATTAACGAACCTTTTGTTGTATCTTGGTTGGGACACGGGATTGGTATAATGGCGCCTGGCGTAAAGGAACCCGCTATTGGAGTTTACAATGTCACGCACAACATCATCAAGTCACACGTGAAAGTTTACCATCTCTACAACGAAAAATTTCGGTCTCGTCAACACGGTACTCTCGTCAATTTAGCGTTATCTATTTTTTTTAAAACTCATTTTGATTATATTGAGCATTTTACTATTTACTTTTAAGGAGACACTCTATGGCATAGCAATAACGAAACGCAAAAAAGTAATAAGTGAAAGCACATTTTAATGTTAAAAACAGTGGTAACAAAACCATGTCTTTTGTTATTTTTCTGTCAACACGTGTCCTAGTGACGACTGGTATACAATATATTGTATATATAGCTAAAGTCGTGATCATTCTTGGCGATAAAAACCAAAAGTACTAACATCAGCGTTGAAATTAAGTTAAGCGGAATTATTGCAAGCTATATTAACCTAAAACAAACTTCATGTTAGTCATTTTTCAAAGCTTCCTTATGGTCTTTCATTGACATGTTAGTGCTTTTGGTTTTAAACACGTAAATATTCATTGTTTTAGGCAAAGTTGGTATAACGTTAGACTGTGATTGGAAAGAACCATTAACTTACGATGCTATGGACAGGTACTCAGCAGAAAGGTCACTTAAGTTCAAGTTAGGGTGGTTTGCCGATCCTATATTTGGTCAAGGTGACTATCCGGCTGTGATGAAACGCTTTGTTGCAAGAAAAAGCGAACAACAAGGGTATTCTAACTCAAGACTTCCTGAATTTACCGACGAAGAAAAGAAGCAGAACAAAGGTATCTTCCGTCTCTTTTACAATCACAAATCACTTTGAAGTTTTAACTGTTAAATCGTGCAATCCTTTTTAGAAATATTTGTATAACTATTACATATAAAAGTGTTACATAAATATATATGACATTCAAGACATGCTTAATTATTTGTAATTATTGCTTATGATGCAGCGCTATGGGGTCTCTAGTAACTTGTAATAGAATTCACATAGATATGTGTTATATTTAACCATTAATACCTGAAGATGTTAAATTGTTTACATTTTAACTGTGTATTTTGCCAGTAAAACATTTTAATCTTATTATCAAATTAATAAGGATGAATAATATAACCAAGTATAATAATAATTGCTTCATTTTTCAAACAGGAGCGGCAGACTTCTTGGGTTTGAATCATTACACCACAAATCTTGTTGGTTATAAGAATCGAGATAATGAAAATTCTAGTTATGAAGCTGACCAAGATACTGTGTTATCCTTCGATCCATGTTGGAACAAGTTAGTATGGAATTTTACTGATCGTTTCGCACTGCACAAGGCGCTATTGTTTAAGTTTCATATATAAATTATTGGTCACTTGCATAATGGTCAAACCTGGTTTGTGATTAATTGGCAAAATAAAATTTGTGTTTGGCTTAGTGCAGCTCAGTTTCTTGTTTCTTCTTTGACTGGAACAGTTCAGTATCTTGTTTCTTCTTTGACTTGAACAGTTCAGTTTCTTGTTTCTTCTTTGACTGGAACAGTTCAGTATCTTGTTTCTTCTTTGACTGGAACAGTTCAGATTCTTGTTTCTTCTTTGACTGGAACAGTTCAGTATCTTGTTTCTTCTTTGACTTGAACAGTTCAGTTTCTTGTTTCTTCTTTGACTGGAACAGTTCAGTATCTTGTTTCTTCTTTGACTTGAACAGCTCAGTTTCTTGTTTCTTCTTTGACTGGAACAGTTCAGTATCTTGTTTCTTCTTTGACTGGAACAGTTCAGTATCTTGTTTCTTCTTTGACTTGAACAGTTCAGTTTCTTGTTTCTTCTTTGACTGGAACAGTTCAGTATCTTGTTTCTTCTTTGACTTGAACAGTTCAGATTCTTGTTTCTTCTTTGACTGGAACAGTTCAGTTTCTGTTTTTTTCTTTGACTGGACCAGTTCAGTTTCTTGTTTCTTTTTTGAGTGATAGTTCAGTTTCTGGTGTTTCTGCTTTGACTGGAACAGTTCAGTTTCTTGCTTGTTCTTTGAGTGATAGTTCAGTTTCTGGTGTTTCTGCTTTGACTGGACCAGTTCAGTTTCTTGTTTCTTCTTTGAGTGATAGTTCAGTTTCTGGTGTTTCTGCTTTGACTGGACCAGTTCAGTTTCTTGCTTGTTCTTTGAGTGATAGTTCAGTTTCTGGTGTTTCTGCTTTGACTGGACCAGTTCAGTTTCTTGTTTGTTCTTTGAGTGATAGTTCAATTTCTTGTGTTTTTTCTTTGACTGGACCAGTTCAGTTTCTTGCTTGTTCTTTGAGTGATAGTTCAGTTTCAGGTGTTTCTGCTTTGACTGGACCAGTTCAGTTTCTTGTTTCTTCTTTGAGTGATAGTTCAATTTCTTGTGTTTCTTCTTTGACTTGACCAGTTCAGTTTCTTGTTTTTTCTTTGAGTGATAGTTCAGTTTCTGGTGTTTCTGCTTTGACTGGACCAGTTAAGTTTCTTGTTTCTTCTTTGAGTGATAGTTCAGTTTCTGGTGTTTCTTCTTTGACTGGAACAGTTCAGTTTCTTGTTTCTTCTTTGAGTGATAGTTCAGTTTCTGGTGTTTCTGCTTTGACTGGACCAGTTCAGTTTCTTGTTTCTTCAGTGGAGTTAAGAGTCATTGACTTTTATAATCATAAATGTACTTATAGAACATTTTGTCTCAAGAATTTAGGCCCAAACTGTTTTTTAAATCTATATAAAATTGCTGTTGTTAAAAAAGGAAACATTCAGAAAAGATAGCACTTTTGCAAGTCATAAAAGTGTATGAACAAAACAAAGATACTTTATAAAAAGTTTCCAAAAGACCACAACATGAGAAGTACAGGATGTGCAGTAAAACATGCTTTAGTGACACATTCTTTATAAAAACTACCCGTCCATTCGAAACACTGATTTTAGATCATTTTGATTCATATTTTACCTAAATGGAACCCTGAATACAGAGTACCTGTCTATAAAGTCTATAGATGCATTGGATGGCTATTCCTTACAGAGTATACTGTATATATTTATCTCAACCCTCGTTCTAATATATCTGGTCCAGAACGAGGCAAGCCTATCTTGCACCACAAGTAGTGATAGATTCTTTTAATGATGAGACAATATTGTTTAAGATCTGTCCTGGTTAATTTTTATATTGGTTTTTCTTTTCACCATTTAATGGTGCTTATGGTTGTGGCAATCATAGCAGATTTTTGTCGGTCTAGCAATTTGCTTTTATACATCAAGCATTTTTGACATTATTATTTGTAACAGGTCTGAGTCGGACTGGTTGAGAGTAAATCCTTGGGGGATACGGAAGTTGTTGAAATGGATCAAAAACAGATACAGAAGTCCAGTAATTTATGTCACGGAAAACGGTGTATCAGACGATGGTCAAATGGATGACGTTTCCCGCCAAAGATACTATACGAAATACATCAATGAAATACTCAAATGTGAGGATACTGTCTATTATACAATTCTTTATTCTTACTTCATCCATTTGACTTGACGTAATTGTTTAGAGCTCAGTTAGCATATTCAGATCGTTACTGAAAATTCAAAACATGCTTTGAACACAGTGTTTCCATTTCATTTTATTTCATTTTCCAGGTTTCAGCCATATGCAGTAATTTTTCAACATATTTAAGGCACTGAAGTCCTGGTGTTTGTGAATAATGCAAAATTTTTATAAAATGTCATGAAAATATTAATGATAGATATTGTTTATATGCGATATGCGCATTCTGAATTACCATATAATATTTCTGCAGAAAGGAAATGATGCAGCTATGGGTTTCCTTATATCAAACAACATTTTAAATGAAATAACACAAACCTTTGCAAAGAAAAAAACGCAAAAAATTCTTAAGAATAGGAAGGTCATTTGCTATGCTACTTGTTTGATTAATCCTAAGGATTATATGTAATATTGATTAAATAGTTACTTGATTAGTAATATTACATATGATCCTTATGACAGTGTATTGAGTTGTTATCCGTTCATTTTATTCTTTGTGTTCAATTGGTGCTGAAACAAACAAATACCTTCTTCCAATAAATCTTTTTTCCTGTCTTTATTTTCAGCTATAAAACTGGACAATGTAGATGTACGAGGTTACATGGCGTGGTCACTGATGGATAACTTTGAATGGGGCAGCGGATTTACACAAAAATTCGGACTCTATCATGTAGACTTTGACATAGATTCAAGACCCCGAACTCCAAAAGCCTCTACTGTGACATATTCAAAAATTATCAAAGATAATGGATTCCATTAAAATTGTCATTTTTTCAAAAATTTTCAAAATACATTATCTAAATTCAAATTATGTTACATTTTAAATTTGTAAATATGTTCTTAGATATTTTAAATTAAGAAAATTTAAAAACAAAATTACAATATCATTAGAATTTGATATTTTGATTTTAATCAATATTATAAATATGCTTTGCTTAACAATTTCGACCGAAAATGTGCTTGATTTGGAGATGTTTTATAAGGTTTAAAACATTCTTTAGGGAATATCACATTGAAAATCTCTTGAATATGGTGTTTATGCTTTTTAAAAGTTAACACTTATTTAAAACAGTTGATTTGTTTTTAGAAAAATATTTAATTAAAAGTGTTACTGGAAATAAGTAATAATATAAATAAAATTAATGATACAAAATACAGGGGGAAAAGGGCAATTTTAAATGACGAAAATCACATTAAAATCGGGTAAACATTATATTGTAATATAAGTATTCGAAATACGGCTTTACACTGAAATATTCGATTCCGCAAGCAGTATATTATAAGTTATATAGGATTTTGGCACGTTTAATGGACACATGTATACACTTTAAATGTACCCCGAGCCGCAGATTTACGAACACATTTCAATGTACCCTGGCAAGTTAATCAAATGGCTATGCGAGAAATTTCTTTGAAGGGTGACAAAATACAGTTTTCGTAAAGAAACGATACAGTGTTGCCTCGTCTGCATAATTCATTTTTCAGAACTAATTTAAAGGTTGTCCAAGTTTTTGAAATGGTAATTAAAACCGGGGCACCAACGGGATTTACTTTCATATCAGGATATAAAAAGAATATTCTGTGGTGTGGAAAAAAAAACTTTTTGAAGGAAATTTTAATTTTGCTAAGTTTTTGCAACTAGTATAGCTAGTATAGCTAATGTCAAATGAATTAATATGCAAATCAGATTTCCTTACTACATGGTATTAAATTTAAAAGAAATATGAAAAAGAAATTATGTCTAAAGATGCAATAGATATATTTAAAACGTTTTGGTTTTACTTTTTTAATTAGTAAAAATATGAAGGAAAGAGCCATAAGTTAATAATTGTGTTTGTTAAGTTAATAAGTGTGTGTGTGTGTGTGTGTGTGTGTGTGTGTGTGTGAGAGAGAGAGAGAGCTATGTCAATTTTCTATTGATTCTTTTGAGTTGGCTTATTTTAACTGTTAGAAATATTTTAAATTTAACCATTAACTGTTAAATACATTTAGATTATATAAGTCTTTATTTCACAAAGAATCAAATAAAGCGCGTTTAAAATACAGTTTACTTAAACTTATGACATTTCACTTTGAAAATTAATATTGGTTTGATAAAAGTAAGAAAACTTTACACAGATTCATACTTAGTTGATGATTTATTAGGATAATTCAAAAAGCTTAACAAATTAAGAATAAAATAAATTGTTAAAAATTACAACTTGACACATTTAATTTTCCCAAACAGTTTAATTTTTGTTTGATTGTTGAGTCCAGTAATCGTTTATTGAGTAAACGAATCAGTAACCATTATAGGATAATTGTAAAAATCTAAATTTATAAAGATTTTTAATAAATATTTGAACAATAACATGACAATTATTTAGATTTGAATTACTTTTTAACTAGAGCGCTACAGAGTTTATTTTAACCTTTAACACTTTTTTGAAAAGTATTTACTTAAAACCACTTGCACAACGTTTCTGTTAAGAAGTAAAGAAAGCAGGAAAGACTACTGCTTTTTTGCACTCAAGTCAGGATTTTTATCACTTATATCTAAACGGTCAGTTTTGAAATGGTTAAGGAAACCGGGGTGTCTTAAAAACCATTGGCCTTAGGCAAGCGGAATGACAAACTTAACACTAGGAACTTCCAGTGTTGAATTCGAACCTAGGCGATAAGAGGTGCTTTAGAGTTTAGACTATTTGGCCACTGAGTTTGGCAAAGCCAAAAGGGTATAAACCGATGCTATTCCAATCAAACGTTTTAAAATAAAATCTAGAAACAGTAAGATTACTTTATAAATGTTTTCCCCAATTCCTCTGTAATAAATCCTAATCGCACGATTTGACTATAATTTCCACGCATTGTCCGACCGGGAAATACATGACGTAGACAACAGTCATATATTTTTATGTTTTATATGGCTGGGGTATTTTAAATTTTAAAAAAAAAACATATTATCTGATTAAAGGTCAATATTATTTCACACAAATTTATAAAAACTTTTGAAACATGATAATTATGGTCGCTGAAGGGCGTATCAAATTAACCTAGAATAGCGATAGAATTTGAACTACCGTCATGTGCAAAATTCAGGATTTTTACCCAAAAAAATTCTGCATGGCAGTTGCAATGTTTAGGTGTGTATACTTTTTAATGTAAAATTCCGCACTTTTCAGGGTTATTATTACCATATCTCAATGCTTGAGTTCAATGCTAATTTCAGTCTTTAATCTTAGTTATATACAATGTCGCTTAAGGCCTAATTGCTTAAAGAAATTTTAACATAATTCAGCTTTATTAATGACGTCATGATGATGGAAAAATAACTTTCTTTTTCAAAGGAAAAAAGCTGAAAAAATATCCTCCAACACTTTGAGATATGCTTAAACATTTTATTTTTATATGCAAATAAATTCAAATCATAACATTCCTTTTTTCACAAAGAATAAGATTAATAGCTTTTAACTATATACTCGTTGACATTTAACTTGGAAAAATTAATATAAACTTGATAAAAGTTTGAAAACTATACAGCTTCCTACTTAATTATTAATATGATAAAGGTATTACAATGAGCTTGACAAATTAAAAGTGATAATGAATTGCTAAAAATTACAACTTGACATTTAGTTTTACTTAACAGGTCAATTGGTGCTTGACTGTATTGTCCAGTAATCATTTTTTGAGTAAACAAATTAATGACCATTATAGGATAATTGCGAAATATATTTGTAAAGATTTTTATAATAACACATATTTGAACAAAATGTCATTTAAATAAGTTACCAAAATACTGAGCTTAAATCTTTCTATTTGAACTCTATGTTTAAAAAATATCCTTTATCCAATTACCGTTTTGAAAAGTATATAATTGGTACAGTTCTTCTGTAAAGGGAAAGAGCCGAAGTGGAAAAGCGTTTATACCTCAGTCAAAATTCTTTTATGGAGATGGTAGAGAAAACCGGATTGCCTAGAGTATTGACTTTTAGCAAGTAAACAGACTCACTTACACCAGGATCTGCATAAGTGGGGTTTGAATCTGAGCAGCCAGATTCAAACCCCATGGGTACGCACTTTAGACCCCTTATAACCGAGAATCCTTAAAAAGGAAAAGTGTAGATTACATAGATCACATTTCCATCGTACAAAGGCGTAAAATTAAAATAAAAGAATTAGAAAAATTAAAATTAAGATATAGAATACATATATATATATATATATATATATATATATATATATATATATATATATATATATGAATAAAAAGGTGCTTCATACGCTTAAGAAAAAGTTACATTTATAAAATTTAGTCATATTGCAACTGAAATTGCTTTTCTATGAAATTTTGTAATAACGCCGTGGCCTCAGCATATTGTTCAAACTACAAATTGCTAAATAGGTTGTCTTATATCCTAATGTTTCTCTTCCTGGAAGTGAATTCAAAGTAGAGACAAGAGTGTTTACGCAGACAAAAAGGCGTCATCTTAACTACTAATTTCAAAACAAAATTGCGCCATACTAATGACAACATCACGAAGATATATATGACTTGAGCTAAATCTGTTAATTTTGACATCTTTAACGATTTATTATACAAATGTCAAAATTAGATTTCAAAATAAATAAAATGATGGAGCCCTTAAAGTATTGTATTATATCTACTCTTTTGTAACGCGTAAATAATGTAATATATAGGACAACCAAAAACAACAAAAATGAATGAAATAAGTAGAAACAGAACAAAAAATATATATACATACTGAAACTACTGCTGATTTACAGCAGTAAGTGGACACAAGGCATCGTGGAAGTTGTTTATGACCTTCAGGAAAATGAAAACCAAAATCCTTGTCACCGTGGCCGTAAAAGCATGGTGCTGTTAAATACATTGTAATATTATCAATCACATTGTTTTTTGCTTCAATGCAGTATTCGAGATCGATTCTACTGCATAACTCAATGCAGTAGAAAAGGGCACGTGAAGACGTTAGAATTAGTTGGAACAGTTAATTTTTAAGAGGTAATTATAGTTGTTATTATTTTATTAAAGAGTTAAATTTCAGCTATATTTTAAAGGTGAATTGAATAAAATTCTTGAAATGAAATCTAAAAGCGCACAAGTAAGATCACAGGTGAAATGGATTGTTGAAGGTAAAAAGAACACGTCATATTTTTTTAAATTAGAAAAAAGCATCAATCTTAGAATGTTATAAGAAACTTAAAGATGAGGGACACATTATTGTTAAAAATTCGGATATTTTAGACAAAATGTGAATGTTTTACAAAAATCTTTATGAATCAAAAGATATAGATAACGATTTCATTTTGTCTTATTTAAATTATGTTGAAATTCCTTGCGTATTGACCCAGGATGAAAAAAAAAATGACAGACGAATTTCCGTCTATTCAGGAATGTGCTGAGGCTATTAAACATATGAAAAACAATTAATCTCCTGGTCTAGATGGTATACCAATTGAATTCTACAAGATGTTTTGGAATGAAATTAAAGATTAGTTTTATTCATGCATTATTGAAAATTTTTGAAGGGGGGAAATGTCATATTCTCAAAAATTATCTGTCATATCTCTTATCTTTAAGTAAGGGGAAAAGGACTCTTTAAAAAATTATCGTCCTATCAGTTTAATCAATTGTGAATATAAGATAATAGCTTATGTGCTTGCTCGAAGATTACAAACGCAGATCAGTCGGTGTATATCAAGGGTAGATTCGTAGGTTGTAATGCAAGGTTGATAATTGATATTTTCGACTTTTGTAATGACAATAATAAAGACGGCATTTTGCTATTCTAGACTTTGCCAAAGCATTCGATTCTATTGAATGAATTTTTTTATTTATAAAACTTTACGAAAATTTTACTTTGGCGAATCTTTTATTTTGTGGATAAAATTATGTTACAACAATCCCGAATTCAGAATAAAAAATAATGGATGGATTTCTAAGAAGTGTAAAACGGGCATAGGTATAAGACAAGGTTGTCCTGTATCAGCATTACTATTTTTATTTGTTGTAGAAATTTTGTCTCTTAAATTGAAACAGTGCCGAAGTATAGAAGGGTTTTCTCTCCCAAATACGGCAAATAATATTAAAATTTTACAGAACGTCGACGATTGCACGTTGCCTTTGAAAAATGAAAAATCTTTAAAAAATTCTATGTCAGCAATTGAAAAATTCTGTAGTGTTTCAGGTATTAAATTAAATGTTAATAAACCAAAGGGTATCTTATTAGGCTCACTGAAAAACAGACATAATAAATTATTTGATTTAAATTTCCAAATGATCCAGTTAAAGTGCTTGGAATATATCTCGGCCATAATAGTGTTCAATGTCATCAAATGGAATCTCGAAGTTAATAAATATTGCCCTGAAATTGAAGACAGTTGCCACCTGATTTTTAGCCGTGAAAGTGTTTGCGATATTTGGAAAAAAAAAACTAGAAAAACTTCTTCAAATGAAAATTTCCTGGCAAGAAATTGTTATTGGGTATAATGAAAATTTCTGCTTAAAAAATAAAAAGTTGAATAACTCCGTTTCTTTTGTGGCATGCAAAATCTACAAAATTAAAATGAAATACAGAATCAATAAAAAGGTCGTTACCCACAAAGACTTATTGGAAAAACTTAAATATTTTTTATTACAATATTTTGAAATACTGAAAAAAGCTCACTGTTAATTTAACTACAATTATTTTAAACTTGCAGCAGAATATCTTCGAATTTTTATAGAAGATCTTTAATCAACTGCAACATTGTTAATATTTATTTATTTATTTATTTATTTATTTATTTATTTATATACTTAGTTAGTTAGTCGGTAAATTATGTGTCTGTTTATCTGTGTGTAACTTTGTATACTGTATATCATGCATACCATTATGTAATGTATTACTAGAGTATTATGTTTATCGAAATAAAAAAAATTTTTAAAAATAATTAAAAAAAGTTATAATTTGAAGTCATTTAAAAAAGTTAAAAAGGATTGTAAATATAAAAAATTCGGCTTTTATGATATATGAGACAGTCTATTCTACTGCATAACTACATGCTGTACAGTTAAAACAAATGTCATTCCTTAATTGTAATCTGTCACGAATGCTTATAAAACGACGTCAATACCGCTGATGACGTCACTATATAAAACGTCTTTTCTAGAATCCAAAGTATCAGCGCATCAACAAAAAACGATTTTTAAAACTACAACTTTAGCGGCAATAAAACTGTGACAAACATCAATGCTAAAATCTGATGCCTCGAAAAAAATATCGGATATAAAAATTTATCATAGCAAAAATTCACCGCGATACAGGATGAAATACTAATTTTAAACCAATTACTCTTCCTTTCTAATATCAAAATAACACAAGTCATTTTGTGTTATCAACGGTTTAAATCATTTAAATTCTTAGTCAGGGATAATAAACTTCTATCAAGGCGGTCGATTTAGAAAAGGGGAAAAATTGGAATATCCGTGGTAAAAAAAAAGCCGACCTTTGGCAAGCGAACTAAGTCAAGTTGAGAAATTGTGTTTTACGCCCCGGCTAAGATTCTTTCACTTATATCAACGCGGCCAGTTCTGGAGTGGTGTAGGAAACCAAGTTGCCCGGAGAAAAACACCTACTTTCGACAAGAAAACTGACACTTGGATGTGTCCGAGCGGGATTCGAACCTAAACGGTAAAAGGCACTGTGATTCGCCATAACAGTGCGTTGTAGATCACTTGGCCACCGAGGTACCGGCAATGGAACTGACAAACTGAATATAAAATAATATATAATTGTATAGTAATAATATGTTACATTCATTACTAATTTCAAAAGAAATTATTCCTTGCATGCAAAGGAGTTGAGACTTCATTTGAGTAGTATCAGTATTTTATGTCCAAGTGAGCTTTAGATAACAAGCTCGCTGAGGAATGCATGTAATTATCAATGTTCTTAAGTTTCTTGTCCATTTCAAATGCTTACTAAAGTTATAACAATAAATAAAACATAATGCTTTTTCAAATTCAATTTTGTTTTCAAAATAAAAATAATTTCTAATTATGAGTTAAAAGGACAATAGAAGTATGTACATCTAGATTTATCATTATCTTAGGTTCTACTGTAGAACAAAATTTAATTGTGCCAACCAAATGACAAAAATCGTGTTACGATTATAGTAATGACTGTCTAGTTCTTATTATGCCTTTTGCAACCGCGCTTGGTTCCATTGTGCGTGAAATGTAGATTTCATAACATGGTTTGCACAACGCAAATGTCACATAAATACACCAAACAGGTAGCAAGATGTCACAGGTGTGTACAGGAAGCTTAAGACATTACCTTATAGATGTTACAATAGTCTTTAATTCTGACACAAGTATACACTGACCGATTTTTAATTTTAACAAAACGTTAAAAATTTGCAAGCATGCAGAGTTACAACGCCAATTTAAATCCATCGTGTACCAGACTTTGGTATATAACTACTGTTTAAATATCTTCATAATATTACAAGGTGAAGCATAAGCTTGATAAGTTACAAAAATTATATGTTCCTTTTGTTGGTTTTATTTTGTTTTCTTAGTTTCAAGATCATAGTGAGTATAAACTGTTATTTCAATTCACTCTAATTCCATACAATTTTAGCCAAATTTTGTCCCCGTCGCTGCTTCCTGAATCCGAATTTCCTCTAATCCAATAATTATAGATTTAGGAACGGAATGAATTTTATTGAATTCTTGTTGACGTTTACAAAAATCTTTGACTTTTTTCTGCAAAGAATCAGCATTGGAAACAAACGAACCACTTCTGTAATCTGTATTCTCTCTAAACATTTTGTCATTCAATTCATTGCTTAAAGTTGGATATTCCTTGAAATATTCTGTTTCCAACAACCTTATAAATGTTTTAAGTTGTCTGTCCGAAAATACACATGTAGTTTTGCTATTTGTGGAATTTTTGCTCGGAGCCATTCCCCCTGGGTGATCTTCTGGTTTTTCGTGACATTTTTCTGATTCTCTCTCATAATTTGTGATAATGTCTTGTATATCGCTGCATTTCTCACAATTAACAGTTTTGGAATTTTCACATGGATTTGTTGTTTTTGATTTCGTTGATCCAATACTTTTAGAATATTCCGGACATGTCTTTGGTCTAATTTTCCGTTTCCCTTCCATCTTTTCACTCCAAGAGTCTTCAGTGACCCCGAAGAGTTTTGCAGATCGTGCTCTGAACATTCGGAAGGTGTTCAACTGCTTTTTCCGATACAGCTCTTGTTCTTTTTGAACTAGTTTTCTGTAATTTTGTAACCTAAGTTCTTCAGTTCTATTTTGTTTCTGTGCTTTGCCCTCGCTATCACTTGTACTGTAATAAACTACTTTCTTACTTCGAACAGAATCGTTACCTTGATCTTCGAATGAAACTGCCAGAGAATCTTCGGAACTGAAATCTACAAAACGTTTCTTTTTCTGACTCTCCGAGCTTCCCCATGTACTTGAATTTGTGCTCTTTGAATCTGACATTAATGCCATCATTTTTTCCAGTTATTATTTTCTAATGTACAAATTTTAATTTTTCTAATTTTGTTCCATCTTAACTGCAAATCCGACTAAACTGGTGAAATTCAACAAACACAATTGACATTATCACATATTATTTTGTAATTGTCGATTTTAGACATTTTTATCAGATGAAATGCAGAATTTCGTTAAAATGGCCACGCAAAACACAAATTTCTCAATAATTCCTACCCATGCACGTCTTCGAGTATTAAGGAACAAATACAAGTATATTGTTGTCTAGTATAATATTCTGCAGAAGTAGTCCAAAAATCACGGCATAAAACCTTTGACAAGTTGGATTAAAATAAAGCTTGAACACTCTTAAAACAAATATATTGATTCCTTTCGGTCTCGAAAATTTAAATCTTATCGTTAAAAAAAATCCAAAGTATCCGTGAAATAACTCCAATCGCTAACTTAGGTCTGACATACACCGCAAAGGAAGGATAAATAACAATTTATATAATGGATATTAGGTGTAAATAGTTGTTTGTGTTTCGTGTTGAATGCTGGTCGAATTTGTTTATATACGTGTGTCTTAATACATGGAAATCTTAAATCCGCTATTCTAACAACGTGTATCACTTTACAAATAATTTTTCTTTATGTTCCCAAAGTAAGGGAATTTGTTAATATAAAAATAGGTCTTTTTCTGGATAAATAAATCCAGTCCTTTTGTTTGGTGCACTTAGATAACCTATAGGAACAAAAATATTAAAGTATCATATCGATTTTTGAATTAAAAATTAATTATTTCTGAAATTAACACTTTGAATGTATCATTAGGATTTAGATTTTCTATCCTCCATTGTCCCCCTTCCTTTGATAACATAATGTAAACACTCAAAAATCAATCAAAATAGTCGTCAAATTATTAAGCGGTAGAATTAGCATGTTTAAAGTACGGGCAGAGATAATCTTAAGGTCAACGAATTCCTCTATATCAAGATAAAGTTCAATATCGTTTTGATAAAATCATAAAACTATAATTGTTATCATAATACTGAAAGGTGTAGTTTCATTTGCAAGTCAGATTAAATATTGTCACGTTAAAATATCATTTTGATATCAGCTGTGTGCACTTAATTTCCTTAAATTTCATTTTTTCTTTTAAGATAAAATACACATTATGGGCTTTTGTAAGCGTAACAATTTGAGAGCATGCTCGTTTTTAAGGCAGATTAAAATACTGACGTCGTAAAATAGTAGTTAAACAACAAGAATGTGCACTTCATGTGACCTCCAAGTAAAATTTATCAAAGATAAATTTCCAAATTCAGTTTTTAAATTTCCAATCGCTAATCGAAAATAGACATTAACAAGTTAGACTGGGTTATCATAAGAAAGATCTTGAAGTAGTTTTTTTTAACAAATTCAAAAATTATTTGAGCGTTATTGGCTATCCTGTGAAAGAAATTACAGTACAATATTGAAATTGACTAAGTTATATTTCGATATATAAATTGCTGGGCGTACATAAATGTAGGTACTTATAATTTGGGTGAAGAATGCTCATTGATAATTCAAATTACATTTTATCATATATTTTTCGAAAGTTTAAATGCCGATTTAATCACACCTCACTGCTTTATAAGATAAAGAATAAATTGGACACATTAGGTTCGTGAACGATAGAATTTTTGCCTTATTTAACTTTCTTGTGAAAACGATTTATATGATTAATGTTTGTGTAATATATATATATATATATATATATATATATATATATATATATATATATATATATATATATATATATATATATACATGACATGCAAATATAACAAATTCCAAAACATCGGCTTTAATAAAATCTAACGTTCGTTATTAGGAATTCTAACGCCCGGTGTGATGCATATGTACAGTATAGACCTGTCAAAAGATTAACACTGCGTGAAGCTGTGTAACCTCTGCCTCTTAACTGTCATAATAATGCAGTTATTTTTACATGTTAAAAAACAAGCAAATGGCGGATTCTCATGCAATTACGATGTAAAACGTCATCAAAAACATCACTATCGGTGTAAACATCACCATTTTTGACATGTAAATCTCCGTAGCAGCAACAGTTTGTTTTCTACAGAAATATTCTATGATATTCGCGTGTGCGCATAGCGATTTCCTGTTACCACTAGACCCAAGTAAGCGAAGATTCCAAACTTAATTCAAGTTAATTGCATTTTCTATGAAAATTTAGCATAATTCACTGTCACAAACCGTGACACAAACATGAAGACTACTCTTTTGTTTTAAATGGGTTAGTTTATGGCATAATCCCCTTGTTATAAATGCCAAAGTCTGTTTACCAATCAGTATTTCTAATACCAAACGGGTCGGTATATCTCATACCTTAACAAATTTTGACCAAAAATGAGCTCGATTCGAGTTTTTATAGGGTCTAAAACATTCTTTAGGGAATACCACACCAATAATTCCTTAAATAAAACTTATTCTAAAGGTGTTTATGCTTTACAAAAGTTAACACTTATTTTAAACAGTTGAGTTGTTTTTAGAAAAATATTTTAATGAAAAGTGTTACTGGAAATAAGTAATAATATAAATAAAATTAATGATACAAAATACAGGGGGAAAAGGCAATTTTAAATGACGAAAATCACATTTAAACATATACTGTTAGATCAATATTCAAAATACGGCTTTACACTAAAACATTCGATTACGCAAGCATCATATTATAAGTTATATTCATGTAGGTTTTTGGCAAGTTACATGGACACATGTATACACTGTCAAAGATTTATGTACCCTGAGCCGCAGATTTACGAACACAGTTCAATGTACCCTGGTAAGTTAATCAAATGGCTATGCGAGAAATTTCTTTGAAGGGTGACATAATATAATTTTATAAAGACACGATACAGTGTTGACTCCTCTGCATGATATATTTTAATACATTTTTCAAAATTAATATTAAAGTTGTCAGAGCTTTTGAAATGGTAATAAAACCGGAGCACCAACGGGATTTACTTTCATATCAGGATTTAAAAAGAAGATTCCGTGGTGTGGAAAAAAAGCTTTTTGAAGGAAATTTTAATTTTGCTAAGTTTTCGCAACTAGTATAGCTTTCAGTGCCATTCAAATTGCATGATATAAACCACTACTATTTGTCCATATTTCTATTATTAAAAACTTTCCTCATAAAGTAAGATTGAATTAAAAAAAAAAAACATTGACCTAACCCAATTCTATTTTTAAATTATAAAAAAAATCCGTTTGGTATGAGAAATACCGACTCGGTGTTATGAGGAAATACCGACTCGGTGGTATGAGGAAATACCGACTCGGTGGTATGAGGAAATACCGACTCGGTGGTATGAGGAAAAACCATTCATTCATTCACTCTTTATTTCCTCTTTTACAGAGATAGATTGAAATATAACATAACATACAACTTAACTGTTAACTAACTAACTTTGCATAATAATAGTAATGCTAACATATATACAAATAAGTTTTAGATTATATTTTTACACACTATCATTTAACATATGCACTTGCCGATGCTTTTACATAAGTAAAGCAAATAAACAAGAAATGTTTAAGGTCGGGTGGGTTGAGTGTAGTTTGGGATTTTCTTCCAAGCAATATCTGAGTTAAGGTTTCTTCATCGTAACTTGCCAATTCGGTTGATAAGTTAATGTGGAAATTGTGAAGTACTACTTGAAATAAAATGTTTCTATAAAATTCTGTTTTAACACAGGAGCACAAGGCGTGAGACAAGAGGTCGCAATATTGTTTTTCACAATGTTCACATGTTACATTTTCAGTTTGTCGAGGCACTACTGTCAATTTTGCGATATAGCGTGCTAGTTGCAATTCCTGTCGGTTCTCCGGGAATTTCAATACTGTAGCAGCATCTGGATGGGAAACATTGTGTATAGTTTTGAAACGGTCAAAGTCCGAATCCGAATTCGTGCGATCACCGCGAAGTTGTAATTGTTTTTCGTCTATAGTACTTTTGATTAATCTTTTCCATTCTGTTGAGGGGATGTACTGGTTATGTTGTATGGAGTTGTGGAAAAGATCTTGTAAACAGTATTTTGTCATTATATTAAACACATCCGGTATAAATCCAAGTTGGTTTTCTGTACGATTATTTGAAAAGTTTCTAATGCGTTCATTAAAAACTTGCTTACAGATAAGATTATCTTCTAGGTGACACAGTCTATTAAAGAATAAGAGTTTTCTTTTTTCTATTTCTGCATTTAGAGGAATTAAACCTAACATACTTTCGGTCATATCTGTTCTAGTTTTTGTAGGGAATCCTTGAATTGTCTTTGTGATAAACCTTTGGAAACGTTCAAGCAAATCTTTCTCTAGAACAGTTAATGTATTCCATAATTCACAACCGTATAATATAGATGGGATAATGACTTTACGATACAGGTAGACAGATATAAGCGTATTTACTTGTGACATAAAGTTGATTACAAAATATGATTTTCTACGTTTTACACATGCTTGTTGAGTTCTGTCATTAGATTTTGTTGAAGAAGACTGTAGAATTCCTAAATGCATTTGTGAATCGCTGATAAGCAGACTATTGTCTCCAATTTTCCAATCATTGTATAGAGTTGAAGTCTTTTTCTTATTTAAACTATAAATAAGTATTGTTGATTTCTGTGAATTGAATTGAAATCGCCATTCACATGACTATTCGTATACAATGTCTAACATAGATTGTAGTCCATTTGGAGTTAAACTTAAACAAGCAATGTCGTCTGCATAACCGGGATTTCCACATTTAATCTTGTTTACTTGTAGTGAAGATTTACAGTTTTCAAGTCGTATTAACAGATCATTTATATATACTTAATAAAGGAACGACGACATAACACCCCCTTGTCTCACGCCTTTGTCTAACCAGGAACCAATCAGATTGGGTATTATTTACAATGACAGCACTTGATATGTTACTGTAGAAGTTTCGAATTATACCCCATAACTTATTACCGATGCCTAAGGAACCAAGTTTTACTAACAGACCTTTATTCCACACCGTATCAAATGCTTTAGTTGCATCTAGAAATGCGGCAAACACTTTGCTACCTAAGTCTAAATTGTGACATATGGACTCTTGTAGTACAAATGAAGCAGTAATACACGAGAGACCTTTTTGAAATCCCTGCTGTTGCTTATTCAGAAAAATATCATTTATTTCAAGGGCATGTATTCTATTCATTATTAGCATTTCAAACAATTCACAAAGGCTACATAACAATGAGACAGGTCTATAGCTATAAGGCGAAGTTTTACATTTACTACCACCTTTAAATATTGGTATAACAAGGCTCTGTTTCCATATTGTAGGTACAAGACCCGTTCGCAAAACTGCATTAAAAACTTTGACAATAACCTCACTCATGATGTGACCATCATAAATGATATGTTCATTTTGTATCTTATTACAACCAGGTGCTTTCCTAAATTCAAGTTTCTTTATAAGTCCGCTTATCTCGGAATCTGTAACTTTGGGAATGATTTCCAATGACTTTTCCACTCTAATAACATTGCCATTGTTGAAATTTTTATCATTTTTTGGTTTAAAAACATCACTGTAGTAGCGTGAAAACGCCTCAGATACACCAACAGGATTGTTATACATTTGGTCCTTATATACTATTTCAGGGTATACCTTATTCTTCCGCGGGCGTTGCTTGCTGACAAGTTTCCAGAATAGCCGTATATCACACCCTGCTGCGTCATCGATATCTTGATATGTTTGTTGTAAATAGGAATAGCTATTTCTGTGCATACCTAAGAATACAATGCCGAAATTATACGCTAAAATGTAAATGAACTACCAAACCGTTATAACCCCCTCAATACCTAATTGGCGATAAGCTGATAGAAGTGGGTTATAACCCCCTATACCTAATTTATGATTAGCTAATAAAAGTGGATACTATTTTATTTAGATTTAGTATGGCTTTAGCAGATGTAGAATAAATTTAGCCGTGGGTTGCATGGAGTAGCACGCATTTTAATGAGTTTATTGGTAAAACGTCGATTTGGTATTGTCATCTCGAAATTCTCTCAAAATGCGTCGCTTGACGTAATCAATAATATTTTTCTCCGAGTGTTTTGTTTTGCAATGTATTTAATTGTAATCATAGTAAACTGTTCTTACAATATATTATTTTTAAGAATCCAACACAGATTGAAGGAAATTTTTATAGAAAAAGTCGAACACATAAAAAAAAATTAAAAACATTATAAAATGACGGGAAATTGATAAAAAAAAAAATGGGAATAGTAGGTAGCGCCTGCATTCTCGGGAATTCTGCTAACCTGCATATATATTCTCTACACTTCATCTAAGCTATTACCGGATAGAAACTGATATACTGTTTGTATAAAAATGCAACTCAAAATCTAGAGCCAATTATTATGATTCAATCAAGTGTTTGCTTTAGCATACACTTTAAAAACAGACAAAAATTGTGTTAATAAAATGTTTTTAAAAATCCACCTGTAAGCTTATCATATACTTGTCACTGAATAATACCCTGTATAATCGCTAGAGGTGCAGTCAAAGGGAGATAATTCTATGATCACATTTCATAACATAATAAGCAATTACATATATCTAAATCAATCACTCATAATTCAATAGAGATATAAAGCCTTTTGTGCTGCACAGTTCAAAAAAAAAGAGTAGCTGCACATCAGAAATAAAAAAGTGAGTGAACAATTCAATAGAAACGGTTCTAGAAGTATTACATTTATAAATTAATGATATTAAACTCAGAAATTGATAGAAAAGAATCTTCGGAGAGAGAGAGAGAGAGAGAGAGAGAGAGAGAGAGAGAGAGAGAGAGAGAGAGAGAGAGAGAGAGAGAGAGAGAGAGAGTACATGCGTTACGATGCTTTATGTCAGCGTTTTGTAGTAAAAATGTGATTTTGATTTTATGTATCTAATCGTTAAAGTCATCTACTTGTCGATGTTAAGGCCTCGGTGGCCGAGTTGTCTAAATATCACAGCGCCATTCATCGACTAGGTTCGAACCCACTCACATTTAGACAGATTTAAGTGTGAAAAAGTTTGTCTGTTCAGTTGCCGAAGGTCGATAATTTTTCTCAGGGTACTCCGGTTTCTTTCACCATTTTAGAACTGATCGCCTTGATATGGGTGCAAAAATCTCGATTAGGGCCCAAATCACTATTAATCATAATTAATCAATTCATTTGAAACCTGAATGGCCTAATCCATTTGCTTTGGTCAAGAATATGGAACAACAATCTAATCCAAATGTTTAAAATAGTAAATGGGATTGACAAAGTTGCCCATCCGAATATATAAATGCACTATCCAGAATAAAAATCACCAGATCACACAACAAAAAAAAAAAAAAGGTTTCGGTAAAAATTCCTTTGGATGCCGTGTAATTGAGGACTAGAAAAATCTACCGATCGAAACAGTAAACGCCGCTTAAAAACATGGAAAAATCACCCACTCACGTTCAAGCTAGAGTGTTTCAAAGAACTATGCACATGCATCCGGCAGTCAAAATCTAATAAATAAAGGCAGAGATAAGGATGCGCCCATACAAGCCTAAGGCTTACATAACTCGAAGTTGGTGAGAAATGGTAAGAAATGCGTGATAACGCACATGTTACAAATTCCGTCTGTTATTTTCTGAAACTGGTAAATTCCAATGTTTGTCATTGTTCGATGTATAACAATATTGTTGACAGTGAGAGAAAAGATATAGCAGTTTGAAAATCCAAATTTTTAACCTTCTTTTGATCGCTAAGTGAAACGTCTCGTTTTGAGAGTTACCAATGTGTGACGTCACAACAGTAATAGCATTAGTAACTAACACAATGATAATTGAGCCAGCCCATGACAAAAGGGCCCTTATGGCATTACGTCATCTTATTGTTAAAACGACGTCACAAGTTTGGCGACCGTCTCGGTGATTTCGCGGTAATTTCCCCATTATCGTCTGACGTACTTTCACTTTGTCTTGCGGAAAATGGTAGACGTCTATAAATACGCTATAAAATGGACCAGTTTGAGGTAAAATAACATGAGTCCGTTACCGGGTTATCAATCACATAACTGGTACTAAACAAGCCCACAATATTTCATTTTTATTATGTGAAATCAAACACAATTGATTTCATATCACGTCAGCAAAAAAAAAAAAAAAAAAAAAAAAAAAAAAAAAGTCACGATCCCAATCCATTATCTTGCAATTGAAACTCAAAGATTTTCAGATTTTGTTTTCTAACAGACAAAACCAACAGCTGACCAATACAAGTTTAAACCAAATATAATTTTTGTGGTAAACGTATTTAGACAATTAGTCCATCATTACACATATGGGTATGTTACAGCGATTTTACAACATGCATATACATATCCCATAATAACGATATCTGTTTACTGTAGTCACTGACAACGATTCAGTAACCATAACCCAGTTGTGCAACAGTGATTTTACTCCGGAAGAAATGTTCCGACGTACATGTATATATTTTCTCAACAAACGAATCACCTTGCAACACGTTTTGAAATGGTTTTCATTTTTCCAAACCGTATATAACGTACTTCATGCTAATAAAATATTTTTGTTAATCTTTTCCTTTGATAATTAAATATCACACACACACACACACACACACACACACACACACACACACACACACATTCATTATTTATTTATTTCTATACTTTAGGAGCTTGAATCCTTAGTGAACGAACATTTTGGGTATTTAAGTGTTCACGCCCAAGTTGATACGAATCATTTATGTGATTATGTACCTGAAGTGTGTGATAACTATGAAGAAGAGGTGCCATTTACAGAGAACCAACTGATAGATATTTCATCTATAAATGATTTTCTTGATGAAATTAACCCAACTGAAAATGATCTTGAAGTACATGATTTTAATGACAATACTGACATTTTAAAATGCAAAATTGAAACTGGCTGCAAATGTTTAGATTAGTGTTTGAACAAATTTAGTGTAGATGAAATATATCATCACATCTTAAATTTAAGAGAACTCAGTAAAGATGAAAGAGAAATGTACATTATGGGATCTCTACAAAATGAAATGAGCCAAACTAGTATCACAAATCAAGGAAAAAGACAAAGACAATCATATGGCTATAAGTATCAGGGCAAAACTATTTGTAAATCAGCCTTTCAGATTACATATGACATTGGTGAAAAATCGCTGAAAAATATTTTTAAACACATGAATAAAAATGGAGTTGTTCCTCGCATCCATGGAAATGTTGGAAAAAAACCTAAACATGCTTTTGACTTTGAAGATGTACAAAGAGCTGTCAATTTTATCAGAAATGCTGCCGATGAAATCGGTGAGTTGTATACATGACAAGTTAGATAATAAACGAAGTTCAGTGGTTAGAGTGTCCGCCTAGAGAGCGTGAGGTAATGGTTCGATCCCCGGCCAGGTCATAAATAAGACTTTAAAATTTAAGATACGACTTCCTTGACTGGCGCTCGGTTCACCCTGTGTCAGTATTATGTCACTTGGGGAGTATTACGCTTGTCTGCAGCGTATTGATTCGTTGAGCTGGCACCTAAAGCCCCGAGTGCTCGCTATGGAAAACCATAAACACGTATCTCACGCATATACGAACTTTTTCTTAGATTAATCACTTGAAATTTATTTTTTATAATTATAAGGAATTTAATTGGATAAAGCCGACATATTTCTGCATAATGTCACTTGTCTCGTGACCCGTCCGACGGCGTGATCACTGCGGGGTATTTGATACGTTGAATTTTAAAATTTTGAAATTTAATAACAATATTATTGTTTGTATTTTTCTTTTTTATCTTTTGAATTAAATTACGCGGATTACAATGTTTGCACTCCGGTTTTCAGGTTATACTCCGATAAATATCAGGAAAATTGCGTTCATTTCTTAAATAAAATGCTTTTTATTATAGGAATGCCACAACCAGCTGCCCCACGAGGGAGGGACGACATCCCACCATTTTTCTACCATCTTCCATGACGAAAAAAGAAATTCATAAAAACTATGAAATATCTTGTGCAGAAATCCCCGTAAGATCTATGAAAATTAATGCATTTCTTCAGCTGTGGTTGAAATATTGCCCACATATTAAGATCGCTGAGCCAAGAGACGATGTTTGCATGAAATGTGAAAAAGCTAGAAAGAAAATAATGGACGCAAGAACAGAAAATGAAAAACTCGAGGCTATAACCGAATTTCAGCAACACATAACGTCAGCACAAAATGAAAGAGATGTGTACAAAGCTTGCATCATGCGTGCAAAAGAGGAGATATTAGCTATTGGTGTTAGACAATCTGGCATCGTTCCACCTCTTTCTACAGATTTTAAGCATGTACACTATACATTTGATTTTTCGCAAAGTGTGAATCTACCTCACCATTCACGACAGATGGGTCTAATATATTTCATCACGCCACGGAAAACTCACATTTTTGGGTTCCGAATTGATGGCACGTCTGGTATGATATATTTTCGATTAAAGTAAACTTTAATGAAATATTTAAATACTTATACACTAGTAAAACGTTGAACAAAGAATGGGAAATGAAATACATAAAATAACATAATATTTTAAATATCTCCAATACATATGTCACCGCCTTACCCCCATTAAGGCATGGCATTTTACAAAAACTAAGTGGAGATAAAAAAGGAAAACTGTGCGGAATTTAACATATAATATACAAAAGTAGGAAAAATTCGGAAAAATTATTTTAAAAAATCACCATGATGTGAATGGCTAGCTTGGTTTGATTGGAAATGTTCATATTAATATAATGAAATAAAATATTTATCGTTTAGCCACATCTGATTTTATTAGCTAAATAATTATCTTTTTTCAATCCTGAAACATTTTGTTATACAGTGTAATACTTTCACGGGCAAGAGGGCAATGTCTTATTTCAAACACTGACATATTTTCTTCAGAACAACTGAATTTTCTCATAGATGAATCACAGACCATGGGAGAGGATGGGAAAGACTGTCACGATGCAAACGCTGTAATATCAATGGTAGATTATGCCCTATCTACTAAAGGATTCGGAGAGCAAGAATGTGGCATACATGTCGATAATTGTGGAGGTATATATCCTAGAATGATCCTTATAAATAGAATATTAGAATTTTAGTGTGCAATATTTCTCAAAAGTAACATGAAAATTAACACATATGAAAGAGACAGAAAAAAAGCCTTATCAGAACATGTAACAACAATAGCGGTTAAAACCTTGTTAATCTCCAGTTTGATTGAAATGTTCATCTAATCACCCCCTAACGACTCGTACTCTAGATCAAGTGACTGGATATCCCCCAACTCTGCAGTTGAAGCAGTATTATAAAGGGACGAAATGCAAAATGACAACATTTAATACATGCAATGATCACATCTGGAAGATTTTTTATTCATGTTGAAGAGAGAGAGAGAGAGAGAGAGAGAGAGAGAGAGAGAGAGAGAGAGAGAGAGAGAGAGAGAGAGAAGATCTTTTGATTTAAAGACAAAATGTTTTACATTTCAGGCCAAAACAAGAACATGTATGTATTGGCGTATTTTGCTTGGCGTGTAATTTGTGGTTTGCACAAATCTATCGCATATATGATGCAAATTCCAGGCCATACGAGATGCCTTGTGGATGCAGGGTTTGCCCATGGCAAAAGGTTGTTTCGGAGGAGCGAGTGTGAGACCATCTTTCAACTGCGTGACATCTTTGAAAAATCTGCAGTTAATAATAAAGCGGTCCTGTATGAAGAAAATGGAAACCAGACATGGGAATGGAGAAACTGGAAGGCATTTCTCTCGGCCAGATTTAAGGCATTAAAAGGGATTCAAAAGTTTCACCATTTTAGAATTGAAGCGACTAGTCCTGGCAAGGTATTTGTAAAAGAGAACCACGACAGCATTGAGACATCAGTCAGTATTCTTAAAGTTGGTGCAGTGATAGATGGTAGCAAGCCAGATCCGATCCCAGCGGCAGGACTTAGTCAAGAGAGGGCAAAATATTTATACCGCGTTGTTCGACCTTTTGTACGGCCTCAGTATCAGGATTCTCTATGTCCAAGGCCTAATAACATATCAGAAGAGTAAACGTTTGTACATTTTGGAATTTCATTGGTTTTGTGAAAGAAAATTACTTTATTTCTAAATACACATTGCATACAAAGCATCTGACACAAATAACGTCTTTTTAATGCGCAATTCATTTTTATTTAGCATTGCTAAATGGACTTGTACCGGTATTTATAGCTATATAGGATTGAAGTGTCAGCTTCAGTGTATGATCTCAAGACTCGGTCCAAAAGTTTTTCTTTAACATAAATGTACATTTACGACTAAGTCCGCAAACATGATAGATCTACATTACGTTTATATTTACAGCAACGTTAACATTACGTCATAACTAGGAAAAACATGCATGCGCAATAGTTGCCGTAGCAACGTCAAATGGTAAGATTTTAAGATAAGGAAAACATTTTTTGAAAGAGAAAAGAATGCCCTACAAAAACATGGTCAAACCAATGACAACAGTAGTATAGCAAATTTTAAAAAGGTTGATTTTAGTTAGTACCTTAATTATCTGCCCTTGAAAACCTTCTGCTTCGAAAGGTTCACCAGATTTAAATTTCATAACCCTAGGGTTTGGTCGACCTGAGACATTAATGATAGCTGTCCATTCATTTCCGTCTAGCTGATATTCTGTGGTCATTTGTAAATTACGCCACGTGTCTTTTCTAGATTGGTCAATGTCTGTAAAATAAAAGGAAACAAAATATCGGTTTATAGAGACTATAAGCGTGTAATAAAG